>CM031859.1:78119133-78467627 GCA_018697195.1 Certhia americana
GGATGGATGGATGGATGGATGGATGGATGGATGGATGGATGGATGGACGGACGGACGGACGGACGGATGGATGGATGGATGGATGGATGGATGGATGGATGGACGGATGGACATAGATGCACACAATCTATCTGGAAAAAAAAAATCTGGGACATATTGTCAATATCTATTTTAGAGTAGGTTGCAGATATTTTTATGCAGCTCTGAAATCTTAACTCAAACTTGACCTCTAAATTGTTCTAGGTATGGCCAGTACCATGATTTAGAAAGCTGGCAGTCAAACACTGTCTGTTGTAATACATGTTTTTCAGTCACAGCTGAAGACATATTTTACTATGCTTAAATATATAGCTCTCAGGATTGCAAGTGAGGGACTTATTAAAATTAATGGACTTGCTATTTGTACACTGGAAAAAAATAATTGCTTACTTCATGAAGTGCTACAAATGAAGAATGACCTGAATATTATGTTAGTGAACATTTATAAGACAGTGGATAATTTTGCAATTACAGATTCTTATGACATTATTAAAGCTAGGTCACTTGTTGCACTAATCTCTTCTCTTATGTCTCCTGGCATAATTACAATAGTTACTAAGTACAGTGCTTTTTAAAGAAATGCACTGGCTGACATTAAATATTTCAACCTTACCTATAATGAGATCATCATTTATAAATTGCTGTTAGTACTATAGGAAGATCTGATCAACAGTGAATTACAAACTTGAAGATATAAGTTACAACTTCAATTTCTTTTTAAGCATTCTTTGTTTTTTATCTTGCGAAGGTTAACAAAATACTCCTTCGGAAAAAAAAAAACCAATCTTTTTTTCAAGGCAGATGTAATTATACACATGCAAAAACGGGTATAAGGGAAGAGCAATGTATCATCTCATTCTTCTTGTATGTGAGCCTAATGCACCTGTGTCAGCACATTTCTTTGCAAGCAGGAATACTGTTGTGGGTAAAAGAGTCAGTGAACGTAATGTACTCTATTTGGAAGTTCAAATACAAGGTACAGGAAAAAGCCCCTGCAAGACATTTTTAAGAAAAGACAAATACTAGATAAGAAAGGTTCAGTCAGATATCAAAATTAGATAAATCAACAGAAAAACAGAGACCCAAGTATCATATACCCTTTGCAATAGCATGAAGTGGATGCAGCATTTCTTTATGGATATATGAATTGTAGCGTGTGAAATGGAAATTCTAGGCAGAAGCAGACACCGAGGAATTAAAGACCTGCAAAGAAATAAGAGAGGAAAATATTGCTATTAAAGTTAATAAAACCTCATGCAGGCTAATGATTCACTCCAGATGCATTGAATGGAATTGGGGGACTGTACTTTATCACCACAAAATAACTGCTAATATTAGTAAGGACATAATTTGAACCAGCCTGTATTTCTAAAGTTTTATGAACTCTAGGCTAGCAAGATCCCTTTAGAGGGAAAGATCAATGAGTTTTTCTACTGAGGTTATAGCAGGAATTAAAGAAAATTGCATAAATTCATTCAAGTGGGGAGAAGAAGGTTGAATTATTGTAGGGGTTGCAAGCCCTCTATATTAAGTACTCCTAGATAAAAATTATAGGTTTTTTCAAGGATTTTCAAAGATTTTCAACGTAATAAATTTAAGCTTGAGGCTTTGCAGGATAGACTATGAAAACACATATTGATGTAGCTTTTGGCAACCCTTGCTGGACCAACAGAAAACTCAAAATTTTCATTTGAGTATTTCTCATACACATTTTGGTCAAAGATTCCTACAGCAGCCTTCACTTGTCAAACAAATATGTGGACCTACTTCTTACAGATGCAGATTAATACTGTAATAAGCTGAGTTCAACTCCCTTTGGCATTATATTCCCCCTCTCCTAGTACATGCTGACAGATTTCCATGGTGTCTTCATTTTAAATGCATTGGTGTCTTCATTTTAATGTGAGGAGAAGTCACATAGGGAAGAAGTGATATTGTGGGCTATAAAATAAAGCTTGACAATCTGTCCAAAGCGACGAAGTAATGATTTCATTCAAAGCTAGAAAATTACAATAACATAAAAATATTCTTACCCCAAAATGGTGAGCTCTTCCAAGGTAAGTAAACAAGAGTCTATGTTTATTAAGAAATGCATTTCCCTGATGAGACCAGACACAGAAATTAAACCATCATTTTGTACAGTATTTAAGGAGACAATGTGGAACATAAGTAACATTGTCCTTTCTTCCCTTAATAACAAAAATAATAAAACCCCAAAATATTAAAAAAATGCTATATTCAGTCATACAGAAAAACACAGGCACTGTTCTAAAAATCTCTGAAATTTGCCATCAGCCTTTTAAAAGACACTAACATGATGTACTATACCAAAATGTATTAGATGTAACTATTTCCCACTATTTTCTCCTATGTTTACAGAGTGAAGAGGCATTTGAATTTATTCTCTTCTTAAAAACTCAGGAGATAGAAAAGTTTTTAAGGAGGCTTTTTGCATACTTTCTAATATTTGTTTTCATGTCTCCCTGTGCACCAGCTACTGTATATCTGCATTATTTTTTAGCAGGTTTTTTACCTGACAGCCACCTCAAGACTATTTAGATAGTAAGGTGAAGAAAAGTGGTTACAAGGATCTAACTTCACTTGCTCTCCTATCTCTCTTCATATATGTCCAATGTCTTTTCACATGCATTTGATATTGAGGCAAATACAAATTTTCTGTGCATCCTAAGTCCTTTTCTAATCTTTCTATATGGTTGGCAGGCCCTTCAAAGAAGGCTTAACAAACTGTAGAGTTATTTGTTTTAATCCTTGGCCTCCCATTCCTGGAAACTTTAATACCAGTAGATTAACTGCAGCCCACAATGATCAATGATTCTTCAATTTAGGGACTGCTGTTTTGGTTTTTGGCTTTTTTTTTTGTCTTGTACTTTTATTACAGATAGCTTTGGCAGCTATATTTAAGTGCTACTATTATTTGTCTTAGCACACAGAACATAAGAGATCAAGATCATTTCCACCACTTTGTGTTTACTCACTGCCTATATCCAGGCATCTAGCCAAAGTCACATGTACTGTCAGAATTGAAGACTCACACCAAATTGCTTCTGAACTATCAATTCATCAAGAAAATTGATGCTGTTTTCATAGCATTGACCTTCCAATGGTGTAGATTTCTTTGCCTGCTTAGAACAGCACTTTCCAAGGAAGTAATTTTCATAAATTACTAGGGGAATATTTGGGAATACTTTTAAACATCTTCAATGAATTTGATACAGCCTGCCAAGAGGAAAGTGTAATCATACACATCCATACTGATTACTACTCTACAGTCCTGACCGTGTTTTCCTGGTCTTCAGAGTAAAGTGAAATTTTCACTGTTTAAGTCAGGTAAAGAGACAAAGGATGTTCAGAGCACTAGTCCAAATTAATAGCTTATTCCTGGCATGAAACCATACATTCATTTATTAAGCCAGAAGAGACTCCAGTTGCAGTCTGACTCCTGTACAGCAGGAATTGCTGAATTAGTTACTGTTTGAGGCAGACCACATCATGTAAAAAAGTACTGAACCTATATTCACACATTTCTGGTAGATAAATCGGTTTTACCCTGGATGGGACCAAGTGTCAAAATAAAAGGGGAAAAAAAGGCTTATTTAGGTTTAACTATTGCAACAGAGTTTTGGGTTCATTTTAGCAGAATGGAGGTTTTTCTTGTGTTTATGGTCTTTAGATAACATTCCTGCATCCCAGGGCCAGAAGTCTATAGAAAAAAAAATTGTGTTTTTCCTCTAAAAAGTGTATTCTCCTCTTATTGTCAGGGTCTTTCTCACCTCCTGATGTCCTAAAGCACCTCTGGTCTCAGCTGACTGCTAAGTAATTAAGTATGAAAAAATTCAAGACCAGCATGAGAAAAAAATTCTATATTTAAATGCCCTTGGTGTTCTGAGGGGATTAAAGTGTGACGGAAGATTTGATCTGCATACCATATGACAATGCTTCCCTCCAGAAAATGTCCATAACTAATGCTGTCAGCCTAAGGGTTTCACATTGGGGTAAGAAGAGCCCTTCCTGTGTGATGACATTTCATGTCCCATCAAAGCAATGCTGGAGGAGCAGTGAGAGGCTTGATTCATTCAGGCTAAGGTCTGCTTCAATTCCTGCTGGAAATGATGCTTTATGTTTTAGTTTTTATATTTTTTGAGACACTTTGCTGTTTTGGTGAGTAGTTTTAGGTTTCATATTAAGTGCTACTGAGGTCTCCTCACAGAGTAGATAGACAGAACAATTCCTTCTCTAGTTTGATATCAAAGAACAACTTTCAGGTCCAAGAATGAAAACAACAGTGAAGTGAGAAGAAAAAACAAGGAAGATGGAGCTTCATAACCTGAAGTTATGGTTGGACAATTGATTCTAATATGCTAATGAACCAAAACTTATAAAAGTATGACACTCATGATCTGTTGTTCATTTTGTGACCATTTTGGGTGCATCTTGGGTGTGGTCCAGTTGGACTCTTGTACTGCCCAAGAGTAACCATTGAGGCCTGTTAATAAATCCCTACTTTTTCCTTTTGCTCTGTCTATTCTCTGTCCCAGATCAGCCTCCAGAAGGCATCAGTTTCTGTTTTCTGGTTTGATTCCAACTGTGGGCCAAGACACATTATCAAAAGGCAGAACATGTTTGCTCTTTGAATCACTGATGATGGGGGGAAGGAGGAATTAGCTGTGTCAGTAAGTCAATATTTAGACACTCACTTAAGCAATGACTGTTGATGGACCTACAAAGTCTGACTTCTAAATTTTAATTTTAAGCAATGCTTTTTTGTAAATTAACATAAAAAGAATTATTGTTAACACTGGTGTAGTTACGGGAAAGTCTTAACATTAATGATGTTGTCTGGTGAATTCCTCCAAGAAATTGGTAAGAATTACCCACTGACCTTGGAGGAACCATAATTTGGCTCACCACATAGTAATGAGTTCAAACATTTTGTATTAATATATTTTTTAGAAATGGAATCCATATTTGCTTCTGCTAACACTGTTCAGCCTAATGTATTGAAGCAGATTTTAAAACGCTATGAATTTAATACTGAGTTCCTGAAGACATTAGTATGTACTGATGGTGCATAGTCAGCAGGATTTTACAATTGATATTTTAACAGAGACATGTCATCTTGCAAGAAAATTCCACCCTTTTCTGAACTCAACTCAGGTAAGCATGCAAAGGTAAGGTAAGTTAGACAAGGAATATTCTTCTTCTATGAATGTGGTTTTACATGAACAATTTATTATTTTTTTGATCTTAATTTGGGATTCAACTGGCCCGTGCTTTTAGAGTTGGCTCACTCTGATAATTCATGCACATCTTGCAAGGAAGATTTGGCATGGAAATACAGCTTAGATTTGAGTAAAGCAGGATATTGTTTTCTAATACTCTTCAATATAAAGGCATACAAAATATTTGAAGAAGTAGGGAAGACCCTCTAGCTCTAGGTGCTTAGAACCTTGGTAGGTATAAACCAGAGAACTACAGAAAAAAGAAGCAAAAGAATGGAATCCTTTGTCCCTTAAGTGCTGACAGCACCTCTCTCCCATCCTGAAATACATTTCCTCACTGTGCAAGACCACCTTCCTAAATTATTTCACTCCATTTTTTAAAACAAGACATTTGTTTTTTGACATGATATTTGTTTCTATGTCATTTAGCATGCAGCAAGACACAAAGGCCATATAATCTTTCAGATAAGAAATCAGCAATTTAATGTTCTGGCAAAATTTGTTAATTCAGTTGGTAGTCTAAGCTACACATTCTCTGCCAATCGGTATGAAGGCACAGCCTTCAGGATTTTCTGATACATAAGCAAAGTTTCTGGCAGACTAGAGCAAACTTTTTAATATATCTTTATATATCCTATAACTAATTCAACAAAAATTGTTATGAAATGAAAAGCTCTGAAAGCACTTACCATAACAGCCTTTGGGCACTGTATAATGGTTTTCCATTATGTGCTGAAATTAAGCATTTATAAAAAAGCAGTAATTTCACAGTTAATCACCCAGAAATTTGGCCATGTTAAAACAGCATTTTAGAAAATTACAGGTAATATTATTCCTGAATGCAAATTAATGTCACTTCTGTTTGCCTCTTGGGATAGGAAAGCTCAAAGAATTTTGCAGGAGTAAATAGTCACTAAGACCCATCATGATCAGTCTGAATCTTGGAAATTAAGTCGTGAAAAGAGATAAAAGCACATGTAATTCAATACAGGAATATATACACTGATAAATAAAAAATAAATGGCCATTGTGACATTCCAGTATGACCCTATGTTTTCCTGAGAAATGAGAAGAGGACATATATACAGTACATAAAACTTAGCCAAATGGCACTGAATCCTCAAGTGTCTTCTGAAAGTCATGCCGCAGAAATGAATTCACATTAAATAATGCATTGGTCACATGCTCCTTTTTATTTTATCCATTTATCCATGATGGCTTAACTTTAATTCACCCATTTATTTTAAAAGAATTTGATTTGATCCACTTTTGTGCCTGAACTGACCAAGGGATAAGAAAGAGATAGTGACTTGGAAAGAGCTGCACAATTAAGTAGAGAAGGTGTTTGTTCTATGTCCTCTCCTCAAAACAATAATACTCATAGCAATAACATTTTTCTGACAGAAAAACTCTAGCCATCCAGCCAAGAAAGATAAATTAATATCAGCAACAATAAAACCAAATTACTTACATTTTTAAACTTCTACTGCCCATGACCTCAAGACCTTTACTCCTGAAAGGCCAATGTTAAATGTGACCCTGAGCCTTCAGGCCTGCCATCAGTTGTGTGTAGAAGATGAGCAGGTACTGCAGTAGTGAATACTGGCACAAAATCATAGGATGCTCCCTTTGATGATTTATTCACAATATCAACCTTCTCTCAGCCATCTATTAGCAAAACATTTTGCATGAACTGACTTTCAAGCACCTATTTACAATTCAGTGGAGTCAACCTGAAGACAAATATGAAATCCTTCTCAAACTGAGGCCATAGTTTTGCTGTATTTATCAAACAAACAACAAAAACATTTTAAAAGAAAAAAACTAAATGTAATTTTTACTTTTTGTACTCAAGTGTACAGTATTTAGTAAAAGATCTGTCTTTCTAAAATACTAATAGAAGCCTTAATTAAGCAATTAATCAGCATAATGAGAACAGAATAAAAGTGCTGGTTAAGCTGAAATAGTGTTATGTTACCCTCTGTGATTATAACCATGATCACAGTTTAATTTGTAATAGTAATTTGATTTTATTTATGAATTACTATATTCAGAAAAATAGGTCTGAAATACTGCTAAGTTTAACCATTTTCAGAAATTTCTTTCATTTGGATTTAGAAGTTTATAAAGATTTAGACCTTATACAGTATATTACCTGTCAGGGAAATACATTGGTTTTCTACTTTTATTTCTGACAATTTTATATCATTCCACTTTTTCAAATTATTTTGCATTTTTAAGCCCAATGTTCATTTCTTGCCAGTGCACTGCATTTCAATTGGCATCTTTAACTAACTGTTTACCATTGGTTTGTCCACTACCAATACTCTGAAACAGCCATTCTGGCTCTGAAACTCGTTCTGGAACTTTCTGGCCCACCAGTCAGGTCAGAAAACATGAGCATATTACAACACAGAGCCCTGCTGATAAAGCAGTAAAACCCTTTGAAATACCAACAAACATTTAGACCCTTGTAGGCTGTCAGCTATCCACAATAAGTGTTAAGGAGTCATGCATCCACTTACAGCCGCAGTGCTCATTTGTAGAGGAAATAAAAAATCAACAGGGACTTTTAAGTGAGATTTTCTGACTGCAAGGGAGAAGATGAAAAATTAATTCAGAATATTTCTGTTGCTTTCTTCTTTCCTTTGAACAAAATTCTGTTCATGTATAATTTTGAAAAATAAAGTATTCACTTTTTTAATGAACTGGAGAGTTGTATTCAAAAGTAAAACAGCAGAGGGTGAGAAACTTTAAAATATTTTTCTCTTCTGTAATGATATGTAGAAATGCAGCACTTCAACTTCGTTAGTGCACCTTTTAAAGATACTTTGGGAAATCCATAGTACATGGTGTAATATCTTTTATTACAAATGCCCTTTTATCAGATGGTACTATTTTTTATATTTCATAGCAACAATTAAAGAAAACATTATAAAAAAATACAAAACAGATGAGCAAAACATCATAGTATGCAAAACATCAAGTAAAATAAGAAAAAATGAAGAGCTGACAGAGAATGAAGAAAGAACACTGATCAGCAAAGACAGAGCTAAGATTGCACAGGCAATAATATAAAAGGATACAAAATTTAAACTGACATGCACATTACAAATTAGATTTTAAAAACGTAAATAAAAGACTTGTCAGCTGTATAGAAAAAAAGGAGGGAGGGGAAGAGGAAGAAAAAGCTTGGCAGCTGTGGAGCAAAAATATGGAGAGACCAAAATCAATATAACACAGAAAGACTGCCTATCAGTAATGACAAAACAAAATGAGATTTCTGCATCCAAGATGGAGGGAAAACTCAGAGACTAAGGCTTTCATATGAAGGAGGTTCATCATTTTGAGAGTTCTGAAAAGGATAACAAATGAAAAAATGGGTTGCCAAATTTGGCTTGAGGTGTACAGAAAGCTGGCACCAGTAGTGGAGCACCATCATACAAAAATCCTAGAGTTTCAGGGGAAAGTTAAAAGATACAGAGGGAGAGGTTTGTTATGCTCATTTCAGTGGTGCAGAAAGGAAGCCATACAGATTTTCGAGGAAAGACTAACTTTGAAAAGAAAAGGCAGAAAATCAAAATGCAAAAGGCAAAGCATTATCCAGATTTACGAAATAGATCTGGTAAGACTATCCTGACACATTCACTTAATAAAATAACTGCTTTTCTACACAAGGGGAAGGAAGCTTGTCAGTCTGTTTGGATTACAGCAAAGTACAGCACCACATGGGAAATTATCAGTTATATGGGAGAAAATGTAGCTCTTGTACAAAAACTGTAATGCTGTTAGAAGGAACATAAGAAAAAACCCAAAAACCAAAAATAGAGCATGTGCTCAATCTAGATGTATTTTAATATAGCAGAGTTTCTTGATGGTTTGTCATGGTTTTATCTTGTTCAATATTTTCCTTAGTCATCTCAATGTTAAAGCAGGGAGTATGCTAATACAGTTTCTAGTCACACAAAATTGGGAGACATAAGAGGATCTGTATATCATTCAGTAAGCTAAAGATATTAAGAAATTAACTGAAATAATGGCAGTAAGTGAATAAATAAAAGGGATCAGATGATGACATCAAACACTAAGAGGAAGGATATTCTTTTAGGAACAGAAAAAAGACATTATTATTAATTGCCCAGCAATAGCTATCTGAAACCCACGTCAATCCCATACCTCCCAAATATATTCAGAGCTGCACTAAATTATTTCTGACAACTAATAAAAAAAAAATTATTTTGAGATCTTCTACCAATCAAGATGGCACATTTTCCTTGGGTAATGTATTACAGAACCTTCTTTTTGTCCTGACAAATATCTGCTTAGTATGTGTATTTCTACTTCCATCATTCAAGTCCTAAAAAAATGCTGAGAACTATTTGACACAGACAGACAATCTGAAGTCCTCCTCTCTCATGCCCGTGTGCAGGAAATATGGATTTGGGCTGGGAATGATGCACAGGAGTTATTCAGACAAAAAGAACATGGAGAGTCTATCACATGGGAAAAAACAAAGGTGGAAAAAAAGATTTACACTGAAGCATACTTTATATATAACAAAGAAAAAAATATGAATAAGCCATTTATGAATGTAAGTAAGGTTGATCAAAAAAGGAGATTTTTACCCATAACAGCATCAGAGACCCAAAAAATTGTGGTTTTAAGTTGTTTTTAAAATCATTAATAATGGTTTGTTAATGAACTTATATGAAGATGTTATCTGAAATAACTGGAGCAAAACTCAGTAACAGAAAAGAGCACTTCCAGACCTCTGATCCTGGAAAGGCGGTCTCTGGCATCTCACAAAAAAACATCTCTAGGACCTGGCCCAAGTTCAGCCAGTTGCAGCACAGAAGATATGACAAGTGGACACCCCAACAGGATGCACAACGTGGTTTGGCTGAAAGGTTCTAGCAGGTCTCTACATAACATGTGCAAGTTGCAAATTTGAAAGACTTAAGTGATTCAGCCATGCTCCCTTACACAACGAAGCCCTTTGCATCTCTAGTCTTCAAATTCTTCTCAAGGCTAGGTGAACTAGATCAACTCAAGGAAAAAGGCACAAGAAGGTTTTTTAAACATGAGGAAAATAATACAGTTTTCCTAGTTTTCCTAGTCTTGCATACAGCTTGAAAAATTCCTCTGAAGTTTTTCAAGAAAGTTCCAGCTTGAGGCAGACACAGTGCATCGAAAGTTGTAGCATAAGGGATATGAGCCAAAAAACACATGCACTACTAAAAAGAGGTCTTTCTATGCCTTGTATAGTCGGCTGGGGGTATGTGCTGGTGAAGGACAGTAACAAGGTATCGCTGCCATCTTGTCTGTGATGCCGAAAATACGGCCCTAGGACAAAAGTCTTGAAGTATTAGCAGATGGTAAAAAAAAATGAAATGGCTGCAATTAATGCATTTTTGAGTAGGCACAGGAGATACCAGATAATGTTGAATGCATTGCATTTAAAGTAAATAAAGAGGAGTCCAAATAGGCATTTAGTTCCTTGATAATTAGCAAGCCAGCAGGTATCAAACCAAGCACAGCGCAGATAAACTTTTCCTGATCACATCTGACCCTGTGGGAATTTTTAAGCTCTGAATGCAAAACACCATACAGAACTGCTAAAGATTTTGCTGTTGTTTCTTTGGGAGGATAAGATTCCAAAGAATAGGCCTAGCACTGATGTGGAGCTATGCATACAGGAATCTGATCCACAAGGATTTACTTTTTGAGGATGTTGCCAATTCATCCCTGGGCAAGTTTTAGGTTAAGCACTCTTTTGTTGTGGATGTGGAGGAAAATTAGTTGTTCAGTTATTCACAGTGGTTACACAATGCTCTTGTCACGGTTCTCATCAGCTTGGCTGTGGCTCTCTAGATTAGCTCAGTGGTATTAGCTTAGTCTCCATCCTACCAGGGTCAGAATCTATCAACTTCAGATGCTTCATGCTCAGTCTGTCACATAAGAGCTGAGGGGAGCACATAAATAAAGTAAGGGCTTTACCTCTGACTTTCAAAGTGAAAAGCTCTCAGCTAATGACATTTCTCTGTCGTGTTAGAGGCTAAGAGCACTCCACATCTTTGGAGAGAAGAGGTGATTTGTTGGCTAGCCCTTCTACTGGAGTAATGCTTTAGATTATTCAAGACTATAAAGTGATTAAGCTATATTTTTGTCATACAGAGAAACTTATTGGTAATCATAAGATCAGATTGTATGTTCAGATATGGAATTTTCATTTCTTCTCACTGAGTTTCAGTACAGAATCTTCTGTAGTCTAATCTGCATATGTTAATAGTGTAATAATAAACCGATCCTTTATCCAGTGAGTTCAAATTGGCTTTTTCCTCAGTGCAGGAAGTGGTTTGTGCAAGTGAATTGCAGTTTAACTGAGGCTACTAAGCCCTTTCTATTTTACTTAAATTAATGTAATTATTAGCTAGCTAATTATCTTGTTGAATGATTTGTTCTGTATTCATTAACTGGGGAATTTCTTTCTGGATACAGAAGAATATCTGAACATCCACCTATTTGCACCACAAAATACTGATTAGGAACAAATCATGTTACCCACTGAGATAGTAATGATTTCTTTTAGAAATGTCTTTTATAGAAAAACTCTTGAGTCAATAGAAATGAGTCTATTGTAAGGACTGTGAATTACCTGTCACCCTTGGAAAAGGCAGTTAGTTTTATAGTAGGAGCAGAAGACAGACAAGGGAGCCTTCACAGCTGGTATCTGCTGCTGTCCCCTTTCCATAAACCTGTCTTCTTCTGTCTAGCACAGCCCTCTGTTTTACAGCCTCTAATGGTGTTACATATTCAAGCAAGGAAGTGGCGTGGGAAGAATATTTTCACAGTTGCCAAACACATTCCCAAACACTGATCTAAAGTCAATTCCCAGCATGAAATTATACAAATAAGTCAATAAAGTTTAAATTATCTTGTGCAGAAGAAACAGTGAGAAGAAAGTCTAGAGCATCCTCATTGGAGCAAAGAAACAGAATTGCAATGTATGTTTTACAAGGGCTGTAGCTAATTGAGGAGATACATAAAAACACACAGAGTTATTTTTGTTTTCCAAAGCTTCTTTTGTCTATGTTTTGTTTTCCAAAGCTTCTTTTGTCTATGTTTTGCTATAAATTAAATAGTTGCTGCTGCAAAGTCTCAGTATAAATAAACATGGAGGCAAACCTGAGAAATGCTCAACAATCTGTGCAAACCTAAAGAAAACTTTACATTTTCCACTGCCTGTAAACAAAATCCTTTTCATGTAAGAGCATTTTTTATTTCTTTGTAATCAAGCATTCTGATTTTATAACCCTACAGACTCCTGTGCACAGAACAACTCCCATTAGTTCTGAGTTCAATACTAATCCTGACATGAATATCCAAGAAAAAGATTGTATTTCTGACAGGAATGTTTAGCCCCAAAATGCCACTAAATAATGCAAAGCTTACTGGAATCTTATCTTTTTTCCCATTTGCACTTACATCTTCTAGACCTTGCTAAAGGTTCCCAAAAATTTGGATTTAGAGTTCAAAGACATTATCTACAAATTATTGTTTGTAGAAGATCTAGAAGCAGATGACACATTTCAGGTGGAAAAGAAAATGACATTCAAAGCCTAACACATGGACAAAGTATGAATAAAAGAAAAAAATTTAAGAAGGTAATCCTGTGAATGTCTCTATCACTGAAATCACCACTTAGGAAGCTGGCAGAACAGGTTGTTTCTTTATTGGAACAGTATAGGAAAAACCAGTGACTATGATAAACATCCTGAAGCCCAGCCTATGGCTTAATGTCTGAGATCTGTAGTCTTCTCAGCATGAGGTAACCACCTTTTTTTTTTTGTCTGTGCATAGCTAAATTGAAAAGGTATTGTTGGCAGGTCAATACAGAATCAATAATTCAATCAATATTTTTTCAAGATGGTCCTTGAGCAAGTGCCAGTGATTATTCTTTATTCTTGCAACATCTGACATTTACATCCATTTATAAATCCAGCAGAAGTCCACAAGATTAGTAAAAATTATCAAAACCTTTCATTTCCAAGCCTTTACTCAAAGGATTGCTTGACTATTCAACCCAGGCCCAGCCATGTTCATGATTACTTACTATTTTAACATCAACCGGATTACCTTATTCAAGGCAAATATTTCTGTGTAGCTGTGAGGCACCAAAGTAAGCAGAGGAGCAATTAGAAATGGTTTAGAATTAGAACAATTAGGAATTATAAATTATAAATTATAAATTAGAAACAATTCTGAACACAGAATATTGACCAAGTTATGTCTGAACACACACTGATCAAATTAAATGCAATAATCTGTAGAAGAGATACTCACAACTATAATTCAACTGGAAGGTCATAGTCTTCCTTTGAAAACATGTTGTTAACGTTAATAAAGTTTTCAATATCTTCATATGCCCAGTTTAGCAGACCAAAAAGCAGTGATTCAAGGGGATGAGATGCCATAGGACCATACATTTTAAGTTTTGTAGTTAAGTCACATGACTAGAACTCAAAACCCCAGAAATTTCCCCAGCCATAGACTCACTTTGAGACTGATGTAAAAGATCTGGTCTCAAAGCCTAAGATTCCCCCCAATAGAATGGTATTTCTCCACTTAGCAGATATATTGCTCATCTTACCTTTAACGATACTGTCAAATCCCAATATCCAAAAATCATGACCTATTTCTAACTCTTCCACTTATCAAGTGATGAGAACTGTGGGAGTCTTCCTTTTCCAATGTGTTTTGAAAGTAGGCTGTTCATATTTACCAGGTCTTTTCTGGAAGAGGGAGAATTAAGTTATATTTTTCAATGGCAGCTCTTTCTTGTATTCCTAGGGATCTGAAAAAATACAGCAAGCTTCTCACAAATTCACATATTCCCAAAACCTCCCAAGCAATGAATAACTTTCTATTACCAAATAAATCAATAAGTAGCAAGCTGTGTTGGTACACAATATCCAATGCATTCTTCCTGCCAGGAAAGCAGTTGGGCCCTAAGTTTCTCTCTTTGTCTACATTCCTTCTTAACCATTGACATCCTTAAAGTAGAGAGTGTTGCTTGGAAGCAGAGGCAGATTATGTCGCTGAAGCGCCGATTGTTCCATCCAATGCACACCTACAAAATCTGATTTTCCACACAAAAGCTCAATGTATTACTGCATAGAAAAATTGATCAATTATTAGGAAATACTTCAAGAGAGCACTAGCCACAGACTCAAGGTAAATCTCCAAGTTAATATTCTTATTTAAGGATAGACTCCACTTCATTCAAAGAGAGATTGCATTACCACTCATTTGAGAATATTACCAGTAGCACTAAACACTGTGAAGGGCTACAAAGCTCTTACAGTATTTATATTAAAGTAACTGACAGACCAATCCTTCGCATATTGAAACCTCCCCCAACTTCAAAATCAACATGCTGACTTATGGCTTAACTTCATATTGAAAGCAAAAATATTGCAAGGAAAAGGCAGTTAGATTCTTCCCAAAATGTCAGAGCAGACATTGAGGCTGACACCGTGAACATGTAGACTATATCAGACAGAACTGTCCACTGCCAAGAATTTGCATCTATCTTTACAAACACTCCACAGCTATGTCAGAAGCTATTTCCTTGATATTCATTTTGGTTGATTTGTGCCTTTGGATCTTTCTAGAAATCAAGCATATTTGACATATTCCCAAATCTAATAGCATGTGAGTTTTGCTTAGACTATGTTCAAGATCCTTATAGAAAGAAAAAAAATCATGTACATTCCTGGACTTCCTTCTTTTGCTTTACATTTTCCATGGTGTTTGAAAACAAAAGGTTTCATTCACAGAACACAGCAAAAACTCAAATAATTTTAAACTAGCTAATTTATCCAGTTTACAATTTTTTTTCATTCTTTAATTTTGTCCTGCAGGTGTTCAGTTCATTACTCCATGATCATTTGCATTTGTATGAGCAGAATATTTTAGAGTCTTTTCTTTTACATCTTGTGATCTTTCTTGCAGGCTTCTGGTCTTCTTTCATCTCCTGTCACTTTCTTATCCAAAGTGCTAATCTCAGCTGTAGCTGTCTCAAACCTTTCCTTTCGTCCAGAAAGATCATTGAAGTCTGTAATTTATCACTTCCCTATTGTAAGTGCAAGAACAGCTCTAAGCAGAACAAGCCTTATCTCACTGATAGTTGCTTTGTCACCTTGTGGCTGCAAAGCATTCAGAGAAATGGCATTTGGTACATTAGCTGCAGATGGCATCAAGGGGACTCTGAAGAAACACGTTTTCTGGTTTCTTTACTGTTATTCCTTGATACCAAAATGCCCAAACAACTTTGCAGTGATTGCCCTACAGTCTTTTAATAAGGAGACATCTTCTGTGTAAGGTTTCATATGTTCTTGGGCAGATTTTTAGGGGTTTGGAGCTAATCCAAAAGCCAGCTTCTCTGACGAACATGTCGTGCCCCATTAAGCTTCAGTATTAACACCACTCCCCCTTCACGACCATTGTTCCTCCTATATGTGGCTGTGGGAAAGTTAGACTTCTCACTAATACCATCAGAGTTTGTGGCTTCTTGGTAGCTATTTTAGTGCAATCCATGTCTAATCACAGTATACCCAAGGAGCTTAGTACCGTGTTGTAGCAGACTACAAATTAGCTTGCTTTTCCATTAAAATACTCTTAGTTTATTCTTTTCTGTGTGGTTATCAAATTGACTGGCTGAACACTTGGGTGCTTGTGTGGGGGTTTTTTTGTCTAAATGATTGATATTTAAATGGCTTAATTGCATTCATTCCACCTTTTTATGGTTGAGCAAATGTTTATTGCATATTTATTTTTAAGATGCAAAGAGAGCAAATTCATTTGGAACTCAGGGAAGAATTTTGTTAATATGTGCCAGGGTGGTTTGAATTTCAGAATGGATCTTATTTCTTGAATATGTATTGTGGCAACATAAGGTTATAAGATCTTCACAGCCCTGTGAAAGTGCCAAACAGTCCAGATGGTTTAGCTAGAGAAATCTGTAGCTAGTATTGAGGCGGTGAGGGTAAACCCTGTTCTGCTGCTGAAGAACTAGAGAGGCACAGGCAGGAAGTAAGGATTATATTACTTAAAGGAATAACCAAAAAGAGGAAGGAGAGGGAGAGAGAGAGAGAGAGAGAGAGGGAGAGGGACTTAGCGCTCTTCAGAAAATCATTAACAGCTATTCCTATAGGCAATGTTAAAATCAAACTGGTTTTCTCCAATGACTCAACAAGATGCAGACATTTTAAAATCCTCTTTCTTCATCACTGTAAAGAGGAATTGGAAGGACTTTGACCTGGTAACTGTAAACAGAAAAGTACCAATCGAGCTGGAACATATGAATACTACTCATGTTGGTTAATGAACTGCTGTGAAGGGATCCTAACTTTCTACAAACATATATGATTTGTAAGAAATGGCAGAAAAATCTGAAAAGTAATATTTCTGTTCTGTACAGCAATTAGGCCTTGGCCAGGCCCTGTTTAATATTTATGTCATAAGGTGTTTTCCTAGTATTTTTAATTTGTATTTTTCCATTCCAAGTGAATACTCACAAGATCGTAAATAGGAAAATCGCAATTAATAATCAGATTTTCATTTTAGCCTCACAATTCCTCACAATCTAAGTCCTAAAAATTTTTAGGTTCACTTCCATATACCTCTTGCTAAATGCTCATCAAGTTTATTCTTACATAGAAAGAAACCCCAGCTCTTAATTAGATTTAGTTTTAGATTCAAAACATTGGCATATAAAGAGTCAGTAGATACCTTTTCAGACTAAAACTATCTGAATTACACACCTATGGAATACTTGTCCTCCTATGATCATAGATGTTTAGTATCATAGATGCTAAATATCACAGAACTACATTATCAGGTTGAAAGGGACTACATCTGATCATCCAGTCCCACCACCCTGCTCTAGAAGGGTCATTCTAGAGCACATGGCACAAGACATTGTCCTGAAAGTTCTTGAATATCTCCAGTGAGGGAGACTCCCCAACCTCTCTGAAAAAACTGTACCCATGTGTGGTCACCTGCACAGGAAAAAAGTTCTTCCTAACAAATGCTTCCTAAATCCTTACTAAAATAGCTCTCCTTTGTCTCTTCTGTGACAGCAAGAATACAGACAATACAAAAAAATAAATCCAGGGAGTGTTTTGCAGCTGTTGAAGATTTGTCTAACTTTACTTAAAATAACTAACTTCTGCAAACAAGAATCGGACTGATGTTCTTCTACTGCGCTTAATTTTTTGCAAAGGTCTCTCCTTCCTCTAGGCTGTGTGATCCATTGGTTTATGTGGTGACCAAACAGCCACCTAGTTACTGCTACTATGTTGAGATTAAAACCCTCATGTTTTTATTATTTCTTCTTCTCTGCAATATCTTCAGTAATTTCTCTTCAGCATGAACTTATTATCTATGTTCACCTGTACAAATAAAAGGAGAAGAGAATAGTTTTGACTCTATTTGGTGCTTAAACGATCTCCAAATTAGTAGTATGAGACTGAAGAAGAAATATATTTTTTTCGACTTAGCTTACAGACTTAGCCTGTTCAAGCTGTATGTCACAGCAAATCATGTAGATAAGGGGAAAAAACTAAGGTGAAAGGCAAAACTGCAGTAGTGTTAATGATGCTGGCAAACTGTGCATGCAGTTGAGAAAACCAGTTTCAGGAAAACTGAAGAACAGTTTACAGGTAAAGCAATTTCTTTTCACTTTACGGTCAGTTATAGGCCTGCCTTGTAAGGTAAGTATCCTTGACAGCTAAGATTAAAATTATGAAGAAACTTGAATTCTTGTACAACCTTGCCTACACATATCATGCAGGGATACCCACCTCATCTTAGTGTGTGCATGGTTTCTCCAGTTGCACTGAAACTGGACTCTCACACTTTGTTTTCCTTCCAAGACAAATATATAAGTTCAATATTATGTACTCCACCATAATTCACAAATTATCGTTGTAGAAACTAAACCCACAAAGTTACTTTGATGAATATCTTTGCTCTTCATTTCTCCTATAATTGCACTTTAAGGTTACGAGAATTTCAAATCTATTTTGTGGAATTTAGATCCTGAAATACACTATTACAGTTCTTTCATGTCAAAGAAATTGTACAGATTGTCTACTAAATGGAGAATCTATTTTTTCTCAGAGCCATTTATGAAGTCTTTGACACCCTCTATTCTGCTTTCTTCTTCTGTCTGGTGTCTCAGGCTCTGATCTGATCTTTTCATCTGCTGTGTGTTACCTTTCTCTCCCTATTTTGCCAGGTTCATACATATTTGCAATCCATATTGCTGTTTTTAGTAGTCACTTCATATGTATTCATTTTGGTATCAGATGATTAGTCTGCTTACCTATTAACTTTTTAATTTTGTTTTTCCCTTTCTTTTGTTTTGTGCCCTTTTTCACACATCCCCTATGTTTCTAAGATTGGATAGTTTTATTTCAGTCATTATATTATCCTCAAATTGTCTAAAATACCTATTTTCAAACTTTTATTCTTAAAATCTAGTATACAATACAATGTTTAGGAAGAGCAACATTAGAGGGGTCAAAGAAAGGTGGTGATGTGAAACAGAATATGCAGTGCAATTGAAATTAAGACGGTGTTTTTTCATGACATGTCTGTAGTACAAGACAGTATTTGACTTCTAAATTCCTGGATACAGACTGTGTTCCCCCAGTCTGAAGGATTATCATTTCACCAAGTGAACAGCGATGCAGCAGAAGTGAAGTGATCTGTGTTTCACTCACTTTGCAATCAGCCACCCTCTCCCTTTGGAGGT
This sequence comes from Certhia americana, assembly GCA_018697195.1. Taxonomy (NCBI): domain Eukaryota; kingdom Metazoa; phylum Chordata; class Aves; order Passeriformes; family Certhiidae; genus Certhia; species Certhia americana. The sequence continues at coordinate 78,138,235 of CM031859.1, forward strand.
GAGTCTCAGCAATGCTAAAGGGCCATGCACTTTGGGAGGACCAGAAGGTCCATGCCATGCTGTGCACTTTCTAATCCTGGATAATCTACATAAATATTCAATCAAAAGATACAGATGATTTTTTTTTAATTAGAAAGTTGTCTGCCCTAAAATATAAACCATTTTTAGGTCATATTTGCTCTAACACTGAATTAAAAGCAAGAAATAATGATATTCTGAAAGAAAGAGGATTTTGACCAAAAATAACTTTTTATCACACTATAGCAAGCAACCATATGTAGTCAACAGTGAGTCAGGCAGAAGGATTGAGGCAGAAGCATTCATGGCAGTACCTTCCAGTTCAGCTGCAAGCTGCTGCTGTGCTGTCACTATTTGCTTCTGGTCTTCCTCCAGCTTGTCTGGTCCAGGGAGAGCATGGCAGCTCTCCACCGTAGTCCCTTGGGACAGGCACATTTCCCAACAAAAAACATAGGCCTCAGAGTTCTGTTCCTAAGGTACAAGGAAACGGCACACAGAGATATATTCCTGCCTAACAAGACACAGAAATGAGGACTCCTTCTGAAGTCAACCTTCCAGCATCCCAAATGCCTTTTAAAGTTAGTATGAATCAACATTGCTCCATTCCAGTGTGCACCAGAAAGCAGAGCTGTTAATCTCGAGCTCCCTTTGCAAGCGATGGATAAAAGATTTTATATCAACTTCTCTGGGAGTGTGCTTAAGGATTTCAGAAGCTTGCTTAAAGTTCTTCAGCAGTTTATTTAACTTCTCATTTAGATAAAGATCCCATAAATGTTGTTCCATTCCTTTTTTCTTCTTTTTCTTCATGTGAAGCCAGATAACTTCAGACCACATGAGTAGAATCTAACTCACTGAGTTCATTATTTCTTCTTTCCATTTTTATTTAAATGGAACATAAATTTCAGCTAAGTGACAAATTGACTGAGTGAATTATTGTTTTGCAGTCAGGCCTGGTTTGCCACACATGCTTACCTTTCAGCAGCTTCTAGTAGCTTGAAAAAACTGTCAATATTTAGCAGCACTGTTGCACAAACAGAAACCAGTCACTTCCTTCATGCTTCATGTACCAGATATTTACATATAGTTAAAGAATTAATGCACAAAGCAAATGGACTGATACAAGCACTCCAGTAGCTTTAGCTGGTTTTGCAGCTCTCTTTGTTTTGGATATCAGACTAGGAATTCAATCCAAGCACTGACACACAAACATAGAAGTCTGGCTCACATTCCAACATCCATTCCTTTTTATCATGTGCATGTTGTCCAAGAGCAATCATGGGTATCTATACAGTGTACTACCTCACCATACATACAGAAGGGTTTGTTTCAGACCGGGAGCAATGCAGACCCTTCAGCTCATGTCTCCTGAGCTAATCAGCCACATTATGAAAAAAGGTTCATTATCCAAACTGCAACCACCTTACAGAGCTGCTCGTCTGAGACATAAACTATTTCCAAAGGTACAACAGAACTGAAGGGCTGATACCCACAGACCTGTTCAATTATCAAAACATAACACAGCTGGTGTGCAACCTCTATATTTTCCTCCTTTATTAGCATTAAGATTGTAGAGCTGAGGTTAAAGATTTTGTATACTTAAAGACATCTAAAATCTGATCAGATAAAGGCAGGAATAACCTGCTGTATCTTTGATGGCAGCCTGGTTTGAGCCAGAAGCTGGTACCTTCTGTGATCCCTCTCAACCTAAGTTTTTTTACAATATTATGATTTGCCACTAAACTCTATTCCTTTACCACAGCAATTTCCAAATCCTTCATAAAAGGAAAATGCAACTAGGGCCTGTGCTCTAAATCAGATCAGATATGTCATCTAGCTTAAAAAGCCCCACAAGGATGTGGACCATCCCTAAAAATCAGCTAGGCTAGTATATATTTACAATGAGTCAGGAGGCAGAGGAGGGGTGAAGAAGCAAGATGTAGGAACATCATAAGCACAAAAAGTCTTAAAGCTGATATTGCTGCCAGCAACAGCATATTGTCAACCACAGCTGATATTGTCCTGGAAGCTATCTTCATGGCTGTAACTCAATCTAAAGTTGAATTGTCAGTAAAGTAGGGCACATAGAAAAGTTACAGTTCATTTTTTTCATTAAAAAAATGCTTTTCAAAATGTACTACCAATGGCGCTCAAAGGTTTTTCAAGCTTTAAATCAAAGCCAAACACAGAGATTGCCAGTTACAGGGGAACAAACCATTGCTTCCTTACAGAGTGAAGTCCCACTCATGACTGAGGCTATGAAGTGTCACAGCAACAAGAACAGGTAACTCTGAAACTGTGGTAACAACCACAATAATTTTCTCTGTGTCCATTTGCAAAGATTCCCAGAACCAAATTCCTGAGAAACAGACTGACCCCCTTAAGAACTGCTCTTCTCTCTGTCTTGGTGACATTTTGTGCTCCTATTCCATGATCTTGCACAGGAACAGGATGCTGTTCTCTATCAAAGCCCCTGTAGAATGAAGGTGCATAAGCACAGCGTGGCTCCACTCCTGCTCTTAAGTAAGGAAAAATGGCATGTTTCCAGGCATTCATCACTTCTGTAAGCAAGGGTTGGAGGCATGAAAGGGATCAGATCCTCAAAGAAGCAGTATGAGAGGGTTTCTAGTGGCAAAAATGGAAACTGGGCAGTTTCCTCTAATTTGTTTTAAATGAAAGGCAAACACATAGCTGCCTCTTGTAATAACCTGCACATAACCAGCACACTTTTCAAAGATGCAGTAAACATGACTGCATGCACATGGCCTCTCTCACGGGGTAGAGTGGAGGGTAGGAAACTGGAGACAAGGGCCAGCAAACATGATTTTAACAATGGACCCAGTAATAGAGACACATTTTGGTAACAAAATGGTAATTCAGATCAGAACCACCTTTTTTTTCATTTCCAGAGAAGTATCAATTCATTTAAGCCTCTTTTTCTCCAGTAGAGATATAAAAGTTTTGCTTTAAAATTAAGGATTAAAAAGTCTTGCTTGGGGCTGAGTGGTCCAAAATAAATTTTGAGAAATACATATATAGCCTTGAGTAAGTTTATAAAGAAACAGCAATTACAGAAAACGCCACCTATGCTTTACTGCCACACAAAATCCTGCCCTCTCAGAGAGACAGACTTTTTATTTCTGTTTCTCTGCTCTAGATTAGGTCATGGAGGGGCTTGACTGATGTATGCAGGCTGATGGAAGGGCATGTACCTCCAGTGGCATCCTGTCAGCTCAAGGACACGAACCTGCTGTTTATAGATGTTGATGGTACTGTTGGTGCTTGCAGGAGGAATGACTGTTCCTGAGTACCTGAAACTGCCACTACCCAGACATGACACTATTTATCTTCAGCAATCCTTTGAACAAACCTTTGAAGGCTCTGCAGGGGGCACATCTGGGTCTACAGTCACTAACAAGGTAAGAGAGAGGGGGGTGGGAGGTAACTTCGGTCATTTCCACTGATCACATGGGAGGAGGAAGAATCTTGAACAGCACACAGCAGATATGAAGGAAGTCAGATAGAAGACAGCAGCAATGATATCTACAGACAATCCTCTACACATCAAAACTTGAAGACCCTAAAACTCCTTGCTGCCTGAGGAGCTCATTACAAGTGCCCCCATTCCCCTTTCAGCCCTGAGTCTGCACCTCCTAGCACTGTCAACTGCACTCCATATACACAAAAGCAGAAAGAACTGGGGGTGTGACATAACTGAGAAAGTTGGAGATGCCCAAGAGCTTGTGGGTAGTGAGAAAACTCAGAGTCAAGAAGGTTGAAAAGAGGAAGAGTTTTGCAAAAAAAAAAAAAAGGTTGGCAAAGACTTTCAAAGAAACTGGAACTAGACCTGAAGAACAGAATACCAAAGGGTGCAAAATTAGGATGTTTGGGCAGAAAAGCTGACATGGCAAGAGAAGAGGAGAGAAAGCAGCAGCATAAGTACCTCTTCATCAATGGGAAGAGAGAGGACTAGAAAGACCTGAGGGGGTAAAAACTGAGAGCAGAGGTGTTTTTCTCTGGACAGCACCAAAGGGTCTTTCTAGGACTGAACTGGAAGGATCAATGAGCTGTAGGTCCTTGTGTGATAGAGTTCAGGGGTGCTGGAGATCATGCTGCCACCAAATTTCTTAAGCCTCTGCTAGTTATGTAATTCCTGATACCCTCCAAAGATACAAAGGTAGCAAATTTGTCCTGTGTGCTGAGTGAAAAATACCTGTCCACACTTTGGGAACAGACATGAATGTGCTCAGTTTTAATAATGAGAAATCAAAATTTCAAAACAACAAACAGAAATTCAGTAATGCAGTCACCTCTGGAAAACAAGAAATACTTTCTTGCATTTTAGTACTGAAAATATATAGACTTGGATTTTCTGATTGAAAAGATACATTTTAATTTTGATGTTTGGGTTGGGGTTTTTTTTCCCAACCAAGATTTAGTATTGAAAAAGCCTACATAAAGGCTGATATTTGCTCTGAGTCTAGGAGTTGGCATTCTAGCTGAAAACTGACTAAAAATTTGGTAATTAATACACTTAGTAACTGCTGATCTTACTGGTGGGGTATAAATAACACAATACCATAATCACAGAATATTTAAATTTATTACATTTTAAAATTATTCCTTCTTAACTAAAATAATTATTTCTTTATGGACCAATCATTTAAGTTTTTAATATTCAGTATTTGAGATAGCAAACTTTGCACTGAAAATAGTCAGTCTGCTTAATTTTAACAGGCTTCCCACATCAGAAAGGGCACACAGCAGCTGAGGTAAAGGGATTGTCTTTTTTTTTTGCATCTTCCACTGTAGGAGTATAGACATGAAGAAGCAAATGGTGCTGAAGCTACTTTGCACCTGTCCACACTTATATCTTCCAAGTATTCCAGCTCTGTACCTCATATTCCTTATCTCAGAAGTTAACATGAAAAGTGTAGATATTTTTATTGTTTTCTCAACAGCCTTTGAAGAGAAATAAAATTAAATGCGCTACAGTTTTGACACAATCTCTTCTACAGTATCTTTAACTGTGTTTCCAGGCAAAGGTTTTGTAAACCTTACTGGATTTCAGATTTGTAGCAGTTTATACACAGTACAAATGTATTCATTGTGACCATTGCACAAATGTTTCTACCATATTTCCCCAGAACAGTATCGTTTTTGAGGGTTTTTAGTTTTCTTTTGGACAATATCCTATGCAGAGAGCTCTCACTTAAATCTACCTGCTTTACCATTTATTCTGCAACAACATCAAACTTTACATTACCAGCATAAATGAAAAATTTTTTTTCTTAAATCTTAACTCAGAGCCCATGTAGATAGGAAGAAAAAGCTTTCTTTGTCCTACAAATTCAGGGAGATTTGAAGGAATTATTATCACCACTGAGCTATTTTTAGTTCAGCATGAAAACAATGAATATTGAGATCTTGAACATAGTCTTTGTTGTTTAACAAAAAACAAAAGCAAAACAAAAAAAGTCTTTGATAAGGAGAAGTTAACGAAATAATAGGAGTAGCTCCCTTCTCTTTATCAAAGGAACTTGTTTCATCACTTCAAATGACAGAGAAGGGGTCTTTTTTCTGAGTGTAAAGTGAGAGATACTCATTTAAATGCTCACATTTCTTACCCATATCCTAAGCCTCCTCTGCAGAGACTTCCCTGGTGATTCAGAAGCTAGCTTTTATTTTGTAATGAACTGCACCAAAGATTTTTGGATAATCATGTCCACCCCTGCAGGAAAAACACAAATTAACAGAAGTCCTAACTTCAAAGGTAAAATGTACATTCTTTCTCTAGTCTCTGCACACAAATGGGAGTATGAAAGTCCTCATTCAATGAGGACCTGATTCCTTTCAAAGAAGACTGAAGCAGATAGCTGCAAATCATCTTCTTATGTAGGATTCCTCTAATTCTAACACAAGACCTGACAGAGGAGATGCTCATGGAGACATACATTTTGGGGAGCTGTGTGATACATACCTAGCAAAGTAGCTGGTGGAATAAATCTGTTTTTAAAAGTCGGCAAGATTGAGCCATAAACAAAAGGTAAAGGTAATATCCATTCTTTGCGGGAGGATGACAGCTGTAACCATTAAAAAAAACTGATTGATAAAATTGTCTCCAGAAAAAGAGTCCCTACTAAAGACTCAGATTTTGCAAGACATGATCAGAGGTCTTGAGGGAAAATAAATAAGTTTTTGTTACATTTTAATATAAATTACTATTGTTGTTTTAATATCACGGTCTCAGAGCTATAGGGCAATGAAAAAATAATATGAAATTTCAAAAATTAATAACATTTCACAAATCTACAGAGGCCCCATGAGACACTGGAAATGTACTAACAACAGTAGACAAATTAAACTGCTACATTTGCACTTCTTCCCTTTCTAAGAATAGCAAATTCAACAAATACTGCAGGAAAGGCATCAGTTATGTTTAATGTCTTGACTGAAAGGAATTTTCTGCCACAATCTTGAACTTCACTATCTCCATCCTCAAGACAAAGGCAAACCACTTTTAGTGGAGATCTATGGACCAACGGCAAGAGAAGTGCATAAGAGGGCTCAATGAAAGGATAACTCTGAAACCTTAATTGTAAGGCAAGCACTTTGCATTGGCTTTGCATGGCAAAGTTTGGTGGCAGAGGGGGCTGCAGGAGTGGCTTTTCTGAGAAGCTGCTAGAAACTCGCTCCACGTCCAAAGGAGCCAATGACAGCTGGCCCCAAGATGGACCTGTCCCTGACTAAGTCTTAGCCCATCAGCAATGGCGATAGTTCTTCTGGGACCATTTCAAGATTTAAGAAGGAAAACAAAAGTGTTGTGCAGAAGCACATTGTGGCCAGAAAAGAAAGGAGACTGAATGAGGGGAACAGCTCTGCAGATACCAAAGTCAGTGCAAAGGACAGGGAGGAGATGCTTCTGGCACTACAGCAAGGATTCTTCTGCAGCTCATGGTGCAGGCCAAGGTGAGGCAGGATATCTCCTTGTACCCCATGGAGGACCCCACAGTGGAGCAGATGGATCCCCAAAGGAGGCTATGACCCTATGGGAAGCCCATGCTGGAGCAGACTCCTGGCAGGAGACCTGTAAAGAGAGGAGCCCATTCCAGAGCAGGTTTGCTGGCTCCTTCTGGGGCAGTGTGTTCCTGAAGAACTGCACCCTCTGGGAAGAACTCACTTTGGAGAAGTTTCTGGAGAACTGTCTTTCATGGGAGTGACCCCATACTAAACAAGGGAAGTGTGTGAGGAGTTGTCCCTACAAGGAGGAACGAGCAGCCAAAACAACAGTGATGAAGTGATTGCAACCCCCACTCCTTGTCACACTGTGCTGCTCAGGGGAAGAAGGTAGGGAATCAGGAAGAGAGTTAAACACAGAAAGGAGGGAGGGCTGGGGGGGAAGGTGTTTTTAAGATTTGTTTTTCTTCTCATTTTCCTATTCTGATTTAGCTGTTAATAAACTCAATTAATTTCTCCAAGATGAGTCTGTTTTCCTCATGATGGTAATTGGTGAGTGATCTCTCTCTGCCCTTATCTTGACCCAAGAGCCTTTTGTGATATTTTCTCTCCCTTGTCCACTTGAAAAGGGCAGTGATAGAGCAGCATTAGTGGGCACGAGGCATAGAGCCAACATCAAACCACCACACAACTACTTGAGCCCACCACTATTGAAATCCTAACTAATAACCAAAGAGATAGTGCCTGGGGATTTATGAGTCCAGGATTAATTTTGAATGGAAAAAACTGATGACTCTGTCCCCCTTCTATATTTATTTATAATTCCATTTAGATTTATGTAATTTATGGAAGGTGGCAGTCAAAGCCTATGGCTAGTAACTCCAGAGACCTCCTGCACATTTTAGGAACATGCAGCAATACTCTTAGATATTCTACAGGTTTCTGTTCTGGCAGAAATTTTCCATTAGGTACTTTAACAGCCAGAAACACACAACTCTCTTCCTTGTTTAATTCATTATAAAAGGTTACATCTTCCACTTTCCTGTGGGTAAATCCAAAATAATTAGAGTAAGTAGACTTCTGTGTCTACTGTCTATTTAACACAGTCCATGGAATTTTTGATATTGACTTTTGCCCCTTAAAATCTTTGTTACGATCATCTATTTACTGTCAGGCCATTCTTTACCCAAACTCTCCATTAAGTAATATCAATTTGTGAAAACCTATGCAGCTTGTATTGTTAAAGGCCAAAGACCATCTAAAAAGATGAATGGAAAATAACTGTAACTAATAATACACATTGGCACAATACCTATCAGAATGGGTGCAGAAGAAATAAATAATTCTAACAGAAAGCAAGAAATCCTTATGTAACAAAACCCAATAGCAAAGAGCAATCAGCCTTCTAACAAATGCAAACCCAAATAGGGACAAACATGGCTACCGTCACCTAGTTAGACTTAAGAGACATATCCAGAAATATGAAATACGTAGGGCTAGAACAATCCCACTGGAGAAGAGCCTGGAGGACAATTACTGCATCTTGTTGTTACAGATTCCGTTTGATCTATTCTTTCAGTGACTTTGAATTTCCTGCCCTGCTCCTGGATAATTACCCTTTCACTGAAACAGAATAAAAAATGTATTATATTATTTGGTAACTCATAGCATGAATAGTAATTTCCATAATAGGCCCTTAAAAGACTAAATGGCATTGTAATGGAAATTATATAGATGAAAATATATCTCTAAATATCTCTATGTAGGGCTATGCCTGTTTTTGTATAATACTAGGTTTAGCATATGTACACACTGTAGTCACAGAGGTGACGGCTGTGTAGCATAACAATGGGTTCCCATGATATTCCAGGCATCACTGGTTACCTTATCTCAGACCTGTGACTGGATTGTGGGAATCCTGAAGCAGTAACTTTCTAGACCTTTCCCTCAAGGAAGCTTTACTCCAATTAAAGTCAGGTAGATATCAACAGAAAATAGTTTTCAGGTAACTGACATTTTCCACTGAAAAATTACTACTTTCAGAATTTTATTATTTTTTCCCCTCAAAAATATTTCAGATTAGACCTGTTGCCATGCTGAGTGATGGGAGTTGCACTAGACAAGATTCACTCTGTACTACCACTTAGATTGCATATTTCTGCCAGAGGCATTGCACCTTCCTCTTTAGTGAAGAGAGACACTACATCTTGGCACTCCCTTGGTCACTGAGCTGACACTGAAGCTCTGGACTACTGAAGAGAATAAGAGCAAGAAAACAAACAAAACCACGTGGTTCAGTGGCATTAGATGCTCCAGATATTTCCATCAGATATTCTAGTTTTGTTCCTCAAATTCCTTAGTTTTTCTCTGTCATTAAAAAAAATGTACTCATTCCAAGGTCCATCTTGTACTCCAAAGCCACTTTGAAGTGAATGGTTTTGCCAACACCTTGTAATGACTGACACAACTAAAAACCCTGCACAGGGCAAGACACTGCCCAGATGTGAAGCAGTCAACTGCCTTCTGTATCCAGTATGCCACAATGTTATTTTCAAAACTCAGTAATCCTAAATTCTAGGACAACCTGGGAATTCAACCCTACCTATCAAAATTTCATTGTCTAAAACCTTACATGTAGATAAACAAGCAGACCACAACAGACATTGTTGATGTTGTGAAATTGCTGGTTGTGTCTTCTTTGCTGGTGAGTCTTCTTTGCTTTGCTATCTGAACTACATCAGAATATTTCATGTATCTTTATTTATGTCAGTCATGAAACACTGATTTTTTTTTACAATTTAGGGGATGAGCACTCTGCATTATGCACCATCAACACTGTAATCTTTGTATTAATTCCACAAGAGATTACTCTGTGTATAAATATTTATATATATACATGTACACAAAAAATACCATCCAGAACAAAAATATTCTGATACCGTCCTTGTGAGTAAGCTAATGCTGGATCTGACAAGCTGATAAGTAAATGTGACCTCTGGTTTTCCAGTTTATGGTATGAAACACATTACAAAGTGTTGGTTTGATCTGGTCAGTTTAAGCAGATGGCTAATTAGTTTCTTATTGTATTACAATAATAATTCACTTAGTTTACATGTTTAATTTATGCTTTTTACTAATTTCATTTTTGCTAACAAAATACACAAAATAGGAAATCTGCATATTCAAACTTTTCTACCTTCATAACATGGGTTTAGGTCTATATTGTCACATGGATGGCCAATGTTCAAATCTGTGAATTATTTAATGTCATTCCCGTTCCCCACAACACACTTTCAGCTCCAGATATGGCCAGAAATCCATCTGACCATTCCTCACAATTTTTGAGAGGAGACTTTAACTACATCTCCACAGAAGCCTGCCTTTCTCATGGTTTGGTCTCCTCTCAAAGCAGAACTGAGCCAGCTGCCTCAGGTGTTCCTCTCCAATTCATCTTTGTTTGAACTCACCATAAGCAATTTCCTGCCAACTCCACAGCATGTCTTCAACCCAGAGCTACCTACCCCCAGGATCTGCACTTTCAAGCTTTCAAGTCTCATTCAGAAAACCACTGTAACCAGAAAGAACTCCTCAGTGTCCCCTTTATTTTGGCAGTTAACAGCATTTTGCTACCTCACCTCCATGGTTATTGAGAGATGACAAACCTGGAACTATTGCCTTGCTATTCTGCTTGTCTGTTGTTTTTTTCTTGTCAGTATCCCATATTTGACTCAATACATGCATTTAAACAAGATAGCAGAGATATACAGCAACTGTGTCATGGTTTGTAAATAATATTATTACATAGAGCAAGCCTGCATTTGTGAGAGCTTCTAAAAAACTGCCACCAAAGTTGGAGACTTAATAAATAAAAAGCTGCTATCCTGTGACCCTTCTTTGGTTTGTTTAGTTCCTTTCCATACTAGAGGAATATGAGATGACATAGGAGCTGCTGCAAGTCTGACACCACTATCTATTCCTTCACTCCTTTATTCTCATGGTGATAGGAACAAAGTAAAGGGGATGAGTCCAACAGTTTGCCACTGCTGCAATTCCTCCCCACAGGAGACCTCCATTTTATGTCAGAAAATGTAAAGGTACGAGATGAGGGCAAGATACTGTGTGTCTAGTTTTTTAAAACTCTGATGATTAAGCATGTGTTTTTGTCCTAAAAAGAATGTAGGCAGGTTAAAATCATGTAAATAAATCTGAGATTCAGATAACCATCATGAATCACATTAAGACAGCCTGCTATATAGTTTAATTGTTGGCAAGTTTCAGCTTTCTGCGAACAGGACTGTACCCAAAGAGAGTCTCTAAGTCAGTACAGAAAAGGAGACAGAACACTTACAAAAAGTGTTCCGTCATATCCTTCATTGGTTTCAATGTCAACTCTCAGGGGGGAGATCCCTCAAGTCATTCAATCCCGTGGTCTGAATCAAACAACTGAGTATTTGTATGAAATATTTTAATGATTAGACTTCTGGTTAAATTTTTCAAAGAGTGATTACGTTAATTACTTCTGGAAGTTAATTCCTCTACATAATTAATGTCCCATTGAAATCCATAATGTAGCTCTTTAAAAAATATTGGACTATATCCACCAAAATCTTCCAAACTCATGTTCAGTTTCTTGCTGTCTAATCAAATAGAGTTTTAATTAGATCTCAGTGAATATGTGTAATAGAAATAGGGAAAATTAATGCAAAATTAGTCTTTTTTTCTTTTTCAGTGTTGTAAATTATGAATGAGTGCTCATCGCAAATTCAGCCATTCAATCAGCTTGCAAGCAATTACAAGCAAGTTTTACTATGTAGCATGATGATAGCATAGAACTGCATCAAATAAATTTTTTAAAAATCTGAAAGTTTTTATTGTCAGTGAGAGTGAAGCAAGCTATCTTCTGATATCAGCACTTCAGAAACAGAATTGTTAGGATTTCTCACTGAATGCTCCCCATACCTTTGCTGAAATCCAAGGGAATTGCCTTGTATTAATTTGGCTCTTGAAAAGAAAAAATGCTCATAAATAGTATTTTGGTAAATGTGTCATATATATGAAGCAAGCAAGAAGGCTGGCAAAATAAATTGAATACATGTCCTCTGACAGGATTCTTCATTGCTGGGATTTGAGAACCTAAATCAGAAATCCATGTCCTGATGGCTTTAATAGACTTTCATGTTATAATAACCATATAATGGAAAACGTGTGGCAGCTTTCCCCGCTCAGTGAGGGTACCTGACACAAATGTCATTACAACCTCAGGCATTCCCAGTATGCAGCAGACCTTGTGTCACAGAGATTTCTCATCTCACGTTCATTACAGAAATAACCTGAAGAAGACTCAGTGCTATCACCAATACAAAATCAGGTCAACCAAGACTTGATATAGCTAACCACCCCCTACTTGTGTAAAAGGGTTTTTTATGACCTAATCACTGAAGGTCTAAATCCTCAGTCTGTGGATTACTTTGCTGTAATCTGCTACCACCTGAGGAAAGTTTAGCTTAGCCATCTTTGGCATTGAGACATGTGCAGATTGTCACATAGCTTCTTAGCTTCCTTTTCCTCACAGGCAGCTCCCTTTTGTCTCCTCAGAGGTCATGAGCTTGAGGTCCCTGACATTCTGGTCCCTCTCTGGATAACTTATCCAGAACCTGTCACCTTTCTCAGCATCCCTTTTTAACTGGAAACACAGATTTGGACAGTCTTCAAGTACAGCCTCAACACTAATGGAGAAAAGCAGATAGTAAATTCTCTGGGTCTCCTGGCCATGCTTCTCCTTGCACAGACCAGCATGTTTCATTTTATTTGCATTGAGAAAGCACTACAGACTTTAAAAAGTTTGACCCTTCTGAATCAGCAATGACTGTGAAAGATTGTTGTGAAAATCAGAAAATTTAATTATTTTTGGGCTTCTGAATACTGGATTGAAGATCTATGGTTCTCAGTAATTTATATCCAATTTTATCAAATATTTACCAGTATGGTCTTATATTACTGCCCAGAGTTATTTCTTTTTGTCTCAGAATTAACTTTATTCAATCTTGAAAATACTGCTAACTACCAGCAGAAATTTAAGGACAGTTTGCTAGTTATTGATACTGTAAGTTTGTTGGTTTGTTTTTTTTTTTTACTTTCACTGCTCTGATCTTTTAAACTCTAGATGACAACTTCTGCCCCATTACATCAGGCAGAGCCATTACCTTATGTCACAGAGAAGACATAAGCATTACTTTCACACACTTTGTTCATTTCTTTCCCCATCTCTCTCTTTTGCAATTTTCTAAGCTGAGCATCACTTTGTCCAAAAACTCATAATCACAGTGTAGGCAGAGAAATACGACAGCCATTTCTGAGCTCAGATCTGCAGCTGTTTCGACAGATCAAACAGAGTCATTAGTCAAACTGGAATGGGTGTATTTGAAGAAAAAAACATTTAAATGTTGCCAGCTACACACCTTTTTTCTTCACCTCTAAAATATATTTTGCTCCCTTTCTTACAGAAAATTTGTGTTACTTTTTATTATTTAAAGGAGTATCTTCTCATATTCCTTCCCATAACCTGTTGTAACAAAAATATTTCTGCATTTCTCTGCTCAGCATTGACTGACTGCTAAGACCACAGCCTGATCAATGGCACTTCCTACTCTTTAGAGGAATATAGGTAGAGCACAGGCTCAGAGGACTGCATTACAGATATTAGTACATCCAGCTGTTTTAATGTGACTACTCAGACTTCTTTTTTATTTCCATGAAATTTTTTTTTAAAAAGTAGGTTTTTGTGGTCCCCATAACTGAAATTTGGGTGGAGGAATATTGATTAAGCTTTCAAAATCGACTCTCCATCATGACCTTTGACACTCCACATGAATCTCTGCTCTAGAGGATGGAGACCTGAACATCTACAGGCCATGATGCCAGAGATTAATATGTCCCTTCACAGTACAAGTATATACATGTGCTCGTATCTGAGCAATCAAACACCCTTTGCACAGGGCACAGCACGTGTGAGCATCTGTAGGTTACTGATATTTCTGTTGCTTTCATGGTAGAAAATTATACACCTAGAGCAGAGCTCATTTTCTACTTCCATAAGCAGTACAATAGATCACCTTATTATTCTGCCACAAATTGAGTGTAGTTTTCACTGTGATTCCTCAAAATGCAGACAGCCTCTTTCACTCACAAATGAAATAGCACACAATACCTGCCAGAGCCAATACTCCCACGTACCAGCATAATGCTTCAATAAGTTGAAGAAAGAAGCTTGCCAGCCTTGCATGGTTGTCATTAAGTTAAATTAAAAGAACAGAGATACTTGCTTAGCAGGCTGTTGATCTTTAAACACCAAATGTTTTCCCCTTCTAAAAGTCACCTTTTTCCTCACCAGAAGCATAGGTGGGCATTTGGCAGATTCTGCTTTAGATGTGCTGCATTTCAAGTTTCTGCTCACTCTGCCTTCATTGTCCCATGGCACAGAAAGCCAGAAACTTGGACAACAACTTCCTCAGCCATGCTCAGCTGCCCCCGTGTTGCATCCCTACTGGGAAGTCCAACAGAGCTTATGAGCAGGCTAAAGCAAGGCTACCTATTATGTGGCATGTTTTTAGTGCTAGGGTATTGCATATGCTGGAGGAAGAGCTGGAAACAAAGAGCTGGCTGGTGCACACATAGCATGCACATCTAGCTTTAGATGCTGTATTGTCAGGACCCCAGGATACTTCAAATTATGTCAAATGTTGAACTGGCATTCATCTGGCTTCCAAAGTAGGAAGGTGAAAATGGCTTCTCTGCTCCACATACTGCACAGCAGTATCCTGGTTTTGTGTTGTTTTCTAGCATCATCTTCCTGATCCAGCAAACTCTGGCTGCTACATCCAGCTCGAAGTATCCTGTTAATCATAACTGCTCTCTGCTTTCAGTCCTTGAAAGAAATGACCACACATCATCTGAAAACCACTCTGAGGGAATATTTCAAAGCTGTCCTGTGCAGTAGGAGGAGATGGGGATGAGCCAAACAGCATAGCAACCGTTGGCAGCCGCAGGAAAACAGTCATTAGTCCTCTGTAAAGAGGGAGAAGAAAGGGGAGGCCACATTTTAGTGCTGTGCATTATGTCTAAGGAGGAGGTGGAAGGCAGACAAAATAGCCCTGTCCATTGCCTTAAGAAGAGTGCCTTGAGAGAAGCTGTGGAGGACAGCCCCAGGAGTGATGGCATTGTTCACCTTTCCCATAGAGAACTTTTTTAAAGCATCTTCCCAGCAGCAGTGCCATGCTCCTTTCCCAGTTCCTGCCTGCCCAGCTCACTGCCCCCATCCCACCTCAGTGCCTAAGTCCTGTACTTGCTGGCTGCATCTTTATAATCAAATAGCATCATTGCCAGTCCCTGGCATGCACTGGCTGCTTCTATAAGCCAGAATTTGTAATTGTATTTGCAAGTCTGTTTTAATTGCAAACAATCCAGATGCAATTTCTGATGATAAGAAGGAAACAATAACTGTTCTTATTGCCATCTTTGTGACTGCAATGATATAGTTTTACTTTCAAATGCAGAAAAAAAAAAATATGTCCAGCCTTTCAATGGCCAAGTCAGAATGCAAGAGACCTTGTTTTGGAGTAGAATTATTTCAGTGGATTAGGTGAGCAAAACTAAGGTCATGGAGGTTGATGTTTTAGAAATGGCTACCTATGGCAAATTGTCTGCGTCCTGGACAAAAACATACATCATAAAATAGCATGTCTAGCATCTAGGGATGACCAGCATTACTCTACCCACTGCTATTTCTTCTTGTTTATCTGCCATTCAGATGGAGCCTTCCAAGGCTTTTTCACCTCCTTTTTGAAATATTCCCATGGCAAAAAACGTGGTCATGTTTTTTCTTCTAATTCAATAAAAAAATATATGCTACATCAAAGCCTCACTTTTATTGCAATCACATTTTCATATGTAGAGCAACTCATGTGGCTTTATACACATATACAGACAGAAAGAGAGATGCCTCACTCTTCCCTTCTTCTCATATTCAATTCTCATTCATATATGCTCAATGGAATACAGCACATTTCAAGGTATTGCAATATAGCTCTTCTATCTCTTTATAGTAGCACTTTCCTTTTATTTGGTATTATTACCTCTAGAGGCTATAAATAAAATATGTCATGTATAAGCCAGTAAAAGACAACAAAAATAAAATATGTAAATAAATCAGAAAAATATGTAAATAAAACGGGACTATTTATTTATTGCCAGAACTTGCCAGCTGTTGAAAATAACCTGTTGCCCCTTCAAGCTGTCTGACTTGACAGTAATCTAGAAAAAAAAATTCAAGTGCCAAGCAGTTCACTGTATGATTGAATATTTATTACAATGGGCATATTATCACCTAGGCAAATGAAAAATGCCTCTGGCATGTGGCAGCGAGAAGCAGCCAGACCAGCTAAGAAAGTCTTTAATTTAGAACTAAGGACTCCTAAAGAGATTTTAAATGGACTTCAATTAAGGTACTCTGGCCAGGAAGGTCCATTGTAAGTGGATTTTTTATTAATCCTGATGGCATGAGTAGTTCAGTATTTCACTGTGAGTTTCACAAGTGTTATATAAAGGAATTATTGATTTCGACTGCTAAAGTCACCTAACATAACGACCTTAGTGCTTACTTTCAGGATACCTCAGACCTCATCTAAAGATTCCCTCATTAAAAATGGATAATGTGTGGCAGGATTTCTTATCTCTATTTTTTTTCCATGTGGAATTTTTCAAGATTCTTTTACACTCATATCACCTTCTGCTTTCTGCATTGCTCTATAGCTGTATTTTGAGCATTTATCTTACATATTTCATGATTCTTGTTCCTTGAGATATTTTAGGCTGATCAGACTCTGGTTGTCCTGAAGCACACCAAGGGGTCCTGGCACACTTCCTGAGCCTACTGAGGCAGCCACAGAACTTCAAAGCACAGCCACCCACAACCTATGTTGGAGAGAGGGAAAACCAGAGCCTACAAGGAGATATCTGTTCACACAAGACTCCTTTTCCTTAGTCTTAGGTTTCTCCCTAGGTATTTTTGACTCCTTTGGACATGACAGTCTTTGATTAACATGTAAAATTCTTCAGATATTTTTGATTTAATTATCTGTGGGTCTTGTTTTTTCTTATATTATTAGTACCTCAAGAAGACTCTCATGCAGGCAATGCTGCGTAACATGGCTTTTCTAAGTCAAGAGCTTGGAAGTTCTTAAGTCAAGCACTTTGGTGAGCTATCTAATATCAGTGTTCTGGAGTCCATACAACCACTTAAATTCCCTGTTTTAGGGTGACTTTGCTGAGCACCCAGTATTTCTTGAGCTGCAGAATTGCCACTGATTGATCAAGGAGCCTAATTTTAAGAGCCGCTTTGCTTGCTCAGGCTTATTCTCCATCTTATACTCTTTCTAGTTCTGTCACATTTCACTCCATGTGAACATGGTACATATCTGCTGAATTCTTCTAAGAACTAGGCACTTACGTAAATTCCCATTTCAAAATTATGTGAACTTGCAGAAACAGCTCCATATCTAGGGCAATACTGAGTGAAGATGGCTCAGCATGCCACAAATTACGCTTCCCACTGCTAGCACAGCTCCTTTCTGCTGCAGGGGAAATCATTTCCTAGGAAGACAGGAGGTGTACCAGCATTGCCTTCCCTGAGGGTGATGCACAAGAAACAAACACTGCTCGCTGCTGCTCTGAGCTCTACATGCTCTCTAGGGGTTATAGCTGCTGTGGGAAAATATAGGCTTCTGAGCTGCAGTTTAGTAGGAACTAATAGCATCTAAAATAAAAACAAAATAATAATCTGTAAAAATAATAACAATGATTTAAAAAAAGAACTTACTGGGCTCCTGTGACCTATAAAAATTGGTCCCAATTCCCAGCTGCAGTCATACCAAGTTGAAAAAAAACATGTTGCAGAACAAGACACAAAAAGTAATCTTAGCCCTTGAAAACTGATGATCTAGGATATAAATTAGTGTGTTCTTAAATAGAAACAAGTACCACTTTTCTTGGTATCAGTCCTCAGAATCTTGGGCCCTAAGTTCTTATGGGATTATTTCATTTCTTGACTTCCTTTCTTGTCTCTGCCTACATAACCTGTTGGAGTCTGGAATTATGAGAAATATTCCTTTGTATATTTAAGAGATTTTAAGATCTCTGACAAACAGTGTTTTTAACCTTTGTTCATGGAAAAAAGGCTTTTAGGCTCTGGGATGAAGAAAGAGTTTTCAAGAGTGTGTATTAGATAGTAGAATAGTGTGTAGTTTTATCACAGGGGGAGAATTTTAGATATATGGGGTTTTAGGATGGTAAGCAGGTGATGACAAGATGGAGAGGTCCACGTGGCTTTTCGGCTTCCTCCGTCTTCCTCACCTGCCTCCATGCTCTGCAGTGAGGTGGCACATTATGGTTGGTTTAGAGTAGAGTCTAACCTTCTAACATAGATAATAGTTATTGGAGAGGTATTATAAATACTGATTATGTGGATTGTAGTATAAACGTCCACACCACCCTGTGTGGAGGGATTTTGAGGTTTTGTGCCTTGGACTGACCTACAGTGAAGAGCTCTGTTGGTCAGGAACAGAATGTATTGATAAGAGAGAATAAACAATGAATGAGAACATCAGAAGGGACATCTCACAGCCTTTCCTTCATTCTCAAGGCTGGGGAGAAAAGACTCTGTTTACATTCTCGGGACACGGAAAACAGCCGGCAGAGAAAAACACACAAAAATATTTTTTACAAACCCGAGAATAACCAACCTGCAAATTTATCAGTAGTTTGAATACTCATATAGGCAATCCAGCTGGTTTTGTGGCTAATTTACAGGAGTTGGAGAGGTTTCCCTCTGCTCAGGCTTTCTCCTTAACCTGACCTGGCATTTGCATACTGTCTTGTCTTCACCTGGTTAGTTCAATTTGAAGTAAGAAGACACTTTTTCTCTTGCCCTGCAAAGAATCACCTTTGCAGGTGCTTCACTGTCTTCTCTTCAGTTTGAAGTCTGCAATTACAGTATGACGGCTGCATGAGCGAGGTTAAAGAAAAGCCAGCAAGTCTGATTCATTGGTGGAAATTTAGAGCCTCCTGAAACTAATAAGTAGTGTAGAGGGAACTGGTGCAATTGAAGTGAGAGCTCTGGGGCTTTCTGTTCCCCTGTTTAAAGGAGGAAGTGTGGGAGGTCAGGCACAAAAATGAATTTTAAGATGCCTGGATAAGATTGTTTGGTAGATGATTTGCTACTATGCTCTAACTGCAATGGTTCTGTTGCCTTTAGAGTCCTGAAAATAGGGATCATGAAGCTGAAAGATAAAAGGCGGTATGTTCAAGAGGAAAAATTACAAAGAATGGGAAAAAAAAAAAAGATACAAAAACATAAATTAGATTTGTGGTCCACATTATGTACTTTTCTTGACTAAGTTTATTTCTGTGTTATGTGCTCTGGCATCTTTGTGGTTAATACATCGATTTGAGAACTGGTATTTGTTTATAATTATATTGAAACTATAACTTATGAATCTAGTATTCAAATTGTGCCTTAAGAAACTGGTGCTAAAGTCTTCCTTTTCTACCAAAATGGTTCTACTCCCCATGCACAGAAGAATGAGAAGCAAAGAGTATTCAAATGGCCTTGAGCCCATTCTCTTCAGCAGAGCCCCCTGCATGGAGACTTTATGAGACAATCATGATGGTTGTTAAACTCTGCCATCAATCTGTAATTATATCATTATCCAGTTGCTAAACAATGTGGATTTTGAGGGATTTCATTATTTTCTGCCTACTCTTATCTGAACTTGCTTCCTGCCAGATAAAATATCTAAACATGTTATGGAGCTGCCTGTTGACTTCTGTGAGGTTTTGGCTTTCAATAAATGCATTTAAACAATTCTTCAAATCCAAGTCTTATAAGCAGCACATGTAAATAAGATAGATCCACTCTGAACCATACTAACACAACACCCCAATGTTTCTTGCAACTGGAAAACCCTTCTCTTTGGCCAGTCATAGTACTAGAGTCTCTACGAAATTCTCTCACCTTTTCTTTCTACTCTTCTTTCTGAACAACACAAAAGGCAAATTCCTTTAGGTGCTGTGTTAGCATTATCTCTCAATTAGTGAAAAGTGGTAGTTGCCACAGAAACTACTCAGCTTCTACCTGGCTGCAGAAAGAAACAGATTGTGCATCAACTCTGAGCATTGCCAATGGCATCCTCATGGCTTGAGCAGGGAATGAAACTGCCTCTGGGGACAGCACCTACTTTTGTCATTTGTTCCCTGTAAAGCTTTACTATAATATCTATGGTTGGAGACCAAGGTGGCTCTGAAAGATAGGTAATGGCATTTTTTCCTAGTTACCAGATACAATGTAATTAATTTTCTTTCAGTCACTCAGCACATCACTGAATGAGAATTGATGCAGTTAAATTGTGTTTAAATCCAAGCTGAAACGATGATTTTGGTGAAAATTACTGTTACCCATATCTAATGGCAAGCAGATCCATGCTTTGACAAAAGCAGCAGCATGACTTCAAGAAGACTTTTCCTTTTCCACAAATATAAAAAAATTTCCTTTTTCACTAGACTTTATAGAGCAATAAACATACAGCAGAGAATGTTTCACTAAGTACTATCATCATTTCAGTTGTTTGTTTCTCAGCTGCAACCTTATATAACCTAACTTAAAAAGAAAACAGGTTTCATCTTTTGTGAGGCCCCTGGTTTTATTAAAACCTGGCAGATATAGATATCCCATGTGCAGAGAGAGACGACAGCAAAGGCAATGTATAGGCGAATTGCAGTGTTGAAAAGGCCAGTTAATCTACTCTGCCTCCAGAATTATCCTATTCTAATATTCCACTGTTGTAGATCTCTTGATAAGAAATTCACAGGCTGTAGCCTTGCAAGGCAGACTTAGCTTTACTGAGCAGAAGTGACAGAAGGAAAAAATGTGAAATCCGCTTTAGAAGATGTGTGTTGGGTCTGTGGCTCTCATTCTAAGGCTGTCATGACACAAGAAGATGCTGACATTTTATTCTTGCCTGCATGACAAAGCTCCAAAGATAGGTTACTACAGCAGTCAGTATATAAGCACTTAATGCAAGTAATTACTCTTAGATGTTAAAATCTTGATTCTTTCACTACACCTTGAAAACTGTTCATTAAAATATGCTTAATAGAAATGTAATTACTTATTTCCTTTGTAACTTAAAACAAGCTAACCAGATGGCATGAAACAATCTCAGAAAGAACCTCTCAATAAGATATTTAGATTTAATTAATATACAGTAACTAGCTCATTAAGTTAAATGTTTATTTGAGACTAATAGTAACCTCCTCTTTACTATAGTTTCCATTTGCTGTAGTTGGCAGAGCAACAAACTACAGTTCTGAAAGCTAGCAAACAAAATGTTTTACATATCCCAGTTTCAGCTGGGATAGAGCTAATTTTCTTCCTAGTATCTGGTGTAGTGCTGTGCTTTGGAACAAGGATAAAAATAACATTGATAACACAGAGAGGTTTTAGTCACCTCTGAGCAGCACCTACACAGAGTCAGAACATTTCCTGCTTCTCATACCATGCCACCAGTAAGTGGGCTGGGCGTGTGCAAGATGTTGGGAGGGGACACAGCCAGGACAGCTGACCCAAGGGATATTCCATATCATATGTCAAGATAATCAGTGTATAAAGTATATGTATTTTTCCTTTTGACCAAGAAAAAGCTGGTCAAGAGCACTTCTTCAAAACTGGTTTGGCATAGTTTGGCAGGTAGTGAGTGATTGCTTTGTGCAACACTTGTTTTGTATGTTCTAATTCTTTTATCATTATTATTAACCCTTCTTTTTTTGCACAAATAAACTGGCTTTATTTCAACCGATGATTGTTGCTGGGTTTTTTCTTCCATGTTCCTCTCCATCCCATTGTGGGTGGGATGGGGATTTAGGAGCTGTGTGCTGTTCAGCTGTCTGGTTAAACCATAACTAAGTTTATCATCTCTGATCACCTCTGCGGTGAAGAAGATGAGAGTAAAATTGTGTAGCATTTATGCAAAGTAGCATAGTAAGAAAATTATTTAAACAAGAATAAATCCTATTAGTGTCAAGTTAGGTGAGTATGGGAGGTAGCCAACCTCTGCAACAGGAAAGCTCATAACCTAGAGCACTCCAGCAGGTTACTCAGAAGGAAATGAGTTCATGCTCTAAAGCAGCTTCCAAGTACCATCCACCCTGAGAGAAATGTGGCAGGGAGAAGGAATCCAATGCAAAATATTGAGAGACTGAAACACCAAGAGGAGAACCAAGAGGTCAAACTTGTCAGTCTTTCACAATTCCATTTCATTGGCAGCCACTTGAGAAGCACAAACTAAGACACACATATATGTACTCAATTTCCTATTGAGCTGTCAGTAAAATACTGCCTCATGAGTACGTGGAAGCTGAGGCAACTCTGTGTAAATAGCTCCTTTTAAAAATAAAAGTGTTTATGGTAATTGTTAATTACATCTGCAGATGACACAATACCATTAGCAGCATGTTAGATCCCAAGTATGGGGTGGAAAAAATCTGTCTCACTGCCAAAAGAAAGGCATCAAGACACTATATTATTGAAATATTTAATTTAATTTAACGTGCTTGTATAGTATTCACACTGTGGGTCACCTCCCTAACTTTCTCTCTTTCTTTCATTCAAGACTTCAATATTTTAAAAAGCTAAAGAATTAGAATCTTAGAATCCTTCTAAATTATTAAATCTGAATTAAATCTACTGTCTTGAACCTTTATAAAATATAGCTATAGCATAAAAATGCTGCAGGTTTTCTTTCAAAAGCCATTAAAAAAAACAAACCTCAAAAAGTCCTTTCTAAACATTGTAATGATGTTCATCTAATGCAATTACAGCTTCAATTAACTGCAATTTCATTAGAGAAATGTTCATGCTTGGAAAAAGACTTCTTTTTATTTAAAAAAATCCCAAACATCCAACTACATTGCAAACAAAACTAAGCACTTGTGATTATCCACTTGAATGCTGGTAATGGAGTAATTGAAATCTGACCCTTCCTCTACTACACGTCAATGTTAATATAATGCAAGTCAGATCTGTACATTTTTTTTCTTATAAGTGTAAAAATAAATATGATCTTTAAGATAAGTTTCCCATTCTCCATTAAGCTGACAGCATGGAGTCTGAAGATATATTAATGGAAATGAGTGTTATGCAGCCAACAAATGCATCTAGTATGCCCAAAGCAAAATAATTATTGCAAGGAACCTCTGCAACCTGAACTTAAAGGCCAGAAGGTTGTGAGGAATGAAAGCAACTTTAATGAGGAGAATATAATCTACCACTTCCTCTTCTGCACGTAGCCCACCTGCCAAGCAAACAAGTTAACCTATCTCAGGCAGGAGCATCTTCACAATGAAGTTTTATTATTAATTCACTGCTGTTTCTGTTGAACAACTTTGAAGTGTCCATCATATTTTTTTAAATCCAGTGATGGGGCAAAAAGCAGTATCTCAAATCCTTTGTATTTTCCTAGGTAATATTCCCTCATTCACCACAAGGCTTGTCTCAGACTTTAAGGTTTTCCAAATTATCTCTTCCCTAATGAATGAGGAGAACCTTTTAGACTCCCAGATGAGACATGTTTCAATTATTATGGCAAAGGTCATTGCTACATGCACTCTGCAAGGCAAGAAATACCATTTGGAGTAGCCCTATATCTTGTCATTGTCAGTGACATGCACTTGTAGTTCAGAGGAACAGGAAAATATTTTACTGTTAAGATAAAATATGAGAACAGTACACCAAGAAATAGATTTTCTCATGTCGCCAGTCCAACCCTTACAAAAAGATTGGATCAATCAGGCAGGTCCTTGACTAGACATCTGTTTGAAAATTAATGAAGAATAGTTCCTGCTGTAAGCCTACTGGCTAACATTTCAACATTCACACAAGCATGGCAAATGACAAAGCACTTTGATAAGTTCATATCTTTTTTTTTTTTCACATATTCACTCAGCTTTACGTATTACATATTTTCTACTAAATCTCTGTTCTGCAGGATTGATTCATATCTAGTGTAAATCAATATGGCTTGAATTAGGTCAGTGTAGCTGTTCTAATTTACACTGGTCTTCAATCTAGAGCATTGATTTTATACTAATATACTATATTTCTATACTACAGAAATACAGTTTTCAGCTTGGCATAGTACTGTATTTTGCATCTCTTCAAGGAACAAGATTAAGATGTGATTCTTATTTTTGTGTGATTTTCATATCAAGCTCCTATAAGCATTTATCATTTGTACAGGGATTCCTACAGATCTTAAAAAATACCAACAGCACCAGAGCATCATCCAACAAGAGAGCTGACTAGAATCATCTGTAGAGAAATCTGATATTGTGTATCTATAAATCTCGTTGCTTAATTTTGAAACCAACCAAATAGCCCTAAGATTCTGAATGCAAATAAACAACTATAAGATTTCCCACAGAAAAAACTGTTGTTCTTCCCTTCCCCATAATCAAAGGCATCTTTGGGGTCAGCCAGCTCCCCTGCCTTCTAACGACTGAATATCCAGACATCCTATTCACAAGCTGCATCAGCAGATGGAAACCCCATGTCCTACCAACAGGCAAACTCATGTGCCAGGCCAGCCCCATCAGAGTCACTTGGAGGATGGAGGAGCCAGCCTGGTTAAAGAGACAGGGCCTGGCTCACAAGTCTGAAGGGCCAGGGCAATTAAACAGCCCCTCTAATGAGTCATTTACTCATAAGGACAACCAAAGAGCAGAGAAGACCAGAGTACAGACACAGTAAGCCAGAAAGATTGGATACAGTTGTTTAATGTCCCTGCCAGGCAATAAGCAGAGATGGATGCTAGAGAAAGAGCAGGAAAATGAAAAAGAAAACAACAAAAAACCTAGGAAGCATCATTATTGACAGCATCTCCTCTGAGTCTTGAAGGAAATAACAGGGCTTTGCAAAAGGTTTCAATTCATTGAAATACCATTTTAGATAAAGAAACATTCTGTGAGAAAATTGTCTTTGAGTTCAAAACTTTATATTTGTATTACAAATAGCAGAAAATTATATTCATACTTTGTTCTTAATGCAGTGCTGAGGAACCTTCTAGTTGATATAAATATATGTGTCATGTTTAAAAAATGGATAAAAGCAAAGAGGTGCAAATATTCTTCATGGTTTGATTGAAGAGTCATGAAAGATCAGTTAGTTCGAAAAGAAACTTGGGAGTTCCACAAATCAGAGGAAAAATCAGTTGAAAATACTACCACCCACTTCAGTTGTGCACCTCCTTGCAATAAGCATGTACCTCACAGCTGAAAATTTACATGATCATGGAAAACTGTGAAACTGCAGAGACCAGAGACACAGAATCATAATCAATTCATGCCTTAAGAAGCACAGACAAAAAAAAATCAATATGGAATTTCACAGCAAGAAAGAGCTGGGACTGAGTAGGACTGATATGTATGAGTAGCTAAATTTATACTATTGGTTCTTGCCTAGAGAAATACGAATCATAGATGAGCTGCACTTTGGACTTGATATAATATAGGAAGTTGTGGGAAAGCACAAGGTCCTAGCCATTGAGTAGACCTGGCATGCTTTAGAAATTTCCCTTGTGTACCTGAGCTGTGAAGGAGTTTCACAGCTAAAAGATTTTAAGGCATCTTTTTTGAAGCATTTTCTGTCTGAAAAAGTAGAGTCTGAATAGAACACAATAAACCAGGTTAAAGTCTCAGTAGATACATAATCACATTGCAGTCCATATACTCCCTTCAACCCCAAGGTTTCAAATTGTCTGAGAGGTCAAATAACTTGTGGCCCAAATTTTCAGAAGTCTCCAAGGCTCCCTTCTGGATTTGCACTTGAAATAGTTCAGTAGGACCCAATGTGAGACTTACTACAATTCAAGTATATTTGGAGTTCCTCAAGAATGAAAACTCAAAGAGCCTGGACTTGCAAAATTCAATAATTAATTATGCAAGAAACAAACCGAAAGAATGCAAAAGCAAGAATTAATATCTTTGTGCAACCTTTACTAGCTGAGAACCAGATTTTCAGCATAGCTTCCATTCATTCAGTGTCTTTGTCTCAAAGGAAAGCATCCTAGACTTTCATTAGTCCTCTGTACAACAGACAGCTATGGCTGAGGCTGTGCAGTCCATGCAGCTAATAATAAAATGGAATGTACCTGTATTTTCATGACAGATTTTAATGCCTTAAGGCTCATGCTCACCCAAGCACTTCAGTCTCCCAACTAATCTCTTCATGGAACAGCTAATTTCTGAAATGTTTTCACTTAAGGACTTATTCAACGAAGTCCTTTTAGTAAACCTCAAGCTCTAATTTTCACTTTAAACAGGATACTGTAAGTGTGGCATTCACAACATTCACAGCATTCACAACAAGAATAGATATGATCAGCAAGTTAGCATTTGGCTTGCAGCTTTGGTCATTTGGGATCATGTTCTCCTTGACAATATTTTTAAAGATATGTTTTCAAAGTGAATAGTTTTAGTCATACTTTCTTTCAAGTCTTACTGATGACGTACATTGCATAAATATTTTCATTTCATATATTTTATTTTTTTTAATGTATATAAAAAAGCTATATAAATACCCACAGAATGAGATTTCTCTTACCTTTTTCTGAGGGCCCACCTCTATCTGAGACAACTGGGTTTTTCAATGAGCTTAGAAGTGGCGAGGTTCAACAGACTCAGTGACCAGACCGCAAAAATGGCCTAAGGGACTTGCTTGCTCAGCTCTCATCCTGGTGCAACAGCTTCCTTCAGGAATATTCTTCTCATGTCATGTGAGTAGTACAAGGATCTCCTTACTTTCTACAGGACAGTAGCAGACACAACAGGTTAACAATCAAACCAAGAAAAAACAGCCCTGGCCTTCCCTGACTAAGCTATCACCAACAGAGAGAGGAGATCTGGAGAAAGTTTCCCTCCAGGCTGCTCAGGCGACGTTCAAGGTGATGGTACAAAGCAACTCTGCATTAGAGCTCTTCCAGAGATCTTGCTGGTATAATCACTTTTTTTTACTTCTTTTTTTTTTTTACATCAATTTTGGCTGTGATTTTCATTCACTGTGAACTGACACATATTCATAAAAGCCAGTGGAACTACTCTAGTTCATATTTCCTGATAATTCTGTGGTTTGGACTTTTCTTTTTATTCTAAATTTTTAAAGCCTGTAAAATAGAGGTCTCCTCCATGGCCAAGGCATCTGGATATTTAACACACAGTAATGTGTGTTCACTTAAATTTAAAGATTTCATTCAAATCCAGTTTATTTTTTATACAAAAATTAGTTAATATACTGAGATAATAGATCCAAATATCAAAAATAATAGTTATGATGTCATCTTTTCCCTCTGCAGCTTATAGGCTGTAAAATTTCAATCCTACCTCAGCCAATACTTTTGTAAAAGACTTCACACTGAGAACAGTGATTCTTGTCTTAATTCTTAAGATACAAAAAGATCAAGATTAGTTATTTTCAGACTGGCCCAACTACCTGTGGGATTTCGTGCTGTCTATATTTAGAAGTAGCCACCACAATGACAGACAATTTTAAGTCTTCTAATTTTTACTATCTCATAGATATGTCAAGGCTTAGAACAATGGACTACAACTGAAGAACACTGGAACATAGAGAGATTTATGCTAAGCCTAAGAAATAGGCTTGGAGTTAAAGATCCAAGAGCCCTTGCATATATAGGCACAACATATGTGTAAAGCCTCTCCAGGGAACCACATGAAAACCACAGAGGCTTAAACTGTGACTTGCTCTTACAGAAATCTATGTAAGCATAGTAATAGAGACCTCATAAATAAATAGAATAAACAAATAAGAAGCAATGCCAAGTTAACACACAATAAGTCCACAGGTGGGAGCCAGACAAATCTGTGACTGACGCTCAAAAGACATGTAATCATAGTCTCTAAGAAGGCAATTGCCATGTTTGAAGTGAACGACCTGTGTAAGGCCACAACACTTAATTTTTTTTTTAAATAGGGCCATAGTATTTGTCACATGCAGATCTCACATCACTTTTTAGTCTCTTAATTGACTGTAATTATCATATTTATATTCCTGAGGGGTTTACTCAGATGGCACCTCAGCTATATTTTGAAGACAATGGATTTGAACCTATAAAACTGAAGGAAAATTAATTCAGTGAAGAAAAATAAAGACCAGTGAGAGTTTTAATTGCTGACATAATTGGAAAAAAAAGAGAAATAATTCATCTGAAACACAAGAGGAGAAAAGACACAGAAAAACCCAAAACCTAACGGAAGATTAAATGAGAATGACATGACTATTAGACTGTTAAGCCTTAGTCACTGTAAACACTATACATATATTATCTCAGAAGTTCTTCAAGAAAGATCTCCAAGGTGTTGTAACATTGCCACAGACACTGGCATTCAGTTGAGACCTGTGAAGTGCTACACATCCCTTCCATTCTGTGCAGCACAAACTTTGCTCTGACCTAAGGAAATCATGTTGGTGCTGGACATGGAAAATACAATTTCATTACAAGCATTTAGGAGGTGATGGATGGCCTAGAGGAGGCAAATATGATTTAACCTGGAATTTTACCCATAATAGATTCCAAAAAAGGATGAAGTTATGTAGAAAGATACTTTAGCAGCAAACTCATCAAAAATTAGTATCTTATGCCAGTCTAATATCAAAACACCATTGCGAGTAATGCTAAGCAATTGTTTGGGGTTGAAGTGATTGCTTTTAAGGACATTTGTGAACTGTCTGTGTCTAAACTGTGGTACACCTAACTCTATTATTACTACTATTGTTGTTGTTGTTATTTCTGATCTTTTACAATCTTTCTTTTGGCATGATTTTTTTTTTAAAAGAAGGCTGTTTTCCTGAGCTGTTTCTCTTCTCCTGACGATGAGACAAGCGGCCCACTTTGCCATTCAGCATTAAGAAATGCATCGTTACAACTCAAGTAAAAGTAATAGTCACTACTTGGATCACTTCAGCAATCTGAAGAGTTTGGACTCCTAATTAAAGTAATTTAAACTCAAATATCCATGTATGGTAAAAATGTGTGGTAAAAGTTGTTTCTTCAAAGAGATTTATGAATGAGATTTGCAGAGTATCTGTGACCTACATCATTAGTTTGGTAAAGATTCATAATTTTTGAAAGATGAAAGGGTTTTTTCTACTTTTCCTGATAAAGTTTTCACATTTGTTATAAAAAAATTAAAGATTAAGGAAAGAGAAGGAAGGGAAGGATTACATAAGAGAGGTTCAGGCCTCAGACTCCCAGCTGACTCCAAAAGTTGAAGAATACACTCTCCTCTCATACTCAGAGAATATTTAATTCTTTTGTGTGAAGTGCAAGGACTTCATATTATAACTTGATTTCAGAGACTCTCCTGAGAAGTGATCACCCTCAAACAATAGAAAACCTAAAGCTGATATTTCAAAACACTGAATAAGGGTCCTAACAATGCTGCTAAAGAAAAAAATAAAAGGAGAAAGTGATCACTCAAGTTTTACAGAAAATTGCTGTAGGGACCTGTCTCCTGTGGCAGGATCTGGGGCAGGAATTCAAGTAGATGGAGAATGGGACTTAGGACATATTCTGGTCCTCAGTATGTCAGTGTCAGATGGATAGGTCTTCCTGCTCAAGCATCTAATAGGGATGAAATCCCAGCTATGTATGCTGGTGGTATTCAAAGGCTTTTATCTTTCTGTATATCCCAGCAGTTCTCCCTGCAA
Organism: Certhia americana; assembly: GCA_018697195.1. Lineage (NCBI taxonomy): Eukaryota > Metazoa > Chordata > Aves > Passeriformes > Certhiidae > Certhia > Certhia americana. The sequence continues at coordinate 78,168,035 of CM031859.1, forward strand.
GGTAGCCCAGATTTTGCAGCTCTGTGACTGAAGGCTTTGTTCCCTGACATTCATAATTGATATGTTTGAGCCCTTCCTCAGATCTCAGCTTTATAGTTTAAATGACAGTTTTCAAGCAAATTTGGCATGATGAAGTTAATCCCTCCTGAAAGCAGCTTTTCAGAAAAGGACCTGACAGTCCTGGCGGACAACAAGCAGACCATGCGCCAGTAATGCATCCTTGCAGCAAAGGAGGCTGGCTGCATCCTACACTGCAGTGGGATGAGAACTGCCAGCAAGTTGAGGGAGGTGGTCTTTCCTTCGATGGAAGGGTCTTTCCTCTCTATTCAGCCCTGGTGAGAAAAACCTGGAGTTGTGAGTTCAGTTTTGTATACTTCCACCATATGAAAGGGCCTGTCTAGGGCCTGTCTAGCAATAGTTACTGCTTTAAAGCGAGCTTCACTTTGCCAACCGGTAATAAAACTGGTTTTTTCAATTCTAGATAGCAAATGTTAAAGAAGGATGAAAAATAGATTATGCTGTTCTGCAAACAGATGTTCTTCTCTGAGGCTAGACTTAACAACATTATGGAAAATAATGCTTTGCTCAAAAAAGATGCAGATACAACTAAAGGACTTAAAAACATACCTCCTAAGGCAGAAAAAAACTGCATTAATTTAATGATTTGCTAAGAAATCTGAAAAACTTTCCTATCACTGTAAAAGACACAGCTTTCCATGAAAATGTCCTCAGTTCTAATCTATATGAAGTCTATTAGATAAAGTAAATCCTTGAGCAGTTCAAATTTATTTCATAAAAGTTCAAAAACATTGAGACATAAGTAGAAAGTCAAATCTCAGTGACCCTGAAGGGAAATTATTATTATAAATTTATCTTGATTCTAGTTATTATTTCTTATTTTACTGCATCCTGAGTCCAATATTTACTTTTATATATGATTAGATGTTACAGATATTCAATTAAAAGCAAATTATTTGATTACAAGGCATACTGTGGGCTTTTAATCAACTGTACTGCTACTGACATAAGTCACACAGGCACAAATGTTTGTAAGTTTAAAAAATATTTTGCATTTTATTTTTTACCTCTTTTCATCTCCCTTGCCTAAGATGAATGTGCCAAGGCTGTGCAGGAGAGCAATAACCTCAAAATCTAATTATGATTTCATAGGTTAAGACATATGTTTACTGAAACATCAAGTTTGTTATTCCCTGAGTCAGCTGATAAAGCACAAGCAATGACATTACTTCCTCATAAGCAATTTTTAGGAGGATCCAAGAGACAGGGTTTATCTTCTGAAGTTTTGAATGTAGTAGTCTAAATTGATTTCAATAGATCATTCACTACTACCTGATTGAAGCAGATCCAAACATTCAGGATGCTTTAGGCCTGCTTCTAAGTAGGTAATATGATTATCATTAAAAGCACCAAAACAGAAGTAATAGTAAAGACCTTTTTAGGTCACTTGGCATTAGAAAAGACAGATGCTGGAGCTCAGGATGCCTAAAAGCTTATACAAAAAGACTGCAAACCATTTTAGTGTAAATTTTTTGGAAAATGGCAAAAAACAGTATCTGAAGCACAGAATACAAAATAATTTCTATTCATGTGATAGTCTTACATAATAAATAACAGATACAAATAATCATTTTGTTGATGATTTTATGAATGTTGCTTTCTAATTAGCAAGCAGGGTCAAAAGTTGTTTATAAATAACAAGCTGATTAAAACATCAAGAAAATAGACTTTTTGGTGAAGTGCCCACATGGCATTTTAGTAGTTCTGTAATAATACTATACAGAAACTACTCAATTCATATATTTTAAAATGTCTACAATGGTTTTTAAATGCTCTTGTACATAGTACTCCTATACAATATTTACAACAAATAAAATGCTGCCATTTCACTCTTTTTTGCAGTAATATATTATCAGGAGAGCTAACAAGTTGTAGATGACATAAACCAGTGTTGGCTCCACAAGTGTATCAGAATATAATTATATAATTAATTTTATATATATATATATATATATACACACACACTTTATTACATTAAAAAAAAAAAAAAAAAAAAAAAAGAGAAAGGCACAGTCTATCTGAAGAATAAAGAACACAAATGTGGGGTTTTGCCTAAACAAATCTGGGTGCCCGAAGAAGGACCATTTCTTTCAAGCCCTAAAGTCATTAGAAATGTCACAGAGGTCCATAAGTAAAGTGACAGAGGTCACAGATGAAGCAAGTTTGCTTTATTTTCCTTCCTCTCACGTCATTTCATGGACAAAAAGGGCATCATCAGAATGCCACAGCCAGTGGTAGCAGCAGCTTTTTTTGCATTGGGCAGGTATAAAGTGATCATAAATAGTGAAACAATCAGGCGTTTATTCCACATTTACCTTCCTGTCTTAAAATCTCTTCAAACATTTCACACCAAGTTCAAATAAATGACACTTGTTCTACAACCTAGGCTGATGTTCTGAAGACTTATTTAGCAGCAAAGCACCCAGATATAGTCCCACTGGACATGATTAATGGGAGTGTATTACTATGCATATTCTGCATGTCAAGCTAAGGCTCATATTCATATGAGCACTTACAAATGTTTAATAGTCTTATGACAACAGTTGTAAAGCACTGAATGTACCAGTTGCACACACTGAAGATTCTTTGAGCTAGGCCGGTGACAACACTTTTGCATACTTACTATAGCTGTTTTGCTCTGAGTCAGCCTCACTGTGTTCCCTCTGAAGCCCTCACAACCACAATATGAATTAATAACAAAATAATAACAATAATAATAGAAATCTTAACAAATAGCACCACTGGATTAAGTGCAAGTTGTCAAAACTCATTATCAAAGTCAGATGACTTGAATAGTTTACCCAGAAGCCCCAGTTGCCAGAATAAGTTATTGTAAAGCTTCAGGACATCAAGGCATTCTGTGTTTCTCAGTACAAGTGAGACATGGACATACTGGAGACCCCAGTGAGACACCACTAAAATGATTAAGGGATTGAGGCAGCTCTCCCGTGAGGAAAGGTTGAGATCTGGGTCTGACTGTTCAGCCTGCAGAAGGGAAGGCTCAGGGGGGATCTCATCACTGTATACAAATACCTGAAGAATGGGTGTAAAGACAAGGTTAGGCACTTCCCAGTGGTGCCCAGAGATGCCGTGGACACAAACAGAAACACAGACGGCTCCATCAGAACCTCAGGAAACATTTTTGTATTGTGAGGATGACTGAGGAGTCTGATGACTGGAGACTGATGACTCCATTGTTGGACAGGGTCAGAGCAACTAACATTGCCTGTCTGGACTTATGCAAAGTGTCTGACACTTTCCCACATGAAATCGTTGTCTCTAAACTGGGGAGACATGAATTTGATAAATGGTTTACTCAGTGAATAAAGAAATGTCTGGATGGCAGCACACAAGGGGTCATGGTTAATGGCTCAGTGGCCACATGGAGACCTGTGACAAGTGGTATCCTGCTGCTGGGGCCAACACTGTTCTATATCTGCTGGTGACTTGGACAGTAAGATTGAGGGCAGCCTTAGCAAGTTTGCTGGTGACACCAGCTGTGTGGGGCAGTCACACATTGGAGGGAAGGGACACCATCCAGAGGGACTTTGACAGACTTGAGAGGTGGGCCAATACAAACCAGATGAAGTCCAACAAAGTGAAGTGCAAGGTCCTACACCTGGATCGTGGCAATGCCAGACACACCTACAGGCTGGGCAGGGGTGTGATTGAGAGCAGCCCTGTTGAGAGAGACTCGGTAATGGTGGGTGATGAAAATTTCAACACGAGTCTGCAGTGTGCACCTGCTGCTCAGAAAGTGTCCTGGGCTGCATCCAAAGCAGCGTGGCCACCAGGTCCATGGAAGATAATCCTGCCCCGCTACTCTGCTCTTGTGAGACCCCAGCTGGAGTGCTGCATCCAACTCTGGGGCCCCCAACATAAGAGGGACATGGAACTGTTAGGAGCAAGTCCTGAAGAGGGCCACAAAGTAGAAAGGGAGACTGAAGCACCTCCCCTGTGAAGATGGGCTGAGAGAGTTGGGGCTGTTTGTCCTGGACAGAGACTTCACAGCAACTTTTCAGTATCTGAAGGGGGCCTACAGGGAAACTGGAGGGGGACTCTTCATCAGGAATTGTGGTGATAAGACAAGGAGTAACGGGCATAAATTGAAAGGGGAAATTCAGGTTAGATATTAGGAAGAAATTCTTCACTGCCAGAGTGGTGAGACACTGGAACAGGCTGCCCAGGAAGGTTTTGGATGCCCCAACCCTGGCAGTGTTCAAGGCCAGGTTGGGTAAGGCCTTGTGCAACCTGGTCTAGTGTGAGGTGATCCTGCCGTGGGAGGGGGAGTTGGGACTACATGATCTTTAAAGTCCTTTGAATATTGATATGATGATTAATATTGAATATGTTAATTTGAGAATGATAGGAATGATACCACTGAATCCACTGCTTCCATCCACAGTCAAAGGATTATTCACAGACTGCAAAGACAAAAGGAATCTTTATAGTTCTTTCAAAACTGTCACACAGAGAAATGCAGAGGAAAGTCCAGCAAACCAGTCTAATACCAGCAATGAGCCTATGAAAACAAAGTCCTCTGAGGACCTGTTCTAGGGGCAAAATATATGGGGAGTATCTAAAAAAATGCTGACATATATGAGAAATTCTCTCCTGCGTTTAGCACCTCTCCTTGTTGTGCCACTCCATGTTTGTAACATATTAATTTCCTCTTCTGCTTTTGTTGTTAGCACCCAGTTCCACTCTCCACTGAGTTAATGGACAATGGAAAGGCAAAATAATAGGTTTCTTCATGAGAATAAATGGTGGAAGTATGAACAAGAGAGAAATGGAAATCCAAATATTTCTCCTAATCATTTTTATCAATCGTAAAAAGGCATAAGGAAAACTTTTAATCCAGTCTTCCCATTACAATCTCGTTGATCTTTATGTTGTCAGTCAGCATAAATCGAGTATTGGGTGGAACACATCTGCTGAGACAGAGATATCAATTTATAAAGTAGTGACCTCACCTCCTGTTATAATCACTGGAGTGAAGCAAGCATTTTTGGATTCCATTTCATCTTGAAAAGGACATCCAAAATACTTCAGATTAATCTTATCCTAAAAGTACCTATTTCTTTTCACAGTGCTTGAAGAGAGCTGAGGGCAGCCAGTGTAGGCAAACACTTACATGCAGATGAATGTCAGACTGTGATGCTGATTTATTTACAAAGATAGTACAGGTCTGACCAGATACAAAGGTTGCAGATGGAGTGGATTTTTACTACTGTTTGAAATTCTTCTGTTGTTTACAGGCCTCTGTGTCAACATAGCTAAGAATCAGGCATCTCAGCAGGAACATGCCCTCCCAAGCAGGCCTCAAGAGGGGGCAGAATGGAAAAAGAAATAGTGATAGCTGTCCCTGCCTTGCCTAGTCTGCTAGAGGACGTTTTAGGTCTGTTAGAGAGGGATGCCACTAGTTTTAGCATTGTTGCGCTTTCAGTTATGGGGAGTGCTCATATGCCAGAGTCAGAAGATCCCTTGCTAGATCATTGTGTTCCTTGCAGGTACTATCATCAGTCATCTTTCTTCAACAGCTGCCTCACTCCTTTAACAGATTTTTCAGGAATTGGTGGGACAGTGGTGGGCACTCCTAATCCTGTTATCCAGTAGGATCACAGACCACAGTGGGAGAAAAATGTTACTGAAAATCATGAGGATAGAGGTTCAAGACCTGGACATTCATCACGCTACAATAATTTACAGAGTTGCTATAAAACTTTCAATAAAACAATCCCTGTTGTGCAGCAAGCTCTGTTTGACCCAAACTGTAAATTTTCTTCTTGACTACAATTTCCATAGGAATAAGGGTCATAAGACATGTCAGTTTGAGTATCTCTCAATATATTGGATGATGGGCTTTTTTTCGAGGATGCTTTCTTCCTCCTTTTACTTGGCTTTTCAGCCTTGCCGGGCACTAATATTCTTGGAGAAAAAAAACCCAGAGTATTGGCTCAGAAGAGTTATTTCTGTGCCCTCCAGTATCCAGTATCCTTCACCACACCCCAAAGATGCACAGCCCTTACAAGCACAGAGAGGATCAATCTGAATTTTTACTGAAAGGCAGTCTGCTGGCTCTGGCTGAAAAAAAAATGCAGACTAGTCACCAGAATCAAACAACCCTTCTGAGACTGCAGTGAAAACAAAGAAATGACAAAGCAGAAAACACAGAAACAGCCCTCTCAGGTCAACCTACAGGCCCCTGCTTAGTAAATCAATTTTGAGAATGGAAATCTTTTTTACAAGTATATCATCCCATATTCAACATAAACACACACTTTGAGATATTTTTATGTTTTCTCCTGTATTCAGAACTAGTCCCCACTAAGGACATAATGTCTGCAGTGCTCCAAAAGTCACAGATTTGTCTAGTTATCTTCAATTCACATGTTTGTTAGAGGCTCACAAAAATCTGTGACATTGAAAGATATTATGGAAAGATACCATTTCAATAATTGGAAGGATCATAGGAACAGTATCATAGTCATTTCAAAGGAACAGAGCATAAAATAATGGTGTTGGGATATGGGAGAGGATAGTTTTTCATTCGCCCTTTCTCTTTACACAGCAATAACCAGCACATGGTCAAAATATAAAATCCTTCCCTCCTCTACACATTAATAACAAGTCTCATGAATCATTTTTGAATGTCTGCTAGTCATGTTTAGTTATGTAATCACTTCTTTTTTTTTTTTTTTTTTTTTTTTTTCCAGAGCAGGAAACATCTGCTTGTTTCATACATTGGCGTCCATGCATTAAGTCCCCAGGAAAATAAAATTCTAATCCCCACCAAAGTAAACAGGAAAAAAAACCACTGATTTCTCTAAAGGTCAGAACTTCATATCAAATCTTTGGGTTTCAGCTAAATTTTCAAGTTTGAAAGCCTTCCCTGGATTTGTGAAGTACCAAAACCATAATCTTCATCCTTAGCCATTAGCTTTCACATGATTTAGGCTAAAAGTGCTCACAGGTGCTAGTTACTGCTTTTCATCATTTTTAAAGCATCAAAAAGCATATATACTCTCTACCCAAAATAAAAAACATCAAATAATGGCATGCAAAAAAAGAAAAAAAAAAAAGTTCTAGGCAAGAGATTTTGTTTTGTTCTAAGTCTCGGAGTTACAACATTATGTCCCTGTCAATTGAGTCTGATGTACTGTTCACTTTCTACCTTTGCTTGACTTACCCCCATTTGTTCCCTCCCCCCTTTCCTTCCTCTCTTTTTTACAGATGTGCAAAAGCAACCCAACCCTAATGATATAAAATGTGCTGGTTTATATGTTATGCCAGCAAGCCTGTGTGCCTTCATTTTCCCTCCAAATATGGACAAACCACCTTTTTTTATGCACACTCTTTTTATAAAAAGTGACCATTCTGAAAAACAAAACATACATTATTGCTTTGAGTTAAACATGTCACAGTATGTATTAAAAGCTCATCTGCATTGGAAAGTCCTTTCCTTTGGCTTACAGAGGGAAAATTTTGTTTTCGTTTCATTAAGAAACCATTTACACATTTGCCCTTATTTTATATGTTGTTTTTAGTGTACAACAATTTCTTTACTTAGGAGAGTTCTTAATGCTCCCAAATAGTAAGGAAATAAAATAAAATGTTCAAAGATTTTGCCATCTGGTGGTTGCAGATATCACATTTGTGATGCTGAATTTTGGTTAACAGACCCAAATGTGCAAAAAGTAATTAAAAGTCTATTCTTTGGTCATGCAGATGAGAATAAAAGCTCAGTGTGCCATGTGACAGATGTGAGCTCTTAGAAACATGTGAACTTCAAAGCCTATTATGCAGGGAGATATGGTAAGCACAGTGGACTTACAGAATATTCAGAAAATATTTTGGATCAGTGAAAACCTCACTCTCCTGAGAAAATTTGTTTATACCAGCTTACTCCAGTACTAACCAAGAAGACAAAGGATGAAAGAAACATCTCTCCTCAAAGAACTTACACAGAGCCAAAACCTGGAAATCTGACAAACTTGCACCTGCAGTTTCCCAGGATTCCACAGAACCAAAGTCTTACTAACCTAGAAAGTAGCACAATTACAACTATTTCCAAGGCTTTTTTTTTTTTAATTGACGATATGTAATGCTCTGTTCTAGAGGATGACTATGCCACCTTTTGAAATCCAGTTTGAAAGTCCCTAGTTCACTTCCTCTTGCCCCAAAAGGAAATGCTGTGCCTGCAGAACTAAAGCAAATTCTGCATTTGGAGGTGTCCCATTTGCCTCGACTAGGCTACTAGCCTTCTCTATCAGAGTTCTCTAATTCTCATGGAGCCTTTGAATTCTTCATGATTATCCTTTAATCACATTACCTAACACTACCAAACTCTGATGTGTTTGTCACGGCAATATGATTAATATCTGCATAAAACACATAAGACCATTATCAGTGGAGCATCTGATTTTTTGGGGAAGAGAATCATCAGCCTCCCCGTCATCTTTCTTTCAAAATTTTTTTCTGACATGAACATCTTTTTGGCACTTTCTTGTTCTCATGGAAGAGCAGAATAAACTCAGTGAATGATAGTTAAATGACATTTACTCCAGTGGTGTCTGCGGTGGGCTCTACATTTTCACATTACATTTACTGCTGCATCAATATTTTAATTGCACCAATATTTACATAAGAATACAAGAAACAACAGCATCCGTCTTTCCTGAGAGGTACTTGCTCAAAAAGTACATGACTGACAGCACTTAGCAAACATTACTTTATCCTATGCCTGTTGATGTGCCTCTCCTCAGTCCCTTAGCATTACTGCACAACCACAAACCACAGACTGTAGTGAAAAGGCAAACATCACCCTGAATTTCTCACAGACACTTCGCAAACTGGAGACTTTATTTACTCCTGCTAGAGTGGGAAATCACAGGCACTTGGCGCTGAGGAACTGAAAGCGAGTACAGTAACAAACAAAGCAAACTGTAGTGAATAGGGCACACAGAAAGAGGACTGTGCATCCGTTTCAGATCTGGGGTCTGTTGCTCCCAGTAGCAGCTCCTATGCTGCACATGCATGAATGCACTTCTGGAACTATAAGCCAAAATTAACTAAAAGGAAAATTTCAAAAAATGTCACAGGCAACTTCTGACTGGTAGCTAGCTTTCACCAGGCTCACTGATACTGGTCTCCTGCAAGACTGTTTCAGATAGCCATTATGCTATGCTGGTGGGAAATTCCAGGTTAATATCTCTCTGAGATGCATGATCCTATCAGCAAACTCACTCTGAACTTCTATACCAAATATACATGGGGACTGGCTAGTGGAGAGGCCAGTTCTGTTCTCTCTTTGCACAGAGGTGTCTAAGGAGCTTGTGTGACTCCCCAAAATGAGATGCTTGGAGACTGTACAAGTTTAGGATATTTGCTATCAACAAGGATCCTAAGAGCTTTCAACAGCGACATAAACTCTGAAGCCTTTGCTGACAGGAGAGTTCTTAAATCTGGCAAAATCTTTGAACATTTTATTTTATTTCCTTACTATTTGGGAGCATTAAGAACTCTCCTAAGTATTTTTGGGCACTGTGGTACAAACACCTGCTTCCAAGGGTAAGCCAGGCATGCTGAGTTCATCTTATTTTAACACATAAGGAGAACTACACTTCACAATACACACGAGTTTTGAGCTCAGTCTGACAATGCAGCTCCTACTGTTTCATCTTTCTACAGTCTTCCCTGGCTAGTTTCAACCATCAGTAATTTTTATTTAAAACACCATTAAATTTACTTTACTAAACATATTTATAAAAAAATTCTTTTTATCCCTTCTACTCTCCTGCCTAATTTTCTCTGTTGGTCCAGCTTTGAAGCACTGGTCCTTCAGCTGACAGCTTTTATTATAGTTACATAGACACTGTAATTTGAAAGGTCAGGAAATTTCTCTTATTCACAGTATAATGTTTGCTGTTATGGAACTATGCATTATTAATATAATAAGAATAGGCAAACATGGCACTGCAGGAAAATTGGCACAACATCAGTTAAAATACACAGTAAAGGGTGTCCTTTACAGAATGTTTAGGCTGGTAAAGGGCACTGGCAGTGTTAAGCTCCCAGTCAAGGGCCTGAGGCCTTATTGGCTTTCAGTCCAAAACAGTCAAGAACTAAATCCCATTCTCTCATTCCACCAATCTCCTCAGAAGATGTTGTGACTGTTAAGTGGCTATCGCTTACTCTCTCTATGTTTTAAACACTCCTGGAAATCATGTTTAAACTATAACTGAGGAGGAACATCATTTTCCAGCCAGTCGACAACCTTCCCTCTTCATCATTTCCATCAGAGTTTACATGCTTCTTTTTCTGCTGCTTCTGCTACTCCTGTTATTTCTGGAGTTTTCCCACTATGTCTTGCCAGTCTCTGACTTGTCATCAAAGAAACCTAGCAAGGATATGAGTATATATAAGTACATCAATGAATTAAGGTTATTCTACTTTGTTCTAAATAAAAATATAAATAAAAATATTTGCACGAGGATAAACACAGAAAATTATATAGAATTCACAAAATTCAGATAAGGCTGGGTCACAGAAAAAGAGGAAATTAGACCAGAAAGGCTTGAATCTGATCTTTATGCCAAAATAAGCAATTCCCTCAGGATACCCTGCAGTGTATTTTATACACTTGATAAATGTCTGCCTGTCAATATTTGTGTGTGTTGCAATTAAGGTTACTAGAACTGTAATGTCACTCTTCCACAAGAAATAAATAGACTACCAGCAAACTCTGATGAAAAAAATACAATTTACTGTTAATCTACATGCATGAATATGTAGATAATACGTGTAAAACTATAAATATGAAATGTGCAAATAACTGTTCTTGCAAGAACTAACTCGCTGCATGAGTCCCTCCCTTTGCTTCGTTTCACCCACCCTCAACATCCTGATTCAGAAGTGTTTGGGTGTGTTGAACTTCAATGTCCTGAAAAGCTCTCTTGAAAGTAAGTGCTGACTTGAGGATCTTGGCAGGGTCCCGTACTACAAGGGAAGTTGATCTTTCTAGGAAAACACATTTTCAAACAGTTTCTGTCTCATTTTTTCAGCATCCTCAAGCCATGATATCACAATGAAGTATTATATAAGTCCTGGAAGCAAAGATTTCTTGTTACGGTAAGCCTGCATAGTGCTGGTTATAATGGGATTTTAACTATTTTGTCTAGAACTACTGGATTATGACAAAAATGATAATGCTGCTAATCGCAGAGAGGACAGTGACAATGTGACAGCTTCCATTGACCTTTACAGATAATGTAAAACTACAAAAGGGCATTGTAAATGTTATGCCTTCAACATCTTTATCTACAGCTGAAACCAGGTTAAAGGAACAAAACTTTTTTTTATATAATTATGCAATTATATTTTTATATAATTATGCAGTCTTTCTATCAACACAGATAGAAAACTGATTTCATTATCCCTTGATGAGGTCTGGTGGGTAATTTGGGGTTAGCCAATGTGGTAAGTTTCTTATATCAATGCAAATTTTAATTGCAGATTGAATAATTAAAAAACCATCACTAGCAAAAATGCAAAACGGGCTTCTTAGAAAAGGTCCCTCAGTTTTGCAGTTCATTTTTGCATGGTCTTCTACTAGTTAGTTGGTTTACTATTTAGATAGTTGGGTGAAATTTTCTTGTTGAATTCTAACATATAGTAATAATTTTAAGGATTTTTCCCAAATGAGAAGATAAACTTAAAAGTCATGTATTTTTTTTATGTGGTTCTTCCAGACATCTAATTAGAAAATTATTAATTCCCACTGAAAACCTTCAAAATTATAACCATAGCTTCTCTTAAATGACATATGGATAAGTATTTTATCAAGGAGATGAAGAGAGGGGAAAGAGAAGAGTTGTAATTCATAAAACTAGGACAGATTCTTCACACTTGAAGGGAATAAATTTTGCAGTGAAAAACAGAATGTGAGACAAAAATGACTTTGCAGGAAGATCAACTACTATAGACAGAGTAGACATGGAATTCATCCATCATTTCTTCCCTAAAGAGGGTAATTCAGCTGGAAGCATCCAGCATCCTATAGTCATGCCTATCATGACTAAAGTTTAAATTTTAAAAATTAAGTGGATGTATGAAAAGGAATGGCATCTAAATCAATTACATAAAGAAATCCCTTTGACAGGGGAATGAGAAAACAGCATTTTTTCCTTTGAACTGAGAGAAAGGTTGAGGTGATTATTTTTTGGCAAACTGTCCCAAAAAATTCTGCAAAACAAGGTGGTTTGACTGAAATATTTAATCTGCAATGAGCAAATTTTGTTGTAGTTTAAGGAATGGTATGGGCCTAAGAAATGCCATCTTTACCTTTGGGCATGAAATATAGATGAATAAATATTTCATACCATTTTTGTGGGCTCATATGCTAATCCTGTAGTTATCGTCTTCATTCAGGATTTTGATACATCTACATTTTGTTGAAAACCACAGGGTTAGAATCTGCATGATCTGCTATATATCAATCTATTAATAGAAGCCAATGTTATGTATACTTAGAAACACTTAAGCTCTGTTTGACAATTAGTTAAACTAAATGAGAGCTTAATTTTTTTGATCAGCAAATGATTGCTAGGTAAGAGTTCATATTGATACAGTATTGCCCTGATTTTTCACTATAAGAATTGTTGTCAAAGCTAAATATTTGAGATGCTTTTAAATTTTTTTCATTCCTGCAGGAATATGTTATACCATTATAAATAAATCCTCTGATCATCAATAGAACTAAGAAGCTGCTACTCACATTGACATGGCAAAAATATGTATCGCCATGAATTACCAACTTACCTAATTCAAGACAGAAAGATTCCAGGGAATTCCAGGAAAGGATGACATTAGCACAGATGAAGCTGCTGGACAAAACTTCAGAGAGTAGGAGAAGGTACTCTAAAGAGATATTAAATAAATTAGACAGAAAAGCAAAAAAATCTCTTTCAAAAGACTAATTTCAAAGCAGTTCTAAGAGTGCACTGATCAAAGTGCTGCAAGGTGGTTATACAATATTGATACAAGTTTTAGTTTCAAAACAAATGAAGCAATATTTTTGACTAGGTTATAGCTAATCTAAATCATAAACCAATATAACTTCAGATTTTAAATATTCTTAGAAATTAATAGAAATTAAATATTTGTATTAAATAATACAAGTGTTAAGAATAGAAACAACAAAATTATTATTATTGGTCATGAAAACTATTTAAAATTCTCCAGATTCCTGCATTTATTGGTTTTCAAGTGAGATATGGGGTCAGACAACAAGAATTCAGTAGTGTCTTGGAGCATTTCCCCAAAATAAAACTCAGAGCTAATAAGCACTAGGAATCACAGTCCTATAGGACCCAGATAGACATAACAACATTGAGCAGGCTAGTAATTTCTCTTTTGCTGCTCCTCTGGTCCCAAGATTAGCCACAGACAGGTCCTCACCATGCCTAAAATGAAAAGATTGCACTAAGATTTCATCTGAAACTTTCTTCTGTGTAATCCTTTTGCTCCACAGGTTGTCTGAAAAAAAAAGACTTGAATGAGTATGGCTAGTTATGGATACCTCCAATTAATACTAGAATCATTTGAAGGGGGTACAGATATATTGGAGGGTTTTTTCATGTCATGGAAAGAAATGCCTTTGCCACTTCCAAAGCAGGCTATTGAAGTTAAGTCACATGCAGAGACAGAGGAGCATTTCCTTTCTTAGACCACAAGATTTCTTCACAAGCAGAAGATTTTAGTGTCTGCTCCATTAAAGCATCTGCATCTGACTTTTTTTGGTTCTTTTCCCTTTATAAGTTCTCTGAGCTCATTTCTCAGGATTTGATCTCAGAGAAGCAGCAATCTATCTCTACTCTGTCTGCAAACCTGAACACCAGATCCAGAGTAAATTTTGTTAAACCAGCAAGACCATTTCCTTGTGTAAATGCCTCACTAGGTGTAGTAATAGTGTATTTTTCTGTTTTCCAGCATGGGGTTACTCTCTGTTACATCTAACCCTGTTTGTCTGGGGAGCATGGCTTAAAAGACAGAACAGGTGTGATGGATGAGGCTCGGAGAGGTTCTTTAGTCCATTGGACTGACCATGTGCTCTCTAGGCAGCTTCCATGGCTGCATGGCCTGGAGCTCTTTCTAGAGAGCACATGGTTTGGAGGCTTAGATCTAAAGACTTGGGGGCATAGCTAACTTGGCTAGATATAGGGTTTCCCTGGGCAGATACCCAATTGTAGCTATGGGGCATGGGCTTGACCTTATAAGGCTAAGGTTCCAGCCTCCTGCTCCCCAGGGTCCTAGGTCTACTCCTTGGTGTAAAGAATTTGGACCTGACTTTTTTATTTATCCCAGCTAATTAGACTGCCACCTCTAGGTACAAGCTGGGAGGTTGGTCCTAGGTGAGTACACTCTTCTACTAAGTTAAGCAACTGCCTAGAAGCTATTCTACTATGCAACAATTTCCTATTATGTGGAGGATAATACAGTAATAATGTTGCCAACAGCAAGAACATTATGTTAATAATTACATTTCCTTGGGTGTGGAGTTCAGAGAAAAAAACAGAAATTTCTTAGAGGGTTTCTAGGACAGATGATGATACTATTACCACATTAATGTAATTTTAAGTAATTTCTTAAGACACTTTGTGAACTACAAAGTTTTCTTTCTGAATTCAGTGACTCTACCAAGAGTCATTTTAGCCTACAGACCTGGTAGTTTATTTCCTTTTCTGGCTTTTCTCCATTTAACTTCATTAATCTTCCAGCGAGGGCAAAAGTAAGGATTCATGAGTCTCATTTCCAAAAGCAAAACTATTGACTGACCTTTTCTAGATGGCATTGATTAGGTCATCTTAAACCCTTACAGTTTAATACAAATGCTCTTACTTTACTTAAATAAGATAAAGGCTTGAATTAAGGTGTCAAGAGTTTGATAAGGATTCAAAAAATTACCTTCTAATATTTTAATATTACCACAAATTATACCCACTTGCAAAACCATACTACAAAGAAAAAAAAATTCACAGATGAAAGTATTTTCAATCTTAAAAAAAAAATTTTGAAGTTAGGAATCAAAACAGGTATTATTTTTCTGCCATGATGGTGTAATTAAGTACTGTTGTAAGTAGCATTAGTGATGTTAGAAGGACATTTATAAAATAAAAGGATCCTCAGTACTTACAAATAACACCACTCATTTCCTTAAGATCTAAGGATATATTGAAAAGTAAGCTTACTTGGAAGAGAAATTGCATTTACTAGACAATCTAAGACATGTTTTACTAAAAAATTAGTGAATATGAATACTTTGAACCAAAAAAAAAATGCTTCTGAGGCTGAAAGTTCCTCTTTGAAGATAGTTGAAATGTGGAAAATAAGAGTCTGCAAGACTTATGCTGTCCCCTAAAAACGCATGGAATTTTTTATCCCCAACTATTTTCACCATCTTTCTGTTTTCCCATTACTTTTTTCATGCCTCTGTTTCTGAATGTGGTCAACCACCAATTTTCACATTAAATTTTGATAATTAAGAACAGTGGGACATCTCGTGCTATCCACAGACCTTACACCATGTTGCCTCGTGTATCTCAAAATGTATTGCAAATAGAAGCATGTCTTTGGATATATAATCTGGGGTACACAGAGTTTTGCAAGTGCTGTCTAAGATCTCACAAGGACCCATCACTGAGTTAGGTGTAAAACCTCTGCTCCTTCATTCTCAGCCTCCTGTTTATGTGTCAGGTCTCTATTGTTCCTGTTACCGCAGAAACTGCTACAGCATGATCCAGAAGAATTCTGGGATTCCTTTTCTAATTTTGCTAGTAAAAGGAACACAGAAATAGTTCCCCAAGGCTCACATTATAGCCTGGTGTAATGGGTATTCAACTATGCAGCCCTCACTGATATAATAAAACTGGTGTGGTTGAAAATCTGCACTTCACAATTTCATTGGATCTCATTTTTCAGCATTTTTCAGCCGGTAGACAGGACACTACTGACATCAAAATAGTGCAGTGGTAACAAAGAGGAAAAGCTGACGCATTCATGCCCTTTTTGATGAGTTTTGTTTGATGATATGGAAGTGACAGCGTACAATGTCATCCTACTAAAAAGCAGTTTATTTGTAGCCTGCACATTTGGCACCTTTTTGCTCCACAGCACCAGGCTGATCAGATCCTGTTAATCATCAGCCAGAACCTGATCCTTTTGAAACCAAAGGTAACTTTAGAATTGAATTTAATGGGGCCATCAGGGTCAGTTAATGGGAAAGGTGAATACGACAGAGATACAGCAAAATTTTGAAAAGGTATCTCACAAAATAAGCTCTTCTGCATGTGTCAGTGACTGAGTGCTGCGGAGTTCACTGACAGGCTACACATCACACAGGGATTTGAAAACAGCCTGCAGAAAAGGAGCTTTAATTCCTACCCTCTGAACAGAGAAGATGAGCTATGGAGAGATATAGGAAAGTACATTAAAAAAAATTCTTGGGGAAACTATAGATTTTTCTGTTTATTGGGGAATTAAGAATAAAATTAACTGTGAAGCAAAAATGGAGATTTTTGGAACTTTGGGGGAGTTGGCAAGAAAGTGTACATTATTTATGTGAAAAAAGTAAATCATTTCAAGATTTTTTTTTTTATTTACAACTTCAAACATTCAAAATGTTTCTGAATCTTTTAAAACCTTAGTTAAATGCCAAAATAAAGGCTCATCTTAGTAAGAAAAACATTCACTGCAAATTGAGGAAAGGATGCTGTTTGGTTATTTTGGGGTTTTTGAGATCATTTTAGTAGGAAAATACAGTGTTTCTTACTATAACATCTAGTATATTTGGAAAAGTTGAGCCTTTGTTGGCACAAAATCCCTCCATTAGGCTTCAGACTTTTTGGGGAAAGGGGACCAGATTTTTACTGATGTGAAAGAGTTTTTTTAAAAAAAAGAACTTCAAACATACTCCAATGTCAAAAAAGCTACATTTCTTTTGTCAAATTATATGGAAATTCTCACCATTCTCTGAGAATTTTTTTATTCTCACATTCAATGGCACATTTTTTTATTTCCAGTGCCTTTTTTTTCCTGATTCTTAATCATGAGGGAAAAAAAAATTAAAATATATATATATATTAAAAAAATAAAAGAGCTCTTGTACAAACTGATCTATTTACAAACTCATGCCAGGTGTCTAAGGAGGCCATTTTGTGGCACATAAAATAGCTATTCCTGCACAAAGCATACTGCAATCTCAAGATAAGAAGATGATAATAAAACCCTACTGAGACCATCTTCAACCACATACATGCAGTGCCTAGCACTGTGGCTGAGTCCTCATTAGCAGAATCAGACAGAAGGAAACACCTTCAAGATTTTCTTCCTTCCAGATGTTAAGCTAATTTCCACTTGCTATCAAGGGAGGATGAGAATTCACTGACCTGAAAGAGTGAGCAGTTACAAGAGAAAAATATAAAAGTCATAGTCGCTGTTTCATCTGAAATATATATTTCTTCTTATATATTTCTTTGCTCATTTTAAACCACATTTTTCTGGACTAATATAACAAGTAGTCTCGGTGTTCCACATGGGGTATAATGTACTCTGAGTTAACAATATATATAATCTTTTCCTCACCCCAGTATATTTTCTGAATGATTTCATGTTATGAGGAGTTTCTTGAATGCTAATTTCTGAGCAGTCACCTTGACAGGTTGGGATAAGGAATCTTCTGCATTTATTTATTCTGTACTACACAGAGAGCTGTTGGAGTACATAAATGCTTGACTGGTTGCAGCCTTATATCTTGCCTACAATGGACCTAATTTAAATTTCTCTTACATTGATTTAACTGCACTAGAATCAATAGAATTCCTCTTGATTTTCATTAGTGTACTGTAAGAGACAAGGATCAGGCTCAGTATGTTGAATGCAGAAACTTTTGTTGTTGTTTAAAAGAACTGCAAGTGAAGTCCAGTGAAAAGAATGCAATTAGCATCATTCCAGTCTGACATTCCCTTTTGTTCTATTCTCCATTTTTTTGTTTCAGACCAGCCTATAGCTGAGGGTTATGGATCCAATTGTTTTGTAGTACTATACAGCCAGAGAGAGGAAAGAAAGAAAAACTAACTGTTAAAAAAACCCTGCAACTCCACTGAAATTAACTGAGCTGTACATATGTGAGGAACATTAGAACTTATTTTCAGAAGGTTGGTAAAATACAGGGATATAAAGCTTTCATCTTCATGAAGACAAAAAAATTAAATTCTGACTCGTTGTAGAGAGGCAAACCACATTTTTTGGATTTCTCCCTACCTCTGATTAGCTCTATGTCTCATACTAAAGTCAAATGTAACGAATACCTGTGAAAGATCATGAGAATTATGGCCTCAGAGCTCAGTCTACAGGTGAAGATTAAAGATGCTGACTTATTATGCCTCTATCTAAGACAGAAGGAATAAATGAATAAAGGTCAACTTTATTAATGTTGGTTGTTGAACAGACAAACTTTTCTCTAAGCCCTTGGAAATTTTTGATGGCAGAGTGCTCTAATTAGGCTGCAGAAAAAAAAATACCAAACAAAAACAAGCAAACAAACACACAAACAAACAGACAAAACCAAACCCCAACCTAGAAATACATCCAGAAATATTTTCCAAGTTCTTTCTCATATCTGTTTGGCATTCCTTTGATCCTTGATCGGGGGTTCCTTGATTAGGAATTTAAGTCAGCGCATTTCAGTATATTTGCCAGTCGGTGCTCAATGCACAATGACTCTCTCTTTTTTTTGCTTCTGCTGAACTGGTAGACACATTTTGAAAATATCTCCAAGACTTTTGTCCAACTGTAATTTCCCTTAGAATACTCCTTGTATCAACCAGGATGAAATCCCAGCCGAGCTATTTCAACACTGTTCTTTTTGGCTTTGTACCTTCACACTCTCTGGTTGCCTTCCATGCAACACCCAGAGGCATGCAGCATAATTCCAGGTTTCTGTACAAAACGCCATTCTTAAAGGCTGCTACATAATCCCCACACTGTTTCAAATCCTTTAAACTGAAAAGAAACAAAATAACAATTCTGCCCTCCAGCCACATGGGGCCCAGCAGAGGCAGAAGGTCAAGTGCCTTAGAGTTTGGATACAGCTTGCAACATTTGGCCTGACAGCCAAGAACTGGTCCCTGGCCTAATATTGCTCAGTAACAGAGATGCAGCCTGTGGGGCCAAAATTTTATTCCAATTAATGGCAATCAGAGATAGAAACAGAAAGAGGGGCACTTCTGAGAACATCCAAAAAACTTATCAAATACCTTCTTTAGCTGCTATGGTAGGGTAAGACAGAAACAGGGAAGGCAGGAGGTGTATGACAATATCTTAGACAACATTTATTGCCTAGTTGCAAAGAGAATAAAACATTGTTTAAATAAACATGCAATATGTTTTCCTGGCAATGCAAAGCACATACACCAGAGAGGTACAAAGCAGAGCTGTTCAGTAAATACCAAGATTAGTTCTGTTTGGTGAGGCAGGTCCAAAGGAGTCAAATTTTTTCTTTTGGGGGATCAAAATCTGTTTTAAAATCCCTTACCAAAACACTACTCCTAACAAAACCAGAGAAAAGAGACATAAGGATTTTTAAAAACATGCTGAGGGAAGAATTCTGGTACTTTACAGTTGGAAAAAGAATGTTTTTTAAAGAGCAAACCCTTTCCATAAGTGTTGAGCTGCATCTGATACTTTGGCTGCAGTAAATCTAACATGAATCTTCAGGGCAGAAGAACAATTGAGATTAAAAGGGCATAATGAATAGTTGTGACCTGTACACTAACCAGAAGAAACCCAACAAAGCTAGGACTTACAATTAAGATTTTTTTACCTTTGTGATGCAATGCTGTCTGGTGAGAAGCTGTGGACCAGCTCCTGCACATTGTAAGTCTGGGAGTCCGGGATGCACACAGAAAAGTCTGTGTAGAAGAAAAGTTCTTTTCACTGTGCACTGCAAAGATGGGAAAGTCCTCTGTGACTTCTTCCAGGCACTTGAGGTCAGAATAAGGTTTAGAGTAAAGTCAGCTCTTCTGAGCAGTTTAGATGTATCTCAAACACTGTCACTTCAATTGAGCTAATAAAGTATTATTTTAAGGTGCAAAGCACCAGGAGTCATTCCGTCTAAAGCAAAACCATGAGATTTCAGTTAAAGCAAAACCAAGTCATTGAAACTGATGTATACCACTGAGAAACATAATTGTACCTTTTCTGCATTTTGATTGTATCTTTTTAGGTAGATAAGGCTTAAACTTCATGGATTTTTTTCATCATTTTTTTAATTGAAACTGACCCTTCAATTAATGTATAATCTAATAAATTTCAGATCATAGGAAATCAGACTGCTTTAATTTCACATTTGTGTACCACAAAGCAGATTATGAAAAAAATATAACTAGTCTTCAGCCACTGAAAGTGACCCTCCATCATCCCTATCTTTATCATCTTTCAAGAAGTTAAAAATTACCTCCAGCAAAAATTCATGCAATGTATAAATGTCCCAGATCATGGGAAAACCAAAGCTGTAACTTTTTTCCCAGCTAGTACAGTGGACAAGATATTTTTGACAATGTATGACACTTCTGAACTACTAGGATACATTATTTTACTTAATGGTAAATCTTGGGACAAGTTACTCTTCAATTTGCTGATACAACCAAGTGATCTCTTCCACTGGCTACACCTGATAAAGTCTAGTTGTCTAATTCAGTGAGCACCTTCACTGCATTGTTGATGTTCCTGCAAAAGTCATTTTGTCATTTCCTGTATTTGGGTATTTGTTAATGACTAAAGTGCTAAAAGAGTTTTGTTCTTAGGACCTGAGCTAGAATTATTTTTACACATTGACTTCCACCTGACAGTCCAACAAAAAAATGAAAAACCTATGCATAAATTGCTTAAACCCTATGGCAACTGTTGCTACCCTTACTGGCCCATGTAAAATCATTTTTCCACTCATGACAGAAAATGCAAAGCTTTTCTTCTCTAGAGGGCACGTACCTAACTTGTTGATAGAATGTGATCATCAGTCACATTCACTGTCACAGATCACAGTCACTGTCATGCTCTTAGTTCCTGCAGGGATGTAATCTGAGACACTAAGAAGACATTAATAGTTGGACTCAACTTAAGACTGTAATAACTCTGTTTCATAGCCTCTGCTGCTAGCCAATAAATTCTAGACATCGAACAGAACACAATCAATGTGTAGCCAACTATAAATTTACAGGGTATTATCATCATTAAACACACAGATCATTAAGTTTATATGGTAATACTTGCTGCATTTCTTTTAGATACAGAAAAGTTTCACGAAAAAAACACTTCAGACACACTTAGTCATTTTAAAGCTGTTGTTAAAAGTCATTTTATATGCAGTTTTCAAATAAACGTAGGATCCTTTGTTTTAGAAGGCCCTGCACAAGTGTATCGCACTTACTTGTGCACAGCACTCAAATTTGGACAAAAAGTTGATGGAAAACATACAGATGTCTATAAAAGTATTTCCAACTTCATTGCTCAGAAGTCTTGCCTTGGAAGGGGAACACACTTAAGAATGTCCCCAGTACCTTGCTTTAAGCTGTGTTTTTCTGTCTGTGTGCACTGGTGTAGGGACCTTTGTGAGTAAACAGATTAAATCCTCACTTTTCATTTCCTTGTTTTTTAGATATCTTTCCACTTCATAACTCCTCTGAAACCCCCACCGAACCCTTTTAATAACCTAATCGAAAACCTATCTTACTCCTTCTGGGACCATCACGGGTGTCTAACCTTCCCTCCTACCATCTGCTCAGCAGTCAAAAGCTCATGGCACATCAGGTCTTCCTCACCACCAACAAGCCCCACTATTTATAGATTGTTGACAAAATTTCCAGAGTGTGTAAGTCACCTCAGAACAAATGTCTCAGTTCAGCCAGGAGGGGCTGGCTTCCTACCATGCTTTAAGCCATACTGTGAGGACAGTACTCACTCAGCTTCTGCAAGGAAAGTATTTAGTGCCTGTGTACTAGAAGCATTGCTAAACTTAAAGAGTATAGATTTAGACTGGACATAAGGAAGAAATTTTTTACAATTAGTTTGGTGAGACACTGGAACAGGTTGCCCATAAAAGTGGTGGATGCCCCATCCCTGGAAATGTTCAAGGTGAAGCTGGATGGGGCTTTGAACAACTGGTCCAGTGGAAGTTGTTGCTGCCTGTAGCAGGGTGGCTAGTATTATGTGACCTTTAAAACTCACTTTCAATTCATTCCATTCCATTTCAATTCAAACCATTCCATTATTCTGTGACTCGCTGTTTAAATAAGAGACCTTTCAAACTCTTCCTCAAGTGCCATTTCCTCACCTGTGTTAAAAGTACAGAAAGTAGAAATGTAGTATAATACCAGGTTTTAGTAACTGTAGGTATAACCCTGCAGACACAGACACAACTTCTGTTTCACATGTGATGTGTAGTGCAATAGGTTACTTGTCCTTCCTCAGCTTTGTGGCTAAGCATCCCCAGCCTGAATTCTGATGCAACTTTAATTAGCAGTAGAATTTCCTTGCAGTGTTCTACAAAGGTCTTAATTGAGCTTTCCACTTATTCACGGGAACAAAATAAATGAAAACCCTTTAAACAAATGATGACTTAAAAATGAAAGATATGAGGAGCAGTCCTCTAAAATAATGCACTTGGTATAGAGTCTGCTCAATGCCCTTAGGCAGTAAATGAAGAAATGCTGGATTTGCTTTAAAAATAAAAATCTTTAAAAGGGAGGATGACAGCCTTTTCCTTCCATCCTCTCCTCATGCACACGGGTGTAACTCTACACTACAATATACATATCTACCATAACTCCTGGCAAGGAGATAAGACGTGTCTCTGAGGGGCATGACACTATGCCCATCTCCTCTTCCCTCCCCTGCCTCTAGAAAAGCACTCTAAACAGGACCTTGGCAGGTATAAGGGGAAGGACATAGAAGGAATAAGGAAAAGGGAAGAGGACGGCTGGTCTCAGCTCTTTGTGCTGTTTACAGGCATTTGTGTATCCAAAGAGAGCAGAAATCATGCAGTGAGAAGGACAGCAGTTACAGGGGATGGAGGTGGGGCTTCAGAGCTCATTCCCTGAGATTTGCATACATTTAACATGAGTCCATTACTGAGCTAAAAATAAACATGGAAATGGGAACTTTGGGTCACTTTCCTCCCAGGAAAACGCCATAATCATTAAGCTACATTCAGTTGGCCTCACGTCATCCTCTCCCCATGTCTGGATTTGACAGTGTCCTCAAGCGTCAAAAGAGACACACAAAAATGTTGTCCCTGTGTCTGGAGCCTGCATTTCCCTGTGAGATGCAAAGAGGTTCACTGGCATAGGGCAGGCTTCAAGACAGACTTGGGTTCCCCCTTTCTCTCCATGGCAGCAGCATCAAAAACAGTAGAGAAAATTGGAGGGGGGCACAGCACATTACCTACTCTCACTTGCAGACATCCAGCACACGAAACAACAGCCCACAAGAAACTTGTATGAGGCACCTTTTAGTGCTAATGCCTAGTAAACATTTTTTTCCAGTTTTGAGAAAACCGGTGGACTTGACCTGACAAATTATATATTTATATACAATTTTCAAGTTATCCACACAGTGAAGAGATAAAGGTCCTAAATCTAAGCAAAATGAAGCTCTTTGGAAAAATATCAGAGTAGCCAATGGAGACAGCTAGATTCCAAGAAAGGTTGATTATTGCCTTGTACCATATGTGCCATTTACTTGACATTTAAAAATACACCTATTTAGAGCTTTCTCCTTCCTATGTGTGCAGACACTATCATGACCAGACTCAGGTTTGTATCAGGTACGAGGAGAGGAGAAGACAAATTTCATGAGTGGTCATGAACTCATCTTCTTTAGCATCAGTTGTCACAGATGCTACCTCTTTTTAAAAATCAGGGAACTGGAGAATGGACCCTAGATGCAGCTAAAATTAAGAAGAGTCCTGGAAAGTTAAGACTTTAAGTCATTCTGCTGCAAAATCCAAAAGAGCAGCAGAGATAAAGAAACAATGGGGGAGCCAGTCTGTATTTCTTGAGTTTTTTTCAAAGTTAAACAATCTTCTCTTTTAGATTTTAAAAGAGAACACTTGAAAGATATATTGCTTTTCAAATAGTTTTGAAGATTTAGTGACAATTAGAGATTGGCACACAGAAAAATACTTTTTGTTTCTTATCTTCAAAAGTCAACAGCTATTAATAAACACACTGTACTGCCCTGATTAGAAAGATTGGAAGAAAGAAAGTTTCCAGCTTTCAGTTTATTCTGCAAAAAGGCCCCTGTTAACAGTGTTTTGTTCACTGTGAGCACAGGAGGAAGACAAGAACAAAGTGACATTCCGTAAAAATTTGAAAGTATTGCTTGATGATTGATTATGCTTGATGAATAATATCTCAAGGTGATTCTGCAAGCCAGAAAATCCTGTGCTGGTCCCACACTGGCCGATTACTGAGGGGTAAGAAGTAGATAAATTGCTCACCTGTGTTTACAGACTGAGTAGAAACTCACCTTTCCAATAAAAATGTCAAAGAGTGAAAAAACAAACATATGCCCAGGAAAAGCATATTGCTAAGGTATGTATTCCAGCAATTGAAATGTATGCTTTTGTATAAGACTAAATACTAAATTGATCACAAAATATTAAAAATATATTTATGATCTTTTAATATGGTTTAGGTAAAAGTTACTACCTATTTATTTTCTGTTGTTATTGGTAGAGGTGGTATTACTGCTGTTTTGGTTTTATTGTTATTGCTCCTCTGGAACTTCTTTTCTCCTTGGGTCAAAGGAATTCTGTATTTGACTCACTCTCTCAGTTATTAAATCCTATAGAACTCATTCATTCTAGTAAAATACGATATATTCTTACTTAACAAAATAAAAACGGACATACTCTTTTGAGGAGAGACCTTAGAAAAGGCCTTTTAGCTTCTGGTTATCTTATGGCTGAAAGTTTCCAGAAAATCTTTTTATTTTTTTAAATATAAAGACTTTTCATGCCCCAAAAGATTGCTAGAGCAGTAGATTATCATGTTGTGATGCTCCAGGGACTGCCAGGTGCACAGTGACCTCTGTGCAGAGGGCAGGCAGCTCGCAGTGTGCAATGACCAGCGCTGAAAAGCCTGCATGGAACTCTGGCTGCACACTGAGGTCAGCTCAAAACTCTGAGGCAAGCCCAGTCCACTGGATGCGGACTGACCTTCGCCTCACCATCACCCAAATGGCCAGGCACTCAGTTCCCCCTGACAGACCCAGTCTGGGAGCTTCAGAGCTCTATTACCACTGGGAAGCAGCAAGAGGGATTCTGTTTGATGACTTGAGGTGCATAGAAACCTTCACCTAGGTGAGTTCTAGGGGTACCTTGAAAATCATCAGCTCTCAAGGCATCTAAACACCTGAAGCACCCTGCAAAATGAGAGCAAATAAAGCAGGAGCAAAAAGTATCTTTCACAACATGAATAGATTCCTCCTAGAAAAATAAATTCCATTTCACTATCTTTATAAAATTTGTTAGTAAATACGATGATGAAGCACATCTGGCTAACAGGCAGGAAGATATGAAAAAAATCAGATTTACTTAAAGCATATTGGTCCCACAGTCCATTTAACTGTCAGACACAAATGTCCAAACATGGCTCTCAAACACCAACATGAAAGGTCTCCTTCTTACCTTGAAAGAAAATTAGATATGTATAAAGTTCAGTACGTTGCTTCAGCCAACAGGGAGATGGCTTCAGTTTGAAGAAATAGTACTGCAGAAGTTGCTCTCTTTGATGCAGTTTTCCCTCTGGGAAACTTAAAATTTGGATGGACATTCTCTTTGAAAAAATCCTGGCTTAGAGTAAACACACTGCCTCACTTTATAGCGTCACCAGTGCAAGCATAGGTTGTCATTTGAAGGCAACATAAGCATAGCTGGGGTTGCCCAAACTGAAAACTTACTCATCATAATAAGAAAATGCTAACAGTAATCTCTAGTTCGTTTACAGTTATAATTAGATGTTTATATTTTTGTCTCAGTCTATCTTTTAAAGCCCATATGGGCATTATATGAGAACTCAGTTATCAGAGCCTGATTTCTTGGTCCAATGGATTGTCACTTGAGAATTAAGCCTGCTGAAAATCAAGTATTCTGGCATGCCTTTTGCACAACAATATCCAGTCCTGGGAATTTTGTTGATTCTTTGAAATGGCAAATTCCATCACTGTGTTTCCAAATAGCTGTTAGTTTTCCTTTTCCTATCTTTCTACTTCCCTCTCATGTCATAAAACAAAGAAAGGTGAACTTAGATAATAGCAAAATGTTTTATGTATCTCTTCAAATAAATACAAACCATCTGTTTGAAGGAAGTTTTAGTATTACTCTTCTGGGTTTCACAGTGATTTTATTTACTTGCTTTCATTACTTTACAGTTTGTCTTATCATATAAAAAGAATACAGCTTATTCTCTTTTTTCTTATATATTCTTTTCCTTTGCTTCCTGAAAACTACTTTTCATACATGCTACATTTCTCTTCCAGATGCATCTTTTGCAGCTGTGAACTGGCAACTTTCAAGGTTCAAAATCCCTTTTGAATGTCAGAAAAGCAGCCTGCTTGGCTCTAAAAGTAACCAGGTTTCTAAGGGTTCATAGAACTAGTAGGATAAAGAAATGAAGGCAGAGACCTGGCACGCCTGTGGCATTAATAATGAAATATGGTGCTTTTCACCTCTGCATTACTGATTCAAAATGAAAGTTGCTACCCTGTGATTGTTATTCAGTGACCCATATGAAATGTGTGGATGACCTCCATCTAGCTCCCAGTAGATATCTGTCTGTCTTGCAAAAACAAACACAAAGGTTAGTGCTCCAGTTAGTAGTTTCAAAAGAGGTTTATAACTGTTCTTGCCACTGCTATTGTGAATTTTTGGTCTGTGTAGCTTCCCTTTCTGACTTTGCTAGTCTGGAACTTTGTTGGAGTGGGAGATTGATTTTGAAAACAACAAAAGGTTGTGAAACCACATGCTAACTTGGATGGCATAAGGAAATCTGCTTCTGTGGAAGCAGAGCTTCTGTGATATGATTTTATTTGCCTTGGTCTGATGTTCTTATCCTTCACAACACCTGTTTCAGTAGCTTTGAAAGACTTCAGAAGCCTCTCATTACACAGTCAACAGCTCAACAGGGACTAGCACTTCAGTTCCTTTGATATAATCACTAAATTGCAGCATGCAGACCATGATAGAACTACCAATATTTGTGAAAAATTGGAGGAACAAACCCCTGAGACCTCATGAATTTTCCACATTTGGCCAAGTAAAGAACCAAAAATCACATCCAAGATTCTCTGATATAGAGCCTGAAGGAAATTTCTGCCAGAATGTCTTCAGGGAATGGATATTCATGAGCACCTACATACACCCATTGCACTCAAAAGCATGTGGAAAAATGTGTTCAAAATACCACTGAAGTCTTCAGAAAACCTTCTATTAGATTGAATGGACTTCAAGGCAGACTGAGATACAGCATGGGGATCCCTGTAAGTCCCTTTTGCATGAGTGCTCTACATGGCCCCAGGCAGACAACACTTGCAAGGGCACAGGAGAGAGCCAGTCTGCTGGGCAAGCCACTTACACAGGGTTTAGTAGTTAATTATCTTTGTTCCTGTGATGCAAGGGTACTTTTTGTTTTCTTCTTAGAAAATAGCACAGTAAATCATCAAACAAAATGGGTTTGGTGATGAAAGGATGGATTCTTTCTTTTTTTTGCTAACTGAACGAAAAAGATCAGTGATGAGTCTACAGGTCTGATCAATTATTATATTTATTTTTCCCAAGAAATTCTACTAGAGGAATATTCATATCAGCACACTGCTGCTAACACACTTGGACACACATTAACCCAAGATTGTATCACTTCGTCTTTCCTTAACATTCATCTCAATTACAATCACAGGCAATTTGCATCTCCATTGGAATGTAAATTCTTAAACCCACACTTAGACCTCTCTCCCATTTAGTCTCAAGACCCTTACCCAGAAGCTGAACAGTAGGTTAAAATGACATCAAAAGGAAGAAATCCAGCAGTCACAAGTGTAAAACTTTATCAGGATTTTATAGAAGATTTATAGAAGTAGACAAGAAACTGAAGAACTGCAAGTGATATGGTTTGGAAACAAAGTATTCAAAAAACAAATTTCATAAATAATTAAATCTTACAGACTGGTGCATCTGGTAAGAGTGACTTTCATGACAAGAGATTATTTCTCAGATATCATCAAGATTATAGGGCTTTTACCCTTTCATTTGAGGAATAATTCTCCAGTCTATTTCATATCTGAATTTATTAAAAATTTGTGACACCCGCTTTAAAGCTGATTTAGTACTTCAGGGTTTCAAGCCTAGAAAACTCCTATAAGGCACTCCAATAAGATTGGTTTGCATTCACTCAGCCTGGGGTAGGGAAGCTGTTTTGGTGAAGAAGCTCTACTTATCACATAGATACTGTACTGAACATGCAACACCCATGTTTTTCCCAATGTTTCCTTCAGGTAAGGGAGAAAGTTTTAAAAGCCAGTTTTACAAGCAGAAGATTTTTCTTTTTAATTTGTGCTTGTTTTTCTTCTCCCTGTATTGAACGACAGGACTGCATTCCAGGTCTAATGTTTTATATTAATTTTTGACAAGGATCTAATTAATTATGTGTTTGTTGATTTTTTTTTTTTTTTTTTTTTTTTTTTTTTTTTTTTTTTTTTTTTTTAGCTGATTATTCTCAGAGTCATGCTCTTTACCCACTTCCAGTATAACAAGTTTGTTAGGGACATGAGGACTGTATAGGGGCTTCAAAGGTGAATAAGTTAATGAGAAGAAAAAATTCAGTGTATTTGACGTAATGAAAACGAGGTGGCAAGCTGTAGTGGGGCAAGATCCCCTGAAGCCCAGGCTGAAGCCTTCCTTGCTTTTATTCCCTTTGTCAATAACCATACAAAGACAGAGGATATAGACAGCAAAATAAGCACAAGAAAAAAAGAATGGCCTTAGTGAATTCCACTACAGTTTTTAACCCATCAAATATTTCCAAATATTCAGCATGACCCAAAATGAAATTTTTGCTCGTGGGTGCTTTCACCATTAATTTTGATTGCCTGTGGGCACACTCTCTGGATGAATTAATATTTAATTAGGGTGATTTCAGCAAGAGGGAAGGTGAATTTTCTCCTCCTCCTCCTCCTCCTCCTCCTCCTCCTCCTGTCAAAAAACAAAAGACATCAGGCAAAGAGTGCAACCAAATTTAGATTTGATGCAGAATGAGCATCACAGTTGGAGAGTGAACGTTTTCTGCTATTACCACCTTCTCCTAAAAGCATGTTTTGAAAGACAAGGATCGCAAGAAGGATTTAAAACACTATATATTTTAGGTCAAGTCTTCTCCAAAAATTATTGATGAAGCTGAATAGGAAGGTTGCCATATGGTCAGTGACATTAAAAAATTGAAGCAGTGTGCCTGTTCTGCTGAACAGAGTACTCAAATACTTCCAGGGATGTGATAGTAGGATGGTGTAAAACACGGTTAACGATTTTCTATTTCCTCATTTCTCATACTACAAATTATGAATGTTTTGTCAAGACTGCAGATATGTCAATGTTTACAGAAATAGGCAATATTTCTTATTTCAAAGCTAGCTGAAGAAATATACATCTGTGAAGGAAAGCTGAAGGAAATATCTACTATGGATGCAGAGCAAAATAAATGCAATCCTGGAGAGCTGTTAAATTTATGCATTATCATGATTAACAAACATTATATTTGCAGCTATTTGTTCTTTTCCCAAGGAAGGAAATCCAACCTTGGAAAAGAGAGATAATACATTTCCTTGAACTACAAATTCATTTCAGATAATCATGGTGACTGATGTGGTCCAAAATATTATCTTGAAAGTGGGATTGAGTACATTTCTTTACAATAAATTTAGCAGGATAGTCTGAGTAGCAAATACCATTTAGAAAATTATATTCTAAACATTGTGTAATACCCTAATTATATCTACAAGACTTTTTCATTCTTTTCTCAATGTTTCACCAAACCTTCATTCTCTAGTCTGAAGGCAAAGTACTTTTGCATTATTAAAGGCCCATCATGACATTTGGTCAACCAAAATTCAAACATTTGCTTTACATTTTGCCTCCAGTGTCACAGAAAAGTACAAATATTACTTAAGGTAACCACGTGTAAGAGACTGGAGTGTTAAGGGCCAAGGACTCAAACAATCAGCCACTTGCAAAAGCAGCTGGTGCTTTGCTGCTGATGTGCAAGATCAGGCCCAGGTGAGGAGGGTAAGAGAACCAGAGGAGGACCACCACAGATCAACCTTAGTTTAGAAAGAAGCTGGATTTTGATGCAAATAAGGAAAAAAAAATAGCCCACAATATTCTCAATTCTCCCTTTTTCTGTTTGAATATTTTCTTGAATAATTGACCATTACCACAGTTATGTAATAATTTTCCAGCTACTCTTTTATGCAGCTATCAGATCTACTTTACCAAAAATGATGGGCAACCCTCTTTTGGCTCCCATGAATTTGAAAAATATAATTTCTGAAATTTCAGACTTCTCCTCACTATTTTCATATTCTCTATGCATATTCTATGAATCTGCATATTTATTATTTGTTTTGTAACATTCTCATGAAACATCACTTTGTTTACTCTATGCTCTTTCTCATTTAATTCTTGTTGCTAGTTATTTGCTTCCAGCACAAATCCTCTGATTTAATTTCTATGCCCTCATTAGATATCTTTATTGAGAATGAACACATGCAGCTGATTAAGACTTCTTCTACCATTTGGAATTTTCTTTCTCCTTGTCACTTTTCTTTCTCATTTTAGACTGCACACATTTTTGCTATTAATTTTATTTTTATCTGCAGGCATCTACAGAGCACACATATCACCTTCTTAGTTTTCTTCTTTTCTCTGTTTTAAATACTTGATAGCTTAAATCTTCATCTCAAATGTCTTCTAAACCCACAACAGCAGAAGATTCAGCTTCCTCTATTAAGCTTTCTTTGAACTGTGTGGTTTTAAACAATGTCCTAGTAATTTTAATTTCCTTCTATATCTCCAAAGCTTTATCACAGGGTTCATGTCTGAGAAATCCTACTTGAAAATGAGCATTTCTAAAATATTTTTCTATTCTGTTTCTAAAATATTATTCCTTTCCTTAACCCTTCATATAATATCAACCAGGCTTTGTAATTAATTAAAGGGACTCTCTCTGTCCATATCTTGTATTTAACTCAGTATAAGCCTCTGGAGCCAAAAATTATTAATCAGAACTTCACTGGATATTATCTTGAGCAACCTGTTCTTGTTGGATCTGATTTGAGTGGGGAGTAAGAACAAGTATACTCTTAAGGACCTTTCCCACCTAAATTGTTCTGGGACTCCATGAATCTCTGAACACACATCATATATCATTCCAATACTTTCCTCCATAATATTTTAGATTTTCTTAATATCCAAAGTAAATCTGATTTGATGTAAATTAATTTTTTTTCTGTCATTAATTAGAAACTCAGAAAATTCTTCAACTTCCATAATGAAATACTCCCTTATATAGTTAAATTTCTAGCTATTTCTTTATAAATTTTGTATCATTTTTATGGTCTGTTATGCTGTTTATCTGCTCCTTCCCAAAAAGACATGTCCCAAATAAATCCCAGTAATCCACATTAATTAAACTGGGGAAATTTTTATCCATGTTTTGCATCCTCTTTACCATGAGATTAAAGCTAGACCATAATATTTTACAATGTTTATGAGAATGTCACATTGAAGAGTGTCAAAAAAGCAATTCTAAAATACAGATTTATATTTTTGATTGCTTTGTATTCTCCTAGATATTATGCTGGTTACCTTGTGAAGGAAGGAAATTAAATTGTTTTGATAGAACATTTTGTTGAAAGATTCTAATGGCACTTTTTACCATTTTATTATCTGCATATTTCTTTAAAATGCAAATTGATTAATTATTTATTTCTAAATTTTCCCAGGGCTCTCATTTTTTGAGTGTTATTCCTTTTCTATTTTAAAAAATAGCTTATTTTCTTCACTCATCTGTCAGGGAATTCACAAGTTCAAAGGATTCTTGAGTTTCAGAAATCCCAGATAGTTCTCCTAGTGACAGCGCACTCTATAAAGCTGCCATGCAATTCTCTGAAAAGTGGCCATAAGCACACTGAGGATATAATGCAGTCAGAACAGCACCCTGCATTCCAAACTATGATTTCTTAATGAGTTGAGTGCTGCTGTACTTGCCACAGGATCCATGCATAATTGATTCCAATTCGTTTTACCAATTAACCACCTTCTTAATGTTTGCATAGAGTTACTGGAAACAGTCTTGCTTTCCTCCTTCATGAATTCTTTCTTAGATGCTTGTTTTAGCCCCATTGCTTATGACATCATTTCGTATCAGATAAATACACTGTGTTTATTCTAGGTTATGAGTCATTATAACGTTACTCCTGTGCTGTATTATTAATGTGCACAGAACTGCAATGTAATGCTGTACTGAACAGAAATGAAAGTGCAGTCCTCATCTATGATTGAGGAAAAGGGTGGCCTTGACTGTTAATATTTTCAAGGTGGTGAAAATATTTTACATCACCAGATCTAAAATATTTCCATTGGGCACACATGTGTTTAAACACCAATTTTTCTTTATATACTCAACTCTTTTTTTGACCATCCAGTAATTTTGGACTAATCTTGATGGCTTTGTAATTTTTCTATTATTGATAAGCACTTGAGGCTTAACCTAGAAAACTATACATTTAACTTCAAAAATATCATTGATCCCATCAGCATTTCTTATTTTAGGACAAAATTAAGTCCTTTTTTAGGCTGGGAAAAGGCCTAAAATGATGTGGTTTTAACCATTGTAGACAGAAATTGTATTCTTTGGCATTCAGTAATTTGAATTGTGTTCTAGTGCTATGGGCTTGGTTATCTAAGTCATGAGATTTTACTTCCATTTGTTGAATGAATAACTACCTTGATGTCAAAATTGTGGGCTTGCATAGCAATTAATGGGGTCTTTTGCAATTTCATGCAGTCTCATCTGAGGAACCTTATGAAAACTGGCCTCTAAAAAATGGTAAACTCCCACTGGCTTCACTGCAGTTAGGTTTTTATGTCCAATTCCCCAAAGAGTCTCAAATCCTCAAAAAGTTTTTAAAATAACTTAAAAAATAATTAACAGGAAAACCAAAAAAAATTTTTTGGGGGAATTGAAGAAAATGTATTGAATCAAGTTTTCCCTTTTAAATTAAGATGTTATGAACTCCTTATCAAGGACTCATAATGAGCAGAGATTGCTAGTTTTCATTTCTTGGAGGTAATGTCTCTGTTTAGCACAAAATTAAAGTGGATGATTGTGGGTTTGTAGTAGAAAATAATTCCACTGGAAACTAAAAACATTTTCAGCACAAGACTGCAATTTCTGTTCCTTAATTGGTGACTTTAAAATAAGTTGCAACAAAACTGGGACCTTTAATATGTCCACCCAGTAAGGAATAAAAAATTAAAACCAGAAACCTCTGACCTGAATACTAATTGACAAGAACACTGTTTGCCTATTGATATTTTATTTAATAAACTGGCATGCTAGACACATGTATTTTAAAGTTCAGGTTTAATTAAAAGATAAGACTAAGCAGCAGCTTGGCAAGAGGATAAGGGAAAGTGTTGAATTCTTTGTTTCTGTTGACAAAGCAGCTGCCTTTTTTCTTTTTAACTAATCTCAATGTCAAATCAAGAAACTACTTTCATAATTTTGGTGAATTTAATGGGTTACTCAAGTTTGCACTCAGGCAATTATCCTTCCTCATCTGATACTTTTATGAAGTGAAATATTGCAGGTTCCAGTCTACTTGGATTTTTAAAAGGCTGCTTTCCATATATATATTATAGTAGAAAAACCTTATCTTCCAGACTTAAACTATCTTCATCAGTCAGAAAGGAGAGGTTAAAAGCTGAAGTGTGGGAAGCTGAACAAGTGATTAGCTGCTTAGAGGGCAACACTTGGAAACATTATCTTTCTACAGCAAAGATTAGAATGCAAGAAAATACTTTCAAATATATTAGTTCAGAGGGCAAAAACATTTATGGCATACCATGAGACTGTAAAAGTGGACATAACTCTTCCAGTGGCAATAAAACTGTATTTTCATCTGAAGAACAGCTGGCTCTGGTTACTTCTTGTGTATTCCCTTTATAAAAAAAGTGTCAAGGGTAAAGAGAACAGATTCTCTTTATTTTTCAAATGTGAACATGTGAAAACTCAATGAAAGATGAAAATCCCATTGTTATTGTCACTGAAAAAGTGACTGAGAAGATATTTTTGTGGAAAGGAGCTGAAACAACTGAATGTGAACTTAACAGATAAATGAGGAAACAGAGACATGAGGCTACACTGATGAACACAGGAATGAACACACATCAAAGCTGGTGTCCTGCTGTGTTGATAACTATGTGGAAAGAATCAGAGGAATCATTTAGGTATCAGGAAGAACTTATAAAGCCTATAACCTGGTTTTCACATAGCATAAGCTGATATCAGTTCCTTTCCAGCTTTACTAATCTCTAGAAAATGTCAGGGCTACAGGTGTCATTACAGATGCTCAGAAAGCAAGACATTTCACTAAAAATGAGAAGAGCAGAAGCAGACAGAGAAGTCAACAAGTCAGCCTGTTGCAGGGTGTGTGTCTTGATTCAGTGTGAAATGCAAAATGCATTTTTCTTGGAAAAAAGTATTAGCTTTTCCAGCAAAGTTTGAGACCTCCCTACTAGGTGAGCAACACATGGGCAACATCCCTACTTCACATCAATAACAGCACTGATTTGAACTTAAACTGTCTGCATATCTGCATCTTAAATAGTGACCGGAGACACAAAGTCATTTTAAGCTTTTCTATTCACATATGTGATCACAAATCTCTCTTGGACCTGCAAACACCTTATAACAAAGACATTCTCAAAAATTACGTTGTTGTATTAAATTTATAAAAAAGAGATTTATAAATGTAATATTTTTATAAATATTTATAAATTTATAATTTTTATAAATTTATAAAAAATTTATAAAAAAGAAGAGAAAGAAAAAATATTTCAGATTTTTCCAACTAGCTCAAAGTGAGACTTGCTGCACAGACCACATATTTTGAGGTCCAAGAACCACTGATACTCACAAGACCTAGCAAGGTGAGAATATGTACATGTCTGGTGAATTGTTTCCTACAGTGTTGCATCAGAATAGAAAAACCACATAGACTTTAAAGTTTGATTCTTCTTTATAAGTTTCTCATTACAGAGCCTTGTCCTTACATCAGGCTTCTGATGTAGCTGTGCTTGAGTGAGGTCATGTGTATCCGTTTCCTCTGCGGAGATAGGACTTAGTTCCCTTTCCCTAGTTCGTTACACTTGAAAAATAATTTCTGCTATCTGCACAAACCAGGGACTTGGGCAAAAACAGCTTTGCCTTAGACACCCCACTACTCAGTTGTGAGTAGCAAGCCAAAGAGCAGAAATATTAATGACTGCAGTAAAAGGAGTAGATGTCTTTAAACTCATGAATGTTTAAAATGAATTTGTCTTTCTCCAACAGTTGGTTATAAGCAGATACTTTGAAAAGAGAAAAAACAGAGGAAATTTGCACTAAAAATTTCTTTCCTTGAATATATTCCTGGGTTCCAACTATTTTCACCTCAGGGACTTACTGGTCTAGAATTTACCAAATAACTTCAGTGAAACCTCTTCCATTATCTGACCTTCACTGGGAAATATGTTCTGGTTTTGCTAAGAAGTCACAATAAGCAGAAATTGGATATTAAAGCTACACACTGTTCCTGAAGTTAACCAAAATATTAAGGGCTATCTTCATCTTTGTAGTGCTCAAGCTGCAATCTAAAAATCAGTATTTTGTTTGCTAAAGCTACTTGCCCACTCTACCAATACGTAGATGCTCACACAGGTCATTTTACTGAGGCTAAAATTAATAATGCTACAGAAACAACTTCAGTGTTTCAATTCTTCCCTGGAAGTTTCCAGGACTAGAAGAATCCATGTTGATTTACTATCAACCCTAATGCACAAAAAACATCACAAACTGTGTCCACATTGGAAGTATCTAAGAGAATGAAAGGCCTTAGACACTGTAAAGCAATCTGATTTCTTTCAGAGTCAGCAAAGCAGCATTAATATACCCTCCTTGAGTACCTGTCCTAAGATTCCAAGTGTGATGAGCCACCTCTTTATGGGCTCTTGTCCCTTCTCTTTGGTGTTCCAGAATTGCTGAAGATGTACCGGTTGCTCTACAAGAGGGACAACTGTCAGACTAAATCCTCCTCCTTCTTCTCAACTGATGCCAGTCTGGCAGAAAGAGCACATTCATGGGGTAACCATTAACTAGAAGAAGCTGGTAGTTAAGTCACTCAACAAAAAGAGCAAGAGTGCAGTAATCAGAACACGTTTCCTGTAACATTTATCAAGTAAGCAACTGAGTAGCCCTAGGCCATATTATGCCACTCCTTGTTCAATAGATATGCCATTGACTTCAAATGTAGCTGTTTTAAAAAACTGACAGCAATATCCCCTGATACGTGTACTAGGGTTTAATGTGGAATTTTTTTTTTTTAAATTGAAGGAAACACCCAATCACACAGCAGCATCACAAGGAACTCTGAATGGAAAGGCAAAAAATATAGAAGAAACTTTTAAAATACCAACATAAAGCTATACTAGAAAAAAAAAAACCTTTGAATTTTAAGTCAATTTACCACTATTTTGCCACATGCTTGCATATTACAAAATTATATTATTTTTATGAAACCTTTGCAATATGAAAGGAAACTCTGCAACTATGTTAATGACATTTACTCACTAGCTGATAGAGCTTTCAGATGTTTCATAAGTGTCACTGTCAAAAAGAAGCAAAAACTAAAGTAATCACAACTACTTTCGCTTTTATGAAGGCATACTTTTTTCACAGTAGTTATAAATATCCCATTATCATGGTAAGGAAAGAGGTACAATTTGTAATTACTTACTGCTAAGCTTTCTTGCTGCTGCTACTTGGCCTGTTTTCAGTAGGACCTTTAAGTGCTTCCTCCTGTAGTGCAGGGAGGTTGAAAACAGAACCACAACCCGTCAGTGACATCTCTCAGAAGATGAAATGTAGGCCTGGATGTGGCTTCCTCCACCAGTGTCCACACAGTACAAAACTGTCCTTTTCCTTTTATCTAGATATTTCCCTACAATCTTGCTTCACTGCAAAAAGAAAGACTATGCTCTGTTTCTGAAAAGCTCTCTAAGACAACCTGTTGCCCTTTTCCTATTTTTGACTCATGCTTCATCAGGCATTTGTGTTCACTGCATTTATTATATCAGATTCAAACAGGAGCAACACAGATATTTAAAAGGCTTCAGGCTGTCACAAAAAGTGCTGGGCAGACATGTTAGGGCTTCCCCAGACATTCCAGAACTGTGGCAGCAGAACCCAGGGGTTCTCTGTGCCAGGGGGACTCAGCCCTGATCCTGGGGTCAGAGGGGCTGATGCTCCCACTACCCACAAAAGCCTCCACAGGACCTCTGCAGTGCTCAATTCCATGGCAGCTGGGAACAAAACATCGCCTTTGATTTCAAGGATTTACAGATAGCATCACAAAATTATAAGAAAAAAAAAAAAACAAACCATCTTTGTTTATCCACATTTCCTATGTTTTCTGAGACATAGGCATTTTCTGAGAAATCACACTCAAGTTTTTCTTTTCTAAGAAGTAAGAGAATTTGGATTAAAAAAATCCCATCTCTTGTTATGCCTTGCACTGTGCATCTTACACATGTACTACAATCTCTCCTTATTCCTTCAATTTCCAAGGTCACAAGAAGGAATCAGAACCCGTGACACTTTGCCTTTGCAGTCCTCATCACCACCTCCTCTCCCTGTGCAAGAGTTCCCACTGCTGCAGCTCCTGTAAACTCCTTCATCAACTGGACTCTGCCTGCCCTGCTTTGCCCTCTCTCCTTGGGGGCAAGCACTGCTCTTCTCCAGCACAAACCTGTGTCCCACCAGCCTTTCTGCCAGCACACATCCATCTAGCCTATGAACATGAACCTAAGCTTCTTTTTGGATGCAGACAAATTATAAATTATGAAAATGTACATTGACAAAAGAATTTTTTTAAAAAAACCAAACCAAACCAAACTGGCAAAACTCCTAACTAAATACTGCATTCCTTATTCCCCATCCTGCAAGCAAGATGACATTTATTTAAATGGTACATATTCATGACTTTTATATCTAGCTAGAATATTCTAGAGCTGTTAGACTTCATCTTTCTGAGCAGCTGGAGTCCTGTCGCTGCCTTTAATGGTGCAGAAGAGACACATGCAGTGAAAAGGATCTATGAGAAGCCCCAGTAAAGATCAGGCCGACAAGAGAAAGTCTGCCATGATCCTGTGTTGATGGTGTCAGCAGGACCACTGAAGTGAGGAGCACAAAATTTTTCTTTGATGACAAGCACCATTAAAATTTTCCCTCACAGGCCTCCTCGGGCTCTGACACATAAGGGGCTGTGACAGCTCCATCAATCAGCTCCTGCAGATCCTGAGGAAACCAGCCTTCCCCACAAAATATCCACCATGATACTAGCCTCAGGGGTTGTATCAGACAGCTAATACTGCACTTCTTGATGCATAAGGCCCAACATACAAAGTTTTTCTCAGATTTCTACTCCCAGATGCCAACATTATCAAGAAAAATCTCTGATGCCATTTTTACCCTCTCTGCTGTTTCCAGGGCAAATTTTTAATCTTCTCTCAAGCCTAATTCCTGATCCTAAGTTTATCTCAGCAACCAGTCCCTTGATTGCTCCTGCTGCACTCAAGTTGTGTGGTACTTTAGCCATGCCCTGTCCATGGACTGGCAGAGAAAGTCTGGAGCTGCATTCACTCCGTTGTGACTTCAAACAGTGCCCACCATGGCTAGGTACTCCAGGACAAAAGAAATGGAGAGTCTCACCTGACACAGGTGTGACAACATGTGTGCTGGGTCTGACAGACCAGCAAGCAGGAAAGACAAAGTTTTCCAGGTTCCAGGTAATGCTTTTAGACAAATGCAAGGGAACATAATTTTGCCTTCAAAAATAAAATGCTGCTACCTTGACCTTAAGCAATTGTACTCCTGCATAGAATGGTCCTGCAATAGCGCCAAAGTATGGCTCAAATTAGTTTATCAAGGCAAAGGAATTTGTTGTAATGATTGACACAAATGCTCCTGTACAAGGTTCAGAGAATCCTTATGCGAGCATATATTACTGTGAGATTATGTCAAAACTTATTAATATGCCCTCATTTGTCAGGGAAAGTACAAATATTTTGCTTTTGTCAACATTTCAAAGTTGTCATTTCTAGCTCTACTGTCTGTGTATAAACAATGAATATAGTCTCATACTTGGTGCCACAGGAACAAAACTCATTATCTTTAGAGGCAAATCCAATAACATTTTTTAAATCTCTAAAGCACTGCTCACAGAAACAAGAAAATCTATAGAAAGGACATAATTTTTTGCTGCTACAAATACTACAATGCTACAAAACTAATCTTGGAAAAGTACTGCCACAAGACATCATTATGTCATCAAGTCTAGGAGATCTATATGAAGCATTCAACCTGCATAATAAAATTACTATCTCCACGTTTATTTAGGAAAAAATATAACAATTTTTGGCCTAGAGACAAGTGATAGAAAAGCTGAATAAACTATTTTCATGGCTCAAATGAAAGTAGTAGCTAGAAGCAGAAGGTTAGTGGTGATATTCTCTGAGGTTTTTTTTTCCAAGGTTTAGTGAAATTTTTCATCCAAATAACTTAGTATCAGCACACATAGCTTACCTGATCTGACCTGAGCAGTTGATGTCAATAGATATTCACAAATTCAAGTTTACCTGGGTGAAATACAGAGTTGTAAAATAACTGCATTTTTTAAAGGTCAAAACATTTTAATTTCATATTTTCAAAATGCCCCTTTCAAAGTGATAAAACCCCACAATCTTTTCTCTGCATTTGATTCATTTTTGGCGCTAAACTGAAAAATTAATTCTACTTTTTCAGATTTTTAAGTCATTCAAAACCAAGTTACTTAAATACAGATAACTTTGATAATATTTCTCTTTGAAGAACTGTTGCTGAGCAGGGCAGTACTACACTAAGCACATTTAATGTGGCAGTTCCCACATTCCTCCAGGAATCCTAAGGGCACTTGAGCAAGTTCTCTTTGCTAGTCATCACAATCATAACTATTACAGGCAAGACACATGAGCGAGTGCAATCAACTCCTCACATCTATGTTTCATTTCATTGTAACTTCAAAGAGAATGGAGCAATATCACTATTTGACACTGCATTTGTGGCAACTCTTGTTCTGCTTTGTTTTTCAAGAGGTCATGACAATGACCTCTGATAGACTCGGTGCACAGTACAGGGCAGCATCGCTCCAAGTAAGAGCAGAGCTGTTGGGTGCTCAGAAGTGCTGATGTAACATCAGCATTTCTGTTATCTATGGCTCCCAGAGAGCCCTGTAATTCACCCATTTTCCTTGACTCCACCGTCTGAGCACACAAAGA
Organism: Certhia americana; assembly: GCA_018697195.1. Taxonomy (NCBI): domain Eukaryota; kingdom Metazoa; phylum Chordata; class Aves; order Passeriformes; family Certhiidae; genus Certhia; species Certhia americana. Next base: position 78,208,851 of record CM031859.1, read on the forward strand.
GCTTATGCTCGGGGAGATATCTGTGTTTGTTCAATGCTCACGTGTTTGCCAAGTGATAGGCAATGGTATCTCCAGCAGCCGGGTTGCCTTTCACAGTCTATTTGTAGACTGAAGAATAATATGGACAGGAAACTCAGCATCCTTAGCAGATTGGCACTTAAAATTATTTGTGTATCAGCTTTCTTTCAATAGCAAAGAGAATTTGATGACTTTGTGCTTCTGAATTCCAGATTTTTGTGGCACTCAAGTATTTAATTTCCATACAAAGTACCAGTTTTCCACTAAAAAAAGCCTGATGGTTTTAGTCCTATTTTTTATGGCTATACCTTATCACATGCATTTTATTAAAGTGAGCATGGAAATACCTTGTCCTGCTTGAATTACCAGTAAACTTAGGGAAGGGACAGGGAATTTCCTTCTTACTGTCATTTCTAACTTGCATTCAAATGGACACCCATACACACACACCCCTCTCAGATAAATATATTTCTTTTATAGCCATCCACTGTTTACCTTTGTAATTCCTACACTCTCTGTAAAGAGAGCGAACAGTGCTCCTGTGACAACAAGAAATAAGTGGGAAACTGTTTGGTTTTCTTTCTCATTACTCATTCAGTAACAAAATTACCTGTGTTGGCAGGTTGTAGTATATATAGCAACTTTCTGCAGTCTGGCATGGGGAGAAGAATCATGCTCAGTGTTGAAAGGCATTTTCTGCCCACTGGTCCAGTTCTGTCCGACAGCATGTGGCTTTACAAATGGAGCCTGATCCTGGGATATTGGAATATGTGCTCTAATTTGATTCAGTCACATAAATCTACTATTCCAAATATCTTTTGCAAAGAATTTGGTTCCTCAAGGTGAACCATGCAGTCTAGATTTAACAATTAGCTTTTAAAATATCGGTCTTACCAGTCTTGGGAGGAAATTCAACATTAAAATAATAAAATTAAGAAAAAAAGATGTATTAATTTCTGCAATGAACATCTCCCATGAGTGGCTGCTTAATGAGGGCAGGGGCGTTCACCTCAGCACTAAAATAATGGGACAGGCTTACAGTATTATGCAGAGCCCTGGCACAGGCATAGGAATACATTTCCCTCTACTCCAGATCACAGTAAATCCTGGGTGCCCTCAGCCAAATAACTCCATTTCTCTGCTGTCCCTTTCTCTGGACCATTGCCCATGATTTCTTTAACCTGGCAAATCTCTGGGACAAGGGTTGTCTATTATGACATATTTGGATGGTAGCAATTCCAGTGGGCCTGAAAGGGATTTCTACACAATAACAAGTACAAATGAATAACAACAGAACAAGAATGCTGTCTTTCCTTAAAGCATCTTAAATCCCTTTTTCTATTCCTAGACACTTCACAGTGCTTAATGAGCATGTGAGAAAAAGCCACAAAAGGACATGGCTTTGAAAGTAAATGCTTGCTTGCAATTTTGTATGGGTAAGTGAACCATTTTTTTATGTTCAAGTTTAGTAAGTAAAGGCTTGGCTACTTCATATATGAAAGAAAATCTTTCTGAACATGCACAAAGCCTGTCAACCTGAAAAATTGCAACAAACTGGACGAAGGAAAACAAAAAGCCCACAGACAATTGTTGAAGGAGACTAGTCGAGGACATATGCAAAAGGCTTCAGCAGATATGTTGGGATCAAGGACTGGGGAATACAGATAACTTCAGACAGGTTAAAAGCATGCATGGTGAAAAGACAAGCAAATAATATTCTCATAAAATACAGCAAGGTTTATAAAGCTGTGCTAACTGACATAATAGGCTTCCTTTCTTTTTAGGCTGTGATATCAATTCAACTTCTCTGGCACTTCTGTTCTCTAATAGACCTACTGAGACTAAAAATCAGACCTGAGTGCTTTGCCTCTTGTGCTGATATGCTGCTGCAATGCCCACAAAAAGCTGATATCGACACCATCATACAGGAGGGAGAAAACCACAATCAAAATGAACAGTGCCTGTATCACCTGCTGATTTAAATCTAGCATCCCAAGGAAGCAGAAGCCCAGCTCACTAAACAAAGGTGATGGATGGTTATGTGACATGGGACACGCTTCACTAGATCTGATGCTCATCTGGAGCCTCTCTCTCTGTGTAAATCAAACCTGATGACAGCTCTTGCTTCTTTTTTATTAAGATATAAACAATGCAAAGAAAAAACAAGTTCTCTACCTCATATGGAGGCAAATAGAAACCAATGTTAACAGAGGAAAGTAAATATTTCCATTGCCTGGTTTCAACTTCCAACACTGATTCCTCCCCAAAAAATACAGATATGCCTCAATTCCATACTTATGAGCATGATGCTGAATTGCAAGAGGATAATTTAGCGTACTGCTTATTAGCCAAGATTAAGCATAATACAAAATTCTCCAATTCTGCACTCTCCTAATTAGACAGTCTGCAGTCTGCCTATATACATGGCATATGCAATTCCTCCTGAAGCCAGATGGAGAAAAGTACCTATAGATTGATCCTTATCCTTTAAGCAGAAGCTTTTTGGTGTCATTCTGATTTTTACATCACACTGCAAAAATTCAAAAGTCAGGAGCCCAGAAAATAATTTGGACTTTTTTTTATTACCCTACTCAGTACTATCTACATTCTCTACACATGCTCATGCTTGGTGGGAGTTATAGACCTAGCTGCTCTTTGTTCCTTTGAATATTTCCCTAGAGCTGACAGCCAAAAGCTTTATTTTGAACATCTGGAACAGTAAAAGCAAAAAACAGCAGCAGCACAAAATTCTGTGTATCAGTGATGAATACTTTCATTCTCTCAGCAGCTTTTTGTGCTATGCAGCACTAAATGCTTCAGCTGAGAGTATTCTAGTCATGTGAGTGTGTTGACATGCCCTCTGTGAAAGTTCCCAGAAGTACCATCTACCACAAATTATACTTGAAGCATAAAGTATCTCTAAGCTTTGTGCCTACTTACCTAATCAAACTAGAAATATCAGATCATTGAGAAGAAAGCTTTTGTCAATGTTCAATTTCTTTTAATTAGCTATCATTGTTATAACTACCTACCAGGTTTCAGAAGAAAGATATTAAAAGTTAGAGCAATATCCTAGGGACCTTATAATCCAAATTAGAGAAGACACATCAGCAGATGGTAGGCACACAAAGATGTGGAGAATGGGAAAAGACTGTGAAGCCTTGTACACAACAGCACAAGTTCCTTACAATGTGTTTGGCATTCAGAGGAGTTTGTTCCAGATATGGCAGTTAACATGTCTTCCTGCACTCGTAGTTTCAGGCCAGGTACTGCAAAGGTTTAATGAAATAATCATGCATTTTAAAGCAAACAAATACACCTAAGAAGATGTTCAAAGAGGAGGTGGAGACTACCACACCACCCCTCCATGGGAGGGCTCTTAAAGGTGACAACCATGGCAAGGGGCTTAGAGCAAAAGCCAGTGCTACTCAGTATTTCAGTTTTGCTTTAAATGACACAAAAGGGCAGCCCTTGAGCCTGCTCTCAGACTGACAGAGACAGGATTTGACCTTCAGGCACACACACACACCAAGAATGGAGCCAGGCATGAACATTCCTGTTCACTTTCCAGGATGGACAGGCAAGAGCCAGCTCAGACCTGCCAACCCTGCCAAAGAGGCAGTAGATAAACCCTTGGGCACAGCATCTCACAAATGGAGCTCTACAACATCCAAAGCAGAGTTGGCTTGATTTTGGCTGGCTCACAGAGTGGACAGGGAAGCTTACAGCTGTCTCTGCCCATCTGTCTAGATATGCCTTAAGAGCCCAACTGAAGCTTTGGCCATAAACACCAGCTGAAAAGCATGTCCTAAATTTAGGGCATTAAAATAATTTGGCAGAACAAATACAACTATTAGGCACCAACACAGATTCTGCACCAAAATTGTGGAAGCACCTCCAGTTTATGACATGTTAAATTATAGGCTAACTTGTCAAATTAGTTTTAAAGACTGAAGGGAACAAATTCTGACAAGAATAATAAACAAAGAGAAAAACAGTTTGCCGGAATTAAAGAACCCTTCAGCACCAAGCATTCAAAAGTAGTGGGAAAGCAGTGTTACTATGACTACTGACAGCCAAGTAATAATACCTCACCCTCAAAACAACAGCAATCAGCTATGTTTCTACCTAGACTATTCAGGAGTAAGGGGAAAACACCAAAACATCCACCGGTTCCTCTGCTCCCTTTGCTCTAAGACCTGAACTCTAAGACTTTGCACTAAGAACTCACAACAGGAAAACAAGATGTAATCTGTGTCAAAAATACTCTTCTACATGAAATTCTCATTAAAATCAAGTGTCTACCCATTCCTAGAATTTTTTCTCTTTTTTTGCTCCTCTCCCACTGTATAAATAACCTGAACAAGTAACCAGAGTATCTTTAATAGAAGTGATTTTGTGGCTTTCCCCTCTGTCCTGCTACTGAGTTGCACTCATGGGGGAAGATCTGGAAGGAGCAAGGAGAACTGAGTGTTGTGCTGCATGGGAGCTCATGCTGAGCATTTAGAGGAGAAGCCAGGCTACCTACTGCCCAGTGGATGCTGAACAGCACAGCTCTAGGCACCCACACGCAGAACTCGCCAAGATACAGGCCTTAGCAGAGACTTGGCAAATTTTGTGACAGCTGAGTGACAGCTGAAGTAAAACCAGATTGCCTAATAACAGCACAGACAACCATATGGAGGTCTGGACATGTAAATATTATTCATGTGCATGCTATAGTAAGTCAGCAGAACTAATTTGCAGGAAAAAAATACACTGTAGTGACTTAACTGTGGTATTTCAGGATTCTGCACTTCTTCTAGCTTCAGCATTCCTTTTTCATTATCCCTGCTTAGAAACTGAAGGTTGCTTCCTTGCCTCAAGGGATAGTCACAAAAATCCACAGTAAATGGAATTATCTACACCTACAGATTTAATCCACACCCTCTATATTTTGGCATCACATACATGTTGAAAATACAGTAGGATTAAATCTGTTAAATCAGTATTTCAATAGCTTGCACAAGAAATCAATAGGGAAAAGAAAATAACAGAGCAAAACAAATCTCTCAGAACCTCTAAGAATGTTACATGGATCAGCAGTTATCATGTTAACTAAAAATCCTCCCACACTCCTCTGACCTTGTCCTAACTTCCACAAAGCTTTTAATGTCAAATGCCTGGCTTTGAACCTTCCTCACTCATTGGGAAAAAAAAAGACCAAATCAGTTTTGAGACAATTTATGTATTTACCGTTACTTCCTTTTTATTTCCAAGGTAAATTTTAAACAGTATAAGCTTATCCAGTGTTCAGCAGAAGTAAGAATTGTGTGGTCCAAGCACCTTGAGGAAGACCCAACTCCACAACAAGGGTGGCAGCCAGGTGCCACACAAGGTGCTGGTTCTCCTGGCTGGATTGTTTGCACTCCACAGCATCACAGCAGACAAACACTCCTAGACTCTGTCTCTCTCCCTCCAGTGATTGCAGAGAGACCCCCACCATGAGAGGGCTCCTAATCTGATCACTTTAATTCAGTAAACACTCAAATAAAGGTAGCTAGACAATATGAATATAGGTCCAGATATGCTTTTAGAATTACATATTTCTGAGCAAAGCACACTAGTCTTAGGCACTCTTCCATGTGGTTACTTACAAAACATGAACTACCTCTATATTTAGTATTTGAGGAAAAACCTGAGTGCCAAAAAGCTTGTGTTTTTTCCCAGAGAAACAATTTATTTCTGAGTCATGGGGAGGAAAAATGAGAAGCATGGGGAATTAAAGCAAAGGTATTCAGGCTCAATCTTCTGTCCTAAAGTTCAGTAAAGGAGTTCAGCTAAAATCTGGATTCCCCAGTGGCAGGAAACTTGCACAGGCTTGCACAAATGCCACTTAAATTAATCTCTACAGAATGTGTAGAAATGAAATAACTCAGGATAATCGTGCTGAAATAGAAACATGAAGTGAAAAGTCATAGGTCTCCATCTCTGTCCTATCAAGGATCTGCAAGTAGAGCTTTCAGAGAGTACAGTGGTGATTCAGGCAAATGGATGTATTGTTAGAAATATACATGGGAGATGATGCAGCAACTGAGAGACCTAAAGCAAAATAAGGATGGCAGTCTTGATTATGCAACACTACTTGCATTTGTAAAGTTCATTTTTCTATCCAAAAATAAATGAATATCTTCAACTTTTTGTTTTGCTGGATCTGTGTTTTGCTTATTAACGAGTAATTTTGACAATAGCCTTCAGTTTACCATCAGCAAAAGAATTTTTTTTTTTTTAATGTGTCCTTAATGATTTGAATCTTTCCTGTTGAAAAATTCCCATTAAACTCAGAGAAGTTAATTGAATGAAATCATTTCAGATGCAGAACCAAAACTTATTATAACATCTCTATGAAATAATGTGAAGTCTTGCAAAATGTATTTAATAGCAGAAAGAGCCTGAAAAAAAAAAATCACACTCTTTAGAATGAAAGAGCAAATATTTTGTTAAGTTAATGCTCTCTACCATTTCAACTCAGGCAGTGGACTGTGTGCAAACACCAGTAAAATTGTTAATAAATGCGTACTAACAACATAGCTAATGGCTAATATGCCTGTGCAAGCATTCTTGTTTCACAAATTATTTTTAATTTTATAACATGTAGATTTACATCTAACGTTTTTTGTGAAAAAGGGAAGATAGTAGAAGTAGAAGTAGTGCAACAGGAAGAAGTGAACAAAATCAGAATTTTTCAAATCATTTGTTTATCATTTACCAAATCAATTGTCTAGCATTTCAATGTATTTGCAATTATTTTGTTTAGAAATGCTATTAATTCAAGCAAAATCATGATTAAAAAATAAATAGCCTCAACATAAAACAGAAGCATTTTGAAATAATTTTAAAAATCAAAGCTGTTGTGATGAAATATTAATTTCTGAGTGATCCAACACAGTAGATTCTTTAGCATAGTGCAATATTCTATATGAGGCCCAGGAAGAAATTTATGCTATGTTTCAGAGGAATGTGAAGTGAGTGAGTTTTGACTCCCTAAAGTTTGTAGTGCTCTGTATTCAGACTGTAATATTTCTCTCCCTGGTTAAACACTATAAGTTGTCTGCTCAGGAATTTTAAGAAATTGTGTGATCTAGAGACTTTTAAACCCCAATTTCTGAAATGATGATTCTCTTCATAAAAATAAATTGCTTGAGCCCCTATTTTTCCATCCAAAGCAAGTTACATGAAAGCCTGCTGAACTGGGAAAGCATGGATCTCAAGACTGTGATGCTTTATGCCCATGGGCTAACATATACACTAAAAATACATTTACATAAAATATATAAATTATGCCATTACACATTTTTGCTCTCTTGGACAATTGATGAACATCTTGAACATGATATTCTGTGAAATGCATCAAATAAAAACAATCTAAAGCTTTAGTTTAGAAGAGTAGATAATTCATTCGTTAAAATTTCTGGCTAATTATCACCTGCATAAACACTCATTCTGTTCATTCACATCACACGTTAGCTATGAGCTCTTCTTTTTTCCATTTGGGAACCAGCCAACTCCTACTCAGAAATGTTTCTTTCTGACACAAAAATATGAATAAAGTATTGCATATATCATCAAACTCATAAGTAGCTAATATTTCATTAATGTGTTTTCACTCCAGAAGTTCTTAGACATATGATGCTCACAATAAATTTTGACTGTTTCTATTTAAAAGACACTTTGCCCCACAGGTAGCATAAATACACTAATATTCACAGCATATACAAAGGTAATAGTTCTTTGACAACACATTGTTTCAAGTAAGAAACATAGGGGGGTTTGTGCAAAATCTCCCAACGAACAAATAAAACCCCTCCCCAGGGAATCCAAGTTGTTACAGTTTTTTTCAGTGACGTGAAAATCTGTGGCTCTTATTACATTCAAAGCTTATAAATCAAGGATCGTTCAGTTTGTGAAAAATTCAGTAATGGTTTAAAAAAAAATGTCTTACACTGTACCAGTAATGGGGACTACAAGAACAGTATCAAATTCTTCATTATATTTATATAAGCTGATTTATTACACATGAAAATATTATTCTATAATTTGCCTTTATTACTTCTTTCTCTTGATTTGACTGAATAAAAATACTGCAAGTACATCTGTGATTTAAAAGAAGACTGAAACAGAAAGAAAATACTTTAAATTTTGAACTTGCCTTAATGATCACCCTTACTTTTTGTGGTAGTCAGCTTGCTGTACCGTAAGTGTTAAACTGGATGTGACTTCCAGTGTTTTGCTGCCAGGGTACTGTCTGCTCAGTTAAAAAAAGACAACAATTAAAACTGGACAGTCTCCATTCAATTGAAAGAACATTATGATAACAGATTTTCATGAAACCATCAGAAACCAGCCTAGACATGTTTTTCTGTAAGGTTTAGAGATGAAGAATGCTGACTTTTTTTTCCTAGTCCAAGTGCTACCAGTTTCACTCTTTTCCATAGAGGAGAGCAGTGCAGCACATCTGAACCTCAGCTAGCCAGGTACTTATTTACAGCTTGATGTCAAGGAAATCCCCCCTTCTTTAACAGGTCTCTGATTGCAGCAAAGAAAGGAATATTTCTTTGAGATGATGTTGAAGATGCCTCTTGGCAATAGCAGCAGTTAAATATCTATTACACACAATGAGTCTCTAAAATCACAAAACATCCTATAATTTGGAATGACTGGTGGCATCAGCTTTCAAGTGACTTGAGAATGAAGCATGGGTAAGGTCGGAGTGAGACTTGTGTGAGGGAAGGGAATTCCAGAGCTGCTTCCTGTGGGATTTCTGGTCTTCACCACCACAGTACCTCAGCCACATACATAAGCACCAACACATCCTGCCCTGACACCATGCTTCTTTACCCCACCACCACCAAAATCAACCCATTGCTTGACAGTTCAGCAGTCTGAGGAAGAATTAACTTGCCTTTTTTCCACCCTTGAATGTCTTCTCACCCTTCTTTTTTAATTTTACAATGTAATTTTTTTTCCTCACATCAGTGGTAAAACCCACTGAAGGAAGACACAGTCTTAGACATAATATATTGAAGATTTTCAATCATAAGATTTCATTCTTACATAAATATAGGGGCTAATATGTACAATTATATGAAGATTAACCCCTAACTGATGCCAGATCAGTGTTGTTCTTAGTATTACATATGTTCCAGTTGTGTAATTTAAAGCTCTCTACACAGCTTTAATAATTGCATTAGGTTTTGTGAAAATGTTTAGGTACTTTATTTACGACTCAGTGCTCTCTGCTTACTCTTGCCTGAACTATCTTTCTTCTTCTTTCACCACTTCTCTTATCAGCTTCCAGGCTCCTTCCTCTTTTATTAGAATTTAGCACTGTGTTGATGCTTACAGGTTTTTCTGTAAATTTACCAGTGGCTTTTAAAGTTATAGCTGAAAAACTTCTTTATCAACTGGAATATAATTTAATATGCAATCATGTGTTGCAATAAACAACCTTCTTGAAATATTTCAGGAGGTTACTGATGTTTAATGAGATACTCAAGAACAGTAGAAATACAGGGCTGGTGGCATTGCTAGTAGACTTTGCTTTAAATTTTTGGTTAAAGGTGTACAGACTTATTTAGAGGGGAGTCTAATTCATTATCCTTTTCTGTACATCCAGACAGTCAGTTTTGAGTGTTTAGGGAATGTGTGGGAATGTGTAACAAAGAAAACAGTGAGAGCACACATAGAGTACTTTAACCTTGTAGTTGTTGGGGCTTTAATACAAAAGAGTTCTGGGCCATACCCAGAGAGAGCACTGTTCTTTCTTTTTTCATCCCTGTGTTCACTGGGACCAGAGTAAGCATGCATGAGAGGCATGGGGAAAGTGTGAAAGGGGAGAAAACAGACACATTGAAAGAAAAGTAAGATTTAAGAGTAGACACAGGGATAAATTCAGAATTCAAAATTTATAGATAACCAGCCAATAAACTTCTCCCGTGTGGATTTGGAAAGCAACTCCCAGACTGAGTTCTGGAAATAAGAAAGGTACCTCTGTCATCAGAATCAGCAGTAAATCTGTGGGCTAGACAACAAAGTAAAATACACCTGAGCCACAACAATGGTGTGTGCACCAAAGAACAAGGATGACTGTCTCTATCTATAGCTAGCTCTATATGCCTGCTCTCCACAAGTAGTTGAACCTGATTCTCAAGAGTTTCCATTCTAAGAAAAGGTTGAGAAATATTCAAGGGGCTTTCCTCTGTGAACATGTGATTGTACAAATTCTGGAAAGCAGAGTGACATTCGGCACCCATCTCGACATGATCACAACAATTGTTTCGGAACTTAGCAGTCCCTTTTATTTTTTATTTATAACTGTTTATTTTGAATAGAAGGTTCTATGTGAAGACTTCAAATTCTTTTCATGCATTCATTTAATGAGTACCACATACAAAAACAATCCCAACCGCTTTTTAAAATTATCTACCTTACTGATAAATTTAATCTGTCCTGCAAGAAAAAAATGCCTTTGTCTATTAGCTTGAGAATTTACTAATATATGATTTGACATCTATTGATATGTTTCAAATCCAGATGTCTGTATCCCCTCTCCTGCTGGATCCTCTACTGTCAGAATGTGCTAATTTTGCTATTGTTCCTTAAACCAATAAGAAAGTGATTATTGAAAACTTTCCAAACACATATAAAGGTAAATTGTTTATCTAAAATGTACATATACATCCACAAAAACAGGGAAGAGGAAAAAAAGAGGAGGATTGCAAGAATATTGTTTTTTATGAAATCTATCAGAAATATTTATCCAGAACAATTAAGGGCACTAAAGTAAAGATTTCTATGCAAATATTATGTACCAATGAAATAGTGCCTTGATCACCCCACGGAGTATGCTGCAATTAACCAAGCCAGTTTCTTTCTTAGTATGTAGTAAAAAACAAAATTAAAATGCCATGACTGAGTGTTCCAGTAATGATGTTCTTAGCAGCTTTTGGGAGATTCTAAGAGACTTATTCCCTTGCAAATGTTAATAATAGCATAGACAACAATGGATTAATATTTTATTTGTATTTGAAATAAATTATAGCCTATGCTTTCTCAGCCACATCTTCCAAGACTAAGCCAACATTAAAAAAATAGTATTCAATTATTCACTGTTTAAAGTCCAACAGATACATTCAGGACAAATAACCTGTGGAGACTTATTGGGCTAAAATTTACATAAAATGCTCAGTGAAATGGGTAAAAGCACAAGAGCTGCTCTTAATGTAGTAGCTACATAAAATTGCCATCCAGAATGTTGTACCTTTTTGTTTGAAAATGCAATCATTTAACAGGAAACTTCTGCCATTCCTGACAAAGTCATGATATTTTGCTGTGTAATGCCCCATTAGGCCATTAAGGCTGTTACCTACCACTTATCATCTGTGTGGTTTTACATCAGGTTAAACCCATACCCTTTCTGCAGAGCACAAAATAGCGAGGAAGAGTGAAGGCTAAGAGAAAGGAAACAATACAGCTTGTAGTTCCAGTACAGTGTCCAGTACCCAAGGGCTCTGCTAGGATTCTACGGCCTCAGTGTAGCCACTGTGTCTTGGCCACAGTTTGTTGCCAAGTGGTGTGCCATTTGGGGCTACCTCACAGTTGGCTCAGCTCAGCACCTTAAACTCTCTTATTGAACTCTGCCATGTCATTCCCTTGGGGAAACCTCTGAGTGCTGTGGCAGCATCTGACAGGGAAGCAGCTCCCTGGCAGCGCCTCCCCACACACCCTGGGAGGCACAGAGCAATTGTTGCTATATATCACAGAGTTGCTGTGCAAACACCTGGGAACAGCTTCCCTCCAAACTTCTGTGTCCTTTGAACCCCTCTTCATTTGTGTTTGCTCTAAAAAAGACATGTTAGAATTAGGAAAGATGTAGGCACAATCATTTAATAAACACCATTCTGGCTGAAAGCCAATGAGAACGGACACTTCCAAAAACTGTTTGTGATCAACGAGGTAAGCAAGGGACAGGAACAGTATTAAATCAAACTGCAGCCACATGCAGCAGGTTTCAGACGTGCCTCCAGTAGCTGCTACTGTGAAAACAAGACAGAACTCATTTGTTGAAGGTTGTGTTGAGGTTATGCAGGGTTTTTGTTCAGGTCTTGTCATCTCATATAAAGTGCTTATCAAGTATGTATGAACTTTTATAGCCTCTGTGAAGACAAGCTCCTGAGAGACAGCTCTCCGTTTTGTAACAACTTCTAACAAAAGTGCCCCATGTGTTGGTGCAGTGACAGGCACCTAGAAAAATTAACTCCTGTGGTCTGTGGTGCAATCCCACCAAGGTGAGAAAGCAATCAAGAGGTAGGAGTTAAGACTGTTTAGCAGCTGATCACAATCCTGTTCTGCATTACACAGTAGAGCACCAAAGTGACAGATTGTGCTGGAACAACTGTCTGCCACACCATGTGTGGAGTTAAAAAGACCAGAAAATTCTGATGCTACCAGTGACAAAGGATGACTGTGCAATGTAAATCTGAGATTATTTGATTAAGCCCTTCCCAAGACACAGCCCAGATGTAAACAGTCTGCTTATCTATTTCTCAGAGTCTTAGAGTACATTTTTGCATGCAAAACTTGTGCTTAATGCCTGCTTTCATTTATGTCACTCAGAGGAATGCCAAAAATATTGGTTTTGTTCTCTCCAATGACCACTGTAAATTCTGACACACATTTATGTTGCCTTTAAATCCTATTAGAGCTCTACTTATTCCCTTCAACACAACAATAGAGTGATGAACAAGGGTGACAAAAATAACAATTCTCAATCTCCTGAATATTTTGATTCCTTTTCAGCTAAATAATTAATAATGCAAAATCCAGACACAAGCCATGTGGTGTCTTCAGAGCAAGTGATCAACTTTCATAGAATATTTATCTTCATTAGAATATTTATTATACCAGTAGGTCTTGGCTTATACTACCCACTTCTTTACTGCACTCATTTCCAAATTATTAATGCTAGATACATTAGTATCAGCCTGAACATTAGATTAATACTTGAAGTTTGCCTTTAATAGCATTTCTTTTTTAGTATGCAGAAACTGATAACACTAGTCTTGCCCAGAACTGAAAATGTGCTTGGAATACATGCAGTCAGAAGCATCTTCAGTATATGACAGCAGTTATAGCCAAGGCTAATCCCATTCCCCATCTCAAAACCAAGTGAGCTGAGTCCCCTTACTTTTAGCATTTCTGTGACATTATAAAAAGAATATTTCCAACTCAAGTCTGTATACTAAACATGAACTGTGTTTGAAATTAATTCCTTGCATGCTTCATACAATAGGAGCACGTTTCTCAGTTGCTATGAAATTGTTGAAGCCAAGGAAAGGGAAAAAGTTTTGTGTCTTGGGAGCACTATCACTATGGAGCCCATTCTTCAGGCTCTAGAAGATACACAAGGTCACACTTCTCATGACAGAACACTGGTTTAGCATTGTTATGCACATAATAGATATATTAAAATTATGTATGCTCCTTCTGTTCTATATCTGGAGCAGGGTCTTTACTGCTTGGTAATGCAGCTAGACCACTTTCCAAAAGTTACATGTTGCATCAGACTATTCACTGCCCTTTTTCAATATATATGTGCATGTCTTGATATGCTTGTCACACACAGATCCATATTTTCTCTCAGACTTGAAGGCACACAAAGGGTCTCAAGTACCCAAAAGTTCGTCTGGTTTTGTTGGTTGTTTTCCCAGAGATGACACTTGAGCCACTTCAAATCTGTAGCAGCAGCAAGCTTTCATAGAAATTATAGGAAAACCAGAACTTGTCAAAGTGCCATGTCTCTTGAGCACTTCAGAAATGTGATATCCTAGTCATGTGAGCAATCCTAACCATTCAGAGCAATCTGAAATTTTCAGGAGACAGGTGCCTAAAAACCTTTCAATAACTGTGACAGCAGTGCCTTTGTAGTCATGATGGCCAAAGGCTATGAAGAAAGCAGGGGATTTGTACAGGTAATACTTTCTATTATTCCAAAACAGAAGGAGGTCGTTCAAGCAGTTTCTTTTTACCTTTCAGACAGGGTGACCATGGTCTAGGAAAATTGCCTTATCTAAGTACGTTAAGTCCTTACTTCAGTGACAAGGTGGAACAACTTCAGTGCAACTTCAGAGCTTCTCTCACCCATTCAACCAGCACAGCCAGTACTGCATGCCTCCAGCAGAGCAGTTCTTACTTCTCCTCTGATGCACAATACTGTGCATCGTGCAATTAGCTAAATAACAATGACATGAAGCTTAAATGAAATTTTAATGACAGCATATTTCCAATTTTGTGTTGCCTTCTCTTCATGTTCAAATAAAAATGATAATTTGAAAAATTTACTGAACTTTGGGTGATACAAAGGTGCTAAAAAATAACTTGGTGACTTTAAGCTTGAAACAGTAAAAACAGGTGCTTAGGTCAGCTCTTTAAAATTCTGGCAAGAATAATACACTGTCTGAGGACACAGAATAGCATATGCACCTTAAGACTTTCCTCAAATCAAATCTAAAAAAAAAAAAGAAAAAGAAGGAAATGCATCTTATTTTGAATGTTATGGTGTAAAAGTAAGCCAAATAAGTGATGTTATTTCAGAGGAAATGATTACGAGAGGAAAAAAACCCCAAAACTATTTCCCAGTTGCTTAACTGTAGGTAACAAGTGCTTTCGCATCATCATTACATACAGAAACACCTGGTACTGAATTGAAGCAACAGAAGACCAGATATGTTAAATTTTCTATAATTCCTTTGAAATCTTATTTTCTCCCACCTGAAAGTAGCAGTTTTGTGCTCACAGTTTTAATTCCTAAAGGTGATTTTTAAACATTTCATATTATTCCAATCTGTCCCCGCAGTGTTGCGGCAATGGCAAGCACACACAGAAATCTTAATGAAGCACTCACTACAAACTGTAAACACAGAAGATGCCAAGGTGTCATGTACAGTACTGATAGAGGCTAATACCTTCCACAGTCATTAGGTTTGGATTTGGGGATGTTTGCACAGTAGTCAATTCAGATAAAATTCAATTGTATGCTAGCAGCCTGTGAAAACCTCATGCATCATTGAATCTCTCAGTTACACCTGGGTCTTTATGGGATAAAATTCATCTCTGGGTACAACATCCTTATGTCTTGCTCACACTATTGTGGCTTGCTTGGGGACGTAGGATGGTGTACATTCCCATACATTATTGCTGCAGAGAGAATTATCAACTCTCTTAAGATATGTTAAGAAAGGGTACACTTGAAGTGCTGAAGCAGAAGAAAGCTGAGCCCATCTGTACTTCAGTGACACCCAATGACTTCTGTGCAAGCAAGGCTGGGAGTGGGGCTGCTGTGGCAACAAAGTCCACCAGCAACAGACACACCAATACACACACACAGAGTTGCAAGAACTACATTAAAGCCAGGTAAACCAGGCAACATTTTAACTACAAAACAAAATTAGAACTTTTTGACAAAAAATTTTTAAAAAAGTTGAATCAGTGAGAAGTTTTCAGGTCATTTTTCAGATCACAGTGATGAAAAATGCAAAACGTACCAAGATGAGGACTTTCTAGTGCCAGGGTCAAATTCCTACGCAGTAGCACCTTTTATTATTACCAAAGCACCTAGATGTACGACTACACTCTGACAGTTAATATGATATCTAATTATATTCCTTTCTTTGTGTCATCTGGCATATCAGCTCGTTGTATATTCCCATAAGATAAATGGCATATGTTTCTCTCTTAATAAATGCTAAACTAGTCAAAGTTTTACAGTCTTTGCTTAAAATTGTACCGTCAGGTGGACTCACAAATATTGCATTCACTAATCTGAAAAACAGCACTCAAAATAAGAACACCTGCACTTTCTAGTTTTCATTTTCTTATTCTTAATAATATTTTTTAAATAATAGCTGTCCATTTTTCAGCCTATTTGCACAGCTTCTGCCTGCAAAATTGTCAATTGTTCTAAGGACAGATTATAGCTTGTCAAAAAGCCTGAAACTGAGCCAGTGACAGCCTGAAACCTATTCCAGATTCTGAAAACATATTGCAACGCCTCTACATTTTTCTTTGGCAGCTGTTACAAAAATCTTAGCTGCAGTGCAGGTATGAAAATGATAGAGATTGAATTAGAAAGATGTTTAGAGGAAGCATTCATTTCACAAGACTGGATGCCTGACTGAGGAAGAAGGCTTTTTTTTAATCCTTAGGACAGTATTGGTTTCATATGCAGACAGACGAGATTTATATTCACATATTCTCTTCATTCCTCTCCTTTCTCTCTGTCACCTGCAGGTAGCAATCATGCCTCTTTGATAGTTAAAGTAAATGGCTAAAAAGGTTGAATGGGTTTCTGTAAGACAACTGCATAGTGAAACCAGCTGGGCTCTTACAAAAGATAAAATCAGATCAATGATGAAAATGGCAATAATGTGCACAGAGGATAAAATTTAGTAAGGAATTAACTGTATATATTACTTGACCCAGAGACTGTTCCAAAGTGACACAGTGTGCATGAAAGAACTTCAGAAATAAGAGCTTAGGATATTTTCCAAGGATACTTCCAGGAGATTGCAGCTTGAATTTGAGCACCTTTTATTCTTGCCCTGCACCCTACCTTCAGTCTTGCCATCTAAACACCCAGAGCACAGTTTAACATAAACACATACCTTACACAGCCTTTAACATACACAGCCATCTGGCCCCTGCCCTGAGCTGAGACCAGCGTGTGCATCTTGTTGTTCAGATGTGACTACAAACAGTAGAAAGCCATGACTTCATGGACCCTCCAAATAATGCCATTGATGTTCAACACTTCCCAAATCTGCAGTCTATCTCATAACGGCTATATTGTTTTCTCCTTCTACCTCTACAAGCCCCTATTTATAGCACAATCACCTGCTCCATTTGAGTGCAGTACAAGTCCTTGGCTTAGCAGCTTGAAAATACTGTCCTTTCATGATGAGCTATACTTTCATACAGCTTTACATGCTATCTCCTTTATCTATCTGGCCTCAGACAATCAGTCACAGTCCCAAAATTTGAAACAAGTTTACAGGGTGGCCTCTAAAACTTTATGACTGCTCACTTCATTTGCAACTGTTTCCAATATGTACATGCCATCCTTCCCAAAGCTAAAATGTGGCACTGGTTTCTCCTGTTTTTCTGATCACAAGGCAAGAGGTGAACTTATTACAGCAGGTTAAAGGGTGGAGAGGATTGCATTTTTTTGGATAGGTTTATAGAGGGGCAAGTTAATTTAAACAGCTGGCAAATAGCCTACTGCAGTTTTAGCCATGATGAATTCTCAGATTATTATAGGACCAGATGGGCTTTGTCCTGTAAGTAATTGTATATTCTCTGGAGTGGACAAGGGGCCATTGAACCATCTGTTTTGTTGTTGCTCCAAAGAGTGTCTTATTGCTGTCTGTGTCTGCTCTTTCCCTACTTGACTCCCCTAGCCCTGCTTTACATCAACTTGCTCACACACAAGATGCTCTCTTGTTTTAAGCAAGAAAGAGAATTGAATTTGCCATCCCAACCTGCCATGTTATGCCAGTAGTTTTCCTGTCTTCACAGTTTGCTGCTTTTGCTTGCTTGTTTTAACTTCTGAAAACATATTGGAATGGACAATATATTTATAGGTCTTTTAGCATTCTGGTGGTACCACTCTATGCTGCCCAGAGTTAAATTTGTAAATAATAATGCCTTGCTCTCAACAAGGCATTTTTCAACAGAAGAATACAAAGCTTTTCACACAGAGGTAAGCATCACTAGTCTTATCCTACAATTGATGAAATTCAGGGACACGGGAAAGCTGTCAAGAATCATAGCCTAAACCCAGGAAATTCAGAGATACATAGAATAGGATCAAATGAGACAGAAGGGATAAGGTACACACAAATCTATATAGGCTACATATATATATATATATATATATATATATATATATATGTGTGTGTGTGTCTGTGTGTATATATATGTATAGGCTATAGGCTATAAGAATGAATGAAAGAAATACAGGAATTAAGCAGGACCTAAAATTTCTTGCATGTGGCCAAAACTGGGATTTGTTACCGTTCAAGACAGTCAATGGTATAATTCATATGTCTGACCTATAAATATTTTTATTAATATAAAAAGATATACATGTTTGCCAGAAAGGACAAACTGCAAAACAAAGGACAACAGTGTTAATCATACACATGGGAGAGAGAGTTGCTGAACTCTCTGGGTTGTGTTTAAATACCCAAGTCTATCACTGCTGTCTTTTAACACAGAATCAGTACAAAGTTATCTAATGGCATCTCCTTCAGTGTCATGTGAATATTATATTCCACAGGGTCCCCTCATATCCTTTATGTATTTCCTCAAAATGTGAAAATAATTGCAAACAGAACATAATCCACAAGAAAAAGTGCAACCATGACTTCATGAATGACCCTCTATCATTCTCAGGAATATAGGACCAATTCCAAAGGATCAAATAAAAGTCAGCCACTCAATTCACAATAAGACACTCCAGCTGAGTGAAAGATCTAGTATGATCCAGAGGGATTCATTTATTTTTATCATGCACTGTTATCCCTGTATGGGTAAGCAGAACACTTCTGAAGCTAGTTATTCTTCATCCCGGAAACAATTTTGGACCTTTTGGACCTCCTTAGTTAATCAAAGATGAAGAGCTTTTTCATTATCTGGAGAATTATACTCTTTGTTGTTCTCATCGTTGTTGAGATACCCCACCACAGATCTCTATATTGTTATGAATAAGCCACATATTTCTGAAAGACTCAGAAATGCAGGGTCAATTTTTTGTTATTAAAATCTGTGAAATTAACTAATTTAAATTCCACATGGGCCACTGATTCAGATAATATGAATAGAGAGTTTTTAAAAGTATTTAAATAACTTTGTTGTACATCAACTCAATTAAAAACAAGCTCTACATTGAAAGTATTTTTCTAAAATATATGGGGCTTGAATTTTTCATGTCTTTTTGAAACTAACTTGAGATTTGTGATTAGTTTTCTCATTTTTGTCATTAAATGCTTTAATAGAAATCTTAGGGAGATACAGCACTATTTCTCAGCTTTTCCTTATGTCTTGGTGTCTTTAGATCACTATGTGTACAAATATTCTTGCTTATGTTAGCCTACAGTCCATTCATTTTCCTCAGGGTAAATAAAATCAAGCAGCCAGTTGGCTCACACCACTCACCACAACGTCCCCAGAACACCAGAGGTGCATCCATGACAGCAGATGAAGACCTAAGCCAGGTATCAGAGCTGTACATAAGTCCCAGGCCATAACTGACATGGGTCTTCTGTTCACTATGATTTCATCCATAATCATTTGGCGTGTAATTTACAATCCTGTTCATTACCCTGTCTCAATGTATGGGGAAGAGGAGTCATGTTCTCTCAAAGTTTCAAATTTTAAATTAAATCTCAGCGTCTTTTAGGGAAACAGCTTTTAATTTTGTGACTGAAAACCCTTGTAATTTCTTTTTCCAAAGTACTCTCAAGAGGCTTTTCTCACTCACTAGTAGTAATCAACTTGTCAGAACTTAGAAAATTCGCTGGTGCCTTATGAAATTCTAAATTGCTGTAAGGTCATCTTTTCATTTTACTAACCTTATGAAAAGTTGCATCTCTCTTCTTTCCTCATATATCAAGTACATTTATATTTCTAGTGGTTTACACTTTATTCAGATAAAGCGTGCTTCAGCTTTTCAAATATTACAGAATAATTTCTACAATACTAAAACACTAAAAGCATGAGGGAAAGAGCTAAACACAAAAAAACATGAAAATTCACACATCTTCTTGGTGCAATGCTGAAACACTCTTTACTTTTTCCAGATGTATTAGACATATGCTAGTGTTAACACACTGCAGAAAATTATTCAAACCGCCTTTTTCTTTAAATTATACTTGTTTTAAGATTACTATGGTTTAAATTATATCCATCTTACTCAGTTCACTTTTCTTTCCAGCTATTCTTAGGACAACAGAACTCACTTCAAGATTGCCACCTTCCTGAATATATGCAACAGATTGCGATGGACTGAAAAACTGATTTTACACAAGCATGGAAAATATTAGGCCAAGTCCCATTGGGAATTGAATTTATTGATGCATGGCAAAACTGCAGCCAGTTCTTCAAAGATGTGATGGCTATGAGACGTGATAAGAAATAAGTCTTCAGCTAGCAGGAGATAGTCAAGTAAAACTCAATAAATCTGGGGATAACATTTCCTTTGTGGTAGGCGGGCCAAAGCAATAAGGAAGACCAAAAAGCACAGTTCTCAACAGCAAGGTGCATCCCTTAATATTGACCAGAAGAGGAATGAACACGCACCCTCAATGGCACCCATCCAGCCACTGACCAGCAAGACCCAAGGCCTGAGATGACTCAAATTCCCCATGGCTGCAGAGACAGGTCTGAAGTAAAGGTGAGGTGTGGCTGCTCTCCATTGCACCTAAGCAAGGTGTGCTACCAGCAGTGTGGCCCACACAGAGGACATCAGACCTGGTACTATCACATGAAGTTTTATCTCATACAACATTCTCCAGCAAAGCAGAACCACGGGGAAAATGCATGCACATTTCTCATCCACAGCACAGCAACATCTCCTAAGAAAGGACTCAAAAACAGACCTATCCCAGAAGTAGCAGCACATCTTGTTTGCATCTAAGGCAAAGAGGCTACCCCAGGACACATTGACACAGCAGGTAGCATTGCTTCATATTATCTGCTGTGGGTTTGAACATAGCCATGTGGGTTTGAACACAGCACTAGACTCAAACCAACAGCATCCCAAGAAATGGGAAAGGCGTCACACCACCTTGTTTCTGAAAGCTAAACACTGCAGTATTGGTTTCTGGCACTGATGCTTCATATACTCCTTATGTCTAATGCTGTAAGGTGTTGAATGCAGGTAAAACCTAAGCAAGGGAACAGAAGTTATCCCTGAAGACAAACAAAATCAGGGTGGACAGAGGTCAGAGTAACCTGATCTAATCAAAAATGTTCCTACTCATTGCAGGGTTAGACTACATGTCCTTTAAAGGTCCCTTCCAACCCAAAATATTTTATGACTCCCAGTATGCTTACAAATCCTCTCACATATCCCCACAGGTTGAGACAACTGACACATTCCGACATCTCTCCATTATCATAGATTCAGGATGTGTTATCTGAGGAAACTAGGACTATTGCTTGCATATCCAGTGTAACATAGTCTGTGAATGACAAGAAACCACAAACTTCAGAATTCTCAGCCTGTACATCTGCAGAACACGAATGCACATGTAGACTGTTTCCTTAAAAAGGTGAGTAATCCTTTACTAAGGTTTTGCAGAGGTATCTCAGAATTTTAATTTTGCCTGTTATGAAAAAATAAAAGAATTACATTCTGAAAACTGAACACAGTTTGCGCTGTATTTTTCATGCACAAATATTAACTATAGATTTTTTTTGTCTGAATTACTATCATTTATAGAAATAGAAATAATATATCTGTTTCTGTGTATGCATACAAGGAGGCAGAAAAGCAAAAGGGAATAAAAGAAAACATACTGACAATAATAGTGATGAGTTGCATATAGAATGCATTAAAAATGGTAGATCATGGAGTGTGGGACATGCATAGTTAAAAAATGTCCTAAATATAAGTGTGAGAACTGTTCTAACACCCATCAGATTTCATTTCCTATTAATGCCAGATAGCAGCACACATTTTTTTTTCCCTCTCATCATAACTTATAATGCCCACTAATTTATTGCTGTCTTTAACTCAAACTGACATCAGTAGACATCTTAGCAGTCTTAAGAAATAAACTGTCAGTCAATTTGGAAAGAACTTTTAATAATCTTCTTGTCATACACTTTCTTTGAACTTTCTTTGTTAATTTGATACCACTAAAGATAGTGCCAGTATGTATCTCTTCATCAGTTAAACAACCATCTAAAAATTATATTCTAGGGAAACAGAAGAAAAATCAGTGGTAAAAAGGTTAACCAGGATTTCAATACTACCTAAAATGGCTCAAGGGCTACCCAATAAATATGTAGACTTTCAAAACATAAATAGTGTGGTTTGGGAAAGAGTTATTTACTTTAAAAGTCTTCTATTTTATTCAATAATACAACACATGGTAGAAAAAAGGGAAAAATATTTGGGGGTCATTTTATTTTACAATAAAAATAACTCTGCATATACAAGTAATTTGACTGAATTTTGGGTTTGTGCATGTTTGATTGTTTCTGTTCAGGGCTTTTGATTTAATTAAAACTAGTGGCAGATGGAACATTTTCTCTGAATCTCTCTGCCAATTTTTTGCAGTTATGTAATAATGCTTTCCCAATTTAAATAATGCTTTCCCTTGTCTGGTTTCAAAACATCCACATGAAAAACATAGAATTCACTAGAGAGAAGCAACAAAAAATCCAAGATAAACTAAAGGCTGACAAAGAAAGAAATAAGCTAGGAATAAGTTACATAAAAGAAAAATTTTCCTGTTCTTCTTACTTAGAAGTTTTAGTAGTTACCTGAAGTAACATTAAGTAAAGTGTCTAAATTTATGATTTTTAAGTATCTTTAAGACAAAATTCAATTACTTGAGATCAGTTTTAACCTGTATGCTGTTTATTGTGTATCTTATTAGTAATAAGATTTCAATAATTCAGAGAACAAGTTACTGAGGGTATGGATATATTTTCCATTTCATGCTGTCAGCAAACAAAACCTTGCTGCTGAAAGACACTGAGCAGTTACAGCTATGGCTCAACACACAACTAACTCCATGAAATCCCATGGTCTGTATTAGGCAGAGTCCAGGTACGTGACTTGATTACCTCTTCTTTTCTTAAACCTAACTCCATGAAGCATTTCTGTCACCTCCAACACCTCCCAACACTTCTGAATTTTGAAAATGACATAAAAGATAATAACTCAGAATCAGCTGTTATTCACAAAAGGGTGAATACACTGGTTTATAAAGGATGGCAGCCACCAGAGCATTCCTTGTCAGTGAAACTGACTTTGGGAAATATCTGAAGCAAACTTTCTTCTTGAATTCTCAAGCACCTAACCTCTAAATATGAATGACACAACATCAAGAAATATTTAATAAACAATTACAAGACTAAATGCAATTAACCTTCTTTTTATTTGACAAAAAGATTTTTACCTGCATGCTAACATTTCTTTAGTCTGCCACATCACCTCTAACTATCTTGACTTACATTAGTGCTCTTTCCTTTCCACCATACATTACAAAACTCATTGATTCAAAACTTTGACGAGATCTGAACTTCCACTAGTATCTTTTAGTTCATAACCTGAAGCATTTTGACAATAAAACATAAGTGTTAAAAAGTTTTAAATTTGAAAAGTGGCTTGGAGATATTATTTTTCTGAAGCAACCATCTCTCCCCACCTTTGGTTGTCAAGAGGCTAGATAACTGTGGCAAAACTTGTCACTCTCAAATGCACAGACAGTGAAGAGAATGAGGTACCTCCAGAGGACAATCAGCCCCTCTGTTGGTGATGGTGAATCTCTTTCAGCTGTCTTGGTTGCAACCTCTGGCCACTGCTCTGACTTGCACATATTGTAACTTTCAGGAACCTTGACTGGGACAAACAAACCCTCTCTAAATATGTGATCCTTCAAAGAAAACTATATCATTTGAAGAAGATGGTAGCTGAAATATTTCTGGGTTACTTAGCAAGTGACAAGGGTGTTTTGAAAGGTTTGATTTCGCAGTGAATCATCACTATACTTCACTTTGCTTGAGACCAAGTCTCAACCTGATCTGATGCGTTAACATAGGGATTTCCAACCAAGATTTCATCTCATCCCCAACTTCCAAGATGTCTTGCTGATGATGATACTGTTGTTTTTAACCCAATTTAAAGAGCTCATTTCAGTACCTGTATTGCAAGACCTGTCATTTACAAGGCAACACAGCCTTGGATAAAGACATAACTACACAGTGACTCAGTTTCATCAGCCATGACACAGGGATTAGAATAATACTCACACTTTGAAGAGTATGGGATGCATAGGTGAAAAGCATTTTTGTAGGAGAAAACTGTCATATTGTCACTTATGAAAATAATACTGTCTCCAGAATACAAGTAAGATATCCACCAATTTCCTTGCTCTTACCTTTTAAAAAAAAGGTCATTTACTAAAGGAATATGAAGGAAAAAGTAAAGATTAGACTATACAATGGATTATTTACTTTTTTTAGCCACAAAATTTTGTATAGCCCACACAGAATACAGAGAAAACAGTATGCTGACTTGAGCTCCAGTAAAACCGTGAGTTGCAGTCTTACAATACAAAATGCAATAAACCATGCAAACCTCATTACCTTTTTTTTTCTTCCTTAAGTAATCTTTAACAGCTTTCAGTTTGTATTTTATGTTCTCTATCTCTATAAATTTTTTAATCCACCTTAAGTATCAGTTAATTTTAAAACCATAGATATACTTACTGGTATTTTGCAGGTGACTTAAATCATGATTACCATGTTACTCAGAACAAGCTGTGATTTTCTTGAACAATACTGAACAGTGTCAGCTCCATACCAGCCTTCTTCATCTTTCAAGAGTGACACAATGATGTCACCAAAGTTTCCTGGTATTTTTCATGAAATTGTTGACAGTAATATGCTCACTATTGAACCCACCTGAACTGGGGCCACACTGCTTTGGGCAGGCAGGTGAGGAGTAGTAAACTAATCTACCTGTGAATTTCAGGCTACATATTCAAATTACTCAATGGTTCTCTCAAGATTACAAACTTAATTTTTTTCCCCCATTCTTCATTTGGAAAACAAGTATGGCTATGAAGCACATTACTAACCCAGTATATTTCAAAGTCATGTGAAAAATTATCTCAATCCCAAAATGTTAACTTTAAGCACCTGAGAGTAATACTGTCTACACAGAGGTGAGCAACACATGGTTGTTATTGTGCTGGGCAGCAGCACGCCCCACAGAAATCTTATTGGTCCCCCAAAAGTTTTATCCGACTGTCTTTGTGCCCCTATGCAACACCCCTAAATCCTTTCCTTCTCTTGAAACCAGTAACGCTGCAGTTTGACTTCTTTTCACAGGGTGACAAGCACAGACATTACACAATGACTCTGATACAGCTTTTATACAAGCAAAATGCCTCAACAACCTCGTCAGTTTGGGGAAATTCTAGCAAACCAGCATTTCCCCCTTCCTCCCCCAAAGAAAAATCTGGTTTAAGTGTGACAGTACCTATCAGGCTGAAAAATTCTAACTAATAATTTGATTAGTAATCTTAAGTATCTCCAGAAAACAATCAGCCCCTCTGTTGGTGATGGTGAATCTCTCATTTTGATATAAAAAAAGCAAAGTTTCTCAGCTGTTTGTAGCAGTGACACAATATCCTTGTCTCTGCAGCAAAACTGCACACAGTTCTGCTTGAAAGAATTATCAAAAAATCAATAACTCAAAGTGGAACATTTTTTCCCAGAAAGCAATAATATTTTAGAATGTTTTCTGGTTTATCATAATAGATGTGGTGCTTCCCTTTTCTTCTAATCTGCACCCTTTAAAATATTTATCTGAACAATATTCATCATGATGTATCTAGATTTTTTTATTATTTTATTTATGCTGAAGCATAAATAATTGAAACAACTCTAAAAAAATATCTGCATCTATCCACAGGAGTAATAAATAATAATAACAATAGTAAAAAAGCCAGCAAATCACCGACTTTGAAAGAATTTGTTAGTGTAAGGTACTTTTAACTTTACATGGACATTAGATATAGCCCATTTTCTGTTTACCTGTTTATTATATATCTTTTTGAGGCAACTGTAACTGTCTTTTACCAATCTTCACCCTGTCTAATCACTGGCACACTTCCATAGTTGTGAGCTGGTCTGAAGGCTGTGGAAGATGTTTGCTCCTAAAGAGCAATCAGTCCATGACAGGATCTTCCCACTGAGCTGAAAACCTTGCATCCTGATTAATGGTCATACACACTGCTGAAGAACAGAAGCCATGATCTCATAATTGGGCTCTAAAGTAAACAACCCAACCCTGAAAAGCACTCCTGCCATTATTCATGAAAACGGGCTTTATCAAATTGGTATGGATTTGCAGGATTGGTCTTTTGTCTTTTGACCTGGAATAAGCCACTCTGAGGGGGCACTGTGGGAAGACTTAGAAACAAGACCTTGCAATTTCAGCTGAGGTATGATCCAGCCATGGGGAGCTGAATCTTGAATGCCTGCCATATCTGGGTGAGGGAGCCTAAGAATCTCAGAGGGAAGCCATGGGATCCCATCCCCACAGTTTAATGACATCTAAATTATCTGAAGAGGAGAGTGAGGTGTACCCCAAGCCTCTCAGTCTTACACACCTACTTCAAACTTGCAGATCACAACCTGCCCTGTCTCCACATCAGATGCTTAATTGTATAATGAAGAGAGCTTAAAAACTGATGCATGAAGCAGCAGAGGAGGAAATATAAAGAAGGGAATCCAGCAATTCATGGCTCATATTTCTACTGTATAATGCATGAGACAAAACTTATAAGCAATGTGGAATCCAGACTCCAAACAGAAAAAATCAACATTGGCATATAGCAGAACAAACTTATTTAATTGATAAGAAACTCATAAAATATAGCAACTCTTCAAGGCTTCTGACCTGGCTGGTTTCCCCTTCTTTAATATTTTGGCTGAATCATTTAATAAAAAATGAATGTTATTCATTAACTGAGGGGCACAGTTGAGTCAAGTCTGCTATTCATCATGATTTTTACCATACTGCTCTATTATGGCTAGCACAAGATTTCTCTTGCAGAATTATTGCTGAGATAAGTTTTAACAGTGTTGTCAGTGGGAAGA
Organism: Certhia americana; assembly: GCA_018697195.1. Taxonomy (NCBI): domain Eukaryota; kingdom Metazoa; phylum Chordata; class Aves; order Passeriformes; family Certhiidae; genus Certhia; species Certhia americana. The sequence goes on from CM031859.1 coordinate 78,235,809, forward strand.
TACTCAGGAAAAAAAACCCAAAACCTTCCTAACTCAGTAAAAAACAAGGTTAGTTTTGACTGATTTGTATTCAAAACATTAACCAAATCCCTTAGACAATTACTGCAATATTACTCTGAGACATTTTATTGATACTAGTACATCCTTTACCTGATCCTATTGCCTGTTGCCTTATTTTTCTTCCTTGTCTTATTTTTCTAGAATTACAATTTCTTCCAGTTGCTGTGTTTATTTCCACACCATAGCTCAGTCAATTAAATGTTGTATCTGGCTTTGCAAGATTGCTATACAACCCCATGTTTTCAATCCCCTGAAGCTTTTTGATGCTTAATTCTGACTTTATTCATTAAACTAGTGAAATCTGTTTCAAAAAACAGATCTTTGTGGCACAATGCAAACTGCTTGTTTTTTCCATTCTCTGTTAAATGCATCATATGTTGCAGTCTCCTTCAGAGTTGAAATTTCTCTAAAATTAGGTTAGCTGATACCTGGAGGAGCTCTCCAGTGTAAACTAATCTTCTGTGGTAGTTAAGAGCTTACATTTACACCTTGCACCAAACCAGCTCTGAAAAAGACTAGAAAAATACCTGAAGCAGTGTCACCATGCTTTGGGTACCTGCATTATACCTCACTGTGTTGGCACACACCTCTCCAGTGACCTCAGCAGAGTCTGTCTCACTCCCTTCATGAAGACAGTCAGCAGAAGCAAGGAATAACTAACAAGAGGAAGGCTGTGTGCATTGCAATAACCACCTGCCCCTTGGCTCTTGCTGGTGGCATAACAGCAGCCTTCAGACTCTTCAGACTGATGACAACAAATTAAGTGGTACTGGCAGTTCAAGGGCTGCTCTATAGTGAGACAAGAGATGTAAAACCTCTCTACTCTCTGTTCCTTCAGATTTTTTTAACTGGAAGATGTTTTTTTCCCCTTTCAATTATAACAGTGGGATAATGTCAAATAATTACCACTGAGAGCAAAAGAGTAAAATAGAAGAAAAATGCCTGAAACTGCTTAGTAAACCAAATGGCCCAGAAGCTACCATGACATATGATTCCTGATTAGAAACCAAAGGTGCTGCCACCACCTCAAAGGCAGCAAACACTTATAGGCATCAACACCCTGATTTGCAAGGTCTTCACCTTCCTTATATTTTTCATACACATGGGTGTTTTGCAGTACAAGTGTTTTTTACAGTCAATGTTCAGAGCAGTGCCATTTCTCCTACATAAATTATTTGCTCTGTATACCTCTTTAGAAACACCACAGCATGTTAGCTTTCCATTGGCTAAGTTGTTTCAAAGCAGTACTTCAGGAGATTAAGACAAATAGAAGAATCCTAAGAGTTGAATATTAAGTGAATCTTTGTTTCCAAAGAAAAAGATTTCAGGAACAAGTAACCCTTTAAAAGAACATAACATATATGAAACAAAAGCAGACTATGTGATGGTTTAAGAACGACAACAGATTCCTGTTTTTGCAGCTTAATTAATAACAGGCTTTGGGTTTTCCAAAGAAATACAAGGAATAGCAGTCATACTCTGTGGAAGTCACCTGTGTAATTATTTCTGGCACCTATTATATTTTCCATTATAACTTTCATATTCTCTCGAACCATTTTTCTATGCTAAGGGCATCTTTCCTTTTCTAACTGGCTGCAATTTCACAGTAGGATGCATTTAGCAGATGAGACTAATTTTATACTCTCAAAATTGCCATATTTATTTGGAGCACCGTGAAGTGACCACAAGATACCTGGAACCTCATTCTCAATTACAATGTGTCTTACATGGGTTTAAAAATCTATTCCAGTAAAGCTGGCAGCTAAATGACAACCCCAATTAACTGATATGTTTCCAATTTTGTAAGATACATGAAGAAATCCAAATTTAGGGCACACATTGGATGATGCTAATCATTTCATTATGAATAGATATTATTGTAATAAAATACATTATGTGTTTTACTATCAAAGCCACAGTAAATTACAGAGCAAATTAGTTCCCTAGTTCACTGTCATTCACAGGAAGCAGACTTATTTAATACCTCTTGAAGACATTGGAGAGCCATGAGTCATTTATATTCCTGTTTGAATGCATACTGTTTAGACAGTTTAATACTTCTCCAGGATTTTGGTTTTGTTGATTTGGGGTCCTATGTCCTTTGCCTCTTACAGAAAGTACAGTTCTGTTCTCTCAGTCAAATTCCTTACTCACCCTTCCATGCATTCATACTTGTATGTCATCTCACTATGGATGTCCTTGTGAAATCAAGGTAATTCAGTGAGAGACCTTTACATTATCATGAAAGGCTGAAAGATTTCCTGTAATGAAGAAATTGTCTTGCAAACACTCGGAAGTCTTACGTTCATCTAATTGCCATTGAGCATGAAGTGAAAGATAAAGCAGAACCAAAGGAAAACTATAAAAACTCTACAAAATCAAAAGCCATGACATAAAAATATGCTTTTCACTTGTTTAATCCACTGACCATCTCCAAACTCAATGTATCTCTACTGCCTTGTACAACCTGTGCAAAGACAGAGGAAATGTGAACTTGAGTTATCAGAACAGGTCTGATGACAGTTAATCACAGAAACATAGAAGAGCCTGAGTCAGAATGGACTATAAATATCATCTAGTTCCAAATCTCTCTGCCACAACCAGGGACACCTTCCATGAGACCTCGTTGCTCAAAACCCCATCCAGCCTGGTTCTGAATATTTCCATGGATGGGGCATACACAACTTCTTTGGGCAACCTATTCCTGTGCCTCACCATCCTCACAGTTAAGAATTTCTTTTTTATATCTAATCTAAATCTACTCTCTGCCAGTTTAGAGCCATTTCCCCTTGTCCTGTTATTACATGCCCTTCTAAATTGTCCCTCTCCAGCTTTCTTGCAGGATTCCTTTAGATACCAGAAAATACTATGAGATCCTAGAGCCCTTTTTTATCCAGGCTGAATAAATCCAAACTCTCTCAACCTGTGATCATAGGAGCAGAGCTTCAGACCTCTGATTAGCTTTGGGGCCCTCCTCTGGACCAGGTTGTGGACCCCAGGATGCAGCACTGCAGGTGGGGTCTCACAAGAGCAGAGCAGAGCAGAGGTCCTCCCTTGCCCTGCTGACCACACTGCTTTGGATGCAGCCCAGGATACAATTGGCTTTCTGGGCTGCAAGTGCTCATTGACACTGACAGATCTTATCCAGCCTCTCATCCACCAACACCCGCAAGCCCTTCTCGGCAAGGCTGCTCTCAACCATTTACAATCATGTTCACTGTACATATTTTGAGACAAATCATGCTTCTAGGTTCTCACTCTAGAGAGCAACAAGTTTTGTGAGAGACTACAAAACCAAGAAAAACGTATTCAATCATTCTATTTTACCTTATTTTTCAAGTCAATAGGCATCAATGGTTTTTAATGGGTTTATGGATATACTGCACATGTATATTTATGGAAGTTATGATTTTAACAGCTTCTCAAAAGTGAAAATTAGGCAATAATGGAAGAAGTCAATAGGTACTTCAGGCTTAAAATCTTGCATTATTTTGTTACTGTTGCCGTTATGTATAATTTATCAATATCTCTATTGAAAGGCTTTGTCTTATTTTAGGAAGGGAGAGAAGAATAAAATTAAGCATAACAGTGACCAAGAGGAACATTATTTAAGAAGGAAATGGAAATAGGGAATCATTATAAACACTTCTAGAACTGCCTGAAGAAAAACAACACTGTACTGATTGCTGTGGGAGAGGAGAAAAAATGCTCAGATTCCTTGAATAAATGCATTTGAGGGACATCTGTATCTTTTACCACCCTGGTCAATGTAAGCATACAGCACTGACTGGATTAATACTCTCAGAAAGGGATCAATCCTCCACTTAAAACTGTCCGTGAAAAAACCACTACCAACTTTCAAATTTGGAATTATTCTGTGATTTCAAGATTCAAGAATTACAGATTATTAATTTAATGTTACTGTGATCTTGACTTTAATGTGGTGTTTTTCATTAATTAGCTAGGTAAAATTGCAGGATAGCATACAATAATGGCTTGCTTAGATGTGCATTTACTTGCTCATCTTCTCAACAAATTCATACAATATATATAGCTTAACCTATCAAATTGCACCAGAGAGCACCAAGGGTGCTTAGCCACGGGTAGGAAATTTGCTAGCCACATGGCTGTTTCCTAATCATGACATGAGTTCCTTGCACTCCCTGGATTGCTCCAGAAGCGGGTTATGTTTTTGGCATAACAACATACTGGTAGAGGACATTACGTGTTTTAATTGAATTTAATTTAGAACTATTTTTCTTGAACAATGTGTGTGTAACTATTATTCTCAGCATTCTGTCAGTGAAGTTTCTTGTTGAACCTCAAGGAGTTTTAATTACTTATGCAGTGCTGTAGTTTTCACTACAGCATCTGTAGTAAACTACTGCCCATCTCTACAAACAGAAGGATTATCACACAATGGGACAATTCCCTGCAGTTGTGATTATATGAAGCAGAACTGAAGAACATGTCAGCCAGACCTGCCAAGAAAAATGAATGCAAATTACTTCTCTAGAAATTTAGTTCCACAGAAAAATCCTGTCCTTCCATCTTTCTGCATTTGGCCCTCTCTGTGCATGCTTCTTGCCATCAGTAAAGAACTGGAAGACCTTGGTGGCTTCTTTTGGTGACAAGCCCTCACTGGGATGGTACTGAGGGCTCATTGTCAATTGTGCAGAGCTATGGTTTAATGCCATTGGTCAGCACTTAGTTAAGAGGGATGCAAGTCATAATATACCGATTCAGCAATCTCTCATCACAGCACTTTTAGAGTAAAGCTGCCTGGAAATTGGTACAGAAAATGCCAACTCATTAAGGCAGGAGACCCCATTCAAAGCACCTCAGGCACAGCAAACCAGAAAAAATAAAATTAAAAATATATTTTCTCAGACAAGAAGTGTTTTTTTGTCCTTCATTTTATGTGTATGACTTGTCTGAAGGTAAGTGTCTTTAATTATTTTCTAGGAAAGAATGTTTTCCAAATAAGAATGAAAGGCATCAGTTCTTCAATTATTAAAATTTTATCACACTGCAAAACAAGAATGAAGAGGAAGACAACAAATCAGATGCCACACACCTGAAGAAAAGGCCATTTCCAAAGCATCGGTAAAAATGGTGCACTGTATCTGCTAGAGAACAGAAAAATATAGGGCTCATAAGAGAATTTTGTGATGCTTTAGGAATTGGGAGCAGATTAAGCAGCAGAACTTTTTTGTTTTATAGGTATACATCCCATTAAATAGAAGCTCAGCTACACGCTAAAATTGAAATCCATAAATCCATATAATAAGTTTTAATAGTCAGCAGCATCAAACATTGCCATTGTTCTCCAAGAAGTAGCAAAAGAGATTAAAGGAACATCAACTTCTTTTTTTTTTTTTAAAGTTATTTTCTAAGAGGTTCTACTGATAGTCTTAGACACACTTCAAAAGTATTACACATCACTAAGACTAATGCTTCAATTATGTCTTGTAACAGTGAGAGTTTGTTCACCTGCACAAGAACTATTTAATTCTATGGGTCAGCAATATGAATCCAGCCCTACACTTACCCATGTTTGCCTGAGCTGGTTTGTTAGTGAGAGGCCAAGCAGTGCATCTTTTAATTCATCCAGTTTTCACTTGCCACCAGAATGCAACTAGCTGGCCTCTGCATGCCTTTCACATGACTATAGTAATTGCTTCGTTTTATAATTAAATGTCTCAGGGAAAACTGAGCCTTGCATTTCTCTTAAATCTACCAAAGGGCAGAAGGAGTTGAGCTGTGGCACTGGGGTACATGTATACATTTGGTGACCACAAACAAATACTCAGGAAAGTAGAACATCTGTTCTCCATAAGCATGTGCTGCAAGATAGGAAATATATCCAGATGCAAAAAGAAAATTATATAAAAAAAAAAATTTTGAAAAGAAAAAAAAGGGACAAAAAGATTAAAGAGGCACTTGAAAAACAAGCAGGTTATCTGAAAAATAGGATTTAGGGAAAACAGTCATACAAGCTGCTGCATACCAAAGATAAGGAAAAAAATGCACACCTGACGGATTTCTGAAGGAATAAATGGAGAAGGTCTAGTTGTCAGGAATATAAATATCAAAAACAGTGGGCAAAAGACTTCTAACTTTGAAGAAAGCAAAAAGTGCAAGTTTTGAGGGATATGAGGTTTATGATGAAAGGACAAAGGGACTTTTAGAGATTTAAAGGAGTGAAAATATTTCTGATCTTACCACATCTATTCTAATGCAAGTGATGTAACCATGAAAGAGATTTAAGAATATTTCAGAATCTTATAGAACATCTGGCTCTAGCTGGGAAATTCACAAAATGCTCCAACCACAGAGATAAGCACAAAAAGAGGAAAATTATTACAATAGCATTTTTACTTATGTCTGAGTAAATTACTTCAATAAAATAATCTGGTAAATTTTATTCATAATATAAAATACCTTTAATAGAAATAATCCATATTTTACACCAGATGTGCTTTGTTGCCATTTTTACTAGCTCCATTTATAAAGCTTCACAACATTTTTTTGGATATCCACAACCTTGCCTTTTCTGCCTCCTAAACAGCAAACCACCAGGAAAATTGGAAATAATGCATACTGTTAAAAATTCTACATAAAGCTAGGAAAGACAAAGAAAATACAATATAATTTCAAGAGCAGTCATAGAGAGGAAAGTACAAACTTCAATTTATTCATGCAGTATTAACAAGGCAATATCAGGATGATGCTGAAGTGTTCCTTTCTGCACAGATCTTACCACATATCCATTTTCCAATTTCCTCTGCACTATTTTTCTTTTGGTTTTGGGGTAATTTGCCAAGAAAAGGCCTCAGACTGTTCCCCTAGTTCTATCAATCAAGAGAGCTCAAAGAACTTTAGCACGTGTAGTGAAAATCCATCTGCGCCAATGGTGATCCTGAACCAGCTGACACCTCATGTAGGTGGATCTGGGAAACCAAAGTTATTATCCTGACCCGTAAAACTGCTGGAGGGAGGAATCGCAGTCTGTACTTGCACAGCTCCATACGTGGTTGCGAGAGGGTTGTCTGTAACCACCGCACATCCGAGGCAGGACTCGTGTTCCGGGTGTAAACGCTGATCACACAACCAACGCTAACGAGGCCCGTGACCTCAATAAACTTCTAGCACATTGTCCAGCCATAACAGTTAGCAGTGGGGCTTTTTCATTGGGTTTTGGGTTTGTTTTTTCATATGCACCCGAGAAACACTCCAAACTCATCAGATATTCATGCGAATCCAGCAATCTACATTGCCATGAAAGATTTCCTGGCTCAGGGAGACAAATCTCATATTCACTGAGCTGATATAAAAGACAGCCTCATCAAAGATACAGCCACCTCACCAACTACAATGAAACTGTGCATCCTCATCTTGACAGTGATGGAAAATAATTATAACCACTGCCACTTATTTTCTGGATCTTGAGGGATGAGGAGAGTAAAAAAACCTAGGTGCAAACACAGAAAATTATGAAATCCCCACTAAGTTTTTACTGACTTTGACAACCATGTCAGTAACACAAAAGGCACATTTCCTAAAAATAAAATATATTTTTTACAACTGCACATAGTAAAGAGAAGGAAGTGATAGTCTTCAAGTGTCCCAATAGACTTTATAAACCACACTCCTTCTTAACACACAGAAAAATATTTCATCCACCCTGTTCAATAGTCATGAAGTTTTGAAAGCATTATATCAAATTTTCTTTTAAAATATATTTTAACAGTCAAAAGGGTAAAACACTGGAGTGAATTGTCTTCAGAAGTGGAAGAATTCTCATCACCAAACATTATTAAAAACTGGTTGAGCAAATAATATACATTAGGAATAATATAAATGTGTTTCATCCTGTCTTTGGGAAAGGGAAGAAGCAAGTGATTTCTTCACTTCCTTTTCGGCACTAAAGATCTATAATAGGCATGAAAATATAGTTATGCAGCATCCAGATGCACAGTTGCTCCTATAATGAATAGAATGTGAATGAATAGAATGAATGAATAGAAAAGCAACTGAAGCCATGTTTCACTGCTCATAACTGCCAGATTTTTAATTTTTTTTTAAATGAAAACGTAAAAAAATACATGTCTGGCAATGCAAGAGTATGCTTCCTTGCTCCCCTGCCATGTGTGCCACAGTGGAGGAGTTTCCAAAAGTGATCTCTTTACTTGAGAACTATCAATTATGAGAGTGACCTGGGTTCATCAGTTCCTGAAGCATTCATGAAAACACTTTTTCTAATTATTTCAGTGCTTCTCAGAGGGCTGTTCATCTTTAAAAAAGTTCAAGTTAAAATATGCTAGCTTGTGAAATCATGTCCAACAATCCTCTTGTACAGCAAGAACACAGCACAGTATGTGTATGGGAGTACATAAAGATCAAATCCATGCTGTTCTGACTGCGGTCGAAAAATAAAAAGAAAACAAACCACAACCAAAACAAAAAAAAAAAACAAACAAACAAAAAAAAAAAATACCACCAGCAGCTTTTTGACTGCAACACAGAATTTGTTTAATTCTTGGGTGGGAAGAAAATTTTGATATTTCCTTAATGACACTAGGAAGTGCCAGGGCACAGCCACTGGGGGTGGAAAACAGGCATCATATTGAATCTTAGAAAATGTAGAAATAAAATACAAACTTCTTTTAGCAATGGTAACACATTTTGGGATCTACTTCCCCAAGGATGTGCCGGATTTTCCAACACAAAGTCTTTGAATCAAGGCTGGATGTCACACCAAACTGTAAACAATAGCTCAGCAGGAATTAGTGGCACGATTCAAGTAAAATTGGGTTGCCACATTGATATACACAAGGTCAAACTAGCCACTCATAATGGTCTGTCTAGTTTTTATATTAATGAACTCACAATCACAGAAAGCTCTACAAAGCTGACAAAGGGTTCCATTTCTAACTCCTCAATACCAGAACATAGGAAGCAGAAGGTGATGAACAACATTGGTAAATGAGACATTTAGACCATAGCTTAAAGAGAAAATCTCTGCCTTGAAAAGAGTTGTGGTGGTGCAGTTCCCTCCCTCTGTCTACCTCCAAGTGTTACCTCCTGAAATGTCATTATCATGTTTTAAAAACAGGGAGGTTTTGTGTCTATCCAGAGAACTTCTAATATTTCAGCTGAAATTAACACAGGTTCTAACATGGAAGGATGAGGATTATCTGTGCTGGTTTCAAACAATGCAAACGCCAAAGTATTCCTCACAAAGAAAATCATACTCATAAATGAAAACTTCGGAAATAATTGCTTGCAACTTAAATGTCTGCCTTGAAAACGTCTTATAAAATTGACACTTCCCTTGTACCTAGCAATTTTGATTGTTGTGTCTTTGAAACACTGTCAGACAAATGTGTCTAAAAGGTTATGTAATACCTGACAAAAAGCAATGTCAGGTATTTTTAAAATTGTAGATGTCACTACAAAATAAATAATTCCATATATTTTTTCACAACTTACTATTCTTTATCAAGTAAAACCCTTTAATTTTTTTTATTTTTAAATAATTCAGGATCAAAGACTATGTACATGATTCCAGAAGAGGCTGCAGTAATCTGTGCTGACCAACAAAAAATAGGGCCCACATTTCAATTACACCACTGATATGACGTGCACTATTACTGCTAAATATGAAGGTTGAATAAACCTGCAGCCTTATGCCCAGTATTGTAAGTACCTATCCTTAGCTTCAAGTGGGAATATTGGGAGTTGTATCTCTTTTGCACAAATTACGTGTAAAGTACAGATTAAGTGAAAAAAATTGTAATGAATATTGCTGCATTGGAACACTGACAGTAAGGGCAGAGTCACTTGAATAAGGTACAGATTTTTAAGTTTTACTATTACATTTTTACTACTGCATATTGTTTCCCTTTCTCATTAACTGTTCTTGGGCATAAAAAAGCACATATTTGTGTAATTGATATTATGTGGTCTTAATTTAATAACTGGAGAGAGACATTGTCTGGATTGTAAGTAATGACTTTAGGCTTTTTATACTATTCTTTATTTTTTTGGAAAATCTATTCTTCATCATATTATAACCACTTCTTTTGGACATATCATCTAAGATAGTGCCTGCTGAAACTGAATCTATCAAGCTCTTAACCTTGCCTTATAAATATAAAAATTGGTCAGAAAGCATCCACTCTCTGCATCTCAGTGACTTTTAAAAGTCATTCACACAGAAAATTGGCAATCTGACATCTCAAGAAGACTGGTTTCAGTTCTGTAAAGGAAATAAATTGGTGCCTTGGTTACCTCTATTAGATAGTGAAAGATTCTCCCTGTGAAAAGGTTGAATAAAGAGGGAAAAATGTTGACATACATCAGGACATTAAGAGTTGATATGCATATCAACTGCTGCTATTAGAAACACATGTGACCTCAATGGGAGGGTCAGCACAGCCAAAACCAGAATTATAGGGAACACGGATATCGTACAGAATCTGCAAACCAGACCCAGGCCACTAAAGAGGGAGACATCTCTAAAATCCATAATGTGGAATTTCTCTCAGAAGTATCAAGTGAAGACTATCAAGTGAAGAACAGTAAGAGAATAAAAGGAGTTCCTAACTTCTGAAAATTAATTTGTTTATTCAGTCCTGATTCTCTAAGTCAGACATTGAGTTACTGTTGATTTAAATAGGCTTTGGTTTAATGCTCGTGCTGAAGAACACCACTATGTAATCCTTGTTTCTATGAAAATTATATCAGAGCATAATGATAAAATCATATCACCATCCTTAGGAATATCAACTGAGTTAAAATTTAAAAATATTTTCTACAGCTAATCCCCTCAAATCCAATTATTTTAGCAGTTATCAGAACCCACTTCAGCAGAAGTGGAAGAAATTGCAGAACATATAAGACAGAAACCTCTGTGTCTCATCTGAACCACTAGACAGAGAGAAGCACCAGTATGAAACTACTTTTCTGTCCGTATGAAAAATACTCATCCATTTAACAGTTTGTGAGGCACTAAAAGGCTCAATGGAGGCAGATATTTTTTCCTCATACACACTGGATCACAAAGCAGGGAACAGTTCCTCCTCAGTTAGGTACTAGTAGCTAAGTCATATAAAGAATAGTTTACCTTATCTACCATAGGTACATTTCAATCTACAAAAAAATAAGGAAATCCACAATTTCACAGAATTTTCAGAACAATCCTCTGAGTAAGAAGGAGAGTATGCTCCTCTCTCTCTGAGAGAAGGAGAGTATGCTCTGAAGGAGAGAAAATGGACAAGAAATACACAACAATGGGGCTTATAAGACAAGCTGAGTGAAGAACTGGCAATGAAAACTAAGGCTTTCATTTGAAGAAGAGCCACCAGGCCATGCCCTTACTTGTGCAGATACCCCAAAGCAACATGTACTTGAGTACATCCCTATGCAAACAAGTGGGGATGAATGGTCATACTAAATCCAGCAAAACCTGCACATCTCTACCTCCACCTTCCAAGGCTCCAAGTCTTTACTACCTTTATGTCATCCTTAGCCAGGCCTTAAAGTCCTCCAGCCTCCTGTCTTTTACTGGAAGAGCTCAACCGAAGTGCAACAATCCTTTTCTGTGAAGACAAGGAGGTACAAGGCAGAGGCACATCCCAAAACACAATAGGGGTTTGCAACCTGTGAGAGAGGTAAATCCTAAAGCTTAAGGACTGGGGTACTAGAGATATCTATCTACATATGTTTGAAGAATGACAGTACTGTCCCTAAATCCACATTGGAGAGCTTTTCAGGAATTTGGAGATTTCATTTCTTCTAGGAGATTGCAATAGCCAAGAAGGATTTCTAGCACACAGTTCAGAGAGAAATCAAACCTTAGGATGAAAACCCCTAAGGCATACTGTAACCATCAGCAAATAATCCATGATTACCTCTGACATAAAATCTAAAGAAAAAGTCAGATCTTAGATATTCTTAATTTTCTTTCTATTATTTTTATATAACCTTATTTTACAATTATATGCAATATGATATTATTACTTTATAATACTGCATAATACCATTTATTTCATTTGTATTCTGTAGAGGTTTTTAGAACACATTTTTGAAGGAAGTACAGACTGGAAAGGGATATGATCACTCAAGATGGAAAAGGTACCAGTGAACTGATAGCAACCTGCACAGATATTAAAGGATGAATGTGGACATCTTGACAGACTGGTCAAATATTTAAGGAAACTACTGTCAAGGCAATGTAAGTAATCTAGTATCAAGGGCTATATTAGAAACAGGAACAGCAAATTTACTTACAGCTGTTAGAAACAAACAACCCATCAAAAAAAAAAAAACCTAGCAGCCTGATAATGCTCAGGAATTGACTGAGGAAAATTCAATTCAGGTAAGAAAAGCCCAACTGGAGACCAAAGCTCACAGTGATGCAATGATTCATAAATCAGTCATATCCTGCAGGAATGTCTGGATTCACAGCATTATCAGAGACAGGTTACAGGGCAAATCAGAACAGTATCAAGAGCTGTCCTCAGTGACCTAAAGCAGGTTCTTATTTCATGAGGTATCTTATTAGAAACATAGCTTTATCAATAGCTGTTCTTCCCAGAGGCAAACCCAACCTTTGCTGGGTGAAGGTAAATTCAATAAACCCTCTCCCTCCTTGTTAATTCCTGTTAAAATGGAGCTTAAGGTATCACAATGTAAGAAAAATTACTCAAAAATATAGGAAATGAGGGAATGTTGAGACAAATATCTCCTGTTTCTGAGTTTCACTTCAGGTGAATTCATAAGCTGACAAATAGAAATATTTATGCAATTTTGTTTTAGAGTAGTGCCTCTGATGCTCAGTGTGAGAACATACCACAAAAAGAATTTATCAGTAAACAGCAGGAGATACAGAAGTCATAAATGACAACCTGTCCTTGGAGATAGACCAAAGGAAATGAACTCCAAGGATTTTTATCTAAGGACTATGCTGAGCACAGATTCTGATAAACCTCAAGAAGGCAGAATACGTGAAAAAACTGCTTTTGGCTCCTTTTCATAGTGTATAGTACAAAAAAGTAAAGATAACTGGGGAAAGAAAAGGTCTGGGTCTCAGTTTTAGTTTCCTACAAATTACTCTCCACATTTGTTTTACAAAAGGAAAACTAAGGACAAGTCATTTAAATACAATGCCACTAATAATTAACATTCCAATGATGAACAATCTGACAGCAAGCATTGAAGACTTGAGGAAGAACCTAATAAATGGAACATAGGAGTAGTAAAACAATTCTCAAAAAATTATCTCCAGTAAGAGTAGACAAGTAATTTCAAAGGTGTTACATCTCTCCAATCTCACCCTCATGCTGCTATCCCTCAGTATGTGACGAAAATGTCAGAAGCAGAACAAGGGATCTATTCCTTTGTTGTTGATTTTAAGGTGCTTACAGCCTCTGCTAAATAAGAGTTAGTCAAGGAAAAATTAACATTCTGCTGTACAGGTGGAATCGTGCCAGGGACGAAATACCTGCACAGCAAGAACAAATTCAAGAATTAAAATGCACCACCTTTCTGCTGCCAACTTTCCCCAACGTCATCACAAACATCTCTGTTCCTGAATTGTGTGAGCAGCTGTCTACCTGTGGGGGGTGCAAAGACTTAAAGATCACAGTTGCCTGTCTCAAACATTATTAGGGCCACTGAAGGACTTTGCCAAGAGATAGGCACAGAATGGAGCAACAGGATGGTGCTAACTCCAAGCCTGGCAGAAGTCAGATCTGGCTATCATGTCCTGAGTACTGCATCCAGACAAAAATTCCCACTGTGGCAAACTGCATAAAGAAGAAACTGCTCATGCACATATCAACAGTCAAAAAAGGACCACCCCAAATTATGGCACCTGTGCCTGGAAATTACCACTGAAGCCCCACCCCTGAATATGCCTCTGTCGATGCCTGGAAATTCGACTGTAAATTAAGCCACCTTGACAGGAACTTGAGATAAGATAAAGGTGATACTGTTGTCTGAATATTATCTCAGGTCTAGGAGGAGGTTAACAACCACTGGGGGAGAAAAATGCATCACTGATAATAGACACAAAGAATGCAGCAACAAGGAAAGCCAACTCAACAATGGTCTTGAAATCAGCTGGGATTGAGTAAAAGGCAATTTTGGTAGGGGATGATTGCAACCACCAATATAAAACTCACTGACTCAAAAGACCAAGCATGCAGACCAATTAGTCTTAGAGGGGAGAGAATCATTTAACCAACAGCATAAGACAACTGTGTAGCAAATGAGGTAAATCCTTTGTTTGCTAAAATATATAAACAATGAAAAGTTTGGGTCAATCTGGGGACCTCCACCACCAAGAAGCCAAAGGTAAAGAACGGTCAATGGGGCATTCCAGGAGCCACAGCTGGTGACTACCTTACTCATTCTGTCTTTTTCCTTTTTTCTCTCTCTCCCTCTCCTCTCTATTTGTTTCTCTACCTCACATTTTATTGCTAGATAAAATCTTTACTATTGACTTCAGCATATGGTCTCATTTGCACCTTAATTCAGGCAGAGTCATCTCTCAATAATCAGTTCTTAACAGGAGGAGCAGAGGCACGAAGGGAGTGAAGAGAATGTCACTTGGGACAGAGCAGAATACAGAATGAAGGTGAGAGCACAGGGAATTTGGTTTTTTTTCTTTGCTTTCTGGTAACAAAGTACTAAGAAGAAATCAACTTGAAAATTGGGAGTGTTACAGAATCACTTCTGTTAGTGAGCTTGGCAGCCATAACTGGCTAAATACGTTACGTCTTGACAGAAATGGGAGCCACTCAATAAAAGGAAAAAAAAAAACAAAAAACAGAGCACTGCAGAAATCAGTGCTGAGAGCCCCTACTAAACCAAAACCACAGCATGATGTTAAAGAGATATTATATTGCAAGAGGTACCATCTGTCGTGTTTGCATCTGAGAAGTTGAAGGGCTACAGGCAAAACTTGCTCCAACAACCTTCCTTTCTCACCCCTGAAAGCTAACTCCTTCTTGAGCTGAGCAGACCAGATTAGACCCATATCTCCAAATCATATTCAGCATGTGTGTTTTGCATGCTCTGAGAAAAAAAAACATATACTTAGGTGGAACCAGCTTTTAAATCAGGTCACTGCTGATTTCGAAACCAGCAGCTATTGACACATTATCTAACACTTACTGGGAGCTGATTAATACCATGTGCAATATGAAACATCATTTTCTTGCCTAAGTCATAAGAGAAATGTCCAGAAGCTTTACATTGCATCAGGACTTCATGCTGTTCTGGTCATATGCTTTGGATGGCTTAGAATAAAGCTATGAACACTATCTGAGATCCTTTCCAAGGATAGCCACCCTTCATAAGATTTCCAATCCAGCCTCAAAAAATAATGAAAAAATGGCTGAGCTTTGCCATAGGTAATTAATGGGGCAAAAACCCTGTGCCCCCATGTCATGAATGCTGATGAACCTGACTTTGCTAGACTGAAAATGAGCTGTGCTGATAAAATAGAACTATACAGTCATACACCAAAAGGCAACAAGAGGGAGGATTTGTAATCCTCTGAATTATTCCTTCTCGTCTTTCACTAATATCAAATGCAATCATGCAAACGAAATCTATCCAAAGGGTTTGACCGTTTACCATCATTATATTTGGAAACTCAAATATATTTAAAAAGACCACAAACACAAAAAATACCAAACACAAACCCCCCTTCTTTGTAATGAAAAATATTAAAATTTATAATTCCCAGTGTGGTGGAAAACTTTCCTCACACAGCTTGGAAGATGTCAGGGAAAATAAGATTTTCTCCTGAACTTAACCTTCTCTTTCTAACCTCCAGTCAAAATTTTTCCTCTTGTATAATAATTTTCTGCATTTAAAATTCAGCAACTTGCCAAGCAAATGGCATCTGTTTAAACAAAAGGAAGAGATTAGTGGTGTCTACTGCCTGTGATAAGAAAACAGCCAAGCTTTGATAAAACTACGTTTCAAGTTTGCCTTTACTGTTTTCAAAAACTGCAGCTGTTCCCTCCAACTTTTTTAAGCCTTAAGCTCTCTCGCATGACCTTGAAGACGTACCAAGCTGCAAAATTGTTCAAGAAGCTTGCAAACTTTCTAAAGTAATGCATTTCAAACTGTTCCTTGTGACTTCCTTTTTATGAACAGGCTCATTTAATGTCTGTTAAGTTGAAAGGCACTCATTTGAGAGGTTTCTTCCAGAGGTAATACCATATACTTGCATGAAAAAAAGGTAGACGCAATAGGGGTTAGCTAATTAACCCATCCAGAAATTCTTACCATCAGGATGAAAACAAAGAGAGAAATCTATTGCTAACTCCTAAATGCAACAAAACATCATCCCTTTAGTTTCCAGATTTATTGTCTTATAATAAAAATTGAAATTTAAAATGTTTCCTTAAAAAAAGTTTCACTTTTTTTTTAATCTGCATGAGATTTCTTTATAAGACAGAATAATAGATCATTGTCAGTTACCTGAATTTAAACCTGATCATCCTTTTCCCGCATTTTCCTTTTAATGGTTGCAAGCAGTCCTTGGTGTTTAGCCTGAATGAGGAGTGATGAAGAGAAAAAAAGATATTTCTAGAGTGAGACAGAAAAAGTGTTTTTTCTGACTGGGGTCATAAAAGCCCTAAGCACAAAATTTTAATTCTAATCTCAAAAAGACTCTGGGGATATTCTAATACTGCAAGATGCTTTTTTTTTTTATTTAACAATGCAATGAAGTCTTGAATTTTCATTACCTTATCCCTAGTGCTCATGATATTAGTGAAAATTTCCCACTCAGTGAATTCAATTGTTCATGTAAGTGCCTAAACTTGGAGACAGGCAGAGGATAAGACTGCATTACTGTGATATGCTCTGACACAAATTTAAAGGCACCATCAGTCATTTAGATCATAAGATGGATAGATTTTATTGGATGCTTAATTCTTTCATTTCTTTGTCAATATGCTCTTTACCAGGGGTATTCAGAAGTAGGGAAGCATAGGTTTAGAGGAAGATCTGTCTAAAGCCTAAAATGGTTATGCAAGAGTTTATAATTTCACTTAATGTTGTGCATCATCAGATCAACAAAAATTGTCAGTTTTCAACCTTTCCTTATCTCCTAAACTCCTGCACTAACAGAATTTTTTGTGTCTCAAGTTGAGGATGTGAAGCAGGAAGGCTGCTGATCAGAGGCAATTACCAACATCCAAGAATTAATAGGCAGACCAAAAAACCCACAGGAATTACTTCAGAATTGTGACATTTAAAAATTGAGTTTTTAGTTGTTTTCTGCCTTCTGTGAATGGACTCCACAGGCACTACATCTTTTAGGCTTTCATCTAGACCAAGAAGGATGAAAAATTGATTTGACTTTTTATAAAAATGGCAGTCTGAGTTCTTACAAGTTCACGAAAGGGGGTTAACACTCTGCACAGAGTGCTGAATGTGGCAGTGTTCATGCCCAGCCCAAGATATTAGCATGGCTAATGCAGTCAATTGAATTTTTGGCTTCATGGAATGGTCCCAGAGAGCCTCACACAGCTACTGGATTTCAAATTAAAAATTTGATGAAAATAATTACATAAAAAGCAGATGTGGCTATAACAAGAGACGCAGAATATCTGGGTGTGATTGCACCACTAATTAACACATAACAGAATATAGTCTCACTAACAAAATAATGCAATCAATTAGTAGTGAAATACATGACTTTTTAAGAACTGACAGATCTAGGGGAAATAGAGATAAAGGGAAGGAACCAATGAAGACTACATAAAATGAATTAAATCTTTAAAAAAAAAAAAAAAGATAAAGGCAGCACAACAGAATGAGTAATTGCTAGCTACAGGGGCTGAAGGTGTGAGAAGTCTTTATCAATTATTGAAAAGAAAACAAATCAGACTGAAAGCTGAAAGACCAGCCCTGCACATAGACAAGTGAGTGACCCTTTTACAGCATTACATCATTAATAACACATTTTGCCCCAACACTGTATCCCCCTAACAGTGAAGATCTCTTGGCCTCTAAAATCACACAAGGAAAAGAGACCTATTTGCTTCAGTTAACCGAAAAAAAAATATGGAGGGAGAACTCTGGAGAATAAATGACAGCAAAAAAATAAACTTGAATCACCAAAGGACAGATATCTTATTTCTCCATCTCTCATTCTTATTCAGCATGATTTCCGTTCACAGGTTTATCAACAGATTATTGCTCACTAACAATTTTTGTTGAAAGTACAAAAGATGCAGTATCTGTAGGAAGACAAGATCAGTGATCAGACTCAGCCAGATGAAAAAATGCTGATTTACACCACCTAAATATATGTCATCAACTGAAGTATCTTATCATTATCCATAATGATATCAAGTCGGATTTATAGATTGTGTCTTTCCTGAAATGTTCAGGAAAGAAATAATTTTTTTAGGGTTTACTTATGTAGCCTGTTACCTTACTCTTTATGTAGCCCATATAAGAAGTACTCAGATTGCAGTCTCTGTATTTGGGGAGTCATTATTATCCTGTCAGTGCTCTTCTGGCAGGGGAGTAAAAGTAGATGAAGATATTCATTCAGGAGAAAAGGTAGGAGAAAAGGCTGTTGACCACCAGGAAAAGCAACATGACGAGACAGAGCAGGAGAGTTACTCTGCCTAGTGATTACACCAAAGCATCCATAACCAGAGACTTTTATCAACAAGGATGAGAACTTTACAGGCAAAGACAGATGGGTATTATCTCTAGCCTGACATATTTGCAAGGACTGAAATGCAAGGGGGATTTCTTCTGCTGTCCAATTAAAGTTTGCCTTGGTATCTAATTAAATTGCCCATCATCTAGTTTAGATCACATAATCTCAACAATGAATGAAAATAATAGGCAGCAACTCTGAAATCTCTATGAACTCACAGAAATCTCTTAAATGTCCATTCTCTAGCCTGAAGGTATTTGTTTGTCTAGACTCCTCCCTCTAGTTATAATACTATAATTTCATTTAATGTTGTGCATCATCAGATCAACAAAAATTGTCATTGTTAAACCATTCCCTGTGGAGCTGACAACTGTGTGTCTCTGAAACTTTATAGCTGAAGGCCTGTCAGGATCCTTTCTTTCCTAGGGAAAGTTTCTCACTTTCCCAAGGAGAAATTGTGTAAACATATTCTCTAAACAATAATCTTTCTCGAAACAACAGATGGTGTTTCTCATCCTTGTTTTTCATAACATAGAATATATAGTTTCTCTTACTTAGCCAATAGTAATAGGGAAGGTGGTGTTCCCATTCACCAATCACTTTTTACTTAGAGAAGTACCTTATATAAGGTACTCCATTTTTTAATAAAGAATTTCTCTTTTCAGACTTCTGATGAACTTATTTGTAGTTCATAAATAACAGCAACACTTTCCCTATCTCCTAAACTCCTGCACTAATGGAAATATTTGTATCATAAGTTGAGGATGTGAGGATGCACTCATTTCCATTAGTAGAAAATAAGTGCATTCAGGTTGAACATGATACCTCTCACACTTTGTTGACACACATGTGCATGCTAATGATGAGAATTGTCCTGCTTAAGGCACCAAGGTGTACAGGAAAATCTGCACCTCAGTCTTTCTCCCAGTTTAGTAGGTGCAGTGCTCACTGGTTGGGCCTTACGGGGGCACACCACTGTATTTATGAACACTGGGAGGAGCAGCTGACCTATATTAAATAGCTGCAATCGTTCCAGCCACAAGCACTCTGTAGGAGGCCTGGGGACTAGAAGATTTTATTGAAAACTGCTATAACTCAGCACTTGCTGATATCACAGAATCACCAGGTTGGAAGAGACCTTCAAGATCCAGTCCAACCCATGCCCTAACACCTCAACTAAACCATGGCACTGAGTGCCACATCCAATCTTTTTTAAATACACACAGGGATGGTGACTCCACCACCTCTCCAAGCAGACCATTCCAGTACTTTATCACTCTTTCTGTGAAAAATTTTTTCCTAATATCCAACCTAATTTTCCCTTGAAGCAGTTTGAGACTGCGTCCTCTTTTCTGTCAGCTGCTGCCTGGTGAAATATACCAGTCCTCACCTGACTGCAGCCACCTTTCAGGGGGTTGTAGAGAGTGATAAGGTCACCCCTGAGTCTCCTTTACTCCAGGATAGACAACTGCAGTTTCCTCAGTCATTCTTCATATAGCTTGTGTTCCCAGCCCCTCTCCAGCCTCATTGCCTCCTCTGGATGTTCTCCAGCATCTCAACATCCTTCCCAAACTGAGAGGCCAGAACCGGACACAGCACTCAAGGTGTGGCCTCACTAGTGCCCAGTACAGTACTGCTCCTGCTGGCTACACTATTCCTGATCCAGGCCAGGAAGCCCTTTTCCCTCTTGGCCACCAGGACACAGAGTTGGCTCATGTCCAGCCAGCTGTGGACCAGCACCCCCAGGTCCCTTTCTCCCTGGGCACTGTCCAGTCACACCAACCCCAGCCTGTAACGCTGCCAGGGGTTATTGTGGCCAAAATGCAGGACCTGGCACTTGGACTTATTAAACCTCAAGGTGCAGCCTCACCAGTGCCGAGTGCAGGGGAATAATGACCTCCCTGGTCCTTCTGGCCACATTATTCCTAATCCAGGCCAGGATGCTGTTGGCCTTCTTGGCACCAGGGCACTCTGCTGGCTCATGTTCAGTATAAATTGTTCCATTATCTTGCCAGGTACTGAGATCAGGCTGACTGGCCTGTAATTACCAGGATCCTCCTTCTCACCCTTCTTGTGAATGGGTGTCACATTGGCCAACTTCCATTCATCTGGAACCTCCCCAGTGAGCCAGGACTGTTGGTAAATGATGGAGAATGGCTTCACAAACTCACGTGCCAGCTCCCTCATCACCCTGGGATAGATCTCATCTGGTCCCATAGATTTATGAATATCCAAGCATCTCAGCACTTCTCTGACTGCCTCCTCTTGGATAACAGGAGAACTATTCTGCTCCCTGACACCATCTACCAACCCAGGAGCACAGTTGTCCTGAGGACAAACAGTCTTCCCACTAAAGACTGAGGCAAAAAAAGCATTAAGCACTGGTGCCTTCTGCTTATTTGCAGTTACTGGGTTCCTTCCCTCATCCAATAAAGAACAAAGGTTGGTCTTACCCTTCTTTCTACCATTATTGTATTTTGTAAAAACATTTTTTATTGTCCTTTACAGAAGTCACCATTTTAAGTCCAAACTGAGCTTTGGCTTCCCTAATTTTTTTCCTACATGCCCTAGCAGCTCCCTTAAATACTTCCTAAGGCACCTGACCCTCCTTCCAAAGATGATGCATCCTCTTTTCATTCCTAAATTCCTCCAAAACCTCCCTGCCCATCCAGGCTGGACGTTTGCCTCATTGACTCATTTTTCAGCACACAGGGACAGTCTGCTCCTGTTCCCTCAGGATCTCTGTTTTGAAACACATCCACCTTTCCTGAACGCCTTTGTTTTTAAAGGCTGCTTCCCAAGGAACTCTCTGAATAAGTCTCCTAAATAGGCCAAATTTTACCCTCCAGAAGTACAATGTAAAACTCTTATTGATGCTCCTGATGTGGCCAAACATAGCAGAGTAGAGAAGGACATAGCAGAGTCCTTCTCTATATTATTATATTTCCCAGATCAGGGGCCACAACAACTCACATCTAAAGACCAACTCTAATTTTAAAGACTGGTAAAAACGCAGATATTTTCTATATTTTATGTTAAATTTACAGTATTAAGAATGGGTGTGCCAAGAATAATATCTGACTGAACTATATTACTACAAAATTTTCAGGAAACACACATAATAACAGATACCATCCTTAAACAGATATCAGATATGGCATGCATGTGTATATATTTCTTCATGTAAATAAAATTTCCAGGTATCTGTTATACATACAGTTTCTTTCCTATTTCTGCTAATATTTGAGCGTGTCTTAGAGTATTACTTGCGTGTTATTTGTTCCTAACACTGATTTTGTGAATTCATGTATAGTATTAGATCAATCACTGAACAATATAGCATGCTGATACATAATTACAAAGTTGAAGTTGCATTTTGTGACTCAGTGAAAGACAACTCACATTCACTGATAATTTAGAAAATTACTTCCTTTTTTTAGTTTAATGAAAATGTCTCATTACCCTCAAGATGTGAAGTAAGGGTTCCATAACATCAGTATCATACTTAAAATTATTTCAGTATTTCAGAGACTTCCACACTGCTTTCAAAATTTCAGTCAACTCCTGTAGACCAACACAGATATCTTATTCAACATCTTTATATCATTTAAGCCTTACTTGAGTCCTCAAGGTAGTTTTTGGACAAAATGTAATCCCTTCTGCAGTCTCTATGAATTTTCCCTATCTAGTTATCACAACTAGATCCCAGGAAAGCTCTCTTCCCAGGATGAGAATCATCTGGTCTAAAGTATTATGTTAGACCAGCTACCGCGTCCTTGTGACCAGAGCTTTGTAGGGTGCCTCTGGACTGCACAGCAATGTGCAGTTTAGATCCACACTCAAACCACCAGCACCTTTGCTCTGTCACCAGCCCTGCTCTTCAGAAGATTTTCTGCCAGAGAAGGGTGAATGCTGTGGAATAATGGATTGCTGAGTTTGTAGCTGCAATCAAAGGAATAAAAGAGAACTATCAATGAGCAAAATAGGGTTGGTTATGTAAATTTCACATGCCTGTCATATCTACAAAGGTAATCAAGTCTCTCTTTCACCAACCTCAGCACCTAGGAAGTGTCAGCATACCCCAGAAACATTTTTTCCATCTACCTAAAAATTATTTTAGGACGGGAGGCACTAGGAGTAGGAAATGCAATCATTGTATGCATTCAGTTCCCAGGAACTTCTCTGGGTTTTACATTAAACTGTGAACATTTCATTCAGCACAAATCATACTTTTAGACAGATTTTCAGATTGAACTGGCCTTTCAAAATTACACAGATGATTTTCAAAGTGCACGTTTTCACACCTGATTTCCTCAGATCTTGCTAAATGTACTAATTTTAGTATAAATTCAGATAAGATTTGGGGCATGTGTGGTTTAATGTCTGGTATCAGAATGACTGCCAGTTATCTAATTGCAGCTTGAAAGGTATCAAGCAGAATGGATAACATTGTCTTCTTAGTTCCTCTGATAAACTTAGTTATCTCACTAAACTCCTTCAAAGTAAAAATAAAAGAGTATTTCTCATTACTTTTTTGTCTAGCCCAAATGTTTCTAAAGTGGTGCAATATATGTTCTACTCAGTGATTCAAACCCATGTACTGTACTTTAGTAATACTCAGGCTCTGTTGAGATAGTTGGGTTTTAAGGCTGGTAGGCTAAACTGATATTATTTGCATTTGTGTGGTTGGAGAGGTTCGCTTTGCTGACTCAGGCTTTTTGAAACTCAAAAGGCCAAAGGTCAAAGGAAACCTTCTTGCTGCATTCAATGAACCAATAATCTAAGGACTCAAGGTATTTGGTAATATGTTCCAGAAGGAAGTACAGATATGTTCCCCCTCTTTCATTGCTGTAGATTTTGAGTTACTTTTCTGACGTGACTGTAAATCTGCAGATAGAAAAAGCACTGAAAATACATCACTCCATGAAATGGAATTATTCTATTTTCAGTCACATGCAATACTTTGAAGGTGAACTCTATTTCATTTTCTGATGGTACTCTTTTCTTTCTATTTTTGAAAGCTTTGTGCATGACAGAACAAAGGAAAAGGATTTATTCTCTTCAGATATAGTTAGAAAATGGAAAATACAATGCAATAAATGCCAAATAGATCTAACTAAATAGATATTGTTCTACAAGAAAAGAAGACATTTAATCTCCTGAAAGCAATATGGCACTAACAAATTTTGCAAAGAAACCTCATTAGTCTAAATGCACTATTTAGCACATGTAATTCTGTTTTATTCTTTTAGCCATGTATTGGTGTGAAGAACTTGCAAAGAAACAAAATACACAGATTATAGGCTTGACAAGGAATTCTAACAGATAAAAGATCATTCCTCTGCTATTTTGTGCAGCCAAGTTATTTGAGTAATAATCTTGGAAAGCTCTTAAAATAATTGTATGCTGGCTGCCACTGCGGTACTGTTGGGGAGCTGGTCCAGAATTACTTTTTTCCCAGAACAAAAAAGGTTTTAATTAATTTCCATCTTAAATGCATTCACAGTTAGTTAATGACTTGTTTCTTTCTACACTTGTCTCTTTTTTTTATTTCTTTTATTAAGTAATTATTTTGCAGTTTAAGTGGTTAATTACAACTTGTACTTTATGAATTATAAATGGTTATAATTGCATAAAAGATGAATTATAAATGGTTATAATTACATAAAAGATTGCATTTAAATTTAATGGGAGTGTGTGAGAGCTATTTATGGTTAATGGTTCAAGTACTGCTAAGATCAACAAAGGACTTTGCTCACTACAGCAAACTCTATAAAGAAGCAACTGCTTGTCTGCAACAATTGAACCATGAGCCCCAAAATGTGCCTCCTTGATTACAGGAATTTGGGCTGTGAGTTAAGCCACCTGACAGGAACTTGAGAAAAAATAAAGGTAGTAGTATTGTTCATTTATTTCAGGTCTAAGTAAACAGGGTTGGGAGGAGAAGAATGAATCCACAAGGAAAGAGAACTCAGCAGCTCTTCTGAAAATCAGCTCTGGCTGAGTCTGGCAAGCCATAGCCCACTGCCTCATTCCCAAGGCCCTCTGCCTGAGAATTGCACATGATCCAGTGTTGCATCAGAGCCACAGTTTAGCAAAAGACAGGGTAAAACTACCCCCTACAAGGGAGGTGCTTGGCATCCCCATGAGTACCTGAATGTATATTAACCCATGGATGTCTATGTTTCATAGAACCCCACCACCAAGCAGACCTGACTGAAGAAGGACAATTGGGATGCTGCAGGACCCCCAGGAGCAGTGACCATCTTTCTAATTAATTTGTCTCTCTGACAGGCTCTCTCCCCTCCCTCCTTCTTTTTTATTTCTCTCTCTCTATCTCACATTTCCAGTTGAATAAAGTCCATACTATTGACTTTGGCGTATGGTCTCATTTTCACCTTAGTTTGGGCAGAAGCATCTCTCTAGTAGTGAAAACAATCAGATCATAACAGAGAGCCTTGTGTCTTCTGTTACTAGGTAACACTGAATAATATTTAAAACCAAATATTAATATTTGCACTCGAGTTGCAAGGACTGGATTTCACAGTCTGCAATATTTGGTGTAGCAAACCTTACTGCTACCCAGGGAGAAATTTCTTCAATTTTCAATAGGCTATGTATCTATTAATTCCTACTGCATCCTTCAAAATTGAGATTAAATTGCTGGTCAGAAATCAGCATCCCTTTGTCCAAGGATGTATTCTTATTGATTAAGTAAATCGATATTAAGAATTCCAGTGCTTTCCTATTCTGCAACTTCTTGGTTACTTTGTACTTTAACATTAATATTGTGGCCAGATAAATGGTAATAAATACAAATGTTTAAGACTCCCAGCCACAGGCCTCAGCATTTCCTAGGCTGTAATAAAGAACTCATGATGTTTCCTAGGGGTATAGAAGAGGCAGTTATTAAAGTCTGCCAAAAAGGAAATACTGTAAACCCCATAAGCACAAAATATTATCAATCCTAGCAGAGATTTAACAATTCACCAGTGGAAGAATTTGTGCTTGAAGGTTTCTGTGAGCATCTGTGTCAACAATCAAGTGATACAGGCATTTGCAAAATTTCTCATCTTGCCCTGGAGACATGTCAGCACCTAATTTTGCTCCTGTCAAGTCTGAAACCTTAGTTTTCCTCTGCTTGTCCTGTCTTGCAACCCTGTTAGAATTGGCAATAAATTGTTCAACTTCTGCTTCAGAAAACTATATTCGCTTTTGACCCAATAATCAAAAGGTCAGAATACTCACCTATTTTGAGAAATGTAGATTTTCTACTTTTCCTGGGAGTGTGTAAACTCATGTCTTCCATGTTAGCGCAATCGAAAGAATGCTTCAGAACTCCATAAAAAAAAGAGATGTGGGAATGCTTCAGAACATACTTTAATTTGAAGCATGAGTGGAGTTGAAAATCTTGAAAAGGAGAAAAAAAACAAGCTTATTTCAAATATCCTGGGAGAAATACCCCTGTGAAATGGAGCATGTTGTGGGGGAGAGTGTAAACAAAAATATTTGCTAACACTCCTTGAAGTTAAGGTCCTCAAGTCAGCAGAGTAACACTCTAATCCAGATCTAAGTATGCCGCTCACAGCACCATTTTTCAAACATGCTTCACGTGACCTCCCCTCCAGACATTTCAGGCATCCCAAGTACTGCAGACATAGGGCCTCTGATCCTCTGATCCTGGAACCCAACAGCCTCTAGGCAAAGCCAAACTCACTACTTTAATCAGTCTCTGTCTTGATGACAATCAAAAAATGCTTGAGCCTCTTCTTCCACCAGAAAAGTCAACAGAGAAGCACCAACAACAAGTAGGAAGAGGAACATTCTCCAAATAAAGCAGCTGTTTGCCCAGTTCGCTGTGACAATAGTCTTGGTGCAATGGAGAACAGCAGGCTGCAACCCCTTTGCAAGAGAAAGGCTGTGAAAAGGGCCAGGCCTCACATTTATTTTGTGTGGCATTTCCAGCAGTTTAAGTTAGTGTACTAGACGCAGAAAAACCCAACTTTTTTGGGTATTCAATTTGACACAGACCACATACACAAGTAAAGCACCTACTTTGAATGGTTTAACTTCCACTATGTTGTACTTGGTCTGACCAAGAGCGTGTTTCTGCTTAGGCTCCAAAAGAAACCCCAATAAGAAAAGGACAGCCTTGCCCTTGCAACATTTTCTTTTCCTTTCCTCCAGGAGATTCCCTAATCTCAGGTGTCCCAAGAACATTGCCCCTTATTACCCTGCACTGCATGCACAGCAACCACAAATAGGAGAGGAAACATGGTCACAGAGGAAGGGTTCCTCTCCTGGAACACAGGATTCTTCCCCAGCTCCCACACACCACAGTGTAGCACCTTCAGGGACTTGATATGGCTCTCAGGACCTGCAATACCTTTTTTGATCATAAAGAAACTGCAGTGGGATACCAAAGAGGATATGGCTGCATCATCAGATGGTATAGGATCTTCAGCAAAATGGACCTTTTCTGATTCAGTGAACTAGCTAACAAGAAACTTGAAACTCTGCAACAAACACTTACTTATCCACAAACACTTCTAAATCTGAGCATGGATTTATTTGCCCAAGCCTACCTGAATCCACACTCAAACACAATAAGCATAACTCTACAATTGATCAAAAGAAATCTGAATCAACATACAAAACAAAGCAGTTATATTTTTTTCTCTGAGTATTTTCCTGAATATTTGCCCTACTTCATAGTCAAAAACAGAGAATTCTGAATCCCAATATCTTATGTACACCTAAAAAGAACTGCAAAATCATTCAGGTATAACCTCTCCATCCTCCAGTTATCTTCAGCTTTTCATGACAAAATATTCCAGAAGCAGAAGATTCATTCTGGTTCCAAGATCTGGCTTTTTTTTTTTTAATTCACTACATGATTTGAGCTTATTTCTCATAGTGAAGTACTTCTTTTGCCAGTGCTGATTACCACTATTTTTGACCCTGGTTCATCTCAATTATATAAAAATTTGGCCTTGATGAGAGGCCATTTTTTTAACTGCCAGTAACTTCTCATGCAGAAGATTATTGCTTTCTGTATGGAGAAGATGCACAGAATGGGAGAGACCTCACTGGATTTCAAAGTTCCTTTATACTTAGATCTGAATAAACCACTCAAGTGTGCTGTGAAATAAAACAAATTTGTTTTCTTAACAAGGTCTGAACTTAAACTCTGATATACAGAATTAATCAAACATTCCTGTAAACCAATCATCCAGTGCAAAGTCCAAAGTTTCTGATCTCCTTCAAAAAAGAAACAAAACCTTGCAAAATTTGTTTTAAATAACTGAGTTCTGACTGACAGCAACAATACATAGTAAAACGGCTGCTATTAAAATACTATCATCTAACCTGTGATACAAATAATTCTATGGTGATGTAACTCCATGCCTTAGAGAATATTCACTTTTTAATCTTCAGCAGGTTTGTCTAGGTTTCACTGAGGCTTTAATTTGAGAGTTCACTGAATGCATATTGCTCAATTTAGCCCTCTCTGTAGGTGATTCTCACCCAAACACAGCTTATGCCTGACATTTTTCTCACTACTGCCTGCAATGTTGGAAACAAATAATTGCTAAAAGAACAGACTCATAGAAGAGATAATATATGGTTAGATCATTGTGACAATATTGATTTCTTGAATATTTTTAGAATATGGCATTTGTTATCTCCTTTAGTATTAGTCCAATATTTACTAAAGGTTGCAGATCTTTGCAGTGAAAAATTTACTATTTCACACTATAAAGTTCTGATTCAGCTTTAAATCTTTTTGGTAATATAGCTATAATGTGTATAAGCCATTCTGGCTTATCTTTTCTTACACAGTTACTTTTTTGGAAGCAGTGCATATTTTGTAGTATCTGATGTCTCTTTGACAATTTTCCTTGACAAAATATTTACAAGGAATTGTGGTTCCTCTTCTCACCCTCATGGAATTTTTCAGTATGAAACATCTGACTTACTACCAATAGTACTAGGAACTAAAGTCCACTTTGAGAACTCTTAATCAAGGTTCGATACACATTTTTTAACATTCTCTACTTGCCAGAAGAGGAACTCTGTGAATAACATTGCTAGTCACTGGGGAGCAGGATTACACATAGCATGCAGTTAATACTTTGCTTTGTCGCAGTTTAATGCCTAAATTTTGCCAGTGCCATCCTTGGTAGCTCAGTTATATTCTTTTCCTGCATTGCTATTTAAACACAAGAAAACTGACACTTTGAATTGAATATTTGCAGATTTAATTCTTGTAAGATAAGTTTATAGCACAACCTTTTCGCCAACAGGACTGTGATACAGATGTTTATACATCTGAATGGTGCATTAATGTTTAACATTCTATACTCAAGTGGGCAGATATTGATTGATACACCAACTATTGCCAATAAGAATGGGTGGTTTATGAATTGCTTCATCCATCTGTCTATTTAATGAAGTAACATTGTCCAAAAAGCTCAAAGCTGGCAACACCTCAGAAGTTCATTACAAATACTTTTTATAGTGTAATCTAATGATTTAAAACACACTTTATTTATCTAGTGGATTTCTGTTTTGGTTTTTGTTGTTGTTGTTGTGTTTTTAGGTTTTTTTTTAGTTTTGGGGTTTTTAAGTTTTCATACCATCCAAGAAAATCTGTATTTTAAATCAATGGCAGCAATTTTGGTTTATGCTTATTGTTCACAAGAAAGAATGCCCAGAATGTTGCTGTTTTGGAGAGGCATAGTTATGAACTCTATATTTTTAGGAGGTAAATCATCTTTTACACCAACACAATAACCTTATTCCCATAAATAAGGCTTTCACCCTGAGGTCAGTGAGATTTTTTTTTCTGCATGAGAAGCATAACAGCAAAGTATTAAACACTGAATAGGTTTCCTACCAATGGTTTAGTTGGCTCTTTTGTACTTAGTTTCAGCATATATCTCTCTGTTAAAAAGGCTGGATTTCTTCTAGCATCAAACATTGAAGGACTCGTATCATAATCCATCATTCTGAAAATACAAAAGAATAAGGCAAGGTCCGTAAGTCCTTTTGCAAAAGTATGAAGTACTAACCATTTATCACTGATAAGACAGGTAATACTGGGACATTAAAAGCTGAAATGGTTCAGAAACCTTTTAAAATAGCACTTCTCCCTACAGCTGAGATTAACTGAGATTCCCATCTTCCCCTCAGTACTGTTAATTCTTTGAAGCAGAATCCATCATGTCATAATATAGCTGCGTATTGTAGCCCACAAAAGCCCAATTCTGATTTCAGCTTTTCAAATTGTATCATGTACATAGCTCACTGAAAATTTGACTACAGGGAAAAATATTGCAAAGGGCCCTGAAGGGTCCTCCACAAATATGTCCAGGAAATAAGATTGCTTTTGAAGCAAAGTTCTTTGTGATTTTTCCTAGGTCTGTGTCAGCATCAGACCTAGTCACAAAACCATCTTCCATATGAAATGATAAATAGCCATATAATAAGAAAATAATGCAAACCAATAATTACCATGA
Source organism: Certhia americana (assembly GCA_018697195.1). NCBI lineage: Eukaryota > Metazoa > Chordata > Aves > Passeriformes > Certhiidae > Certhia > Certhia americana. Next base: position 78,266,100 of record CM031859.1, read on the forward strand.
GTGCTTCAGATAAAGCAGCTAAAATGTTTCAAGCTGTAGTCCTGTTCACTGAAATACACTTTTTCAAGAGCACTGATGCTCATAGGCAAGTAAAACACACTTATAAGAATTTTATAATCTCCATAAGGGAAAGATACTGGAGAGTCTATTTCAAATATCAGAAGAAAGCATGCATCTAATCCCTGTACAGAACAACTCACTGTGGGGAGAAAACACTCCGGACATATACTGATATTTTAATTTACAATCTGTGCAGACAAACTCAAACCATAACAAAAATTTCTTGGTTCTGACTTTTTCTCAATGTTTGGCTCTAAGGTTTGGAGCAGTGTAGTCCTTTCTTGGGAATAACCACATGTTCTGCACTAACATGTTTATTTTAATTTTTCCAGTGGGACCAAACTGTACAGTAAGATGAGAAGTGACTTCATCTTGCATATTTTTTTTCCATGTTTTGGTTTTTTAACAAGAAAGGAAAAAATTTAGTGAAACATTCTCACATACCTTCCAAATAAATTTCAGAATAGGCTGAGGAGAACTACAAAAACAATTCAAGAGTTATTCATACACTAGCTCTCTGCTCTTTGTCAGCAACTGGAATGCAAAAAAGCTTGCTTGAAGTGTGGCACAATAGATGCAACAGTAGATTTTGCTTCAGAAAACAATAAATTTCTTTTTCTTTTGGATTAATAAAAAATGAGATCACTAACTCACTATGGATAGATAAATCCATTCCATCTATCATAAAGGGAGCACAGGCAACATATTATAAAGCTCCCAGCAAATGCAGCTGCTGCTTCTTCTGGTTCAAAGACATGAAGTGCTCTCCAAGACAGGCATCTGCTCTGCACCTGATCCCCCAGGTCCAGTAGCTGAGTAGCCCAATTTTTATTAAGATTGCCAACAACACCTTCAGCAGAATCTGTGGATGTAATAGCCTTGCAAAATATACAGCACTGATACAGTGTGATCTTATTTCATTCTGCAATAAGCAAAAAGTTTTTAAAAAGGATTTTTATCAAAGTCTCACACCAGAAATGTAACCCTGTTAGAAAGTCGAGTGTGCTGGAGATACTGTCGAGAAAAGGGGTAACATACTTGAAATGGTATCCTGGGGCTCACTGCTAAAAGCTGGTCAGCTTGGACACATTAGAAGGGGACAGTGCATGTCAGAGCTCAGCAGAACCACAAGGTAATAGCAAACAGTGCAACACCTGTGACACGACAATGGGCACCCACTGAAACAAATGGGAAGACGAGACAGGGACCAGCAGTAAAAATGCATTTGAAAGACACTAACAAGTGCTGGTAAGAGACACTCCACTGAGAAATCTGTATGGAATATGGCACTACAGAATCTAGGATGGTTTAACAGCCTGAGTACATATGAAAAGAATGGTGTAAAGTGAGGAACCATTGTGGTTACACTTACAGCATCACACAGGTCTTGGGAATCCTTTACCTCCTTCATGGATATCATGCTACATATGTGATATAAATGGCTGGATTTGAGCACTGTTTAGAGAATGGAAGGAAAAAGAAAGAATCAAAGCAAGAATCATTGCACCTGTTATGTGAGGGACATCTGTTTTTTGCATTCACAACTAACATTTTTACCAAAGTAAAGGCAGTATTTTTCTCAACAATCCATGGGGTGATCACATTCATACTAAAGGTCATGTTGCTCTTTCCTCTCACAGTGTTTGTCATCTGTCACCCTTTATGAGAGAGCAGGTGAAATACAAGTAAAGAGATTCAGTTCCTTCAAAGCAATGACATTCAGGAGCTACCAGGGCCTGAACACCGGTGCTGCAGCAGAAACACACTGAAAGACAAAAAACAGGATAGAAAGTTTGGAGAGGAAAATAAGATGCAGCAAGAAAAACAAAAGCAAAATGGCTGTGCAAGATACAGCGTAAATTTTCTGAGTTTTTGAATGCTAGCATCTAATGCTAATTGTTGAATCTCTCTTTTTCATCCACAAGAATTTGCCAGATTTTATTAAGTCCTTTACAACACAGTAGGCAAGAAGTTTATAGCATGACAAGAAATAAGGCTCATATTTATCCCACACAAAAGCTCCAGCCCTGTACCATTCAAAGCGGAAAGCAGGTCTCTATTCCCCCTAAAATGTGTGTGCAGCCTTTATTCACAAGGGTGGGTCCTCACTGTATGTGCATTTCAGAAAAAAATGGTCATGATCACGTTGACACTTTTACAAACTGGCTAGATAAAAAAGGAAATGAAAAAAACCTGCTTATTTATATCACTAATTTATTATTTAAACCAATTTTTTTGTTGTTTTTTTTTTGTTGTTGTTGGTTTTTTGGGGTTTTTTTTGTTTTTTTGGGTTTTTTGGGTTTTTTTGTTAAGGGGCTAGGAACCAGGATAAAGACATCTAACAACAGCCACAGAAATCAAAAGTTGCAGCAAAATATTTAGGAGCAGGGGGAGAGAAAAGGGAATTTTTAGTACAAAACACTTCTCACTTGTAAATTTTCAGACCATTTTTACTAAAAAAGCAAAAGTTTAAAAAAATGTTGAATTGCGGTTTTAAAAGTATGAAAATTTCTCTCTCGTCCCCTGGTTAATGTAGATGCAATCTCAAACTGTGATCTGAATGTGATGCACTGAACATGATGCACCAGAAATTATCTGTGAAATTCTGGTGAAATGCTCATCAACAAGAACGCAAAGAATTTACATCAGCAGGTCTAAGAACAGAATCTGACTGCCCATAGCAGAGCAATGAGAGAAGGTTCTCAGCCAGACACAAGAAGTAGGACAGATTACGTGGATGATTATGACCTGTTTTATTGCTAATACATAAACACTGCCAATGCAGTATCTAAGCAACAACTCTATGATCTATTACAATGGATTCTAACATAATCAGGCTGCGGTCCCTCATGTTGTGTTACAAGCTTCAGTTTTGCTTTCTAAACTTCTCTGGTAAGTCTAGGTGCCACTAAGTCCACTTAGCCTTAGATTCAGCCAACAGCCTCTGCCAAAATTATATAAGCAAGTTTGGCTAGAAATACAGATGTTTGCAGTCTTTGGCCTTGCAGAATTGAAAATTACAAAGCAGCAAAACACTCACTTAACTACTTTTGGATTTTGTCTTTACATTTGACCAGATCTTAGTGCTTTTTGCCCAGACATGCAAAATCCCCCAGCCTGCACAGTGCCAGGGGCTGTTTCTCCCAAGGTGCAGGATCCTGCATTTGCCCTTGGGAAATTTAAGATAGTTCTTCTCTAGAAGTAGAGCTTCTCTTTGTGCAACCTTTTTCACAGGCACCATAGTCACAGTACAGCTGGGAAGGTTGTACAAGTTTTCAAACATTCTGTATTCTTCAAACTATGTGACATCATACAGATTCCAGGAAACTGAAGCCTCATTACGATGCTTCTGATTCTTTTTATTAATCACTATCAATGATATACATTGCAGGGATATATAATTCTGTAATTGGCATCATTCAAAAAATAGTTGCTTGTCCGAAATCCTTATGAAATGAAGAATTTTTTCAAGATACTCACCTGCATTAGACTGGGTGCTGTTGGCTGCAGAAAGTTGGGAGGGGAAGATGAACTAGGAGACAATAAACAATTACAAGATAATAATGAAATTATATAAAACTAAAGGAAACCCATTGGATCTCAATAGCTGAATTCAGTTGAACACAGAATTTCTACACACTAACACACAAAACAGATGGCTTTCCTGTCTCTCCACAATACTGGAAAGAGTTTTATGAATTGGAATAAATGAGCTCCCACTGTGATGAAACCAATCCACAGTCTTTACTGCATAAACAGGGTAGGACAAAAGAGAAATAGTGTTTTTTTGCCTTTGTTCATGTATTTTGTAAGCTGGTTGTAAAGCTGGGTAAGATTTTTTTCCATTCTTTTCGAGTGATGCTGACAGAATAAATAAGGTACAGAAATGTATCCACTCGAACACTTTAAGGTTGTAGAAAATATCTTGCAAAGACAGTCTTAAAGAACTCATAATTGTTTAGTTTTTCAAAACTGCAAGAAATGTTTTAACTACTATATAAAATCTTCACTAGAGAAAAACATGGAGTAATAGAAGCCTTTATAAAATCTACAAAGACAAAAGTCAGATGAATAAGAAGACATATTCTTGATCATGATGAAGATACCTCTGTGGAGACTAGTGATGGAGTTGACTAAAGTGCCCAGCTTTAAGACTGAGACTGTCACTCCTTCTCTGGATAACAAGCTTTGGCAGAATATTAATAGTAGCACTTATGAAATGTCAGAATTCTACAGGGATTGAAGGAGTGAAGGTGAAATGCAGTGGGGACATCAGGGATCAGACCAGATGATCTTTTGGTGAGCAATCACTTATACAGCAGTTCCAGTGGCCTCAGGACCTTTCAGTCAAGGGGACTGGAGTGGTACTTGTGAATTGTTTTGCTGTAGACTCTGATTACATGGGGGTGAAAGAGGGAGAATCAGGAGAATCTTATTGGAACAGTTACTCAGCTTTCCCAAGCAAACTTTCACCGGTTTGAGGCAAAAACAGGAAAAAATTTGATTGTTTGAAAGAGTGCTAGCTTTTATCTCCCTGTTAGCTATGCATTTCAAACCAGTTCTGCAGGACGAGCCTCAGAAGAAAATGAATGGTCTGATTATACAGTATTGCAGTGTCTCAGGTAACAAACGCATGACAGCTATTTAACCAATACCTGGGAAGCCAACCAGCAAGGGTGGCATTAATGATTTTGCAGAAAGTTAACTAAGTACATCTATCACTTTGTCATGTAGGGTAAAAGAAAGCATCAGTCAAAGAAGAAAGAGGGGAGCCGTCTATGCTTCCTTTTTTAGGTTCTGCTAAAATCTGCTCTAAGAATCAATACAGCTGGAGCTGTGAGCAGTACTCAGCTGATTAAATGTAACAGGGATAGAAAGGGGAGGAGCAAGGCCAGAAGATGACCTGGAACTAGAGAGAAGCAGCATGTTATGGGTCAGCAAAACACCAGGGGTTTGCTAAAGGGCTCTCTAAAGGCCATGCCCTAAAAATTATCTCCAGGGGCTTAGCCATTCCAGTTATCTTCAAACAAGTGTTTCACCTTGGCCAGTGACAAACTTTGAAAGTGCTCCTGTTCACACAGGGACTGCACTGTGTGTCAGTATTTTCCATACCTTTCTAAGGATGACCATGCTGAAATGATCCCTCCCTGGGACAGATTCATAGCTGGAGTGAATATGAGCACCTTCAACTGTAATCTCAGTTTACAAGAGCTGGGGTTTCAGCCAGCTGATTTTAACAGCTCCTAACTGCATCAAGCAAGTCTGTACAATCCTTCCCCTTCCTCCCTTGAAGAAGAGGCATTATATACACCTTTCCATCCTTTTTCCTCTTGCTAAGCCTAACACAGCTCCCTGGAGCTTCTACTGCCTAGAACAGTTCTTTTGATCCTTCTCATGTTTAAAATAACCTGTTCTTTGCTAAAGCCTATCTTTCCTATATGGCCTGCAGAGCCCATTTTGTCAAAACTGTACTAGAGCTGGTTGAAACATTTGTGTTTGGAACTGTGTTTTTAAAAAATTTGCTGCTTTTCTGAAATTATTTTTCTCATTTTTGGCAGATCTGTTTCTACAGATTTTAGATTCATTTTTTAAATTTTTTTTCTTGATGAAAAGGAGGAAAAGTAGAAGAGAAAAGAAAAAGTAAAGAATAATAATAAGAAAAAGGGCAATTCTAAAAATCAATTATATGGAATCTAAAAGATTCTAAGTTAAAAATAAGTTTTCCCAGGAATATTTGACGAGTAAACCTCTTTAATGCATTAAAAATCCTACAAAATTTAAAATCTTAGGAAAACATCTCAAATTTTTTTAGGAAATCACTATTCTCATCCATATTCATATTAATTGCTTTAGTAGGATAAACACTGAAACCTGTTTCCAAAGAACAGTCTATAAAGATCATCTACACCTAGTTTTTAATTATTGTGGAATAATCTATCTTTTTGTTTATCCAGATGCAAAAATAGAAGAAAGAAATATGTCCCCCACTATGCCTTCCTAGAGCTCAAGTAATTTTTTTTTGTTATGGTTGTTAGCAGTTTCCTCCTACATTTTTAGAGTACCATATACCTCTTTAACTTGACGAACTCATTACTTTATAATGAATTAATTACTAGGAGAACAGCTTGTCAGTTTGAGTGGCAGACAGGAACAGGCTGCTCTTGTACCAGAGGGCAGGCATAGCAGCTGACTGCAGCCTGATTAAATTAATAGGCTGCCAGTTCCACCCTTTAAAACTCTTGGGGTGAGCACTGCTGCCACCACTACCTGAATGTGCTGTGCTCCCTTATCAAGTGATGAGTAGGACTCTGGTTTTTTGTCTTTCACCATCAGGAAAATAATTTCCAGAGGGTCATATGGGAGCTAACGCAGCACAGAAGGGAACTTGTTGTGCAGTGACCACTACCATTAGCAACTTTGATATGGAAATAAATAGGTATGAGAAAAAAATGTAATAGCTTCACAGTGTCCCTGCATCAGTGAGTTTTGCATTAGCTACTCAACCACTACCAATTTGATTAAAATATCTAAATTAAGAAATGCTGCAAGAATTAACATATCCTTTCAGAGCTGTTCAGAGCCTACGTACCACTTAAGTTGATAGTCCTGAGTGTAAGGCCTGCACAGGACATTTCAACCAGCCAGCTGCAAGCTCAGGTCCCTTCCCAGTAAAGCATTTGAGCACAGGACCCTTAAGTGACTCCAGTGGGATTATTTGTTTGCTTATAGTTAAATGCACACTTGGACATGGCGCAGAGTGAAGCGCTAAATTACTTCAAGGCAGTGATCCAGTCCTTGCTGCTCAGGGCACTCTGAAAAGGAAAGAAATAATGGCGATTCACGCTGCTCATTCAGCTCATGCTGACTTTCTGTTCCCATAGGAGCAGAGAGCAAGGGGCAATTACTGTCTCACATTAGTGTGGCGGGTCACCCTGTACCCCAAGGGGCAATGGAAAGCTTCAGTGCTTATTCCAGCTCTGTGCAGCTTCCCTACGGCTGCTCTCTCAGTACTGGGAAATGCAGGCTGCCCTGGATAATGCCATAGCAGCATTAAATGGGACTTGGGGCAATCTTTCAACAGGACTTTTCTTAAGCTTTCAGCTGTTGTTTTTTTTCCCACCATGTGGCATGTAAGACACCACAAAGATGATTTTTAGAACTGCTAAGAGAAGCAGGCTGAATTGTTTTCTCTAAAAATTCCAGGAATCCAAAATCTGCTGTCTTAACACTCAGGTAGCCTAACAGGATTTCCCATCACATTTTGATTATGTCAGTAATAATAAAACAGGATCGCAGAATAATTAATCTTGGAAAAGACCTCCAAGATCATTGAGTCCAACCTTTGACCACCTTATCAACCAAACATTAAGTGCCACTTAAGGGATGTTTAGAGAGGTATTGCTGCAAAACTCAAGTACCTACTAACTACATTCTTCTTTGGTCCTGATTAAAAAAAAAAAAAACGGCAAAGGGTTGATTAAGAGACAATTGAATCAGGAAAAGGCTTACTGTGATACTGTTGTAATCTAATTTACTTTTTACCTTCCTGCACACAGGAAGAAATTGCTTCAACAATTCACTAGATTGCTCCACTCTGCATAGACTCGTGCTTACCTACCTCACAGAAATGTGTGAAGCAAAAATATTAACTGAGAAGTGCTGACGTACTAAATTGGGAGAAGATTTATAACTGGCTTACATAAGACTAAAGGAGGAAAGTATTAGCATACACTGAAGAAAATCAGAGTGGTTTATAACCTAGAAATTTCATGTCCTCAGCAGCATCCCAAAGGCTCCAGCCTGCATTCACCAGACCTGCACCTCTCATTCCTCCTCCCTCTTTCATTTCAAAACCTTACGTTGTATGAACATTCCCCCAGCTACCAATCAAACAAAAGCCAGATGACTGGCTGTGAAATTTCTATAACTTTGATTACCTAAAAGACTAGCACTTCTTTCCTTTGATGGGAAAAGGTAACACAGGAAAGCTTAAGTCCTAAGTAAACGTAGCTTCTACTAAGCACATAACTTCAGGTGTTCAGAAGTTTATACATGCTGTCCTTGGAGAAATCACTCCCTCCCTGGGAATACGTAGGGACATGAAAGTGCAACCCTCTCCTCCTCTTCTGGTGTGTAGGAGCCCAAAGAGAAAAGAGAATCAACTCAGTGATATTTCTCTACCAAACCAAGGAAACAAAGGGGAAGAAAAAGGTTGACACTAGCACACCCCATCAGACTTGTATGGACTAGCACCAAACCTATGGACACTCAGATGTCCTGACATATTTTTATTCTGAGGAAAAGTCTTCTTTAAACAGATCTTCCTACTTTTCTTCACAGATCTCCAGCTATTTCAACAGGGAAAAAAAAAAAAAAAAAAGAAAAGCATTTTTATCAGAATGATTTTCATCTTTACCTAGAAAAATTTTATATTTCTTATTCATTTTATGTGAACACTGAATATTTAGAGACCTAATACATGCATCTGTAGGGCTTCTGAGATTTCTCAGATGTAATCCCAAAGGGAAAATATACTGATCCAATCACTTTGGCAATGCAACAGAGGGCAATGAAGAGAAAAGTCAATAAAAGCATCAGAGCACAAAAAGGCAAGCTGTAATCAATATATGATCTTGATATGGGCTGTCTGGTAAAGAAAAATCATTTAGGATTTAAATTTATTTTCTTGTGCAAACTGCTTAGAAAGTGAAAAAAAATCATTGGGCTAAACCTAGTTTATTCCTCTATCATGACTTCTTTGTATTTTTTCTCTTTTCTTTATCCAAGAAAGCAAGCAAATATTTTGATTGTGGGTAAATTAACCAGACAGAATCTGGCAAGACAACAGTAGTCTTCTGTCTTTTGCCAGGCAAATACTATTATGCCCAAGCCACCTGCCTGCCAGTTATTCAATGTCAGAAAAAGCCATCAAAAGGAAAAATATCTTGTTCTTCAATAAAGGAAAAAAAATCCTCAAACCAGCATATTTTAGCAATTCCATACTGATGGCAAAGGAGATATTTTAAAGTAGCCACAGGTATGTAAAAATTAAAAAAAAAAAAAAAAAAAAAAAACAAACCAAAAAAAACAATTACTTCTACAGGTCCTTTCTGGCAATCCATTTGCCAAAGCTGGGCCCTGCTAGCATCCCTGCAGGTAAAACTCATTCCCACCCACTCTACCACCAAGTCTAGAGAACTGGGAAGATCGAAAGCAAACTGTACCAGTAAAAAAAGGCCAATAAAGCCTTTTTCATGTCCATCACAACTTGCCATGCTGCCCTTAGTGATGATACCTGAACACTTGGAAAATATGAAAATATATACATATTTTCAGACAAACAATTCCAACCATATCATAAAATTTTAACACTTATTTTTCTAGCACTTCATGTCCATATTTTTAAATACATTTCTGTCTAACTGTCCTCTTTCTTCAAGGGGATCTTTGGTCCATTTTTTATCTGAAAAAATCTAATTGCCAAATTCTGCTTATTCACCTAAAACTTGAAATCTAACCAGAGAGGAATTACATTCACTGAAATGAATGTTCATTGCCAGGAAACAAAACTCTACCTTAAAAGCACATTAAGTTCACCAAAATAAATAGGTAAAGGTTAATAAATGCCAAAATTACAAGCTGCCTCTGAAGCCTTGTCTCAATTCCCCTGTGCATTATCAATGGTCTTTTAATTTTGTTGATTTTATGTTATTTTTTCCCATCAGATCTTGTTATTTCTACTGGTTTTCCTTAACCAAACTAAAATTTCCCTCTCTGTACCAGTCTTTACACTGCATATGTGGGACTTTATCTCCAACTCAAGTACATCACCACAGTTCCCTTAACTTCTGAATTAGGGTACCACCAGCAGCAGAGGCTACAGTCCACAGACCATTATTAAGTCCCTTTAGGTTTTAACTACAACATACCATAGTCATTAATTTGACCCCATCATCCAAAATTCTCCCTCTTTCTACTTCATCATTTTCATTGCTCAGCTGTAAAACCTATCACAATAACAAATCAATACTACAGGACACGGTCCCTTATCTCTCTGCTTCATGGCACAATGTCCATATTGCTGCCTTGAACTGAAATGTAAGTCTCTGAGTATCAAAGCAGCACAATAAGACCAACCTGACATCATCAGACAGAGAAACAGCCTACACCATCATCTTGCTTCTGTCAGTGGCTAAAAGTTAGGATGGTTGGTAAAGAATGTAAGGGTAGTGCTGCTGCCTCACCATGGTCTCACATTCTGTCCAGCTATAGCTCAGCTGTGGAGTTTCTCTGATGGAGTCAGTATCTCTGCATTTAATTTCCCATAACGAGCATCACTCATGCATGAATTTGGAACCATTCGTTTTTGAGGTTATCCCAAGATCTGGCATCCAGTTTTTTGTACTAATGTATTCCACAGTTTAGTGATACATTTGGTGAAAAATCATCTTCCTATCATTCATGTTTTGAACTAGTACCCAATTAACTAAACAGTCTCTTAATACTTTGGGGGTTTTGTTTGTTTTAAGGAAAAACTGCACATGCAGCCCATATTTATCTTTTCTTTGCTACTTTTAATTACAGATCTCTATCATTCCTCACTAATCTCAGTGAGTAACTTCAATCTATGTGCTCCTTTCCTATACAGAACTAATACAATACCTTTGATCATGTTGTCTTCTCTGTACATTTTCTGTAGCCCTAGTTCCTAGAACTCAAGGTACGTCCTCCACAGGTTCAGAAAATGGCACAATTATTGCTTTCCTTTTTACTCTTTTAGTAATTCCTCACATTCAGTTTGCCTTTTTGTCTGCTATTTACATCACAACTTGACACTTTTCATAGAACCATCACCATTATTAGACCTCATCATTATTCATTCTGTAGTTAATACCACGAGATATTTTTGCACATCTTCACTGTCAGTTTATTACCTAGACTGACTAGCCCTTTTCCACATTTCTAAAAATACTCCATATGGCACAGAACCTCCAGTGTCTCCAGTAGACATAAGTCCCTACTGAGAAAACCAACCTTTACTTGGTTCCTATTCAACATTTGCATTAGTTGCCATAATAACACAATTCTACATTAGTGTTCCCAGGATGCCCTAAGTACAGCCTTGTACTGCACATTGAGCACTGTAGTAACCAAAACTTTTTGGTGGATGCTTCTTTCCATTCCCATTCCACGTGATGGAAAGGTGTAAAGAACTACTTTCCTCATCCCCATGAAAAGACTATGGACCTAATACAATATCCATTCTTCTCTGTTATTTCTACAGTTCTAGGGAAATAATTTCGATAAACTCATTATATTAATATCACAGGAAGTATGCCTTATATGACATTCGTGCCACTGTCTTACCAAGCAGAAGAGACAGTAAAAATATATATCCTTCATGTTAAATGTTAAGTGCATGGTCCTTTAGGCATAAATCAAGTAAAACAAAATGTTATCAACTTTACTATCAGATTTCTTCTCTGCTAGATTACTATTAGGAGCCTTCCCGTGGCACAAATATCCAAAGGAAAACATCTCTGCCTACTTATAACATCACAAAATCAACTGCAATTCACAATATAAATTTTGCATCAAAGTGTCAATATCATTGCAGAAAAATAGTTTTGCTATGTCAAGAAAATTCAGCCTTTCAAGGCCAAAGCAAAAAGTCATAATATTTAGTGGGGCTCATTCATCCTTCTACCGGAGACAAGGCTCCGAACCAGCTCCCCTGTCCGGACTTTTAACTCAGTCATGGAGGGGTGGAGGGGGGTGTGTGTTTAGGTTAAAAACTTCTTTTGTAAATCCTTTTTGTGAATTACATGAGCTAAAAATTTCAAAAGCACTTATGTGTCCTGAAGGACCAGTTCTTACTATAAGAATGAGCCGTGTGAATATCTATGACTGACTTAACAGCAGTTTCAAAGGCATTTAAGTATGGTAACCTTTTGTAAAGGAGTTACATGGTTATAAATATCTTCCAGGTCCTTCCAAAAAAACAACAGCAAATCAAGCATATTATAGCCCTACTTTCATGTCTTCATGCGTGAAGGCATCATTGGGGAAATAAAGTTGTCAAAATCAGTGCATCAACCATGGTAAATAGAGCTTTACAGCACTGGTTCTATGTCATACTAGGCAATTGCACAGTGCTAACATCCTCTGTGGGTGCAGGTAAAGCCCTGGAGGCATACAGAATACTGCATTTCTTGTAAATTTTCTCTCTTTATTAGAAAGAAAAAATAAATTAAAGAAAAGTGATGTTGAAATTCTTCTTGAAATTTTATCCAAAATTTTAACTTCTGACAATAAAAACATCATATTGTTATAGCCTCAAGTTTAAGTTTATTGTTTCAGCCTCAAGCCCGATATCTTTAGTACCAAGACCTGAAATGATAAACTTCTTAACTTGTACCACTCCTCATCGACTCACTTCATTGGGAATGAGTGGAGGTATAAAGCATGCCATAGAAAATAATTTCTAGATCTTTTAACTATCTCATTAGAGCAGATTAAAAGAAAATTTTTGATCACTACACAGCTGAGATAGATTTTTTTAAAATGTTGGAAAGAAAAGAGGAGGTTAAAAGGTAGGGAAAAAAATAAAAGAAACAAACCCTCTTCCCCCAACAAAAAGTATTAATAACATATCCTATATACATGGGATATAATCATCATCATATACGAAAGAGCTTCAGTTGTACAATTTTTGAAGGGGAAAATTGCCATAGAAATTACATCAGAAGTTAGAGGTCATTTTAATATTGTCTATTCCCTGTTAAAAGATGTGAACTTAACTAATTCTTGGGATTCTTTAGTATATTTGTTTACATAAATATCAGTATATGGGATTTATCCATGAACATACATGAATCATAGTGCACTTAAATTTACCCAACACTCAGATATCTTTTTCAGGCAGTTTATGAATTGGGCCCAAGACATAAAGAGAGTCTAATGATCAACATACCATTTTCCTAACATATTTCTGCTAGCCCTTAAAACTGTATCTTATAGCAGTTGGGAACAGTACTGCAACGCCCATATCTAAAGCCAGAATTTGTATCAGCAGTATATTTATAAAGTTAATGAAACTTAAAAAGATTAAGTAGATGTTTCAATGATGTTTCAATAATTGGTTACTAATATTGAAATGAAAGCTGACTCTACTGTGGTTATAAGCTCTAAAAAATTGTATGTCTAAAATCATAGTAGAAGCTAATTACCATTTATTAACTCCAGAAAATTTCAATGTGTTGTTTACAGATGGCCTAAGCAGTAATATTCAAATGATTTTGCATGCAAGACTTATTTTTAAAAGAAACTCTTAATCTTGCAAAGGCCTGGGGTGCTGATAAATTACAACACAGAAAGCCTAGCACTATAACTTTGCAACAGAGAACAACACAGATTCAAAGTTTCAGGATCTTTGTGAAAATCAGTATCATCCATCAAAGGACACTTGTTTGCCAGCTATTAGGGCACCTATGACAGATTTTCTTCAGTTTATAGGAAAGAGGTCTCTGGCTATGCTTAGCATTACAAACTCATTTTTCTTGATTCAAGACTGTCTTAGACTCCTGACACAATGCAGAGGAAAAAAACCAAACCTACAATGCTTTACCTGGTGGAAAACTCTACAATGTACACCAAGTTAGAAGAAAGAAGCCAAAAAGTACCTCTCTACTCCACTGTTCAGGAGTGCTGACAGCAAAGTGTCTGTTGGCATCTCAGCATCTAGATTTGCACCATGCCAAGAGAGATGGCTAGCAGGGAGTTCTTGTGTCCTCTTTTATCATCTCTTACTGTAAGAACAGGTGGAATGAGGGAGTGCTGAGGAATAAGAGAAACAAATCACTCCATCAGCGCACACAAAAAGTAAATATGAGGGTACAGATGCAGTAAGTGGAGCTCTCTGCTAACCCATTCCTACACATAATCTAATAAGTGTGTCTACAGCAGATCTACAGGATCTTGTGTTCCTGTATCAGCTATGACACTTAACCACATTTTCGCTTTCATGGGATCAGGCAGAGACTGATCTTCCTTCACAAGAGCCTGCTTTCTGTTTCAAGGAATAACTGAACAAAATACCCTCTAGAGGACAGGCATGGCTGTGCCCCTGCACTTTCACTATGTAGTGAAGTTAATGATCCTGACACCCTTTACAAAGGCCTTTGAGCTTTGCTTGCAAAAGTGTATTGTAAATCTGGAGGAAAAGAGGGAAAGCCTTCCAAGTGGTCTATGTCATTTCTATCAGTAATGTCAAATAGGACAGCCTATAATAAAGGTAAGAAACTGCAAGACCATTGCCCCTTTGTGCATCCCATGTTGCAGCAGAAATAATGACTTTGCTGCCTGTCAGCAGAACCCCAAACTGTATTAAAACAGTTTTCAGACATTTTTCTTTTTTTTCCCAGTTTGACAAACAGGCAGTAAATATAATTTACCATTGGTTAGACGCAGAAATAATGCCTGCGGGCATATGGAAGAAATGACACTAACAACTGGTAGGCAGTATCAGTGAGTTCTGAACTGTTTCTACTTCTCATTATTTGGCAAGATAAGAATCACAGCATATACTAGTAACCAATTCTAGCTGAGGTAGATAGGAAGGTAGAGAACAGCAGTCCCTCATCTGTGATTTTCCACCTCTTGCAAGCTAATAAAAAATCTTCAACTTAGAATACTTTGTATTTAAGAGCTAAGATGTCTGTATAACACACGCTTTAAAAAACATCAGGTATACCCTACAGTTATGGAACAATGGACAAGTAAAATCTGAATGTAATTCCTTGTGAAAAGTTGTGGGTTGTCAGTGGTAGCTTAAAAACTTTAGGAAAACTCTGAGAATATTTGGACAAAGGCAAGCTATTCAGTTCACTTATTTTCGTGACCTGTATTTGGTGCTTGCGAACATGTTGATGGTGAAGTTTTACTCCCACTAACATTTGGGAGAAGCTTACATTATTGCCAGTGTGTACGTTTGCACGTAAGTCTGAATGCTAACGTGAAGACATATTTTCAAGATAATCTGTTACAGTTTTCCCAGAGAGAGAACAAAAGCAAAATAATTTCAGTGACCAAGGGTCCAGTTTGAACAGCATGCAAGAAATACCATACATGCACAAACAATCCCCAGCAGAAAATATTCTCTCTCAGAAGCTCAAAGACAGTGCTGTCCAGTAAAAAACACTGGTGCTTTATTTGCAATAGTCAGCCAACACAATGACAGAGCAAGGCAGCCACAACTAAGGGGGAGAGAATACAGATTGTGAAATAATCGCCTACAGAGGAAAAGGAACAGTTTTGGAGCATGTAAGATCTGAAAAGATCTTACAAAAAATCAAATGAAAAAATCAAATGCAATTCTGGATCTGCGGTAGAAGAGATTCAACACTGCCAGTCTCTGCATTTAAACACCTAACTTTCTATTGACTAGACCACCTCTGCTCTCTAAGATGCACTTTCAGTTCTTCAGTCCTTTTCTTTGTGTACCTACTGATAGATCTGAAAAAAACCCCACAAAAGTAATGCATATCTGATATAAGTGTATGATTACACATTTCCATCAAATTAGCCAAACAGGCCCCTTGGGCAAGCCATTAAGGATCTACTTCTGCATTGCCTGCCACTGTTCATATTCACTGGAGGATGCAGGCAATGTCCCATCACAAAGATACTTGTGGTTGGCTCCTTGACAAGAAAACATTTTCTTTTTGTGATGTGAACCACTGCTTCAGAAGAAAACCTTGGACTGTCTTTGCACTAGGGAGATGTACTTCATATTTCAATATGGTAAAGGCATTAGAAATCTTAGTATGATCTGTCTAGCTTTATGAGTTGCTGTGAGCACAAGTCTACACCTAAACTTCACAACAATCCTTCCAAGCCACACTTGGAAGTGATTTGTTTCATGCTCATCATGGGCCACCTGCATTAGGTAGCCTGTAAGCAGAGGTGGGGATACACACTCAATTCATCATTTTGCTAGATATTTTGTCATGATGTCGACCTTCCCATTGGAGTAATGACTGCCATTGCCTTTGCAGCACCTCTAACCTGAGATACACTGCAAATGCAGGAGGCTTAGCACTGAAGGGAGCACTGCAGAATAAAAAACATTCATTACTTCACCAGTGATCCTCAGAGAACTGCTATTGAGAGATGTTGACCATTATGAGGCCCCATGCTCCTCCTCCCTAACTGGCTGGTCAAACTTTTATGTCTTCTTCCTCTTGACCAGCAGAAATGCCTTAACCTCATTTTATCAAAATTTTCTCACAGAAAATTCCATAAGTAATTAGGGACTACCTGTACAGTACCTTAAAACTGAGCCTCCTCTATGAATAGAAAACAATCTATTTGTTCACTGCAGTCTTCGCCTTTCCTGCAACTTCAGCTTAGATTCTCAGTCTTGTTTTGCAATTATCAAAGTCAGTATGGTATCCAGGGGGATACACTTGCTGTTGTTGGTGGCATTACCTCTTGAGCTCCCAAACAAAACACTCCATCCTCATAATCACATCATGTGCAGTGCTCCAGGCCCCACTGGGTGAGGGACTGAGATGGAAAAATGTGGTTTTTGCATTTATGTGTGGGGTGTTCTGGCTCTGGGTACTGCCTCTGGCGACTAAGCTGACTGATGGGCAGCAGCATGCTGTAGTTCAATGGGCAGGAGTCGAGATTTAAGTATTGAGACTGGCAGAAAAGAAAGATTAAAGTCCAACAAGTTTTCAGATCAAAGAGAGAGTGACTTGGTCCTATGTAAGGATGGCTACATCTGGAATAAATCCAGACACTGGAGCACTGAGCTTTGAAATGGGAACTATGAAAATATTGGCGATAAACCTCCTGATTTTCTTGTACAATATCGAGTGTTCAAAATGGACAGGATACGCTATCTGACCTAGACAGAAACCATCAGAATTAACAGCCCTCCAGAATTTGTCGAGCATCATGAGTTGGTATTTTCTTCTTTTAATTACAGATTTTTCAATCTGATATGAAACAAATTTAGACCAGACTGCTGCAGGAGTCAATGTAATAAACACAGATGCGTAATCAGTGAGGAGAGGAACACCTCAGCACAGAGGGTATCCAGAGTCTTTTGTATGTCTGAAACACCACACAGTTAATGCAAAAAAGGCCTGGAATTGCAAACTAAACTGAAGAAAGGGTTTGTGCAATTTGGCTAGAAGTTAGGAAAGAAAGGATTTTCATTCCTGTAATGATACTCACATGGAGTTGTTCATAAGCAGTACAAAAGGAATCATCTGCCACCACAGTATAGGAAGAAGTCATTGAATCTGATGGTAGAAGGAATACATGATTGGAATAAGAAAATGGGGTTTGTTCCTTTTTTCCACTTCATTCTTTTATATTCCTGTGACTTGACTGAGATCATTCAATTAATTTTATATATTGTGGAATAGCCATGCATGGACTCCAACACCTGCTGGAAACTGAGGCAGTGGGAGCCTAAATCAGCAAGAAAGAGTCTTTTAACATCTCTCAGCCAAGGTCAGAGTACACAGAGTTTCTCCATAATAAGCCCTAGGGAAAACCTCTTCCCACCCCACTAGCATATTTCAGGAGGTCAAGTTAAGAAATCAATTATTTAAAAGTTTCATGATGTCGGTGATGAGACCTTCCTCAAACAAAATGGATTTTTTGTCCAGGCAAGACAACTGAGTGAGACCATGTCTTGCTTGCTGAAATCCAAAAAGTTTGGGACATCCTAGAGTGAATTTAGCAACTAACACAGAATATTTCTGAACTTCAGACTCTTTCTGATACTTCTGTCACTTCACTTTTTAGTCATGACAGCATCTCCTCCCAATTCAAAGAAGGCCATCTACCAAATTTTCTAAAAGGTTTCAAATATAAAAATAAAGCAGTGAGCTATTTTTAATGCACTTAGAACTATAGCACATGTGACAATTTTTATTTTCCTTCACCTATAAACCATTCTTATTTGTACCTGTTATATTCAAAGTCTTCCATTAATCTCCTTTTCTTTATAGTTTCAAGCAATTTACTGTGTGCTAAAGGAAGATGAGGTCACAGTCTGTAAATCCCAAAATCACCACAAGTGCCTTTTTAAAACATAAGCCTGGTATTTGCTATTCATCTGTACTGCTGTAATAGCTACTTCTATAAGCAAAAACATTTAATTCATGCCAAACAGAAAAATAATACAAAAGAGAAAATACCAGATATTCTTTGGTTTTCAAGTGTTGTTGCCCTTCCATTTAATCTTAGGACTAGGTAATGTATTTATGATGAGATTTCTCACTTTTTTTACCCAGCCACCAATATATTTTAATAAATTCTGTAGAAATATCTTCAAGGCCAGACACCTTGAATACTCTTGTTTTGATGGTGGTGTTTGTAACCTCATTCTTTTCCATGTAAGCAACAGGTTAAAGTTGATTAAAAGTTTAAATGTGTTTATTTAATTCAAACAATACTTCTGCTTTTATTTTATGGATTGAAAAGAAAATCTTTAAAAGATAGTCTGATACAAACAGGCTACAAACTGTATGCTTATTATATTTTTTTCTCTGAGTTCCCTCACCCATTACACAATAGCTCTTCATTTGCTTTTCTCTTTGTTGCCTATGTGCTGCCTTTAACATGTTTTTAATGTATGTTTTTCATCACTTGGCCAGTTTGTAAAGTACAATGAGTTATCTATACTCTGGCATTTTGTAAATTTTATGTACTTTCCTGCAGAATCAACAATACTGGTAGAATTCTCAGGGATACAATAACATCTGTTGCCAATCTCATTTATTTTTTGTTAACAAATTTCAACAGAATTTGACAGATACACAGACTACTCAAAAATAATTATGTTCCTCCAGGCTTCTTTGAAATAAGCAACATAGAGGAAAGTGTCCTGAAAGAAGACATCAGCTTAGCACAGAACTCAGATGCCCTGGACCTTAACCCATGAGGTAGAGTGAAGTTTCTAAAGTTTCATAGACTTCTCATCCATGGGACAAAAATTCTCACAAATATTTGGTTGCAGAAGTGTTTGTTATTATCTCACAAATATTGGCATCACCCCCCCGTCATATAGTATGTTAACTCTATAACACAGACAAACAATTTTAAGCAGGGGTTAATTTGCTTATCTTAATTTTAGAGCCCAAATTTCTGAGCCATCAGGAAAGCTCTGATCACCTTGACTTTTCCAGCAATTCAGAGAAAAAAAAATCCCATAAAATACCGGTTGAAAAATGAAAAACTTTATTCTAAGTGTAGGGTCTATTACACAGCAGTACAGCATACCTGCAGTTAGGCTGTTATAAGAATCCTGCATATCTTTATACTTATTTAAGGGATAATCTTTATTTCTTACAGCTTTGCTGCACAATGCCATTAACAGCTGCTGAGATTAATAACAGAAGTTAAATCAACTTCCAGAGCTGTATATAGAGAGCATACAACAGGGCCACTGAGGGAACTTAATTGTATTTTGAAGTAAACCACACATAATAGAAGACAGTAATATTTTTCTCCTCTTGGGGAGAGGGGGTCTTTGCAGACCTGTACTCCTCTTGAACTTTCTGTTAACATATAGTATGTCCTAGATGCATAAAGATGTAGAAGATCTAAAGTCTGCACTGAGGAGACACAGGGAATGGAAAGACTAATTAAAGTCTGCTGTAAAGTGAAAGCACATTAGCTTAAGCTCATTAGATTCCTGTACGGGTACTTTGCTTCTGAATGAAAGGGTCCACACTGAGCTGACTGCACTTCAGCTAATGTGATTTTACATCACACTCTAACTTATTATATCCCGACTTTACTGGACCTGTGCCTTAAAAATCTAAATGCTTCCACAGTGAGGTAAAATCTCCAAACAAATGAAGGGGCTCCAAGTGCCAGATTACAACAGGCAGTGAGTTACAGATCCTAAGGCAAATGGCTTCTAAACACCATCATGGCCAGCAGCAGCTGACAGAGGTGGCTGCAGCCGCCTGCTTGTGGCAGCCTGCTGTCTGCTCTTTGTGCCACAGCAGAGGCTGCAGAGGCAGCATACACTCACTGCAATTGACACAATCTGCTCCTCTCCCACAGTGCTCCCACTGCACATTAGGAGCCCTTCAGGAGCAGCAGACAAGTAGTCCATGACAGTGGCTCCTAGAGCCATAAGAGGTAGGGACTGGAGTCAATAATGCTAAACCTGAACACATGACACAATACAGTAGAGGAGATACAGAGAGTAGACACTGAGACAAGTTACCAGACCTAAACTCCAAAACACCTACCAGCAGTTCCTGCAGGACTCTACAGGGACAGGGAACCTTTCCTCAGCACCCTCTTGGAATACCAAGCACTGCTGTCCCCCAGAAATCAGAGTCTGCTAGTCACTTCTTCCTAAGGGTTACAAATTATGTCCTCAGTCAAAAAAAAAAAAAAAAAAAAAAAGAAAAAAAATATGGCTAATATAGTCAAATCATGGAAGTTACTAATAAGCACCTGACTCAAAAGCAACATCACAGGTGATGCAATGAAAGCTTCCAGACCAAATTCTTCGCTTAAAGTAGAAACATAACTTTCCTTACTTCATCTTCTCTTTTATATAGCAATTTGTGACTCAAGACACATTTAAATCCAAAGACAGAGAGATTTACTAGTGGAGAAGGTAGAGAATGAGAGAATGTACCAAGTGACAATTTAAGCTTGATTTCTTTTACTGTATGGTCTAAGGAGAACAAAAATATGTGCTAATTTTGACTAAACTAATTTAACTTTTAATGTAACAAATTAAAATTTACATCACTCACACTTCTTAAACATGAGTTATTAAATATAAGTTTAATGCTTATTTGCTCTGAATATTGCTATTTTTCAGTAGCATAATGAACACAATTTAATGGAAAGAGGATTAGCAGAGTCTTGTATTTGCAAATTTTCAAAGCTAGAAGTATTGGCACACTTATGCAATCTAAGAGATATACTGTTATGTGATTTATTTTGGACAATCATTAAAATTTTTTCTAAAGAGAGTATTTAGAGCAAACTCTAAAATGTTAGGAAAAAAAAGTAAAGTTTTAGTTATAAAAAAATCAAATTTGTGCTAAATAGAAATATATTTTATTAAATCACAATCTTGCTATGAATATGTTATATCAAAAAAATGATGATTACATTTTCAGAGTTCCTTTTCTTTACAAGTCCGCCACTTCTACTGAAATAAATCAAGAAATACCACAAAAGTGGCACATGTAACATTCCTCTATGTCTGTGGGTAGGCATAATTATACTGACTTTTCTAATAAAATGTATTAGTTCTCTAATAATTGTTCTAAATCCAGGAATCAGTTCTCAAAATGGTTAGGAACAGCAATGGTTTAGTTTCATTGGCTCCATCCATTCATTTCCCCTGCACTCATTAACAGAAAGTAGTTTCTGATTCAGTCAGAAATTTAAGGGCTATAATTTCTATCTTTGACCGAAATTGCAAAATGACACTTCCTCTCCAAATCAAAGGCAATGTGCTTCTTTCAGGCTCAGTAACTGCACTGTAAGCCTGTTGAAATCACCAAACAGCAAAGTTCTCTAAACACTAATAAGATGCAATTTTAAGACAATGTGACCTGGAAGATTTTATATTTTTACATCTTCTTTACCCTGTGCTTTTTATTTCTGCCTTGTTTATTTTATAAGAGCCACTTATTTAAATAAATGATAGTATAAATGTGGGCTGAGGGCTTTTTAGTGAGAATAATGTGTTGGTTTCCCATGTTTTCTGTATTTTCTATGTAGGAATAGATCTGTGTGGTGTCATTACCCTATCACTCCTTATCTCTAGGTATTGTTATTACACCTACCTGTTATCAGAGATGTGTATCATATTAGTGAGTACCTCATCACAGAAATATCAGCTTTTTCCTTTGATGCTAGAGCATGCAGTACTGATTTCTACATATGTACAGCATTACCATAGAGACTTAGCAAAAGATAGCTACTACCTCACAGAAAGAGCCCTGAGGTTGTGTGGAGATTAAACTAGAAACGTTCAGGATGCCAACAGCACCTTTCTCAGGAAAACATCAAAGAGGAAAGGAGGATTTATTCAGCCTAGCAATCGTCCCCCAAAGAAACACTTGCAAATTGTTTGAGGAAAGCATGTTTAATGTTAAATACATTGGCACAAACAATTAACCAGATTAGAGGGCATTTAATTTACCAGAAGCTTCATAGGGTAAACAGTGATCTAATGCCTAATTCCCAGATAACAGGCAGCTGCTGGTTTCATAGCAAATGGAGTTGCAGGAACATAAAGAAGTGCTGCTCCTTGCTTGTACCAGGATTCTTCAGACATTTAAGATTTTGTTTGTCTCTGCCTGTTCTCAACACTAGCTTAGCTTTGCAGCATCAAGGTTTGAGAATTGTGACTCCTATCTGTGCCCCAACTGTTTTTATGTTCCTAGTCAATTTGATTATAGTGTTTGAGCATGGCATATTAGAGGAGCAATGTAGCAAAGCTTTCCTACCCAGATACATGGTGAAGATCATAAAACCACACACGTATAGAGCTGCGCATTAAAAAAAAAAAAAAAAAAAAGGTTAAATTTTTTAAAGCTTTTTCACTACAATTTAAGAAATATTTCTAAAAACAAAAAATTGGATTAAATTCAAAAATGAAAAGCTTTCAACCCAGAGTACTTGGAAACCAAACTCCTAGCAAAACAAAACAAACCAAAGGGTTTTGTTTTGCCAAGTGACCACCTTCCAACAAGAACTGAGTACACTATCAAGCTCCTGATCAACTCTGCTGTCCTGTCCTAGATGCAGACTGATTTTTAATGCAAGTCTATTCAGGGTAAAACAGCAAAATAGAAGAATTGAAAGTGGTAACTGTCACGTTAAGCACACAGGCTTACCTTGCACTGCACACTGGATGAACATAGAAAATAAGGTTCCAGTATAACATCTGCTTTAGCATCTGCCTTCCTCACAATGACAAGAAGACATATAAGTGTGTTATCTACAGGAGAAATGCAGAAGTTTCAATAATTCCATAAAGACTGCCTGGCTGACACTGTGATATGTGAATTTCTGGGAGTGTGCTGGCAGCACAGGCTGCTAACATTTCCATTCCCCTCATATCACACCTGCTGGCACAGCAGCTCTCTTATTGCAGATTTTGTCCACCGACTTGTCTCAGTCTGTTTACAAGTAACATGTTAATATTGTTAGTACTGGAAATACACAGTTTCTCTTAGTGCATAGTATTACTGTTCCCAGTGGTGCATGTGCTGACCAAATTACTTGCCAAACTTCATTCAAAAAGACAGAAAGTGTTACATTTGTCTTTGTGATGACGCCTGGAGATGTTACAAAGTACTGTACTGAGAGGGTTCTTTACCCCTCTCTGGGACACTTTTCCTTCACTGTTTTCCAATTCTTTCAATGATTTTCCATTCCTCTTCTTATTAAAAGCTAGAGTTTAAAAACAAAGATTTGCAGAAGACTTTAGAAGGCAAATGGTTAGATGTGCATTTTCTAAAAAATCCTCCAACCTTGACACTATTGGCACAATAGTTTTCTCCTGACTTGCTAAATGCATGTCCTTAAATATCAGAAGCATACAGTTATATTACCTTTCTCTGCAGGACGTTTAATCCAGGGAGAACTAACTACACTTCATTAGTTTAGAACTTGCCCAAATACGTTTTCAGATCATTTAATCACACCCTATAGTCGCACCTTTAATTTGCACAGTCTATGCAAGATTTCAAAGTATTTTTTTATTCCTTTGACTTCTTAGTAAAAACAGTCTGATCCGTGATATCACACTGGGTTGCTGACTTTCTCTTTGAATGCAGCTAGCCCACAAGACTGCTGAACTGCCACTCTCTGTCAGCAGAGCCTCATCAAAGGAGCACCTGTTCCCAGAAACTGGATTTACTTTGCAATCAAGGGAAAAACACCCATCTGGCTGACCATGACTCATAGAGAATTTTATGTGAGTCAGTGATAATGGTCACTAAACTCCAAATCTGGATATTTAAAAAAGTTCCTGCTTGTATTCGCAAACTCCAGTAAAAACTCAAAGATGATTAATAATTTGTTGAAATATTTGTATTCCCTTCCTTCTGTCTCTCATCCACTAATGTGCACAAAATAAAATGCAACAGAATAATTGAAGTAGGAACTATTGGAATGTGAGTTTTCTTATTATTACCTCCCATGTTACTTTGCATTTTCCAGATCAAAGACATGATAAAAGTACAAGGGATGTGGAAAATAGCTACACTGCTACTATCAAATGCTGAAATATTTTCACACTAATGCCTCATGTCAATAGCAGAGTTTAACCACTACCTTATGATGTCAATGTTCTAGTGACCTGCATGAAGCTACTCTGCCAAAATGGAGAAGAACATGAAATGCACTATTCTATTACACAAGTTGTTGTTATAGTGGAACTGAATGAGTTTCCTGCTGACAGAAGATTTTATTATTCTTCTGTTGTTTTTTTTCTTTTTCAGATTTTCCGGATCACTCAGATAAGATTTCACAGACCACTGTCACACAGGCATTAAAAAACACTTTTTCTTCCTTTCTTGGAATATTTTTGCCAATTTAGAAAGTTCTAAACATGTAATTAGATAATGACAAAACAGAAAAATTATGGCACAGTCTAAAGCAAGGAGAAGAGAAGAAAATAGTATGTTGGTGATCAGCAACAACAGTTTATTGATTTGGATCAAATCCTAATAGAAATCTACACCCTTACAGATCCTGGTGTCTTCTGTAGAGTTTCTCAATCTGCCATGCTCACTGACCTGCCTTACATATTCCTGCTAGCCCTTGCCCTTCAAGGTTTTTACTCTAAAAAGACACAGCAAACAGCCAGCAAGAATACAGAATACTCAAAACTCATCAAACATGTCAGGATGAAGAACAGGATTTGGCATCTTTAGTCTCAGATCAGCATCAAAGTCTAAAGGCAATATGATCTGAAATTTTCAAGGCCTTCTGATGTGAGTGCTTCCATTTCTGGTGTCCTGGTAGTTTCTTGGTCTGATTTTACTTCATGAGTCTGAGAATATTTTTTTACTCAAGGTCTAAAAGGTTATATAAACAAGGTTGAGTCCCAAATACCAGTTTGTATGAGTAGTTTTACAGTTCCACTATCCTGAACAAATAATTATTAGCAAAAAATGTATCACAACAGAATAAATCCCAACAAAAAAGAATTCCAAACATTCATAAAAGTAAATGTTGTTAAAATATATCTTGCTATCACACTAAGATATAGGCAGGCAAGCAGTTTGGTTCATAAAAACCTAAATCAACAGATAATCTTCAGTCATGGATCAGCCTGCTAGGAGTCCATACACAGTGTAATAAACTTAGATACACAAAAATACTAGACAGATTTCCTGCATCGTCATCTCTTCACGAGTCTTACATCAAGAAAAGTGGAATATTTAATCATGAAATATAAAAAATTATTACAAATCCTCTAATATAAAGCATGTGCAAGGCCATTGTTAAGAATGGAATTTCATAAAGCAACACAGAAGCTGTTCTCTTCATACAATAACTTGTCTGCAACAGGACATTGCAAATGGGAAAGCACAGAACCTAATGGATATGTCTAAACCTAAAACAAAGGAGAAAGAAAGACCAACAAGGTGAGTCTATCCCAAATACTTGGAGACACTGGTATCACCTCCAGGGGACTATTTCTGGACAAGTGCACTAGAAGAATGATTGCATCATGGCCCAGCTCCTTGCTTGATGAAGATCTATTTAATTTAGCAGGTTTATTGGCTGAAGGCCCAATCAGGAGCTTGGAGTTCAGCCTGAAATTTTTATCACGTATAAGTATCCTTGCTATACTCTGAAGAAGGAAAGCTTATATCTGTTTTGTTGGCTTATTTGAGAAACAAGTTCACTTTCTTCTTGTTTTCCCTGCACACAGACCCAAATGTGTGCTCCCATCAGAGCAGAACTTAACATACTTATGTGCCCCTTTTGGAAACAACACAAAGAAACCTAAATAATTTGTTTAAAATGAACAATCCATATGTACATATTCATGCCAGATAACAACCTAAACTTCACCCAGCCTAGAACTAGACCAATGGCACCTTCCAGATGGAATTTTGTGTACCAGAGATTTCTAATACCCCCATTTATAACACAGTGCATTATAAGATTTGTTTTCTGAAAATGCCAGCAACAATTGATAAGTCTGGAAATCCTAAAAAAACTTGCCACAATTAACAAAGTAAAAAGAATTTCGGGTTATAACTCTATACCAAACTAACCTAACTATACAGACATTTTAAGGTTTTACTTCTAGAAATAAACCTGAAAGCCCTGAAATCTGGAAGTCAGAATCTGTCTTAAATCCTTTGGGTTTTTTTGAGCAAACTTATCAGCCTTTGCTAGCTCCCAGAAAACATCGTATTTCTGTTTTCAAAAATAATAGAAAACTACGTTGGGAAGACGAAATTTTAGACGAAATCTAGAAGGACCATCAAAAATATTGGCTTTCTGGCACACAAACAGCAAGAAACAGCAACATGAGCAAAAGATGTACAACATTTTCAGAATAGCATTTTTTGCCCCATTTTAAACCCCTGTTTTTAGACAATAGATTAAATTCCTTGATGTTGATATGTGGAATAGTAATTGAAAATCAACAAGCCTGTTCTTACACAGCTCTCCTTTATATTACAACTTTTGAGATCAGTGTAATTCTACTAATGTATTAACACTTTTTATAACACCTCTCAGCTTGTTAGTTCCTAGATGCATGCCAAAAACCAAAACTAAAAAAAAAATACCCCACAGGAATAAAGGTATAGCTATAGAGTAAGTTTGAGGTAAAAAATGCAGTTATTTCCTTCTTCTATAACATATTTGTACATAACACCCTGTATGCAAGTATTATATCTGCTTATACTCTTTCTCTGTTGAAGGAAAAAACGAAGTTCAGATTTTCCCCCTAATAGGTTCACATTACTAAATTTGCTGTCAGCAATGCATTATTATCCTAGAACAGCAATTTCAGAGACCCATGAAAACCTAAATATAAATAAGTGCAATTTTTTCCATTAAGAAACACCAAGAAATCCATTTTATCAATATAAAATTCTGCAAATTTCTGCAGTACAGTTTCCTTCAAAGTTTTTTTTTTTTTTTTTGCAGTGTGTTTGACAAGGAGAATAAATAATCACTGAGAATAATATATTCAGGCGTTTACCTATGTGGTTATTTGCAAATTCCATATCAACAAACCGCAATTACAGTTCACACTGGCGTATCTTCAACGGAGAGTTTTATGAAGACTTATGCAACCAATTAGGATGATAGTTCATGTGACACATGAAGTCCTGGGGCACATCATTTCAATCATTTGCTGTTGTTCCTGACTACTGACTAGATGGCTTCACTTCACAACACTGTTTTAATTCAGTATAATTATTTCATTAAAAATCAAATTTCATTTCTTGCTCCAGAAAATCTCATACAAGAAGCTGCAATAGACAGGCTCTGAGTATATTAGACAATTTTGCACTTGCCTAGGTAATCATGATCTGTGAATACCAGAGATGCACAAATACACTGAGTTTTACTTTCAACTCAGCAAACAGTTCATGAAAGATTTTTATGCTGCTGATCAGCCACATTTCTCCATTTATTTTCATGGGTTTTGTTTTTTAAGGAGCTGGGTGTAGTCACAACATTTCAAAGCAGCATTCTGTTTCAGATCAGTAAGAAAAATTTATAGAACAGAAGCATGAAATTGCCAAAATTTCATTCTACAACTAAATTTCTTTAAATTTCAAAAAATTAAACATGCATTTTGGTTCAAAACCGCAGGGATGGGTGCAGATCAGTGACAGTTCTTTTCAGTGTGCTCACTGCAAAGCTGTGTTCCTTTTTACCACACTCCTCTGCATGAGATAGGAAATCCTTCTCTCATTGGAGTAGTCAACTCCATTCACACTGCGTGCACAGACATTTTTGTGAAATGTGAAATTGTGAAACCTACAATTACCATAAGTGTCATGATAGAAGGCACAGCCCATCAGGGAACCCATAAGATCAGGATGTCTAAGAAAATTTCAGCTGATAGACTGCTGTGCTTTACCTATTAAAAAACATACAAATCAACTGCATAGTAAAAATTGGATCAAAATCAAGTGAAAACACTCATTTTTAATTCTATTGACTAAAACTGAAACTAAGGAACTGTACTTTACATTTGAGAAATCATTATAGAAAAAGGATTATAGCCAGAGATCTCTCTTTATGTTTCAACTATTCTACTTATTGGTCTGCTTAGACTCCACTGTGGGATTTCATGTCATTGTCTTCATTTCCTCTGGCCTTGTCCTTGTGCTCTTAGTTACAGGAATTTTAACATTTTTCTAAGGAAAGTTTTCAAAATTCTTTGCTTAATGAGCAGATCTCATTATCTAAGATTTGAAGTTCCACTTTATTATCAGGAATATTATCTGGCATCTCTGTGATAAAAAATTCTGCATTTTCATATTCTACTTGTTTGAGAATAATGGGCATTTTTTTGACCAATTCTGCCAATACTTGAAGCCAAGCTTTCTTTTGTTGTTTCCACATATGCTCTTCACTCCCCCTCATTTTCAGCTTATATAATATTGATGTCAATTTAATCTTGAGGTTGCTAGTATTAGCACCACAAAAAATTGTATTCGACAAACATTTTCATCTACATAGACCATGAAAATCAAAGAAAAAGAAAGTCTGAAGAAATTAAATAGGACAACTGGATTTCTGCATTATCTGCTTATTCCTTTTCTTCCTCGTAGTCCTATAGTTTGCAAAATATATTTAGCATTTTCCACTGAAACTTTTTGAGATGCTGGATGGGGAGTGGAAACACTGGAATTTATTGTCGCTCTTCAACATAATAAAACTCTAAAAAAAAATTCCACCACGTTTAACTATTTTAATTATATATTTATTGTTTAATTTTCAAATCTTCTGAGGCATGAAATTAGACAATTTTGTAGTATCTATGTCTTTGTAATGTCTTGGGAGACATCACAGAAGACCCTCATGAAACCACTCCATTCTTCTGCTATCTGCAGTCAAATGTAGAGTGAAATTGTTGTAGGACAAGAACAGCAAACAGCAGCAAATAAGAACAAGCAATGTGGAAAGCAGCTATTTGGACTGTCCCAGAGCACATTTCAGTGGGTCCAAAGCAGAGAGCCAGTTCAGACAACACTTTCTGCCTCTCCCCCCCAAATCTTAATTTCTGGAAACAGAAAAAAATGGAAAGCTGAGTTTCTCTAATACCATTTTTAGTGGAAACAGGGACTATAGGTAAAGTTGCTCAGAAGCAGTACAGAAATGAACTGGAGAGAGGAATAAGCTGGTGATCCAGTTGGGATGAGGGAAACAAGATCTATTTGATGGAAGCCTCAAACTTTACCTTAAATCCCACGTTGACTGGTTTGCAGTAGCTAGAGCTTTGGATACTGCTTGTCACTATAGTACCAACTTAACATCTGAGTCTTGTTCCTCCACAGATTTTTATTCTCTAAAATCTGTCCCCTGGCTGCTTTCTTGGCTCCTGTCATTAGAAAACCAAGAGTATAGCATCAAAAAGAAATGCTCACCATATTACCCGTCTCAACTCAACAGCCTGGAGCACACATTTTACTGCTAATAGAATAATACTGCATTGTGTGGTTTTGAAGGAGACAAGAACTATTTGAAGGGAATAAACACGTATTGCAAGCATGGGAAGGATTTGCTTCATTTAAAAAATTATAGCTTTTCAGCATGAGTGATTCAGAGAATTGTATGTACTCACACCATCACGACCAAGGTCACAGTATTTCCAGAAGTTTTCGTACCATCTCATACAGCACAATATTCCATTTGCAGATATGTCTGGTCTGCAGGCAATTGTTTTAACTTTTTCGCCACGTTAAGTTTCTCTTTCTGAAGCCCATTGAAAAGTTTCTTAAACAAATACCTGACTAATCCTAACAAACCATATGTTAGATCCTAAGGGCAGCCAAAGACAACACAGCAGAGCTGCCTGAAAAGTTACTAGATACTATAATCTGCACAGCTGGGTGGCTGAAACCTGCAGATCATGCTAATTAAAGAGGAAATGGGAAGAGGTTAAGAAAAACAGCCTAAATAAACCTACTACTAACAAATGCTAAGCTTCAACATACTAGTTTTTTCTAACTAGAGAGAAGCTAAGTAAAAATCAATAGAAAAAAAATACTTCTGTTATGTTCTTATATCAAATGGATGTATTTTCCCAACTACATTTAAAGGGGGGGGTTTTGTGTTCCTCCATGTTAATTCTCAATAAACTGTCAGGCAATGCTTAAGGGCCCAGAGTAGAGTCTGTCCAACAGCTCAGTCTCAATTTGGAGATTTTAAATCAATGCTTAGGGTCCCTTCCAGCTCTCCTTACAAACAAGAGTTTCACCCAACAGAAAACGATGCAGTGGTGTTAAGAGACACTACTACACCTGCAGAGGGTGGAAATCACAAAACTGTGATTACTTTCCTCTCAGACTCCCTTATGTGTTTGCATTTCCCAGGACTGTTTTCTTTACATTGTTATGAAAAAGCAAGCAGAAGACACTCCCACTGCTAAAGCATAGTGTCTCAGGGTCATCTTTCTTTGATTTTTTTTTATGTAGGTACCTGGGAAGCTCTCATTCTCATACCCCTGGTAAGGAAAAACCTTGCATACTCCCCACAAATGAATGAAAAATATGCAGTTTTGCACAGCAATCTCATTAAACCCATACCTCAGCCTATTCCATTAAAATTTAGCTCAGATGCACCTCTGATGTATTGAGCCAGGAACAACGTATGCAATCCAGTATTCAGATGGTTGGTTCAATTTTGGGGTACCCAGCACAAAGACACACAGAAAAACTGGGGAAAGTTCAGCAGATGGTCACTGGGATGGGCAGGACAAACATTTGACCTATGAACAGAAGCTGGGGAATCTGAGTTTGATCAGTCCAGAGAAGGGAAGGGTTGGGAGAGCCACAGAGCAGCCCCAAGTAACTATGAGGAGAGTATAAAGAAGACAGATCAGGGCAATTCTGTGAGCCTTTCATCTTAAAATTCAGTCACTGGATTCCCACCTTTCACTGTTTTTTTCTGCTGGCCACATTCCCTTTTTCATAACTGAAGACGAAAGTACAATTCTATGTACTTTTATGACCATGTATCCTCCCCTGACTTCATTTAATATTATAGAAGACCATGTCACTACAGTAATGCAGTGGTAAAGTATTTGGAAGATTATACATGAAAAGTCTTATCCAAAACAGCAGCAGTCAGAGAAAGAACCCTGAGAGTACTGTATCTTGCAAGAAATTTGAACATTCTAGTCACCTATTCTGGTGTAAACATATATGTTAACATTCAAAATGACATTGAAGTCATTGTAAATTAAAGCAGAATGATAATTGAGGGAATTGTCTATTACAATCCAGGAATTTGGATGCAAAAACCTAAAGCAAAACAACCAAGTGAAATTATATTTCTTCAAACTACAAACAAATTCCAGCTATAACAATCTCCTTTAGGGAAATGCAACTTTCAGTAGAACACTACCTCGAGGGAAATTGTCATTATTTCCCTTTCTTGGTTACTAACCAGTAATTTGCCACTGGGAAGTCACAACCCACTAACTGAAGCCAGTAATTTGTCACAAAATATCATAGACATTCTTTCTAGATATGAGCAGTCCATTGATTTTATTACTTACAAGAGGGAGCCCCCACCAGGAGTAGGAAAATCCACGAAACTTCTTCATCGGACATTACCCAGAACTGAGAAATTCCTTATAGTGCCATCTTGAAGTTAATCCAGTTTTCTTGCTCTCAGAAATTACAATTTGGCACTTTCCTCCAAATTATTCATGACTGTCTGAAGACAATAGTAGATTCTAAGAACATGTTGTTATGAGGTCATTAATCTATGGATGATGTCTGAAGGAAAACTCCTGTGAGCCAATCTTATCTCACCTTCAACCCCAAAAAAATTTCTATTCATGGCAAAAATGGCACCACCATAAATGGTCTGTGTGGTAAAACAAATAACAATAAAATACAGGGATCAAGATTTTCTGTTTCATTTTTCTGAAATGGTTATCATTCTGCCCTTCTCTGTGGTAATCCTTTTGAATCAAAGGAGATCAGCTCATCCCATATGATTCAGGACTGTTGGTGAAAGGAAAAGATTAAATCTTTGCAAGAATTGGAATATTAAAAAAATTCTCACCAAAACAAACACACACACACAAAAGCAAACAAAAAAAAAACCTACAACAAAACCCCCAGACAATTGCCCTTATTAAAGTTTAGTCTAATCATTTATGATTATGCACATAAGGCTAAGCACCCCTATATTTTTTCAGATTGGCCATAATAATGAGGAAGCTCCCATTAAAACAGTATTCTGTTGAATGCAATTATCCTACAAAATACAACAAACCCAGGAATGAAACATAATTATGACACTCATCTTCCCCAATTACATCCAAACACCAAAGATCCTTAAGAAAAAAATATAATTGTTTCACTCATCTTCTCACTTTTAAATACTTTTTCCATCTGTATTGGTAAATTAAGCCTGAACAGAAAAACAAATTTATTTGAAATTACTTAAAGTAACATCACTATTTTCCACGTATTTTGTTTGTATGTATTATGATTCTTTTCACATCCAAAATTTTGAAATAAAATCTTTAATTCTCAGGTTGCCTCTTTATAATTTGTGTAGCTCACATACTGAGACCTGTGTGGTAAACAAATTAATTAAATATTTGCACCACTAGATGTGCTACTAGAACCTAATAATTGTTATCTATATATGACATCAGTATCCAAAATACAAAGCTTTACAACTTATAAGTAAAAGTACATTCTCTATACCGTGATATAGAGCATGCAATTTTCTTCTCTTTGACTATATGATCAATCAAAACTGAAGACCTTCTGTTGTAAGACCACTCACAATATAAATATTGAGCCTAATTATGTGTTATACTATTGCTTTAATGCAATGTAGAATGAGACTGAACAGTGCACTTGCAGTGCAGTGCAATCGAGCTGTCAGTAAAGCCAAAGTAAATTAGACAAGGTCATATCTCAGTACCTATACAGAAAGTTTATTATCTTGATTTTGTTCCCTGCGAATTCCTGCTCTCTTTTTACTAAAAGTTACATCTCCTGCATCTTACATGAATCCTGAGTTGATCTTACAAATGCTGAAATAAAGAGGAGAAAAACTTGAAACTCCAGAAGTATCATGAGCTCCGCTGTAATTCATAGCAAAGAACTGTGCTGTGTTTGCCTGACCAGCTGATGACCAGTTCCAATCAGCAGTGATTCAAACATCCCAGAAAAAAATATTTGAGACCTCAGGGTTTTTTTATTAGGCCACTAAGAAATCTTAGCACCAGCAAATGCTGTTTGCACTGACCTTCATGCTCAGCTGTGACCTGAGCAACTCTGTTCAGCAGAAGGTATTACCAAAGCTCTAAAAGAAGCTGCACTTAATTAATGCTAACTTAAAGTCAGAGCAAAGTGTCACATCTTAAAGGAAAGGTCTCTCAGGATACCCAAGTCCTTCACATATCTCATTAGCTCCATTTAGAGTCACTGTGTACACTTTCCCACTTGCCATACCTGTATGCAGCGTGCAGTAAATTTTCTGCATAGACATTTCTATGCAAAGGTGGGGACAGGGGCTATCAGCCTCAGATGTTCCCTCCACAAGTGAGCAGCCCAACACCTTCTCAGATCAAGCATGAAAAAGCTGATTAAAGGAGCCTCCATAAGTCCATACGAGGGGATGAAGAAAGCCGACCAGCCCACAAACCCTCCTTAGCAGTCAGGTCATCAGGTCTGAGATCATAAAGCGCAGAGCATATCTTCAATGGATGCTAAATCTGGGAAAACGTTACTTTCTGAAACAAAGCACCTGGCTTCTTAGAGTCTGATTAAAGAAAGACACAATAATAATTTTTAAAAAACTAAAATGCTGAAGTTGACAAAACTTTTTGATTACACATGGAAAACATACTTGTTTTTTCCAGAAAGTTGAAGTCTTAAGTCAATGTCTTACAGCACTACAACAAGAGATTTTTGGGATTTTCACTCTGAACTCCAGCCTTGGGACACAGAGATGCTTTTTTTATATATATTTAATTAACTAGATTTGAGTGATTTTCAAACAGAACAAGTAAAATCACATTAGGTGAAATCAATAGGTGATGTGTTAAATCAGTGGTTAGTTTACAACATAAAGCATTTTTATACCTAAATGAAGTTTCTGTTTAGTAGAGTAAATGAAGAGAGATCCACGTAAATCCCAAACATATCTAATTAAAATAAGGTAATTATTGTAGAGCTATATTTGAACAGACAATACAGTTGCAGCAATTATCTCTAATTATGCAGCTCCAATCACAGAATAATAGAGGTTTCAATGTCACTAAGCACTATAAGGATAATTACTCTTTCCATTATTCTGATGGGCACATAATTAGCAACTTTAAGAAAAAAAAAAACAAAAAACCTTCAGGGGACATAATAGCCACACTTTAACTACAGGCTGATTGAGAATGATCAAGGTATTCATTGCAAAAAGAAAAAGTAGCACCCTCAATTGGTTTCAACTGAATAGTCATGTACTTCCCAAAAAATAGCATTTATTCCATGCTCACAATCATGTTTTATTAAAATACTATGCTTACTGAACAAGAATTTAAAAAATTAATAAAATAATTAAAATAGTAGTATTTAATAACATAGCTGAAAAATTTAGATAAAATCCTCTCCTCTAACAGAGGATATTGAGGTCCAGAACACAAGTGTAACCACGGATTCATCTGAACCTCTAACCAGTTCTTCAATATTATATTCTTGGTAACTGAAAATCAGATGGACAAGAGAGCAGAAACCCTAGTGACAGTACTAACAGACTGTACTCTGGGGATTTGTCTCACAAATTTCTATATTCATTGTCTCCAGATTGTCTGTTTTTCTGTGGTTTACCTTGAGTGACACACAGAAATTGTGGCCTCACAAGAAGTGATGTAACTGAGAGCTAGGCATCCCCTCATGTTTCAGTCCATTCCTCAATCTACGGCGCTGGACATGACCTGTTTTACAAAAGACTGAACCAGTCCTTATTTCTGGTGTCAAGGAGGCATGGCATGGCCACACCAAAAAAAACAGACACATTCAACCAGCTGGACACAGCCACAGGGCCACCTGAGAGCTGTTAAGCATGCCCAACAGTCCAGCACCCACCCCCCTGTGTTGGCATGTTGGCATCACCAAGCACTGCTGCGTTCACGCTGATGAGAATGTCCATGAGACCACCACTCCTCATACTCTTCCCAGTCACCTGTGACCACTGTGCTGCCCCCTGCTAACTCCCAGATTGGTTCCCTCCTACTTTAGGCATGTTGCTGACTCACCTAAGCCAGAGAAAAAAGCCTGGTTTTCTGCTCAGTCAAACAGGGAAAGGGAGGTAGCTCTAGGTGAGGTCTGGTGGCTTAAATTACCCCTTGCAAGGTTCTGCACCACTTCTGCAGCTGAATGGCCAGAAGTTATCTCAGCTGCGTGCCTGAAGCTAGATGGGATGACTCCAGACCTAAGAAGAGATCAATCTTCTTTGCTGTCCATCCCTAGAAAGGGTGGCACAGCAAAAAAAAAAAAAAAAAAAAAAACAGGGCTGTCCAGTCAGGGTTGCCACGGAATCACACTGTTCCTCACTTAGCATATAGTTCAAAGCCTCAGAAAGACTAACTGCTGCTGTTCCCAAGAACTAGCTGGAAAATTTCCCCCTCTGTGCTGATGCCTGATGTGTGGGACACAAAGGACACCCCGTGGACACCCACTTATTCCCCGGCCAAGCCCTAAGGTAAATACACTGTTCTCACTGACAAGGAATATCCCCTATCTATTCAAGACTTGGCAGCTACAGTCACTGAAGTTATGTCCAGAAAAAAGTAACATGGTTTTAAAGGGATTTAATTGGATATTTAAGTGACAGCCAGTTCTAGATTAGGACTCAATAAGCTCCCAGATTTTCACTTTTATGAGTGGCAATCTTTTCTGCTCGTCTGCAGAACCAAAAGCCCACCTAAGACTCCTAACAGAGGCTTTCAAGCACAAGCATTTTGGAGTGTGAACTGGAATCAAAAAATACTAAAAATCTCTAACTTTTCTTTCCAGCCTAGACAGAAAGGATATGCAACACAAAAAATCTATAATTGGGGAGAGGAAAAAAGGTACCATTCTTATATAGTTGCAGTTATAAGACCTGAAAAAGATTAATGCTTCATTTTGTAGGGTGGAAAGTAGTAAAGGTGTTAAAAGCCTCTTGTTTTCCCTCAGTGCGTAGATTTAAAAGAAAATTGAGGAAACATAGTGCTTTTAAGAGAGACTATTGAGACTTTCTGCAAGACTAACAGCCAAGACAGTATGTATTTGTATTTCTAACTTGATACATGCTGCACACTGATTGCAAGGTTCAAAACACAGACTCACCCCAAACAGGGTCCTCTGCCCACATGCTGTACATCACATATCTGCAGCCCAGTGCCACAGCCTCACTCCCCCAGCCTGAGATGCCAGCAGCCAGCTGCAGAAGGTCAGCCTGAGCTGCCACCTGATGGCTAGAAAGCAGCCAGGTATCTCCAAGTGACACAATGAATATGTTCCAGCTGCCCACTTGGTAAAGCCCTACAGAAATATACAAACAATCCCTACTGGCAGCTTATGCTCTTTTAACATATTTCAGCCATTTTCAACTAAAATGTACAAACAAACTGAAATTCTATCATACACTTGCCTCTCACAACTCAATTCATCACCTCTTTACCAACAGTAAAAAAAAGAAGTCCTGCAGTTTTCCTGTTAGACCAATACTTTATTGGCAAGGCAAGATGAAGTGAAGAACACTTCCTACATTTGAGTGAGGCCCTCCCAGCAAATGCTTGACTGTTGTGCCATATAAAAGTGGCTTCAGATAAATCAAGACTTCTGACTCCCATGAGGATTAGACAGCACGAGGAAGGCCAAAGTTTTCCAGAGACACCCAGGGAAAAAAATGTTCTCAATATGTTCAGAACCAAAATTGCGATAACATCTTCACACTACTGGTCAGGCGTGCTTATTATATGGCATAAAAATATCTTCTTGTATTAGGTTTTGTGACAACCAGCCATTGCTTGACTGGACTAAAAATATTTCCCCTGGAACTGGATACCAAGTGTTGCCTCTTAGTTTCCAGCATTTCAATAATTGTGCATTCTTCAGAATAGTGAACAATTATGATAGAAACTTCCAATTTTGTCTGCAGCAAATGTAATATTCTTTTCCTACATGTTTGTTCTACACATTTCCAATTTCTTGTTTTGTGCTATTTGTGCACTTCCATCTAAGATGACTGAATTATTTTGCTTCCTAGTAGTGTTTCCTCTGCGTGTTTTTTTAGGGAAAGAGGGAGATGATGTTGTCAGAACTCTGTTGATACACATTCTTCACTTGTATGTTAGCACTTACCTTACTTCTTTTTTTACCTCAAAAGGCAGTGCTATTGCATTACCCCAGTTTCCTTCTTTTTACTTTCTATGATTTTTTTACTTAATTTAGTTCTGAACTTCGAACACTTTCCCTTTTACACTAGACTCTAGTTAGTTCTTTTATTTATAGGATTTCTCATAATGTTGATGAATAAAAGTTAGTGTTCATTTCTATTCTGCTGCATTACAGAGACAAGTTTTCAAAGTCAACACTATCTTCATCTCTCCCTGTGCCTCTGGGCACATAGAGTACAAATCATTTGGTGTTAAAAAAAAAAAAAGAAACCAAACCAAAAAACCTAGGGAAAAATACCCAACACAAACCACCACAACAACAAAACACCAATACACTTGAAAGCAGTTCAAAACCCTGCCAGAGAAAAATGCAGCAACAGAGAGCTCTAGAGGCCCTGTCCTGCATTGCACCAATTCCCACATATATATATATATGTGTACATATGCACACACACACTTTCTCATAAGCAGAATGCATGCCTCATGTCTTCTGTACATGTGATGCACAGAAAGTTTATGAAACACATCAGCCATAAGCTGCAATTATATGATATCCATCACTCTGTTCCGTTACCAGATGCAGGTTCATTTAGCTCTTTGAAATGAAGGGGACAGATGAGTGTTTTGCTTGGCTCTTTCTTTGGAAAAGAAGATTGTGCTTTTTGATGGCAAACAATAGACCCCTCTCTATGCCTACAGAATAAGTAAAGTCTCATTACAATAAATTCTGGACCAGTTCTGTAGTTGTCTACTTTTCCTAAATTTTTTTTAGAAGTCACAAAACCCACAATGCTTTTTCCAGCTCAGGTGAGGAGGATGCTCTTGCAGCAACTGTGCTCATCAAAACCCCTTTAAGGTAAGCTTCAAGTGGTTAGTAGAAAGAAAAACACTTTTTAAGAAATCCCAAACTCAGACATAATACAGCCATCATCAGGTACCACTGAAGTAAATCTTTCCAAAGTACTGTGGAGCCACCTAGCAGAAGGTGGGTGAGGAGCTTGTGTGCAGGAGTCTGTACCACACCCATGCTCTAAGGATGAAAACTGTGCTGCCATGTACCTGACCACCACCAACCATGACTCTTCCACAGAGCACATGCACAACAAAAGCTATAACACTGATACTACTATTAAAACTACTACTACCCAAGAACAGAGCCTGAACTTGCCATGCCACAAATACAGGTCTGTTTCACAGGGTCTGTTTTACCTCAGTTCCTGAAGTTTTGTAATGACTTCTGAACCAGAACTTGCCTAATTGGAAAATTCCCCCACTCAGATGTATCACAGCTCAGTGACTGCCCCAGGGCACCTCTAGTATCACCCCAGTATCTCTGGGGAGGTCTCTTTCCCTGTTGCTCCTGAAAGGCAAATCTGCCAGTTCCCAAAGCAGCATTTCCTCTTAGGAAGGGTCAAGATCAGACACCAATGCAACAACAAGCTAAGCCAAAGGACGAGAGCTTAATTACAGAGCACCAATTTGTTCAGGTGCCCAGAATGTTTAAATCCATTCCTGCCTGCAAACTCTCCTTCAGGCTGTTCAAATCATATCGTTCCACAAGAAGAGGAAAAACTAAAAAAAAAAAAAAGCAGCAAAATACTTAGGAATCACATCTGTCAGTCTTAACACTTTAAATTCCATGGTAAAACAAAAATGCATTCATAGATTTCAGGAGAAATGAAACCATAAGGATCTCACAAGCAGGTCTCAACACAAGCAAGAATGTTTATAATTTCCTAACACACTCACAAACATGAACAGTGGGTGTGGTGAAAAAAGACCAATCAACCATGTTCTGGCCATCCCCAAATCTATACTGGATGTGGGACTGCAATATAAATTTCCAGATTCTCTTTCTGTTTAATTCACATCTGTGCATATTATATTATCTTGTGACCTGAATAGTCTTCTTAGTTACACTTTATTTTAAATACAAGACATTAGTATGGTAAGGACACCATGCAAATCAGCAGGAGGCCTCTGCAGTAAGAATTATTTAACTGTTATTGTTTACATCAAGCCACATACAGATATAGAAAATCACCAAAAACTCTCAGATTGTTAGTCCCAAAAAACACAAATGATGGGTCAGACTCTAAAATCCCATGGAACACCAGCTACTCAAAGATTAAAGATAATGGCTGGAGTTGGGGGATTTTTCCTGCTTGCTCCGAACAAACCTGCATGGTGCTGATGGCACTGCAACTCTCACAGCTGGTACTGAGTACAGAGGTTTTGGCTACTGATGAGGTACCCTCAGCAGAAGCTTCCATGGGAAATCAGACTCCTTTGGGATTGATCACAGAATCATACAACAGTCAGAGTTGGAAGAGACCTTAAACATCATCTAGCTCTGAGCCCCTTGCCTATGGGCAGGGACATCTTCCATGAGATCAAGTTGGTCAAAGCTCTAGCCAGCCTGGCCTTGAACCCTGACAGGGATGTGACAACCACAGTTTCTCTAAGGCAACCTATTCCAGTACCTCACCACCCTCAAAGTAAAGCAAAGTATTTCTTTCTAATATCTAATCTAACCCTACCCTCTTTCAGTTTGAAGCCGTTTCCCTTGTCCAATCACTACACGCCCTTATAAAGAGTTTCTTTCAATCTTTCTTGTAGATTCCCCTTAGGTATTGGAAGGTAGTATTAACTATCTATAAGCCTTCTCTTTTCCAGGCTGAATAATCCCAATTATCTCAGCCTTTCCTTGTAGGAAAAGTGTTACTATAATCATCTTTGTGGACCTCCTCTGGTCTTGCTCCAACAGCTCCATGTCTTTCCTATGCTGTGGACCCCAGAGCTGGATGCAGCACTACCAGTGGGGTCTCAGCAGAGCAGAGGGGCAGGATCCCCTCCCTGGCCTTGCTGCCCACAGTGCTCTGGATGCAGCCCAGGACACGTATGGCTCTCTGGGCTGAGTGCCCACGGCTGGGTCATGTGCAGCCTCTCACCCACCAGTACCCCCAACTCCTCCCCAGGGCTGCTCTCAACCTGTTCATCCCCAGCCTGTGCTGATACCAGGGTGCCCTAACCCAGGTGCAGCACCTTGTTCTTGCTCTTTTTAAACCACACGAAATTTCCATGGGCCCACTTGTCAAGCGCATCCAGGTCTCTCTGGATGGCACTCCATCTTTCAGGATCAGCCACACCACTCAGCTGGGTATCATCTGCAAATTTGCCGAGGGTGCATTCCATCCCTTCATCTTTGTCAAAAGTGAAGATAGCACATACACACAGTAGGAGTCCCCAGGCCACACAGGTACCTTCAGAGCTGGTCCACTGCTAGACAAAAATAGCTTTGAACCGGAACAAAGTCAAACTGGCAATCTGTCCATGAAACCCTCCCCAGCTTGCTTAGCTAGGAGGTAAGACAGAGCACTGCACTGAAATTCCCATGATCTGCAGTCCTCTGCCAGGCCTCACAGGGACAGAGGGGGAGCAGCTTTTCTGGCAGCACATGTCAAGTTTCACAGCTTTCCAAAGCTTCCCTGAAACTGTCAACACTAAACCTTGCAAGCTTTCCCAGTCATTTCAGCAGAAGAAGAGAGGACTATCCTGATCCAAAGGGCAATGCTGCCAGCCAACGCTTAATTACAGTTTTGGATGAAGGAGCCTCCTAACTGATCTATTCTCCATTTTGCCACATTGAAAAGGTTGGACAATGCCATGTCCATATGTACAAACAAGGTGTGCATGATGTGGGTTGGTTAAATAGTCCTAAATATTCAATGCCAAAAAAAACTAGGTAAAAAAAAAAGACAACACTCCAGCAAATGAGTTTGAAAAAAGGTCAGTAATGGTCAGCTTGAAAGTTTAAAGAAATGCCTAAAAATAGAATCAAGAACCATGGATGCTGTCTCAACATATAAGCACCAGAAAATTATTCATATGAGTCTAATTACATGTGAAACAGCTTGTATTTATCTAGTTCAAAATAAAAAAGCCCAAAGGAAACTGAGACAAGAGCAAGCCTTAATTCAGTCTGATGTATTCCTGCATTTGGGAAATATTCATCACAAGACATTAGACTCTACAATCATAACAAAAAATTAATGTAGAGAAATAGTTGTATGTGTATGTATATATAAGTTTATTTGAAATAACTGGTCTTACTTTTCATTCTAAAATAAAGGGAAAATTCAAGTATAAATTGTTTGATAAACACAATATGCAATGTCATGGTCAAACAAAAAAAGGACAGGGTTTTTTTTTTGTTGAAAATGCACCAAGAGAAAATAAACAGCTTTCTGT
Source organism: Certhia americana (assembly GCA_018697195.1). NCBI lineage: Eukaryota > Metazoa > Chordata > Aves > Passeriformes > Certhiidae > Certhia > Certhia americana. Next base: position 78,308,050 of record CM031859.1, read on the forward strand.
AAAAATAGCAATCAACAGAAAATTGCAATGCCATTAAGCTTTTCAAAGGACAGAGTGGAATGTGTGGGAAGATTAAAATTAAAAAAAAAAAAAAAAAAAAAAAAGAAAGCTATTTAAGAAAACCAGATGCCTGACAGAAAAATAAGAAAAAGACACAGGTCGACATTCTGCAAAAATTATTTAAATAAATCTATACTTTGGCAAATAGGAAAAGGAAACACAAAAAGAAGCAATAGATTCCAGATATTTTTCTTTGCCATTTCATTCGACAGTAATAATATCTAAGGTCATCTCTCATATTAACTTACCCTAAGTAGAAATATTTTCCTTCTGTTTACATTGAGATTGGACAGTAAAGTCATTATAGTTTGTTCATGTGGTGGTGTCCTTTATGTTGTATGGTTCCTCACAAAGTAATCTATTTTATAACTGGGGATGAAACCACCCCTATTTGTATAATACTAATGAGCATTATACATAGGAAAAAAAATACATATATTTGCTGGCTTATAAAAATTGAAACAGGAAGATGGCCACAAAAACACTCAATGTGTTCATATTATTCCCAAGAATACAAAACTGGTAGGATACTAAGTTCAAATCATCATTTCTGCCTCCTACTATACCATATCTTTGGCAAGGTTTATGAACAATGTTTCCATTTCTCAAAACTGTTTGGTTCCCACAAGAGACTGCCAGCCAACTTTGTTGAAAGAAACGAGCCTTTAAAACGTAAAATATTTTTCAAAATTTTCCATTAGCCTTTAAATAAAAATCACATAATAGCATGCTTTAATGAGTGCATAAAGGATGTTCACACTCAAGTCTTCACAGACATAGAAAGACCACAGAACTAGTTTGAAAGCATTTTTTTTTTCCCTAAAAAGAAAGGAAAAATACCTTATAATTTTCTGAGGGGTGAGTGCTATATGGTTTGTGATTTATAGTAACCATCACCTGAGTTCCAAAAAATGTTAACATTAGAAAAACTTTTGAGTAATCGCTCCAAAAGCTTGACTGCAATTATAAAATACTATATCCCTACACCTTCTTCTGTTGTTCTTTGCCTTTTTTGAGGCATGAGGATGACATTTAAAATGCCAATAATATTCATGCATCAGTCTCATACAGCATATGCTTGTCAGGTTCTGTATCATGTAAAGAACAAAGGCAGTGATCTTTTGCAAAAAAAGTTCTTTCAGCGAAAATTCAGATAAATGTGTTAGCACTTATTATAAAACACCACCATTAGAATTAGAACGAGTCTAGGTAATTGCTGTGACAATAAGTAGGGTAAGACCATATTTAATGTCCCCCTTAATTACAGATTCATTTGCCATCCGTTCTTATTGCTAGCCTATTCTCAAAAAAAATTATTTGATGTGTTGGTAGATGTCACATGTGTCTCGTACATTTACAGCGCTCCTATTGTAGTTCAACATTAATTATATTTCACATTATGTCCTGCATAATACAGCTGTGTGAAATGTTCATATTTTATAAACGAGAAAATTAAGCTCTACTTTTGTCCGTTCTAATCCCATTTTACCCTTATTACACTTCACTATCAGAACTCTCACATTTTATTACCAAAGCCATGAGCACACAAAACACAGCTCTTTAACACAGAACACGAAAACATTCTGATACACTTTAAAAGGACAAAAACCAAAACAACAAATAAAAAACCCACACCTAATATTCATCAATTCCACAACACTTTAATATATTTTTCTGCTTTTGAATTCTTACTAGGATCATAAAATACAAGTTCAGAGAAAAAAAAGAGCACTGGAGTCCAGTCTTCATAGGTATAGAAACAATAAACATCCATGAAAGCAGACTACTGGTCAATGATTTTAAGAAATTTGTCACTTCATGTACACCCTGACCTCTTCTCAGTAAGCTGGACATTTGCTCAGAGAGGACTAGTGTTTATTTTCCCATAGCTGTGTTTATCACAAGAACAAAAGATGAAAGAAAAAAAAAAGGCATTTAGAGGTTTTTTATTGAGTCATGGAGAGCTATCCCTGCTAAAGTGAGCCTGATTACTGGTATAGAATAAGGAAGTTAAAAAAGGAACAGTACAATGGAAGATATATAGACATTTGTGAGAAAAGATATTTTTAAACATCAGGACACTTTGTTCATTTTTTTTAATGCCTCACCATTGACAAATTTTATAGAGAGGTGTTCCTTCTGTAGGAAATTCTCTTGGTTGCCTTCATTTCACTAGTACACCAGGTGACCTTTCTAGGGACTCTGCCTGTGTAAAACCTTAAGGTACTTAGTGTGGACGGACGGGTTGAAAACCAGATTATGTTCTTCACGCAGTTTACTAAGCCATCCTTCTGCCAAATATTTATATCAAATCTGACATTTCTCAAACATAAGCTAAAAACACCCATGAAGAAAAAAAGGGGGGGGGGGGGGGGAGGGGAAAAATAAGAAAGCATAAACAAGACACAAACTTGAAGACCACCCAAGATATTTTTGTCTTCCAAAAATTTCTTGAAGCTAGACACTCCAGAGACTTTCTAGCCAAGACAGAAAGGTAATATCACCTGTTTGCTGTCAATCTCCTAGAATAGACATATGGTTGAATAGGACTATACCAGTCTTTTGTTCAAGAAAAGCTTTGGGAATATCAGACCAAGTATTTCTGTACCTGTGAGCAGATGTTACTGCATCTGACTTACACAGTTTCAGTAGAACATTATGAATTGTTACTTGATTCTGTAAGAAGTTGCCCATACTAAACCAGAGGAGCAGATCTCATCTTCATCAGGGTAGGTGGGAAAACCTACATTCCCACGTGAACTTGGTTATCTTCGCTTGCTAGTTTTTGTGCCCATGCCAAGAAATCAAAGGATATGGTAACTCATGGGAGATCCAAGCTACAACCCTGCTAAGGCCACTCAGGCAGATAGCATCTACATGGAAGCTCTGTAGACTTTCCTCAAAAACTCAATTGATTTTCCTTCAACAGAAACAGGGCCTTTCTGCACTGTGTCAGTATTTATAAAAGCAACCAAAGCCTTCAACCAATTTCTGTGGGGCTTGCAACCATATGAGTCTGTGCTGGAATCATATCGCATGGGCGGGAGGTCTTGATTTTCTTAGTTCAAGTACTTGAGACTCTTGAAGATACATCCCACTGACCAGCTAAACAAACAGATAAAAAATTCTTCCTCACTTTTGAGCTTCTAAGGAAAAGAACTATGTAAAACAATATTTTAGAGGAAACTAGGAAATAAAACTATATCTGAGCAGTGGAAAAAGAAGGATCGAAGGGGAGATAACAGTCTGATTGAAGCTTAAGACATTTTTTTATGTACCTCATTTATTTTTTATTTTCAAGCAAGACAAGAAGTCCATACTGAAAGCTTTTGCAGAGTTAGATATGAACTATGTCCTGAACTGAAAAACCACAGCTGCCTAGGCCAAAGCAATGCCTTTATAAGCCATGTTTTCATTGAATAGCACTTGCTATTTTCCAGCTAGACAAAAACAAAAGGTTTTTATATAAACACACACTTCACAACAGTCTAAAATATGCAGAAAGTGTCAAGCAGTGCCACAAAAATTGGGAACAAATCAGGTATATCTTTAGGGAAAAGAGCCAGAAGAGATACTGCATGCATAACAGCTGCTTAACAGAAGTTTCCTGAAGGTACTCCAACTACCATAGGTTGAACATTGCTTATAAATCTTATGAAGTACTAAAAAGCTAACCCATAAAAAAAAAAATAAATAAAAAACCCCCAAAACCTCACAAAAAACCAAAAAAAACCCCAAAAAACCCCCCACCAACACAACAACAACAAACCACATAGGTAAGCATGACATTTCCAGGCTACTTTCTCAAAAAGCCTCACAGAGTAAAATTTTACTGCATCCAAGAATCATTATAAATAAAATTAATTATTTCTTAATATTATAGATAGCTTTCAATACAGTCTCCCAACATTGCTGCTACAGTTAGTTATGCCATTCCTGAACATGTTCATGTTGCCATATACTTAAATATAGACCTTTAGTAGAAGAGTCTTGTTTCTGAAATCATACACCTGAAATCTTTATCATACACCTATAAAAGTTTCATGTTGTATTATTAGAATTTTAATGTTGCTAGTATTGTATGCCAGTTACATAGTTATAACAGCACTGCAGGGCTTCAGAACAGGGACAGTGCTGGCATTCTCTCTCCAACACTTCATGATTAGTCAGCTCACCTTCAACCAAGTATCTCTGCACATAGAAACACTGCAGTCCTGAGGCTGACATAGCCAAAAAAAAAAAAAAAAAAAAAAAAAGGAGAGAAATCTACAGTCCGTATGCAAAGGACTACCAGAATCAGCATGCCATGTGTATGGCAAAAACTTATTATGCGTGGATCAGTCACTGAATCCATAAAGATTTATTTAATATTGTCTCTTTACAGTCAGAATTTCTTATGCCTTTGCAGAAGACATGACCATGTCCTGGATGTGTACCAAGCTTCCTGAGCACAGCAGCCTACCCTAAACTTCGTACGCGTAGTTTCAAGAGTGTCCCGTGAATCTCCACTGTTCACTCTGCCAAAAATCAGATGCTGTAGTAGCAAACTCTTCACTGCAGCCAAAGGTCACATGTAAATTAATAATGCAAAAGGCCAATACTCCATGGAGACAGTATTTTAGATTTGAGCAGGACTGGGATACTTCAGAGTGATGCAATGCCATCAGATCAGCCCATTTACAATCTGTTCAACTGTTCAGTTTGGTATAACATAGATACAATTGCTAAATTAGCTAAAGATGAAAAAATAACTTATACAACACATATTGCACAAGTTTTTTCTTATGGCAGCTTATGCTTCCTAGTCTTTGTATGTAATCAAACTAGTCTTGTCAAATTTTTCCCTGAGTATTTGCAATAAAACTCCTGGTTATGCTAATCTTTGTCACCTATTATCCCAATAGCATTTTCAGAGGTGTTGACCAAGAGAGTTTCCAAAGTCCTGACATTTAAAAAATTAGTCATTTGATATTTGGAATTACTTAGAAGTACCTTAACAGCAGCTCAGAATAAAGGTAGTGTGGGTGTGAATGCATACAAGTGCACAGCTATTCTTCAACACATCTCTTTCTTATATTATTTTTTTTCTGAACTTCAATATTTTTGGTACTTGAAGTCCTATAATAGCAAGGTCACATTCAAGATTTAACCTCTGTCAGTGAACGAAGGCTATTAAGATGCTAATTGCTTCCAAGTTACACTATCTGCTGGCTGTTCAACTTAATTTGCTACACATGCTTATATCAGAAAGCCCAGACTGCAAAACTTCCACTGCAACATCTCTGGGACCTTGCAAAGCCTGTTTGGATGCAGCAATAATTCACCAGAAACTGGTCAGTTCTGGACTTTTGCTCTCTTTAGTAAAGATCAAAGGTGGTTTTTTAATAAAGTTCAAGTCTTTCAGTAGTTTAAAAAACAAAAACAGAGTCATGCCCATTGTACAGATCAGATATTCAAAACTCAGATACACTGTACACAGATGAACTGTATAATAACAGCAAGCAGATCAATGCCAGAATGAGGACTTCCTCTCTATTCTAAACAGTGTGATATTCTGTGCATTATCCTGCCACTTTTGTGTTACTTCAAGAATTATGATTGACACTTCTTAGTCTCCCAGTTTAAAACACTTATTTTAAATGCATTTTATGAAAAATTAATGTTAACATGAAATTGAAATAGATGTGTTTGTTGGTTTGTGGGGGCTTTTTTAATACAAAGAGCAATACACTAATTATTACTTAGCATTGCTTTCCAGGCTGAAGGTAGGGAGAAAGTCTATGTCTAGCTTCATATTTAGGTTTCTCTTGGAAACTTGAAGTTTGCCAATTGAGATTTCTCTTCCTTCCATTACCTTAAGGTTCTTTTAAGAGACAACAAAATTAGCACAAGGTCTTCAAATGGGATGACAATTTATGCTGACAGTTAAATAATGAGTTATTCTTGTTTCACAGCTTTAAAAATTTGTGAGGAACTGGAATATCAATGATAACTTAATACTGCATGAGATAAAGTGAATTATTATGCTCCCATTAGCTCTTCAGAGCACAGACCATAACACGTCTTGTTTGGAAGTCTGAGTCATTTTAGATCAATTCCAGAGTGTTGTCTAATATTGCCATATTTGGCATCAAACACTGCCATCACATTTTTCTCTCCTTACTGTGCTGTGAAAGCCAAAGCAATCACAGAAGGGGAGTTCACAGGTAGTACCCCGCTTCAGAAGAGGGCATAAGTCACCCCATAAAGAGCTGTTGGATGCTCCTGCTGGGCTACTTTTGGTCCCCAGATCAGACAAGTCAAAGCCGTCTGGTTTGCTCTGCAGTTACCATGCCATGATGCAGACATACCCAAGCTCTGTTTCTTTGCTTAGCCTCAGGCCCTGCTTAGTTGCAGGATGGTGGCCATAACAGAGTACATAAAACTACAGTTGTTTTAAATGAAATTACAATGCCAGACCCTTTATCAGGCTACAGAAAAACCCAGGAAGGAAACAACATTGTAACCTAGCTGGTCCTTATATAAATACAGGTCAAGATTCAATGGATTAATTTTTAGCCAGAGAAAAATAATCACTGTTGTATGTTTTTATTGGTTATTTTAATAACTACTGCCACTGATTATTCCCTGTGGTTGGGCTTCTTTCTCATTATTCCACTAAGCAGAGATAAAATAAAGCCTTCAGAAAAATACAATGGGATAACTCTACAGGGAATACAGACATTTTCAAAATAACAAAAAGACCCAAAACGAACCTTATCCCTGTCCCTACTGTTAGCTGATTTATCAAGCCCTACATGTCAAGAAACACTCAAAGAAAAATTGAAAACACTTTTAAAGGACTATTGTTGCAATCCCAGTTGAAGTAAAAATGGCATCATTAAACATTCCAAAAGGAAAAATTTCCAGCTGCAATCATACACCTTTTTAGCAATCTGAAAAGCTATTTAGAAGATAGAGAACAGCTGACAGTTCCCCATTGCTGTCCCTTGATTCATGTGTCTAGATGACTCATGATAAACAAATCCACATATTTGAAATGGTCTTTTTTATAAGACTATGAACAAACTATATTACCATAGCATAGAGATTTCAGAATTCCAGACAGATCAAAAATTTATTTCCAGTGTCCCATGTATTTTGCAAAACACTGCACCAAAAATTTTCAACATCCCTCAGAATTCTACAGTGCTCATTTTTCTGCCTGTGCTTCAGTGAACATTTTGCAGAATAAAACAGAGAAACCTTTCAAATCACCAAAACAAAAAACTAATTTATCTTTCCCCCTTCATTTTTCTTTACATCCACTGTCTCAAGTGCTTGTAGAAACCATGATATGATATGATATGATCATCTGGCTGCAGTAGTTAAGAGCAATGGTGAAGCCACACTGATTGTAGGAGGAAGTGCTTGGGCTGCCTCTCTCAGATACAACATTTTCCTCACCACATCCTTGTGAATTTTCCCCAAATTTGACATATTTAATAGACCCTTCATTAAAAAAGATAAGAAAATTGTGCATATTTTTTACTAGAAAGTCTTGAAAAATTAGTATTCCAAAACTCGTTTTGTTGTTTCTTTTCAAGAATGACAAAGCAGGATCTGTCCAGAGTAGAGAAGCAGTGGCTAGCAGCTATCAAGAGTCTGGGGTTGGCTGTATAGTTTTTATCCAAGCAAGGAAATACACCAACACTCTCCCCATAGAACTGAAAAATTTTAAATTAGGAAGATATTAAAATACATTAGAATACACTTCTCAAGTGTATTCTGGTCAGAAGAAAAAGATTATGCAAAGGGTTACAGAACAGACAAGCTGGCCATTCTTGGAGCAAACTCTTGCTGCAGTCATAAAACAGCAGAAGCTTTACACACCACTCAACACAGTAGAGAGTCTTGCACAAGAACAGGCACTAAGGGGCACAACTAATGAAAGTTTCAACAGATCATGCTTTGCCAAGGGCAGAGAAAACCAAAGGTAAGAGGTAGCCTGAGCACAGCACTCCTCCAGGACTCTCTTTGCAGTCAGAGGAGAAAAGAGTGTGAAAATATTCAGAATAAAATCTAGATGCTTTTTCTTAATCAAATTTCTTGCTGACAGCTTTGTCCAACCACTTGGTAAGAGTCTAGTAATTAGGCACCAATTTCTGTCTAGCCTCTTCTAAAGTGTATTATTCTTTCTTCTCATAATCTTTCCCTACATCTTCCTTTTCCACATTTACTTAAACAGATTTTATCTTTGCTAACTCTTCAAGGCATTCTACATTTATATTTGTACTTCAAAACTTCTCTGGAAACCAACAGGATGCCAGTAGTCTCTACAACCCCCTGAAAGCAGACAGCACAGTGAAAAAACACCACAAACTGATGATACACACATTCAGAGCAAGTGGTGCTGCACGCAGCCATAACCACCTGGCTTTATCCATGAAGAATAGCAGTAACTGGCAAATTCTGTTGGTGTCATTAAGTTGAACCTAGAGAATTAGCCAAGCTATAGATACTACACAGAAGTATATAACTGGAGCTTCCCTCAGGGAAATACCTTAATTTGATTAGTGTTGAACCCCCATTATTTTCATTAGCTATTACTAGCCATGTGGGAAAAGAGCTTGCTGTGCACAGGTGGCTGAGACATCTTTTCATGCTTTCAGGACCTCTGTATATGCCAGTAGGACAGTAGCATAAACTATCAGAGGCCGGGTAGTGATTCAAATTAATTTTCTCTAGGCTAGCATAGCCATTTTATTTAGCCCTGTGAAATAGAACAAGAACTTGTAGCAGCAAAAAAATTTTTGCTGCTGAAGCTGGGCAAAGGAGTTCAGGGCTCTTTAACAAGATTCTGCTTGGAAGAGTTCTGCTGGCTTGGATTTATAGTTCCAATGTGAGAGAAAAAAAAAGCTCTAATTTATTCACACACAAGTTCCTTCCTTTCCTCTGTACTGCTTCAAATGTTTCCTCACCACCACCATATCTCACTTCCAACCTCTGGGTTGGAAGCCAACTTTTTCCCGAACCCTTTTCCCCAACCATATCAGTACAGTCAACTCAGTCCATACCTCTGCTACAAACATAGTAGAAAATACCATTAAAATTATATTATTATATATATATATAATATTATATTATTATATTCAGTTATATTTCTACTTGAAAAAAAAATTGTTCTCTGAATTTCAAAGTAAGGGTTTTCAAGGCAAAAATCACAGCTAGCCTGTCTGCCATCACAGTTCCAAGGAGTAGCAGCTAAAATCTGACCTCAAGCTATGTATTTTCATATATACATTTATATATATACATATGTACATTTATATATATATACATATGTACATTCATATCTACATTCATGTATACACGTATATAAAAACATGTATTTTCAATCCAAATATGCAACTGTTTTCAAATCTGCAAAATCACAACACACACCAGTTCTATACAGGCCTTTGTTCAGGCTTCCAAACATGTTCTCAATCTCCCACAAGTTTCATACTTTTAGTAATAACTCTGAAAAATTACTCTGATTCAAAATCTAGTATCTTACACTACTCATAGTTTTTGTAGTCACCCAAGTTCAAATTCCCCTTTTCCTCTGGATGGATTGCATCATTTCAACTGTTAGCAAGAGGATCCATGTTATAGAAGAAAACAGTAGTTGAAACTATCTACAAGTCCAGATGGGAGTGCAGTCCTTAAAGATGAAGCCAGACAAGTAAACTTCAGGTGTCCAAAGACACTGCACCACAACATCCATGCTGACATTCTTTAGTGTTGCAATATTTCCATATTGTATTGCCTTAAAAAAAAAATATATGTATTAAAAAAAGGTGTCTCCAAACACAACAATGACTTTTTATGTAAAGCAACACCAAAAAAAATATTTTAACAGGAAAAACACTTGTTCATGGAGAGAAAAATTTTGGATAAATACTGAGCAGCCTCACTTCATGTCCTGCTGCAGGAGAGCCCCAGGGGCCAAGGAAGTGAATGAGCTTTGTGTCTGTCTGACCACTGCTTTCGCACTTCTCCCTGCTCATTCCTCTTTCCTGCACTCAGCTGTCTGCAGGAAGGGAGCACTGCAGGAAGAAAAAGCCTCTGACTCCCTGCAGTAGTTCCCCAGAAGAGGATTTATAACCAGGAAGAACAAACCACAGTGACTTTCAGGATGGAGCCAGCTGGGCACCACACACAAGGAAAACAGCACAGGGATATTTAGGCTTTCCTGAGCAGGATAACATCTTTCTTTTGCACCAGGCAAGGCAGCCTTTAGTGCTGTTTATACCACAAGTGGTGGCACAGAGCCCAGATACTCATTTCCAATGCAGTTGCTGCTTAAGAGATTTCCTGGCGTCAAAAATATGCTTATACAATTAGTTCAATATTTTCTATTAGCAAATACTCATTTATTAGTAAGTTCTAAGCTAAATAAACAAGGAAGCCATCCAGTGTGCTGAAAAATAAGCTCTTTCACAAAACTGAAGCCTCTTAATATTGCTCTTCAGCATTAATCCTTTTCCTTATCCCATTTTTGTGTTAGGGTTTCAGTCCAATCTTCTATTCCACTGAGGCTTCATGTACTCCACTGGCGCTAAATAAAGACCATGAAAGCTTATTCCTTTGTGAAATGTGGCCTTGAACTGTATGGCTACAATGTTGGGAAAAGCACTGAAATCTGAAATGTATTTTAGTGTCTTCTGTGTTCTGATCCATCTGTGACAGAACAGGAAACCAAGCAGAGATACTCTCCATGGAACATTATAGTATGTAAGGTAAATACACCGAGGCAGACAGCTGAATCCTCACCTCTTTTGTACTAGATTATCCACTCCTCTTTTTATCCTCATTATGATATTTTTACAATGACATGTCTTGATAAAGGGAAAACTTCTCACAAAATTTTATCCTGAAAACTCACCTTTTTCCTATTACTATATAGTTGCCATAACAACTTGATGCAACATCTTAATAACGATTCTTTGCATCCTTTTTAGCATTGTAGTTGTCATGACAACAATGTGGATTTTATTTCAGAACTACCTCCCAACATTCTTAGATGTGTTTTTGTTGCTTTGAATGAAATTAGACTCAGTCTCCACTAAAAAGACCAAAATAAAATCTGATGAAGTGCCCATGAAAGAAAGCATATTTATGGAAAAATGTTCTAAAGCTGTTGTATACAGCATTTAACTACATCTTTTCCCAATGTATGCATGTTTACTTTGACAAAAAGCTCCATGTGAATACTCTGAGAACTGAATGCACAGAATAAAGCTTATAAACGTCCAACATTCTGTTTTAAAATCAGCAATAGTTATTGATTTAAAAAAATATAATAGTATTTTTAATCTATGGCAGGTATAAATAACATTAATCTATAATAAATCTAAGCTTCAGTGGAAAGAAAAATGTTGTGGCAATCTGATATTGCTCTGTATTTTATGTAGTACTGGAGTCTGACACCTACTTTTTGTTATGAAATAGCAAGCTAATGTAAAAAAAGCTTCCTAGACAGTGCCCCTCTTGCTGTTGAGTGTCAGAAGAGATTTTAAAATTATAAATTGGGATTTGTACTTTACAGTATCATGAGTAGGAAATTCATATCACTGATACAGAACAGACAGATCATGAAGCAGATTATCAATAGAGATGTCAGACCAAAGCCTGAACAATTTCTTGTCTCTTTTCAGTCAACAGCAATACAATCTCTGTTGCCTGAAACCTACCCTCACCTGGAAGGAGTGTTACTACCTTTTCACTTGAAGTGCCCTACTTTTTGCAGTTGAATTGTTGAATTAAAAACAATATATTTGTAATAATTACAAGCTGTGAAAATTTAAGATCAGCCCAAAAAGATTTCCAGCCACTTCCTATTACACATCAGAATATGCTTTATGCATTTGCAGCCCTTACAAATATTTTCCAGCCACAGGTAATGTTTTAGCTTTCCCAGAATATTTCAAGCTTCTTTTCGCACAATGTGAAATTCAGAGTCATCCAAAGCAGAACATGTAATTTCTAGGCTGCAGTAGCTATAATGGTGGGAATGGTGAAGCACATGATTAGGGAGATAGAGATTAGGAATTTTGGAGATATGAATCTTAATTTCCATTTTATTGCTTCTGCGAATTGGTATCATGTGTGCTGTATGCACATTCAGCTTGACTTTCTCTATGATCTTCAGTTCTAATAAATCCTATTATCTGGGCACCCTACTCTGGAACTGCTGCTTCTCCCTAAACATCCAGCTTCAAAAGTACACAGCAGAAGCAAAAACATAAAAAAAGAAGGGGATTGTCTGATTTTTAGAAATATGGAGAAATAATTTATTTGCAAGAAAAATGGAGAAAAGACTGGAACACAGAGTAAAAGAAGAAGGCATGAAAAATAATGAACAAATCAAATACCTGAATCTTTTTCTTAGCACTAGAGCAAAGCAAAAGCCACCAAAAGTTAAAACACAGAATATTTTGACACTTTTTATTGATGACCTTTATAGACTAAAATTTATCATCTGGGACAAAGAAATAGCTACATTTACCCAAACAAAAGGCAATAAAAGAATTATAAGCCCTCATGCTCAATTGTTAACTGCAAACTATGTGGGATTGGAAATTTCCTACTGGTAGAAATTCCCATAGACAATTACCAGCTTACAGACAGAGAGACACATAAAAAGCATGGCAATATACAACCATAGAAAACATTGTGCTCTGTACAAGTGCACAGCAGGCATTTGAGAGACAATCTAATGAGAAACTAAATTAACACCTAATTGTTTGGAAAGGAGTGAGATAAAGGGAATGTGAGAGTCAATGTAAAAATCTTTCTAAAGAGAAATCTGGTTATTTAAATCTTGCTGATTGCAATTATAAAGCTACTCCCTGCAAAATCTCTGCTGATTTATCTCCAACTTACTCTTAACTCTAAAAATGTTCTTAACTGTTACCATTTGTGTCAAAACACTAAAAACAGCTTGCTTTTTATTCCTTTTGTGTGAATTAAGAATTTATTTAGGAAAGAGATCAAAATGAATGCTTCTAAGAAATACAGTTTCTCTAACTTTCCCTTACAGGAAACAAATGTTCAAATTCTTCTGAGCCTTACGCTGGGATAAAAAGCAATTGATAAGAACCCATACCAATAAAAATACACTTCCATTCTACTCTAACACATTTGTATGATCTTATTCTTCATATATCAGGACTCTTACCAGTGAAATTCCATTTTCTATGATGATAATGTTTCCCAAAGTCAGTTTCCATTCAAATCACCTGTATATGCTCAGACTTCCATTTAGTATTTCAAATAGGAATTACAACCTTTTCAATTTAAAAGGGTACAAATCATCTTCAATCATTTCTCAAAATAAATTCAAATCATAGAATAATGGAGAACATTATATCTCTTACATTTTGTACATTTAAATTTCAAAAATCTCAATATGAGATTTTTGCATGTATATTTTTCATCCCTTGCCATACTAAATCATACAAATTAAATCATACTTGTTTTAATTAGCAAAAAAAAACCAAAAAAACCACCAGCACCAAAAATAGGAAAAAAAAGAAAAACAGAAGAAAGAAAAGCCTTTGCTAGTTTGTAAGTGCTACCCTTTCTTCACAAAACTTCCTTATAAAATAAAGATAAAATACAAGTTTCAGCTACAAATCTTACATATTTTGAGAGCATTTAGAAATTAGAAGAAAATCTGGAATATCTGCTAATATTTTCTACCCACAGTTATTAGAAACCTGCTTCAAATAGGTTTGCAGAGCCTGGCCTCTTAGAGTAGCCAGCTCTGAAACTGACTTTTAAAAGTACCTGGAAGCAGCTGACAATGTTCAAGACTTTATGGTCTTCTACATGACTCTAGAATCTTCCTCTCAAACTTCCATCTTTGGACATAAAGAACAGCACAGCTCAGGTAAGAAGGGGAGAAGAAAAAAGGGAAGAAAAAAAAAAATGGCAAGCAAAGAGGCTCTAGAAAGCAACTTTGCAGACTTCTGACTTCTAGAGATGACTTAGGTACTCACCAAGTCTTAAAGAGCTGCCTACATATTTGCTGGACTATTCTAAATTTTTATCAGCCACAATAAGCAAAAACCCTTCACTTTCCAACTCTTCTGGATGCATACAACTCACTGGAGTAAACAGTATATGAGAAAAACACTGTTACTTGCTTAGCCAATCTCTATGGCAGATTTTTGCTGTATACATGTATACAATGAATCCATGAGATGCCCGAGACTTACTTAAGGTAGTTCCTAGGCAATACTGTTCGACAAATGCTCAGCCAAACTGCTGGAGATTTGAAAGCACACAGTTCTATTCCCAGTCAACCAGAGCAAAACCAAGCCAGTGATCTCAAAGACCCCTAGGTACCAGTAATGGCCGGACATGCTTTTGATAAATGGAGGCAAGCATTATCATGTTCTGAGGATAAGAGGAAAGAAGAGGGCCACTCTATGTCTAAGGAACACCTCTAAAGAAAAGGTGGCACATGTGGGACAGAGTCCATGTCATTATCCCCTGTAAATGACTCCCAAATATGAGAACAGAAAATATAAATACAGAAAAGGGGCAATAAGGGACATTTTTTCCAAGTCCTGACCCAGAAATCCTGACTAATGCAGTCTAGGGAACCCTGCTTGAGCAGGAAGTTTGGACTACATGGCCTCCAGAAGTCCCTTCCAACCTCAGTCGTTCTGTGATCTGCTTCTCTGTGTGTTATGCAGGAAAACCCTGTCATTTCCAGGCAATGTCCACAGCAGTGTTTCTGTCAATCATAATGAATTTCAAAACACAGCTCTTGGTCACATCTTTTCCCAGACAGCTAGGAAGACAAATTGCTTTCTTAGAGTGACAGAAGTCTTTCTGAGGCAATTTGCTTGCATTATTTGTAATAATGCAGAACACCACTGCATCCTGTTATCCCTATTTCTATTGAAAACAATGGCTTTTGCTCACAGTGAGCAGAGCCAACATTATTATTATTATTCAGAATCACATTCTGTGTCATGGCAACTGAGAAGTTAATATCATAGTGCTGCTTTTTTTTTTCCAATGAACTGATTGACTGCTTTGATAGCAGCGTTAATTCTATCATTGGCAGAACTGCAATTAAATTAACATGATCACAATTTACCATTGACCAATATCAAGAAATTTACTTCAGACAACTGCCAATTAGTTAGTTATCAAAAAAATGCCCTCCAGAGATATGATTTGCAAGTTCAGCTGTTAATCTAATTGGAGTGCAAACACTACTGTGATTACTTACCAAAACATGTGGTCCAGCAGGACACTGATACCCTTTGTGCATCTTGGAGCTTTCACTGCTTACCTCTGAGCAGATATGAGGGCAAAGGCTAGAGAGAGTACTGTCAGTATCATCTCCTTGGGAAAAGCAAAACCTTCCCCATTTATATAAGTCCCTGGCATGTTTTACTGTAAAATATTTCCTGAGTTATGAAGAAATGAATATAACCCAGCTGATCAAAGGCCATAGAGCAATTCACAGGAAGCACTTCATTCAGTATTTATTTTGACCCTAAGTCAAATTGAAAGGATGTTGGAATTTTATCAAACTTACATACTTATATGTGTGCAAATTATTTTCAAAAGCTGGGAAAAAAAATCTATCTCGGAATAATGTGTTTTTCTGATTTCTGCTGGGAGTTTAGTTCTTTTGGTTTTATTTTTTATTTTTGCAATTTTGTTCATTTATAAGATCTCTGGGGAAGTTCCAGAGCCATCCTTTCTGTACTATACCTAGAAACAATCAATATGTGGATGTATACTTTCTGGTTAGAAAGGGTTTTTTTTCCATACTTACCTAAGCACTTTATATTTTAACCTGTATAAACAATCATCGCTATTTTCTTTTTCCAAACCCAAAGCAATAAATAAACTTGAAGTACAAAATCAGAAAATATCTGTTCATTACAGTGAACTGACATGATCATAGCAGTGGCAAAAGTTCTGCCAAGTGAGAGAGTACCTCAGTGTCCTGGGTCAGGCAGATAAATCCCTGTAAGAGCAGAAAAAAACCCACAGGAAAAAAAAAAAACACAGGAAAAAAAAAAAAACTGTCTTGCATTTGCTTGAATTTATAAGGCAACACTGTAAGCAGAATAAAAAAAAAGTTATACCTAGCCCATAAGAACTGAAAGAATTAAGACCTGATTTGTGATCTCTGTGGAATAGAGGAAGTTAAGAAATGGAAGTTTTGTTCTCCCAAAAATATTTCCAGGTAAGTAAACTGGTTCAGCTAGTAAACTTGAGGACCTAATCCACAGTCCAGCCCTTTAATTTTTTTTTCTGTGCAATTCTCAAATATTTACAAGACTCCAGTTTCTTTCTCCTACTGATTAATACCACAGCACAGTATTGTAGATATAAACACAGAATCATATCTGTTGCAGATGGTCACATTATACTAGTCTAAAATTTAGCACAGAGAGTAGAACTGGTTCTAATACAATGCAAGAATTGTTTAGAGAAGCTAGTTACAGTCCCGTTTTCACTCCTCTTTGAAAGTTTCTGGAACAAAACAAAAACCACAGAGTGCCAAGATGCCTTGCAAGTTTACTAAAACACATTGTTACTTTTTAATAAAAAAAATCTGGTTTGAATGATACATTTTAGATATGAAGCAAATAATATGACTGCTAGGTTGATCTTGGCAACAAAAGGAAGAATAAACACCTGAGGTCTGATTATTCATTCCAAGGGATTTCTGTTTACAAGATTTACAAGACCAGTTAAGCTTTTGCATTTGAGTCTCCCTAGAAGAAGGACAAGCCAAATGTGTTCAATAATGTTCTTCATGTATTTAGTATGGTCAATCTGAGAGCACAAACTCTTCTGTCACAAGTGAACAATTTAAAGTCTCCAGTATAAGCTCTGGAGAACTAATGGACATTCCATAAGCTGCTCATTTCTCATTTATACCATCAAATATTAATGAGAGAATAAAAATATTATTACACCAGTTCACAGGAATTTTCAAGCTTCACTGAGGAGAAGAGGACAAAACATATTACTGTTTGAATGTGACAGATACTATTCAGTCATGGCTGGTAAGTGATGCTGTAACTTGACATTAGTACTGTCAGCACTTAAGGTATAAAAATTAAATTCAAAATAAGTTGGCTATTTTTTACTTCCCAGATAATTTTGTTTAGGACATTGCACAAAAGTTGCATCCACAGTGAAAGCCTTGGGAGCTTGAGCAGACTAACCATAAAAACAAATACAAAAAATTCTCTACTCCATGATCCACAGGAATCTGTTTAGTATCTCCAGCATTCATAATGCTGTGGAAGTAATGACTGCCCTTTGAGCAACTTTACTGACCTTTCAATGAAAAAGATCAAAAGGAATTACTCACTTGAAAATTGGATGCTGAAACAGCTGATACTTCAAAGTATAACTTGGTGGGAAGTCCCGTTCAGGCTCTGGACCTGCTGAAACAAAGAGAGCAGACCAATTTTAGTCTTGGGTTCTTGCAGGTATGAATTGAGAGCTTGTTCTGCTAAGTGGTGCCACTGAAGTGAACTCTGTAATGTGAAAGGTTGATATCAAACTTCCTGGCTCTTCCCTGGAATTCTTTCCACTGACAATAAAAGACATCAGTTCAGGCCATAGCTTCATGCTATTAAATACAATGGATCAGGACCAAATTTGGATCCGAAATATGTCAGCACAGGCAGAAGCAATTGTTACCCCAACCATACTCAGTTCTGTAACTGAATGACATGTATGCCAGCTGTAACTTTTCAAAATGTTAATTTAGTTGTCATTTTTATTTTCCCTCAGCATTAACCAGTGTGCCACTTACCTTTCATCTAGCACACTGGCATGAAAAATAAATAAATACATGTCCAAGCCTCAAAAAAATTCTTCATTTTCCTTTAAAACAGAATCCTGCTTACAAATCAAGTGTTTATTCCAGTGACTGCCACCTAAGCTAGGATTGGCAAAATTATTGTCAAAAATAAATCAGCACTCTGAGACAGGTAATAGGGTTATTTTTTTCTGTTTGCCTTCTTCAGCTCTCATAACCTATTTATTTGTTGCATCTGTTCTTGGGCTATGTGTGACTATTAAGCTATCTGTTAGCAAAAATAATTTTATGCTGATCATACATTCTTCCTTGGCTTTGACTGGTCACACAGGGGTAACATAATATCTCTTTGCTCTGTCATACAAATACTTTCATAACAAGGAAAACCAGCAAACCAATAGTGGTTAACAAATAACGTTGTAACTCCCCAAGCACCACTGTTCCAAAAACATTCAGTAACAGCCTGGCTACTTGATCAGCTCTTTAGAAGACGAGTGTTCAAAAACACTTCTTACAGCTATCTATGATCTTTCACTTCAAAAACACAGCAAAAAAAAAAAAAAAAAAAACAAAAACAAAAAAAGACAGAGGCCTTAGCTGAAAACACAGGTGTATTGTAACAGAGACTTAGGACCTCTTCTGCTCAGTACACATTATACTGCAAAATGGTTAGAAGTACAGAAAAAAGGGAGTAAGTAATCTGAAAACTCAATAAGGTTTTTTCAAAGATGCTGACTCACAATCTCATCCATCCTTTTGATTGCCACAAAGGATAATAGTGTAAGAAAAGAAAGAATCAGGAAGAAGAGTGAGGACTGTATTTTTCTGTTCATAATTATCATCTCCTCCAGCTCTTCACTATGCCCAGCACAGATTTGCATGTTGCCCAAGGAGCTTGTCATTTATCTAATAAAAGTTGAGATTCTTGCAATGTCAATGGAGCTGACTGTGGCAGTGCTCCATCTGTAGTCTCCCTGAAGTGAGTGTGGCTCTTTGTACAGAAAATAGTGCCCACCAAGAGTTGAGGCAGACAGTATCCAGCATTGAAGCATTGCCATTGGTCCAAAACTTCTTCAGTCAACTCCGCTCACTGGGATGTGAGTGTATTGTCAGTCTGAAAGTTCTCTTCCAAAGAACATGGAGGTGGTAGGTTGTTGTGAGTTGGGGGTTTTTTTGTTGTTTTTAAACCCCTTGAAATGGGCAAGCTCTCTAAGATTTAGTGGGTTTAGCTAAAGTATGTATAATCATTAAAGGATGGGTTCTGCTTAAAGGTGAAATCTCTCACAGTCAATACAAAGGGTAGAGGATGCCTGGGGGGCTCATTTGACAGTAGCAATGCATGATGTTGGTCAGTAAAATTCATCTTTTCAATTAACATTTTATCTACTGTGGCTTATTTAAGTTACACCAAACAATTTAAAAATCTAAAGCTCAGTGATGTGTCAGACAATATATGCTCTGTTATTTGCGAGCTGTTAAAAATCACTTGTGCAGATGTTTCCTTCCATTTTTGCAATAAATGTGAAGCAAAGTCACTGCAACCAGGGGAATCAGCCCGCTTCTGCAGTGCTGAAATGGAGATGAGGATTCCACTCATTTTTTGACATTAGCAGAGAGGTACAGGAGGACCCATGCTTTTTCAAAATAATAAACAGTGATAAGCACAGTGTTCCATAACACATCTATTTTTATTTTAAATGGTTTAGCCACAGCTGAAGAGCTTGAAGGAAATTAAGCTAGATCAAAAATCCTATTCATGCTTTCCAAAATGGAATGGATATTCTGTCCTTTTACTTATGCAGCTCTTTCAATTCCGTGTTTATGGAACAGTGGTTTTCTGATTTGTTTCTTCCACTGTCAGCTACTGATTGTGTGCTGTACTTAAAGCCTCTTCATCTTGAAGCAAACTTATTACTAATACATTGTGGGATGCCAGAGATACTGTTGAGTGTCCAGTAACTAGCAGTTCATTAGACTGAAACTAGGAACATGCAGTGGGTGGGGACATCTGCTTGGAAGACTACAATAGCATCAAAGACACACACACAAATTATAATAATGACTCACTATAAACTCTTTGTGCCTCCAGAAGAACACACATATCACAGCTTGCCATCTTGCTATCATTAAGAAAGTGAAATTGCTGCTTCAAAGTGGGTGAAATATATTCATGTAAATATCCATATTTATAGGAAAGAAAGAAAGTGACAAATAAACTATATCAAAGTAAAAGTAAAACACAACACTGATGAAAGCAAAAAAAACTCTCTTTACTAACCACACAGATCTTTCAAAAAAAAAAACAAAATCCAAAAGCAGTTCTATTTTTAGAGCAAATATGTGAACATGGAAATCCATTTATTTTTAAGGGATGGGAAGTTTGACAATATTTGGTATCCACAGGAAAACTATGTAGTTTTTTAGACTATACAATTTTTCTTTTTATATGATTAGGACTGTGTAATATCCCATCCCTGGGAAAAGTTCAAGGCCAGAATGGGTATGGCTCTAAGCAATACTGGAGCTAGTGTAAGATGTCCTTGCCCATGGCTAGGGGGTTGGAACTTGGTGACCTTTAAGCTCCCTTCCAATTCTTGGATTCTTTGATTTTTGCTTTCTCTAGATATCAGATCTCTTGTTCAGGATCCTCCTAATGTTATATTAAGGCATACATTTAGGTCCATGTAACCTGTTTGCATTCACAGGGGTTTTGTCTTTGCCACATTGGGAGGTAAGTTATATCATGGTGTAAGAGTTTGCAAAAGTGAGGTGAGCCCAAGTCCACACCTACCAGCACAGGATTTAGACAAAGTTTGTATTAGAGAATGGATAAATGGTGAAATAACAATTCTGAGAAACATTTAAATGGTAGAAAGTTTAATACTTAATAAAAAGTGATAAGAAAGTTTTATTGGCTGGAGGTCAGAGAGAAAATTCTGCCTTACGCATCCCTAGTACTCTATTCCCACACTGAAATAAATCCAGAAATACAGGACAATTGAGTCAAAACCATTTCAGAAATAATTTGGTAAACATATACCCCCCCATCCTTTGTCAGGTCCTTCCACTCTCAAGATGGACAGGGTTAAATTCTGTGAGAACACTTTCTGGAGGTTTATCCAATATGTGTACTTTGCTGAGGACTGCAGCTTTTCAAGGGATTGATTTCGCAAACATACTGAACAAAAGAAAACGCTGAAAGCAAAGAAAAATTATTAAACTCAAAATTTTCTTCTTTGAAGCAGCTTACCCAGAACACCCAGGTTTGGAAGTGAATTGCTAGCTTTCAAGGCACCATTTACAAAACAAAGTTCTAGCAGCAGTCTATCATCTCTGACTATCCAACACACATCAAAGCGTCTCCATCTCTGCTGCTATCATGCTAGCAACAGAAACATTTACAGGAGTAGAGCAGTATCACTAACTAGTAGGGAAGACAACCCACTCTCAAAATAATCCTTGCACATCACATTGTGATACTTTCTTGAAAAAGAACCAAAACATCCAGTTACAAATTTTAACAGGATCTCCTAACAGTGAGTGAACAGAGTGGACATGAAGATGTTGAAATTGCTGCTAGCTGCACTGGTGTATATGAATAAATACATGCCCTAGGACAGAGGTAGTCACAGGATATTACAGGAGTGAAATAGCATAAATGCTTTTTTTTATAGATACTGGCTAGTGACTACTGGGCTTGCCCATAGCTAGCATCATGAAAACATATTTTTGCATCTTAGTCGAGGCTGTTTGCCCAGTGTTCAGCATGAAGCACTGCTTATCGCTTCCACAGCTACTTTGTGCAGGCTAAGTGCCTCTCCCCAGCTGTCTGCACGCTATCATGGACACAGTCAGCACAGCAAAATCACAGTGCACACAATGGTAAACCCACCATCACCTCAAGGGCAACTCCTGGCAAACATTCCCTTTTATATTAATCCAACTTTTCCATCAAACACAGTTGTGATCCGTTTGTTCACTGGCTTTTCCCATCTAAATTCCTCTGAATAAACTGTGCACCAAATAAGAAGTGACAACAAGCAGACATCAAAAGGGATTTAGTTCTCTGGACCGCCTAACTCCTGAGGGGCAGGCACAGAAAAGGAGACGCATGGATTCCCTGAGCAGAAAGGTTTGAGGTTTATAAGAAAATGTCTCATGCCAGTGAACTTCACAAAACTTTCAAGATTTTAGAGAGAGAGGAAGAGAGAAGAACCAAAAGGCAAGCCTGGTGCTTTCTTAAGAGGGGAAGAGAACTTAAAGAAACAATAAACAGGAATGAATACTTTAATACCAGGCAACAAAGAGGTACCAAAAAAAAAGGAAACCAATCAAAAAAGAAAAAAAAGCATAAATGTGGAGATGCCTGGACCCTGAAAAGGAAGCCTGCAAACCAGAAGGAAAGTAAGCAGCAAATGATTTACCAGGTATATTTCTTCACCAAACTGGTGAAGGAATCTAACAACACCAAGGGCCAACTACCAACCACCAATCTCCAGACACCACTGAAACCTCCTCTTCTCACCTAGAAGTGCTGCCATGGCAGTAGGGAGCCTGCTGGCTCCCCAGGGCCACAGTGCTGCAGACAGGACTTGCCTTCACTTTTCCAGCAAAAAGTGGGACAGCCAGGGAGCGCCAGGGCACCCCCAGGCCCAGATACCAGGCAGGGCACCTCCCACAACCCAGTATCTTCACCTGGGTGCACCATGCAGTGCCCCCAGGCCATGTCTGCCTGCAGGAGTGGAGCTGCGTGATAAACCTTTCCTACCACGTCTCCTGTTCAGGCTCCAGGATCCCCTGAGACCCACATGCTGACTGGTGCCCACAGGGATTGTCCCAGCACCCAGGCTGCAGCTGAGCTTCCTCCAGAAGCACCCAGCTCGTTCAGTGCCTAACAACGTGAGCACAACCCCAAAGGCAGCACAAGCAGGGCTGTCAGAAGGCTCACTGCTGTCAGTCCACACTCAGATTTAGCTACAGACTGAGCAAAGGAAACATGATTCCAGCTTGCAGAATTCACTAGAAGCTGTGAACATCAAGGAGCATTGAATCCAGGCCTTGGACAGGAGACATACAAAACTCCTTTCAGGCACTACCCCATCACAGTGACATCGACCCCTTCTCCATAACTCAGAGGCAGTTTAAAATCTTGTCTCCTTTCTGTTCATTTCTTTCTCTGGAAGTCAGAATAAAACCCAGGCAACTAGAAGAAAATTATATTTTTATTCATGGAAACTTATTTTCTGATTTGCTCAGTAAAGCCCAATCTTTTCTCTCTTCCAAAAAGCACCTGGCATTTTAACCCAGCAGTCCATGATATCCACACATATAGAGGATCCAATTTGGACAGAAGAAATTGATTTTTCACCTTAATCTCACTGCATTTAACAGAAGGAGATAGTGGAGGTTTTTATTGGCAGCTTGACTGCCCACTGCTGCAAGCAAGACTGACCAATGGGATCCTGAGGTTACAAAACTAGCAATCACTCATCACAGGTTGCTTATAACCTGAGTTGCAGTATTTCTCTTATCAATCTTGCTGCTATCAGGTGGCCTAATGCTTTGCTACAGGGAACAATTACTGTTACTCAAAGTAATACTACTTCTTGGGGAAAATAAAAACTAACTGAAACCTAAATAACATGCTTTGCTCTTATGCAAGCAAGTCTGGCAATAAGAAAAGGAAAGACAACAAAAATAATGGTAAGAAATTGGCAAAATCATAACAGTTTGAGAAGTTCTCCATGACACATCTGCTGTTCTTTAAATGAGACAATCTGTTCATTGCAGGAGCTGCTTCCTGAAATCCAGATTTTCTAATAACATGCACTTTCAGCATTACTAAAGCCTCATTTGTTTTCTTTCTTCTGGCCTTTCTTGTTCTGTTTTTATGAGAGGCATTTTGATAGCATAGAGCAAAAGCACTCAAAACTTTGAAAAGTTCAGTTCCAGTTTCTATAAAGCATTGAAATAAACTTTTGTGATAGCGGCAATAGTTAGTGTAGTAACAATCAAAATGATATTCAGTAAAGAGTACAATTTCACAGCCCCGTAAAATCAGATACAAATGTGAACTCCCTCAAGTGAAACTTATTCTTCGCATTCTTTTTTCTTACCTTTTATTGTTTCCAGATACCATCCTTCCTGTTGGCTTCCAGCAGCTCTCAACAATAATATAAAATTACTGTGATGTTGCCATGCATTAATAAAGCCAGTACAAATCACCTTATCCTGAGAAGCTGACCACAGAAGTATTCTCATGTGATAGCAAAGTATTAATTGCTACTCCCGAAGAGTCATTTAACCAGGTTCCTTATTGATAGAGAAAAACGTCTAGAGAGAAGGCAATTTTATGAGAACATCACCTGTATACTTTCACATAACCTACACAGGCTGTTCCTGTCTTCTCATAATTTTTTTTCCTTGTGGGAACATTTTTTTTCCCAATAGAAAATTATGCATTTTAATATCTTTTCTTTCTGTCATTAACAGAACAGTTATAGTTTGAGGATATTTTCAAAAATGCAGTCTTTAAATAATATTAAAGGAAAAAAACTTAAATGGATCAAGGTATTGGAAATGCATTCATTTCATTCATTATCTTCTGTAGCAAAACCCAGACTCTCTTCTAGGTACAAAAATGTCAGCCTTACAGAAGAGCAAAAATATCTCAGATGTATGCGCATTACCTATTCCTCTTAAAGGAGGAACTTGGACCCACAGCACACTGCACAGGCAGGAACCCTACCTGGAGTAGAGAGCTGCTCTATTTCCTATTTTTCATTAAGTATATTACATAATGATAAGCAGCTCCCAACATTAAACCATTAGAAAAATTCCCTTCTGTTTGTATCAGATGAATACTTGAAAGACAAGAGGATTCACATAAATCATCTAACTGCTACTGCTCTCATTTTAACTTTAAGACTTCATACTTGAGAGTCACAGAGAGTGGGCAGAAAGAATGGCTGTTTCTTTATGGTTAGGACATTTGCATAACAGGAAGGCACATCACCATGTCAATCTTCAGCACATACTTGTCTAAACAAAGCAGAAAAATCAGTAGGAGAAACAAAAACAAAATCACCTCAAAACATACTCAGACACTTTTCTTAATATGGTCGTCTTGAAGACAAGTTTAGGTGCAGTCCAGAACAGAAAATATTTTGTCTTGGCATTGATATCCTGAATACCTCCATCTATAATTACTGATCTCCTAGCAGTCTTCCAGGTTGCAGGATGTACCTTGTTTAGTTCAAAAGCATTTTTGAAGCGGATCTTCCAATTATATCCTTTCTTACTGTGCTGTGCTTCACGTTTTACAGAGATTTCAGAGCACATAAACAGGAAAGTTTTGAGAAGAAAAAAATGAAACAGCAAGCTACTCAAACACATTTTCCAGGACTTCACCTGATGCCTTCCAGTGACCATGGGACATTCAGTCCATGTACCAGTCTAGGACTAGACCAAAGGCAGACCACTAGGCCAAAGAAAACCTGCTGCCACATCCAGCGCAAAAGATGTCAAGTCCTCACAATCAGTGTGCTTTCCAGTTCTGCTTCTACTGTGTCACCTTTTTTTCTAGTATAGATGTAAGATGAATTTACTCTTCTGGGCAAATTTAAATCAATGTTATGAACAACTTTTGAAGAATAAAGCCTCACATTTGGATTAATCTTCATGTTTGCCTGAGAAGGTTCACTTTTCTAGATGGACTCAGTAGGATTATCAAAGCTAACTGCACAAAGAAATACCAACACAAAACCAGCAGTCAGTACACTTGGAGCAGTCACAAAAGATTTACAGTGACACAAAATGACTAGATCAGTTTGGAATGGGTAGCAGCTTTAAGAGCCCAGCAACTTTACAGGCTTGGTAACTTAGCTAATCTGAAGAGGGATGGAAAAAGGCAAGTGAGGCTAAAACAAAAATCAGCTGATCATGGTACATGCCACTTGGCAAACACATCACTAAATACTAGAGGAAGCAAGATTTAGTGCTCCAAGCAAAACAGAGCAAAGACCATATCTACTGAATTTTACTCCTACACAGTTTTCCTGTTTGCTGAGTAAAAAGACATATCAGCTGTAAATCTACTGCCCCAGCAGAGCTGCTTATGTCTCAAGCAGTAATAGTCATAAGCAGTTGAAAGTGCAGTATAGAACATTGTTGTTGCTTCAGTGGTAACCAAGGAATCAAAAAAATAAGTTTTTCTCAGTGGATTTCAAGACAATACAAAGAAAAATTGCAAGGTCTTTCTTTGTGTTTGCTTAACCCATGCTTGTTAGGATCTGACCAGTGAGAGATGCCTCTGCCCAAATTAAGGTGCAAAGATCATATTCCCAAGTTAATAGCACAGTAAATGTGAGGTAAAGAAATAAAAAGAAATAGAAAAGCGGGGGAAAGGGAAAGAAAGAGAAAGGTTAAGCAGAAGATAGTCACCATGCATGGATCCAGTGACATCCCACTGGTCCTTCTTCACCCTGGGCTTCTCAGTGTGTCTCAGAGTCATTCTTCTGGGGTACCCCCTTTATACAGTCCAGGTTCTGCATACCCGCAGGGTGGTAGGAGACTCCATTCCCATAACTTGGGAAGAGAATCTGTATGACCACTTGCTTCCTTTGCCACAGTGGGAATTTCTGCTTGGATGCATTAACTAGGATATGCTAACCACCATCTTGCTTCACAAGGCCTGGAATTAGCACCCTCATGTCACAAATTTCTCCCTTCTGTGCATTTTGCAAGTTCACACTATGATGGCTTATCCTATGGCAAGTTCCTTCTGTGATCTTGACAGAGTTTGAGACAGGAAACTGTGTTCTTTAAGTCCTTATAATGTTCCAAAGTAGAATGGTTCTTCAATTTGTCATTAGAAAATCAGAGATAACTAAAAACTATAACTAAGGTTGAATTTCCCATTAAAATGATTGAGAATCAAAAAAGAGCTGATCTTTTCTGGTATAACACAATAAAACCAAGCTAGGCACTCTGAAAAAAAAAAAAACCTTCAGAATTATTTTAAAAGCTCTGCAAATGCCTTACTAAAAATCCATTCTTTTCAGCATTTCTAGCATTAATGTCACTTCATGTAAAATACGATTAATTGAAAATGTTAAAAGTAATACATTATCAAATATTATTTGAAAGCTAACCAAGAAAAGAGAAAGTCTAATATCATAATAGTATTGAACCCAGAGTCTATCAAAAGTCCTACTTAACATAAATGTCCAAAACAGATTAAACAAAATGCTTTTTAGAATATCTATTTAAATAAGCTAAATTGAAACAAAAAATCTGCTAAAGAAAAACATCAAGTAAGAATCTTGGAGATGCCCTTTGTGAAATTGTTCCCTATTTTAGAGTGAGACAACACACAGGCACCCATGGTGCAGTACACAATCAGTTCTGCGAGCCAACTGACACTGAAAGGCTTAAGTGAAGTGGCACATTCATTTTCTACTGAAGAGCTTCATTATATCATGTATGGATTCAAATTAACTATATCTACCTATCAGCTTTTCCTTTTGTGAAAACATGCAAGTTGTCTAGGATTTGAAACAAAACCATCCCATAATCATAACTTCCTAATATGTATCACTTATGCAAAAATTTTAGGGTTGCTTTTTTTAATCATTATTTTCCACGGCCAAGTCAGAGTGTCTCCTTTTAAGATCCTGGTTTAATATTGCTAGTAAAAATACTTGTTAGTCAATATTACACCATATTCTTTCAAAATAATTGTCCTGAGAGTAAGAGTTTCTGACTCATCTTTTTTGGTTGGTTTTGCATTATTCTCATATAATTTTGTCTCTCTTACAGAATATCCCCATTTTGCATGGTATTCTTTTAAGTCTAGTAGCTAGATGCAAGAAAATGCCTAAAAGCCAGCCTTCCTTTATAGGCTGTGGGGGAAAAAAAAAAAAAAAAAACAGAAGACCTCTAAGGTTGATTCAGCGTATCTGGAGTGCCCACTTAATGCAGAGGGTGATTCATATGTTCTATACCTCTGCTCCTGACTAGCAGAGCTACTTTCAAGAAGCTGGTGAGACAAGATGAGACTTATTGCTAATGCCTTACGGATATATCTGCATCATTAGCTAGCACAGTGCAACAGGAGTGCATCTGTAGAGCAAAACACTTGATGCTGAGAAGCACATTTCCACACTAGGTACACTTCAGGGGGAGAGGGAGAGCACTGTTTCAAACTTGCTGTAGTCTGTCCCCACTGGCTGAAAGCCCACTAGCACCTGGAGCACACTTAGGAGTGCTCCTGCACACAGGAGCTTAGGCCTGGCAATTCAGTTTTATCACCAGTCTCCACAGCCCAGGACTGTTCCACAGTGAGAACCCAAGGCACTAAGTGGGAAAACCCAGGAGGCTCAAGCTAAAAGCATGCTTCTTTGTCCAACCTAAACTGCTAATACAGATATATCATGAGATATATCACTTTGATATATCATTTGTGCCCTTTGAAATGCTCTTTGGGCTTTTTTTTTTGGCACATTCAGTCAGTGCCTTGCATCCAGGCAATTAAAATCCCTTTTGTAAATTGCCCACTCTCAGTATCAGTGCTGTATTTTGACACTCATTACTTACATTAACAGAAACATTTTGAATTAATGCCCAATACCAGCTGCCACCAGCTCTGCCACCCCTGTTGATAATATCTTACCAGGCACTTCTGTGGTTGCATCTGACACCTCCACGGTTTTATATACACATATGTCTAATCTCCCTTTCTGGTGCCACAGATGACTGATTTAAGAGAAGAACAGAAAAGGGAGAACAATATTGTTGACAGTGAAGTGGAAAGCTCTTAGCATGAGTTGAAGAGTGAAAAATTCCAACACTTCCATTTTCTCAAACATTTTATTCTTGCCTTTGACCTTATTGACGTTTTTTCTCACCCTTCTGGTTTTAAAAGCCTCTAATGAATCTAAAGGCAAAATATTTTCATTTCCAATAAGAAATCAAGTTAAACAGGGTATAAGGCAAATTAAATTGAAAAGTACTCCCTGGGAAGAAAGTAAAGACTAATAATGGACACGCTGAATCACCTGATGGTGAGTCTCACTACAAATGTCACTGCTGAATCAGGCATCCCTTGTTACCATAGGGAAGTGATTGCATGGAAAATTTAAATCTCACAAAGGGAACCATTGATTTTTAGAAGATAAAGATCCACTAATAATGAACCCAGAACCAATATAACTTCACATACATTTAGCAGCATAAGCTGCATGTCTTGTATACTTTGAGAATGCACAGCCAGCCAGAGGTCATTCTATTTTGTAATTCATAACAGCATATTTCACTTAAGAGGCTCTTCTACCACTCACAAAAAATAAATGTATTTTTAGAAATCAGTATTTTGCACATGAAGCACTGTCCCTAACATGTGCCTTCATTTCAGGAATGCAATACATTTAAAATTTCCAACCCAATTTCAGTTGGAAGCAGTTGAGTGATTCAGGAGTGATAAAGCAGTAATTCACAATATCTTCTCTCAGGAGCAAAGACAGAATTGGTATTTATCTCTCCTCTAGCTCACATATCACAAAAGTCTAATCTTCTCATCACCAGAAATAAAGGTTTATCTGTTCCCATATCCCAAGCCTTCAGTATGTTAGTTCCTCTATGGCTCTTTCAGAACCTCCCTCTGACTACCTCCACAGATGAGGAGAGCACTGTCAGAAATCATTCCTGGCCCCTGAACTATCTGAAGTGAATTCACCACACCCAGAAAGCATATGGACTAGGCCAGCCATTGAGTATCCTTACCTTCAAATCCCAGCAGCTCCCTCCTCCCCTTTCTATATCATCCCTTGCACCTGCACATCAGAAGGGATAAAGAAGTCTAAAGCAGAACTACCCTCCTCTTTACATACAAATAAATACCTGTGTTTCCCTGACAGGTCTTTGCCTTGTAGGGGGCTCCCCTCAGTATGGGTTACATCAGCCCTCAGAAGCAGCAGATCAGACAAAGAGATAACAAAATACCATGTAAATTATATGCTTGCATCCATGTGATGCTCAAACCACCTCAGCAGCACAGTCAATGCCTTGAACTTAGGTCAGGTTAGACTGAG
Organism: Certhia americana; assembly: GCA_018697195.1. Taxonomy (NCBI): domain Eukaryota; kingdom Metazoa; phylum Chordata; class Aves; order Passeriformes; family Certhiidae; genus Certhia; species Certhia americana. The sequence continues at coordinate 78,338,041 of CM031859.1, forward strand.
CTAACTCCAGTAGCAAGCTCAGTGCAAGGCAGAAACACCTTTCCTGGAAGCTTGGGAAATTCTTGGTGAGTACCTCACACTCCTGTGCTCTTGGCCAAGCCAGCTAATTTAAAGTTAACTTCAGGTACACCCTGATGCACAGCTACAGAGGAGCTGTGCAAGAGTAGAAAAACCCTATATAATTTGTCTTTCCTGGTCCAATACCCTGCAGCTTTGTATTTTGTTACTACATAACTGATGAAAAATGACTGCAAAATATTCCAGTACTATCCAAATTCATTTCATATATAATACACATCTGCACACAATTCATGTGAAACAAAGCTTTAAGTACCTATTATAAAGATTCAAGGGAAGCTGAAATTGAATGCAAAAGTTCCAACGTAGATCTCTGAGAGGTTTTATATCAGTTTTCCATTGATATTAGTGTATTACTCCCAATTTACATCAGTGAAAAGAAGAGCACATACACACCCAAAGACTATAAAAACACCAAGCCCATAAAGCAGGAAAAGAAAGAGCAAATTATATTAGCAGAGGAATTCATTAAAATGTGTATATAATTCCTGAATTTGCAGTATCCCACATCATAAATTTCTGCACTTATTTTTATTACAAAACAGTTTCTAACCAACAACAATTTGCCTTATTAAACTAAACTAGAAGTTTAAAGACTAAAATCTGTCAGAATGGTCCTGAAAGTTCTTTAGAGTTCACATTTCACAAGTGATTTGAGATTTGGCCTTGATATCTTTACTATTGAGGCTTTCATTGAACTGTACCCTAAATTCTAAACTCAGAGCTTTATAAATTTTACAGACTCTTTTTAGTCTATTTAGTGTTGTTGTCAGCTCTGTCAGACTACAACAGTCCTATCTTCATATAAGACATACAGAAAAGCTTGCAGTTGTCTCACATACAATAAAATGCAGTGAATTACTACAGAAATAAAGTATACTGAAAAAGGAACAGCATGCTTCACGTCAATTTTGTCCAAAATTGCACATAAAGGCATTTTCCATAATCATTAGAGTATCATGCTAAAGTTTCTGAAGCCTTACTTAGTGTTCTTTCTACTGACCACCATAATGTGTCCCACAACCCTTATTTGCCTCATACCAAAGCAAAATTAAACAAAGTCACATGCTCAGTGTCATCCCATTTCATGCTTTCCACAAATATATGAAATTGGCTTCAGTGAGTGTTAGAATTCATTGTAGTTTATCTGGACTAAAAGTAAAAAGATATTATGCCTTTATACTTGGTGAATTTTTTAATGAATTCCCTGCAGCTGTTATTTCCAGTATCTTTGGTTTTGCTTACTAAGAACACTAATTGAGGTTCTATACAACAAATGTTTTCACACAGTAAACATTTCGCTCAATATTTTAAATATGGTGAACTCATTTCATATAACAAATATGTATATGACAAGAACAAAAACTTTCCACAAGCATTCTTCTAATTGCAGGCAAGAGCAATTGTCTCATACAATATACTACGAATTATTCTCATATAATAAATATAGAGATATTGCTGAAAGTTTGTCCCAACTGGCAGCCCAGGCCTGAATATGCAGTGCAAGTTTCATCCCTCAACAGACTGAAGCTGAATAGCAAGTATCGATCTTAAACTTGAGGAAAAAAAAATATCTCCAGGCTCTAGTCTGGAAGACACATCTTATTACTGAAACACAAATAGTATGCTGAGACCGAGATTTTAATCTGAAATTCGATATGGCCTGAGAAGACACACTTCACATTTGGGGGTTCAAATTAAATTTTAGATGGGAGAAAACCTTTAACAGCTTAGATACCCTTCTACAAGCTATCTAAGGGCTGAAACATCTACCTGTGAACCATGTCAAGTGGCAGTAACAACAGGATATATCCTGTGGGTTTTATTTCTAGTTGCTATACATTCATATTTTGCATCCAAATCAGACATGGTGTGAAGAAATATTTTGATACTCAAACTTGATTGCAACACACAACAGTCAGTTATGCTTCACCTCTTCTCAAAAGCTTTCACCTTTTTGTCAATTTTGATACATGTCATGAATAATTAGACTTATAAGATGGCAACATTTCACTGTGTACATGATGTGTGTCATCCTAGTTATCCTACCCTATAGCTTCATTTTGCAGGTATTCCTTGTAATGTCAGTTACTTCTCAAAGTGATAATGCTGTCAAAACATATGGATTACTTACCTAAGAAATGCAGTGCTTGAAAGCGAAAGTAGTAAGATATATTAGGTTCAGAGAGATGGACAGTGCATACATAAATGTGCTAAAATAATATAAAAAGGTTTTGCAAAGGTGAAGTAAAGAACAGATGCAGCACACTGCTCTGAGACACAGCTCCCACACCTGCAGAAGAGGGGCACCTTGGCCTCTGTATCACCCTTGATTCTGATCTCTCCCCAGCCTCCTGGAGATGACACCCTGCGGTGGCAACACATTTCTCTGCACTCCCACGGAGGAATAAGCAATATCACCCCCTAGACTATCAGCTGTTCAGCTAAATACCTAACACACGAGGTAAACAAAATATTTGCTTTCACATTTGTTTCCATATAACAGCTTTCACTTTTCCAAGCAGTTAAATATCTCCCAGGGGACATTCACATCGCAAAACCTTGAGAGCAAAACAGAAGGTAAGCTTAGCTCTCAAGCTAGGTCTATCTATGCAGCAAATCATTACCACCCCATGCAGCTTCTCTTACAGCATTTGCTTTTAGGAGAAAAAAAAAATTCCCTGTAGTCCCTGTGCTCACCTTGCAGTAACCTTGTAGCACAATCTTAAACCCTGCACTTCTGGATCACAAACAGCCATCTGGACTTGTGTCTTCCTCTGAGCTCAGTCCCTGTCCTGGGCCGTTTCACAGTTGTTAATTAGTGGCACTGTCTACATGCAAAGTACTCTGCCCATCATCATTTATATTATAAATGCCTTTTCCCCCCTGACTCTCTAGTATGTTCCTGCTGCTAAATGTCCTTAATTTCAAATTCTTTATGCTAGACGTTCCCTTTAATAATACTTGAATGAAAACAATTTTAAAGCAATCCATACTGTCAGTGGTCCCCTCAAGCAAATGTGATTTCTCTTAGCTTTGCTTTCATGTCTAGGTTAAGAAGTTTAAATTAAGTAATTTAAATTTTTAAAAAAAGGGAAAAAAAAAAAAAAACGTTTAAGGTCAATCATTGAACAACCCACAGTTTTAAACATTTCCCCAACAGCTGCCCATATGCTTGTGAGTTTCTGCAGACCATCACCTTCCACTCCAGCCTAAGTCAGTCATTACAACCTTTAACTTGGAAGGAAAACGAATGTAACACATTATAAAAGGGAAGTTTTAGCAATGGGAAACCAACTGAAGTGAGTCAGTAATGAAAGCAACAGCTGAATGTCAACACATTCTGTTCTGATATTATTATATCAGTATGATGGCATGTTGGGGGTTGGGGTGAATTTTTTAGAATTTTTTCCCAGAAGTTGCTAAGAAGCTAATGGCTGGGTGCTTTTCGGTACTTATGGGTGCTCAGGGTCAAACAAAAGATGCAGCTACCCAGAGACATAGATTTCACTTCGCTCGGGGCAGTTTTCTGCTCTGGGGGAACTGCCAGGGCTGCTCACCTCGGCGAGGCAGAGAGCTTTCCACCATTCCCTTCACCTGGGACTCCGTCGGACCACCGTCTCTTCGTGTGTCCCCCGGAATTTTGGGAACCCGTTTCCTCCCTGCCCTGCACCCACAGTTTCTTCAGTTCTGCTCGAGGTCTCCCCACGCTGTTTCTACAGCCCCTGCCAGCCAAGACACTTTTCCAACAGCTCCAGCCACTGTGAACGCTCGGAATCATCTCACCCTCCTAGAGCTGCTGCTAGCCTATTTGCTTGTGACGGTACTGAGGGGGGTGGGGGGTTACCAGAGGAAAAACTGACTGGTTTGTTGGTTTTGGTTTTTTTGGGTTTTTTTCCCTTTTTCTTCTCTAGTTCTGTTTGTTGTCAATATTGTAGTTATTATTGTTAATTTACCTTGTTAGACTGACTAGTAAAGAACTGTTATTCCTACCCTCCTTATCGTTGCCTGAGACCTCCCCTTCAATTTTGGAATTATAACAAATCCCAAGGGAAGTTTCCTTTTTTTTGGTTCCTAGCAGACACTCCTGTCTTTCCAAACCAAGACATGGCATCAAAGTAAATGAGACTTTTTGTACTGAGGAATTAGGCAACCTTGAGAAATCAGCCAAATAAATCAAAAGCTCTTGCAGACATAATCAAGAAAAATATTGAGAATGCATCTTCTTACAGACAAGATCCTAGACTTGGATCCAGAAAAACAAGCTTTAGAGTTTCTGAGGCTCCTAAGCATCTATGGGATGTTCCTCGAATCATTTGCTTTGGTAATGACAGGTTCTTCTGATCCATAGTATCATCACCTCTTTCTTGTTCAATAGTGAGTTAATTTGAAAGGACCTTCTGGTTTCCTGTGCTTCGGTAAAGCTCACTTGGTGGTCTGCCATTACACCATACATTTTCATAAAAATATGAAAGTCTAAATTCTGAATGCTTTCAGAAGAAATTTTATTTCTTATAATTTTATTTCTTATGGAGTCCCAAAGCAAAAAAACCAAGCATCACCAACACACTACCCCCCAGAAAACCCCCCACATATCCTGAGCCAGGGGATAAGTGTGCCCACATTAGCTCTTACAGCAAAATAATTCATGAAGACATGCAAGAAAAGAGAGCTCTGCTGAAGTTTAAGTCCCTTTCTCTTGGACACAGACAAGTTTAATGGTACAGCACTGCAAATTAAATATTCTAATGCAAATCAGGCCCACTTGTGAATGTCACAGTGACCTGAGAAGCCACTCAGAATAAAATATTGCCAAATTCCCTAAACCAAAGGAGAAATCTAATGGAGCTCACAGCATACAGAACTGTAGAAATAGATTTTCTTCATCTCATATACAAATGCACAACTCTTGAAATTAATTCCTCTGAAGGAAATGAGATGGCTAGCAGTTATATAAGAAACTAACGGGAATTTTAATAAGGTACCAAAAAAAATCAAAAAAACTTATGATGGACACAGCTATTTGATATCTTAGGCATCATTCTGAATTTTAAATAATTAATTTTAAAAACCAAACAAACAGTAATTGAGTATTAATAATTGAAAGAACACCAGATAAGGAAACAATATCCAATAAAGAGAAAGGAAATTAAGAAGTAATGGAAATAGTCTTAAAAGATCCAGATAGCTTGAAATCATAGTTCTATGTATTTAATTTTTTCCTGCTGGGACTTCACATACTCTCATGTTCTTGCTTCATCTTCTTATGCAAGGCTTCAAGATTTTGGGGTACTGCAGCAGTACTATAGCGAGCTCCATGATTTGCAGTAGTTAACACTGCAATAGGATGGGTTTGTATTTATTAAGAAGCAGTTTCAATAATGTTGTCCTCCATGATCAACTCCAAGATGTACAAGTAAATTCAAAAATGCTCTCCTGCAGACTGTACCTGTGACAGCTCTTTAAACAGCTTGTCACCTACCATTGCCAACTAAGCTTTAGGTGGGAAGAAGAGAGTACCTGCATACAAGCAACAAGCAGGTATAGGCAAGTTGTTTGTCAGCATTGCTTCTCTTTCATACAACTGCATTTGACATGCACAGGCACTCATCAGTGCAATGTTCACTGATGTACAAGAATTAGTTTTCCTCTGTCTTGCAAGCTATTTAAGGATTTATGTTGCTTTAAAGGTAAAGACCATGAGATAAGTCTTTTTTCATCATGCAGAGGTCTGAGGTCTGAAAGGGTGCTGTGGATTTACAAAATCTGAAAACCTGAATATTTCTAAACACAAAGAAATTTCACAAGAGCCTTATGTGGAGAACTCACAAGAGACCTCAAGCAACGTCTGGATTCTCTTAGAAAGAATAAAGAAATACTTCAGCTTATGCCAAAGCCTTTGAAAAAATGAAGTGTTTTTTCTATTCCCTCACTGTCCTATACATTTATTTAAACATGTCTAGTGTGAGATTCTCAGATACGTAGTATGTCTCTGATATGACTAAGCCAGTGGCAACTGGTTTAGCACAGAAATCCCTAGAAATAAATCTGAAGCTCCACCTGGGCAATAAGCCCATTGATGCAGCCTCCAAGATGCTCCCAGGGAAGGATTCTTCTCCAGAACACTCCCAGTGATGACCACGTGGCTGAAAGTTTCCCAACTCTGTCTGCAGCACAATTCAAACCCTAATAAGTCCCTTATGCTTAGCAAAGCTTTTAAAAATTACAGCCATATTTTTTTTTCTGCTTTATTATAAAACAAAGTAATAACCAAGAGCACTCCTCTCAGTCACAGGTGAATGCATGGTCTGCTGTGCTGAAAGCCAGCAGGATTATTGTGACTGTTGGACTAAGCCAACAAGCACGTACAGGGATTCAGGTGCCATAGAACTAACAGGTTATATGAGATATACCTTCTCTCCTATAAACCACGACATAATTTTTATTCCTGGAGTAGTTGCACCTCACAAAGTGGAGTATATCTTGTCTCAAGATACAGCTTACAGCTCTGAGCATCAGTAGTTAAGAGACCTGGCAGGAAGCAAACGAGAGCCAACTCAGTAGTTAAACTGCTTAACCAGCCTCACCACCTAACCCTCGTTCTTTTCCCATGCCAATGCAAATCAATTGATTGAGATTTTTTTGAGGTCTAATTTTTTACCACTGTATTTGAGAAAATAATCTACACTGTTCTTCCCAGGGGATGCCCTAAGCTAGATTCTAGCTTGCACAGCAAATCTCTGCAACCCAGAAAGTCTTCCAATGTGCACAGGCACTTTATTTCCTCTTCTCCTACCGAAAGAGAAAGTGTGAATTCTCCTATTTCCTAGTAGCATACACTGCAGTGAATAATCTAAAGTTGTGTAGTATTGAATCACAATCCTTGAAAAAACTAAAAATCTCAAACTCATTTGTGTCTCCAATAGCACATATTGGCCAATATTTACAAGGGTCTGTGATTTATCTCCTTAAATAAAATTTTCAGGTTGTTAGTATAATTTATCATGGGTCACCTAATACCTGGCTCTCCCTGACAGGGTTATCTGAGAAGTTAAGCAATTCAACCTTTAAGAAACTGATTCTTGAAAGCCCTTTGACCTTTGCTGAGAATAATTCTTCCCCTTTAGGAATGCTATTTTTGAAAGATTAATCAAGAGAAAAACATAAATGTCAGCCTCTAGTACAAATCTGGAGACACTGCTCCCCACTGCACTACAAGAGCAGCACAATCATCCACCTGTCACAGAGAGGAGTCACTCAGCTTCTGCAAGAGACAGAATGGCTGTTTCACTCTCCTACCTTGCAGACTGGTCAGAACAGAGTCAGCAAGAAGAGCTTTTGATGAGACAGCCTTCCCAATCAGCATTGGCAGCTCTCCTTTTCCTATGTTTACTTACTCAGGCAGTCAGGGAGACCACCAAAAGTAGAAGCCATGAGACCTAAATACTTGGAAGACCTTCTTTTCGTGTTTGCTTTGAAAGACCTGGCAGCCATCCTCCTTCTTTCACCACTGCTGCCAAGTCCATGCTGGCTGTTAGACTTACATCCTATTTAAACAAGATTACAGGAGTAAAAGTGTTACCCACAACCACTTTACAAGCTGTTTAGAGCCCTGAAGTGATGCTGGATCATCACCCTCAGGCATCTCACAGAAGTTCTTTACTACTTCACTCTACACAGATGATGCTTCAAAAACCTCTCTGAAATGCCTTTTTAAGATTCTTACCCTGCCAACACTGCCATCAGGACCCCTAAGAGCTACACTCACAACCCCAGCTAGGCCCAGGGTTTATTCTCATTTCTGAGCATGGGTGTCCAAAGTCCCTCTTGTCTTGCTTTAACCCTATTGGTATTTTCTACCCAGCATACACATTATAAAGCACAAAGGTACAAATAAGACAAGTTATAATTCTGCTTTCTTGACAAGATCTGCCTCTTAAAGTCTCTCCTAGTAATAAGTAAGAAACAACTACTGCTGTAAAGCACTTGGAGAGAAATAACATCAGCAGCACAATGTAAATAATTAAAGAAACCACTCTTTTGGATTGCATTATGCAAAGGAGGAATAAATCATCAGACAAGTATTAAATATTTCATGGAAGTTATTGTAAAGCTGAAGAATCAAGTGTCCTTCTCCATCATTTTGGAGCATGGAAAAGTCATCAATACACTTAAGAACTGCCGCTCAACCCCTCTGCAGCACTGAAGGAAATGGATTCCCTTGAATTCTATATGCACTGTTTTCTACATCCAGATTTCTAGATGGCTTATTGTAAGAATTTTCTTGGTGGGGGGAGGAAAAAAAAAAAAAAAAAAAGGAAAAAAACACCTCCACCAAAAACATCACAAACACAAAACCACATGCCACCCCCTACAGAGGCCTTAATATGGCCTTTCAAATTGGGTAGTCAGAGACTGAGGCATACCAAATTGTTAGTGATTTCTGAAAACACTGACTCACTGAGCTAGTAATGAGCAGTTGCATTGCTGAGTGACTATTGAAACAAAAGACATAATTCACCTCCCTCAGTGATACTTATTAGCAATAAATCTATTCTCTATAGAAAGAAATAAGGCAAAACCCAACCCAACTCCCTATTTATAGTGTTGCCAAATGAACATTTAATGTGGCACCATCAGAATTAATAAATAGAAACTCATGGAGCTCATCCAGACATGTAACTTGCTCTCCAACTCATTACTTTTTCAGGAACAATGGATGTAGTAAGTGTCTTGTGATTTTTACTATGAAACATTTTCTCTTAACATGATGATAAATTCTCAGTACTACCATTGACTTTCCAAAACAGAAAAGAATTCTTGCAAGAGAGAGCATCTAGAACTGAAAAAAGTATAAAAATTTTACTATTTATCCAGTTTATATTTACCTATTTTAAAATGCATCTTTTTCAGGTTTCCTCTTGTCACTTGTGCTCATTTACCAATAGCAAGTCTGTTAGAAGTTCCAGCATTTCTTTTGAAGCTTTTCTCTCCTTTTCAACCTTTAGCTGATGCTTTTCATCCTACAATGAAATTCCAGGTCCTCCTCAGGCCTGATAGAACTAAGGCAGTGTAGTTTCTGGAGAACAAGCCAATATGGATTAGAGCACCATGACTGTCTGCTTTGCAGCAATAGATGTAGGAAGTCCAAAGTAACTACTAATTTGAATTGAGATCATTATTTGCACAGGGCCTGTACAACTTCAGATTCTAATATCCAGCCTACCTAGAAGAAAGTCAGGAAAAAAAATATTTAGAGCTCTGAAAACACAAGAACTTTTTTTTTTTTGCTGGCAGAGTCTCCACACAAAAACAAGATATGACAAGCACATTGTATTTCTAAGCTTCTGGCCTTGTTTTAACTTATATAACACATGCTAAAGCCATTATTATGGTATTTTTACTTCACTAGTAGATCAAAATAAAGCAAGTTGTGAAAGTTCTCACAGGAATAAAAGTGATTTTAAAACAGCAGGAGAAAATTCTCACCTCAAAGTAAATGCTTTACCTTCCCTAATTTATAGAGAATTTTTGATGGTGGGAGAACTTGTGAAATTGTGCAACGGGCAAAATAATAAACTCCACAAAAGTACAATGTATGAAGCAGAGGTTGTGGAGGAGAATTAGTTTGAAACACACTGGCAGTATGTATGCTTTCATATAATAACCATATAGATTCACAGTCTAAAGCCTAGCACACAGACAAGGCCCTATTGATGCAACTCTTTCTTAAAAGCATGAAAAGGGGATACGCCATAGTTTCTCAAAAAGTTCAGCAATTGTGTGGAATCAGAGCACTTCCACAGTAGCATCAAAACATAGGCTCCAAGTCTGGCACCAAGCAGAAATAAATACAACAAACATTCCTGTGAGTCCAAGTGTCACAAAAAATATGAAAAAAAAATTAAAGACTCCTCTTCCTAACAACTGAGTGAACACTTAAGCATAAACTCTGTCAGTTCAGCAGTTACTGCTCCCGTAGACAGCTTCATGGCTGGACCAGAGAGGTAATGGGTCTTGAGACAGCAAGTGTTACTGATTCACCCTCATAGAAAGGTGTTTGACTGCACAGATAGTATTTATCTGCTAATACAGATAAAACAGTTTCCAGTTTTTCTTCAGATTCATCAATTTCCAGACCAAGGTACTGATACTAAGAAGAGTTTCTACACACAAAATCACTCACAATTATATCATGATAAATGGGCAAAGTCTTACTCCAAAGTGCTTGGTTGTTTCTTCCCTTTTTCCTAACTAGATCAGCCCTATTGCTTTCTACCATCTGATCTTGCCCCCTAGTCTTGGACAGCCTTTTCAATCCTGAAATCAAAAAAATATTTCATCTGCAGTTCATTATAAAGCCTGGTTGTGCCATTTGTACTGAAAGGGAATAGGTCTGGTTTTCTTCCCTTCCCAATTTAGACACAAATAGGCAGCCAGGCACAGCTCAGGCCAGACCATACAACATCATATTTTACCTGAGCTAATGGGCTATAGCTAGTGCCACATGTTTTGCAGTAGGGCCAGATGCATTCAAACAAAATGCATTTTGGTCTCTGATGTTGCTTGTTTAATCAGAGTTGTTATTCTCACTTCTCCTAAAACAAATTAGTCAAAACATTATTTTACCCAGTATCTAGTCAACCTCTGCTATTCCATAATCAAAATTTACCAAATCAATACCTTTGAAATTTTCATTTTCTTTGTTTAGCCTATAAGAGGCTCATCAAGCTCCCCTATATCAAATCCAGTAGCCTGATTAACAAATTAATCATCATCATCACACAACATCCAGCATAGCACAACACTATTATCCTGCTTTCTTTTAGCAAGCAAAACAGAAATCCACATGATCACATAATGAAGCACAAGTGAGATACAAAGCAATAAGCATATTATTTGATATTATTCTGCAGAGAGCATGTGTGTTCAGTTGTCTTCCAACCAACAAAGTGGTGTTTTTGTGTCTGACTTGTTATTCCATAACACAGCATAATTCTAACAGGAAACTTGAGATTAAAATAGGCAAGCAAGGAACTGGACCATTTCCCAGAATGTTCTCTGAAGACAATCTATTCTTCTTAGCAACGAGTTAGCAACCAGAAGATGATTGCTGTAGACTAAAGAATTAGCTAATAAAGCAAAAGTCTAATCAGAAACACTATTGCCAGCATTTTACTGACACAACACCCATTTGAATAAAATTCTTTTTAAGCTCTAAAATTATTTTTATTTAGTCACAAAGTTAATAGAATAAGAAGGAATAGAAAAAGAAAAGTATGACAAAGATGGAAGAATTACAAACTACTAAAAATCTTTCAAGGAACAAGAAGGAAAGATCAGTATTTTTTATCAGATTATTGGCTAGGCTAAATTTAAACTAGTCAATGTCCACTGCATTTGTGGACACTGCAACAACTCACGCACTTAGAGCTGAGACAAATTCAGACCTAGTTCAAGCAAGCATCATTCTCCTTAAGTTATAACATTCTTGTTCACTTCTTCCAAGGACAAATCCAGGCTGTTGGCCACACAAAAGCTAGAAAAGGTGGGTTAGAGATTACATTTTGAACCCTAAGATCTTGCATTCTACTCCAGCTTTCAAGACAAGTGGCAGTCACACGGAAATATTAGTTGAGCCATGTAATCCAGAGCAGAAGACCAAAGGAATCACCACAGGAATAAAATACAGGTATGCAGATGCCATAACAGTTGTACTACCCTTCATTATTGCGCTCCATACACTGGAGCAGCAAAGGCCAGGATGTCAGTCCAGAACCCCCAACCATGGGTTAAAATGGTATAAATACTTGAGATTTCTAGGTAGAGCAAATATTAGCTTCTGATACAGGGAAAAATTTCAAAATAGTTTCAAATACAGGTGGCAAAATTCAAGGAGTGCCTAATCAAATAATCTTAAGTCTAAAGAATTTGTCAGGTACCCTCGAAATTATTTTTTTTCTAGCATGCCAGCATTCTAAGAAGTACCAGAAACTTTCTCTGAAGATTTCCTTCACTGTTTCTTCCTCCCATGTGAAAAATGCAAAAATAATTACTGACAAATAAGAAGGCTGTGTGATCAAACCCAGAGAGTTCAGGGAATTCCAGATTTTAGGGTAACCAAACTTTCACTGCACCCCTCAATATGTGTTTTCCCACAGTTCATAATGTACAGTGACCACAAACTGAAAGATCAATCTGCATTAGATTTCAGGGGGGTTATGCAAGCTCCTAGACTTTCAAGGAACTTTACCACATGTTTATTCAGCTTGAATAGGTGGTTGAGTAACAGTCATTATGAACCAGACATTTCTCTTTAGGTCTTTCAAAGTATTGTTATTTTAACTACTTCCTTTCAGTTTCATCTTAAAAGGGATGATTAGTTTAGACTGTTACATACACCATCTGACACATCAGCTATTTGCATCCCTTTGGATACTAAATACTGTAATTAAAAAAAGGTATAGTTTATTCTGGCATAATGACTTCTGTCTTCCCACCAAGAACAAACTTGAGGCTTCTAGTGCATTACTATTTCTTTTAGATTCACTGAGATATGAGCTAGTGTTTGTTAACAGTCCTAAATCATCAGGTAGGATGTCAACAGCTGCATATTCCATTCAACTTCCAAAAATCTTCAAAAAAATTATACATTGATTGACATAAACAGATTCAAATTACAAAACATGACATCACTACTACAACAATGTAGGACATGAGTTTATTGGTCTGTTGACAGACTGTACTAAGTTCTGGCAAAGGTAGCATGATATCAAGAAATATCACAAAGGAAAGACATTTTCCAGAAAGACGAATCTCTTTCCCAAGGTCAAGAGAGACTTAGTGAAGTTTATGGGATTCACTTTAAAAAATAAATAGAAAAATAAATTTAAAAATTTTTAAAACCAATGAAACCTAAACAAAAGAACTTTCAGCTTGAAACTCTGTCCAGAGTTGAGGATTACAAGCCAAGGTCTTCACATTTTAAGTCTAATCTTAAGTCTAAGAAACTTAAAAACGCTAAATTCTTTTAAAGGTTTTCCTTCAGGCAGAATTATAATGTTAAATCCTTGTTCTAAGCTAATATAGGTTTGTGATCATTGTTAATGCTTTGAAAACCAAAGCACCAAAAATGCTTATGGTCTCCAGCACCAAGGAAGCACCATTTCTCTTAGCTCAGGAAGATAAGAACATATATCTTCACAGGTAGGCCAATTATTTTTATCATATAAAAAAATTAAATTCCCAATTATTTTTTCAGCAAATACGTTACCGATACTGATTTTTCCAAAGTAAATCTGGAAAATATATTTGAACAAGCACAGATTTGGAAAAAACATTTGCATTTCTTCTAGGGTACAAAAACAATGAGAACATAAGAGTGAGTAAGCATGCAAGAGATTTTGCAATGGCTTTTATTCCACAGAAAATAACTAGTATGAAAACACCAGCAGACCAGTTAAAGATACACAGTTAAAATTTAAACTGATGTACTACCAGGTTGGGGGCATCATATGTTAGGAAACTTCAAGTCTGCTCAGAGACAAATCAATCAGACAGCAGGAAGACTGCTCTGAAACCCAGAAAATCTCATATTCCATGGTTATTTCCTATGGTCCCAATATATTACAGTACAGCATTTCCAATTAAAATAAGGAACACTAATGATTTAGAGAAACACCTGCCAGCTGGGAAAGAATAAATGATTTTAACACCTACACCATTACATTGACTCTTGTCAGTCGTGCATCACGTGCACACCCACCAGCCTTACTGAAAACAATCTGACATAACAGAAAGAAAGGAATTCTACACCTAGGTGCCAGATACTTTGTTGTAAAATTCTGGAACTTTTAATTAATAGAAAATATTTGCCAAGATTCAGAAGGCTAAATAACCAGAGTTATATTTAAATCACAGCCCTTAAAAATTGATCCATTATGGACTGACCTGGCTCTGAATGTACTTTTCCGTGTAGTGATTAAAACAAGTTGAGAGCTTGTAGTGAGCACGGCACTGGAAAAGCAGTAAAAACTGCTAATCTCTCAATCCCTACAAAAAGTTGGCAAATTATCTTAATTGACTGCAGCCCCAAAGCTACACTGGTATTTAAAATGATAGCACAAATGTTATTCCAATAACACTGTTTAACAGAACCACATGCCACCAGCATCATCTGAAATAATTTGAGATAAATTACACTTTGGGACAATTCAGAGAAGTAGTAGGAGATGTAGCTCCTTAGGTCAAATCTCACATTTAAACACCATCACAAGGCAAATAAAGACACAAATTAGCCCTTATGCACCCCCTTTTCTCCTCACTATGACACAACCCTCACACAAAAAAAGAGATCCACAGTAGCTGAAAGATAATCATGCCAAGATGATAAAAAACTTGTTCATACTACAAGCAGCCAAGCTATTTCAGCCAGAAGTCTCTCCACGGGGAGAAGCACTCAGCCATACAGCTTCCTTGAAGCCAGTACGCCTCTAGCAGTAAAAGCATCCCAGAGCACCTATAGCAGGCTTGCACCAGGGAGATTACAGCACATGCAATTGCACTCACGTACACCTCACTCTACTGGCCAAAGGGGAAGAACAAGCAGCCTGTCAACTTGTCTTTCAAACAGTTTGCAATTAGCCATTACCCAGACTCTAGAGGGCCTTTATGCTTTTCACTGCCTCCTCTCCATTGTACCAGCAGCAAAAGAAGGATGAAGGTTCCTGTCTCCCTTGCTGAGCCAAGCCTAGCAAATACCCCAGAACTCTCTTCCCAGCAACCATACAAGAACAAGTGTACAAGAACAAAGTCTTTGTTAAGACAAATCTGCCACAGAACTGAACTGCTAATTCTTTTTTTACATCAAAAGTAGTAAATTTCAGAATAGCACTCTCAGACAGGACACTTTCCATAAAATTATTGCATTTAACAACATACAAGACAATGCATTACAGCTTTCAACTATTATCCAAGAGCCTCAACGAACACAGTGCAATTGAGATGACAACAGAGGTATGGCAATGACAAGTCTCAGCCCTGAGGACTCCATTTCTCATGGCTATAGCTATTCTTCTCATGGCCAGAAGTTTAATCTTGCACATGCAGCAGATAGGTTTCACACATAACCCTCCAACTGGGTAGAAATACACTAAACTTATTAGCCTCCTTCCTCTGCACACAGAGATAAACTAGTACAACTTTCTGAGATTTTACGTGGATATATCTAGAATCAATATCCTTCTGAATTGCAGAAACAGAAATAAGAACAAGAGTGATGGTTCCCTTGGGGCACCCTCTTACCCATCACATCAAAATGGGTTTTGCAAAAACACAATCAGCTCAGCTGTGATAATGTAATGGCACAGGACAAGGTCAGGGGCTTTTGTCGCTACATAAGACAGCCTTAAGCAGCATAAGGGATTCTCAGCAATGGAAAAATAGTGTAAAAATACTCTTCCCTTGTTCAGAGGGGCTCTGCCACTGGCAATCATCTCAAGCAAAGAAAGAAAATAACTGCAGGTTTAGAGTTGGCCTTGTGTGACAGAACATCAGAAAAAATAACCCAGGTGACAATCAAGAAAGAAGTGTCAGGATTTGGTAATAAAAAACCTCTGACTGGCACAAACTTTTTGGAGAAGAGAAAATTGTAATCCAACCTATCTGTATTTTAGAAATGCATCTGATATAGTGCCACACGAGATCAGCTAAAATACAGAAAAGAGGAATTAGTATGGTGTGGTAGGCACTGACTGTGAGAAGCTGGGCTGAAAAGCAGAAAGCCTGGAAGTGGAATAGCAATGGACATTGAGTCTAAGGTTGCCAGCAAATACAGGGAGCAATATCACTTCCAATACCAAGCCTGAGCAATCTTGCCACAACCCACACACTTTTCCTTCTCAAGCAAGTGTTTTAATAAAATCTTTCGTGTGTGCTCCAAAACTCAGCAAAATTTCCCTCCAGAACACCTAAAAAGAGAGCAGTACTAAAAATTATATGTTCCTGTCACTATTCAGAAATCTATCACTTATTTTGCTTATTTTGGAAAGCACACCCTATACAGAGAAGTCACAAGCTAACACATAACACAGCTAAAATGTTTATATATAGCACAGGAGGAAATCACAAACTCTTAACTACCCAAGGTCTTCAAGATCAAGCCTAACTGAATATTATCAGCTAAATTAAAGCTAAAAGTATTTAGAATTACAACTGAAAAGTTTTTAAAGTCTTGAAAGTTCATTTCCACAAGTTTAAAAAAGTATTTGTGATAACTTCTAAATGAAGTGCAAGTCCCAATATTACTGAAAAACTTTCCTACCTGAAAACAAGGGTTTATCACAAAAATATCAACAGAACTTTAATGGAACAATCCTAGTCACTGCAGTGATAAAAAATTTCACCAGCTCTCATATGTCATTTCACAGGAAACAGTTTGAAAATATATATATGTTGTTTTCGCACTTAGAGACAAAACAGATAAAAATGCAGACAGAATTGTAACTGATATCAAGGATACCAAAACAAGCTGTTTAGAGCTATGAAAAGAGCAAAGCTGGAGAAGCCTGAAATGTTCTGCAACACAGGTGCTCTGCAAAGAAAATACTGCAGACTAAATTATTTAATTCTCTTCTTATATATTAAGAGAATAAAGGAAAGTGAGCTATTAATTCTCCAGTATATTCTTATTTTTCCTTATCATTCCATACCATACTTGTCAACCTCACAGGTAAGACTAAATCATCAATTTATGACCAAAAAAAAAAAAAATTGTTGCAAAGAACCATTATACAAGTTATACAAACAAAATCGATTTATTATGAAAGACAGAGTAGGAATAATAGACAAGCAAGAAGTTTTTAAACAAAAAGCTTCACCTATTCGCCAGACACTACTTTAAAGAATAAGTTTTAACATAGTTTTACTGACAAATCCTGTGTTAAAGACAATTATTTATTTTTCATCCTCTGTATTTACTTGTAACTTAAGCTGACTTGACCTTTTCCTTTTCCCACAGAATAAAAGAAACACATTTTTCCTATCACTTAGCAAAAGAGTTAAGTAATCAAAAGCTCAGCAGTATGTTTCTTCTGGCAAATGTGGCCGCTGACACACGCAGCTAAGTTACCCTCAGTGCACGGACAGAGTATTATGGGACACGTTCTCACATCTCATCTCAGACCTAGGACTCTGCAAGAAGAGTTCTTAACTATATTCCCTGATGGGGACGCCCTGCTTAAGTTGTAGAAAAATTAATCTATGTACTTGTATGATGACATTATAGATTTACACAAATCCTGATTCAGTAAGGAGATGTAGTTGCTTTTTTGGTGAGCAAGTTGAAATATGATCTTCCTTTACTCCAAGAGCTGAAAATACAGACTCAGTAAAGTTCATGTGATGCACACAGACAACATCTAATCCAGAAGTCCTGGTACATATTACAGACTTACCCGTTCAAATTTTTGAATAGTTGAATTAGCAGTTAACGACGTAAGTGTTTCTTATCATGTAGCTCCACAGTTTTGATCCTTAGGAGACACCCTTAATTCAGACCTAATGCATCTGGGAAAAACAGTCTTGGGACCATATCCAAAAAAAATTACAATGATCTTGGGCAAGCTCAATTTTAGCCAAAAAGCTGCAACAATTTTCTCCTTCAAACATGTTTTTTCTTTTCTGTGACAGATAGGAAACCAGAACACAATTTTCCATCAGTTCAAGAAACCTCAAAGTTCTTCCTCAAAACCTAGATCTCCTACCCACTTGGCCAACAGCTCAACTGTCCAGTAGTATAGATTCTGTTTGCCCGAAACCCTTCTATAAAAGTCATGGCTTCACATATTTCACAACACATTTCAGCAAACTAGATCTTAAGTCTTTCTGACTTTTGTACAAAAACCATGTTTCAGAGCATCCCCTAATTTTGAGTCCTACCATGCCATACATAGGATAACCAGCTAACACCATGTCCAGCACCTCTGGGATACGAGAGAACTGAAGTACTAGGAACACCAAACGGAAACTATTCAAAGCTGAACAATGAAGAATTCCCATTGCTCTGGGAAGTCTCCTGCACCAGGCCTGGAAAGCCATTTTTTCCATTCTCCCCTACAAGACAAAAGAGAGGAGCAGAATAAAAGTGAGAACTCCTGTGCTGTGTGCCAGTGATAAACCTTCATGACATGTCCAGGGATGTTTGTCTGACTTGAGCTGTGCCAAAAGATTTTCCATTGAAAACTTAGCAATTTATCTTTTATTTTCAAATTCAGAAATTTCAAGCGCAAAGCAAGGTTTAGAGATATTCCAGATTATGCATCTCAAATATCCTTATATATAATTAAGTACTATTTTCTGCTAGTTAAAAATAAATTGGCCATGTATTCCACATAGAGTAGTTCAGTAGCTGTGCAATCTACATAATTTTAAATTATACAACCAATAAAAGACTAATTATTGTACTTTTCTGCTATATTTGAATTTGCAATACAAAGGCCAAAGGCTCTAATTAGTATAAAGTCAAGTCTTTCAACTGCTGGTTTAGAACATGGTTATAATTATGATAAAATCAAACTACATAGTATTTTCAAAAGGTGGTTAGGTTATATTACAGTAGATCTTTAAAAGCTGTACTGATTTAATTGCAAGTGAACAAAACCTTATTAATATGGACATATTAAGAATCCATATACTGCCTAGAGGGAGAAATATATTGTTTGGTTTAATAGAAAATTTTGGCTACAGTACCTCAGACAGTACATTTTTAAAATAAATTCATGTGGCACAGGAAAATGTTTACTGTCTCAGAGACTGACATGGATTTTTTCAAATCCTGAAAAATCCAGAGCAGAATCCAGGGCTGATAAAATCAGCTGGTCTTCTTGTATAATAAATACTTATCCTTGATATCTCTTCTTAAAGCTTTCCCAGGGACAGGTGCAGCAAATGATCTTCATAATTCTGAACCCAGTGCTCCCTCTCGTTCCTAGTTTCCATCTATGTTGATAATTTTTTTTAATAACTAGAAATGATTTTAAAGAATAGTATATCAGTGAGTGTTCTGCATTAATTGATGGCTCAATAGACCCATGAGAGCAGCACAGCCAAAGATCACTCTCTCAGGCAGCTGCACCTGCCAGTCCACTTTACACATGCAGAGTGCACGAATGAACGGTATAGGATAGGACTCTCAGAGAAAAGGGCTCCCATGAGTTGGGCAAACACAGCTCTCTGTGTTGAACACAGAGGTTAATATGTTATTTCTGTTGTTATTATTATATTCTGATTTGTTTTTTCTGGATTTATACAAGTTTAAGACCATGCCATTTACAGCCTGAATTTTGGCATTGCCCAGATTTCCAGCCAGCTGATTACTCCTAATTTTTGTATTTTCCCCATTTCTTTGAAATTCCATTATATCTGTGTGTCAAAACATGCATAATAGTTGTGCTTGTCTCTTTGTACACAAACTCTGTTACATTTGGCTGGTAAGCCAAAGATGTTAGTCTGCAGGAACAGCCACAGTTGTTTTCCCTAAGTATTGAAACCAACTACCCCCAACACGTTTAAAAGCTCAGAGACAAAGCAGGAAGGTTTTTTACATAGCAACAATCTAACAGCTGAGTTCATTTTAATTATTTATGATTAAGTAAACAGTGTTTATTAGTGGTGAAACAGGTACTTTCTTCATTTCTAAGCCACTTCACAGCAGAAGCAATTAAAGCTGTGAGGTAGTGAAATGGTTTCTAAAAACATTTTAACCAATTTTCCTAGCAAAATTTGGAAAAGCTCTACCAAAACAAGCAGCCAAATAGCAATCTTGTTCAGACAAGTCTTAGATATTTGTCACCTCTCTCTGAAGTACTCCTTTAAGCCACTTGGCAACATTTACATTGTTGGAATAAACACAGACTGAACTGCTGTTTACAGCCCTATAACCATAATGATGCAATTCCAATTTAGAAAAAGATCTGTGAAGTTAATTGTTTTTCTTGTTAGCAAGCCTTATTCTAGTTCAATGACTGATTATAAAATAGCAGTACATGCTGAAGTTAAGCTCCATCATCAACTGCAGACTCATTTACCTAGGCAAAATGTACAGCCAGGAGTGAGGAATTTCCTTCTGCAGCGCTGAAGGGAACTCAGTGTTCATTCCCCATGCAGATAAGCCTCCCAATGACCATGAACACAACCTCCTAAGAAGAACTTGGTTCTCAGTAAATGACTAAAACTATTGATACTATGAATCATGGTAAGAGACTAAAAAAACCACACCATTAGTGTCCCTAGTCCAGTTCAATGCAATAGCAAAAAACTTTTTCAGTGAATATCACAGCTGACCCAAATGTCATCAATACAGCTGCTTACAGCAGCTTTAATTCAGATTAAGACTTAAGAACTTAAAGTACAAAATCAGGTCATATTCAAACTGTTCAAAACAGTAATAGTCTAATTTGTGAGTTTCTTTATTTCACAAATTTCTGATGTCCTACATAATGAATATGCATGCACATGACAGAACACACAGCTTGACAATTGTTAGGATGATGTTCTTTGTTGCAACTCAGAAAGTGAAGAACCAAGCCTCATCTTTGGAGATTATGCCTTACAAGAAATTTCATATGTGACTTTTCTGAGCCATACTGCTATGCCCCTGAGGGTTAGGAAGATAAATTACAAATTTGGAGGGCTGAATATTATCTTCATAGGGGCCAAACATGTACATACGGAATAATACTGTGTCAGGGTGATACCCACATAATTAGCCTCCTAGAAACAAAAGCTCTTTTTTGCTTTGTAGTGCACTTCGTATTTTCTTCTTCAAGAGGTACAAAGTAAGTTTAATCATCAAACACTGGAGAAACACCACAGAACTGGCTAATCTCTTCAGAGTGAAAGAGCATCTCTTCAATAATACAGCACAATTAATAGTTGCCATTATTAATCTCAGTAATCTCACAAGGGAAAACACCTTTTAGCCTCATGACTTCTTTTTTCAATTATCTGTCCTAAAGCATATCAGCTCTTTACTTAAGGTACCCAGAGTTTCTATGAGTGAAAGAGAAAAGGTATTTTCTTTGGATAGCCAAGACCAAAAAAGCCCACAAAAGTGGGGGGTGGGGGGGAGGGGGGGAGAGGCATGGGGGTGTAAAAAGAAAGACATCTTCCAGACATCATCAAAGACATCTTCTATCATCACTGATATCTATTGGTCACCAAGCATCATCTTTTTTAAAAAAGAATTTGGGTACTGAAATTCGGTTTTATACAAGTTTCAGACATGCCGCCTTAACTACCAAAGCAGGCGTTTTGCATTTTCACTGGACATTTCTGAAAGCTCTAAACAAAGAGCACTTGCCCCAAAATAATGCACAGAACACATTTGCTTGAGAAAGCGGGAAAATAGCAGTAATCAAGATCACATGTGATTTCTTTTTCCAAAGATTTCTAGTCTAAGAGATGGATAGTACCACTGAGAACATCTTCAGTCTCCCAATGATTTGGGCAGAGAAGTGCAGAAGCATGAATCACAACCTCCATGAATTTTTAAAGGTCCTTTTGAGAGGAACACAGAAAATATTATCATCATTTTTTTTTTTCACAGCTGCCCTTAGAGCTGAGCAAATCCTTTGCGAGAAGGCCTCTTCTCTGACCCACACTAATGCATTCAAGGGCATTTTGGGAATTCAACATTAGCCCTTGGTCAGCAACACAGAAGATGCCTACTCACAAAATCCCAATGAGAAAGCAAGCTTTGTTACAGAGCAGCAACCTGGGTCTCATTAAAGCCAGTGGGAACTTCTATTTAATTGAGACACTAGCTATTTAGGTAGTACCTGAGACTATGAAGATATGTAGTAATCACTTCCTCTCGCTCTCCCCATCAAATTGTCACTCTGGCTTAGTAGTTCAGTATAACCAACACATTGCTTTTCCAAGAGTTTCTAAATCAACAAAGACTGCTGGGTTTCACCTAGCACTTCTTACGCTGACTTGTAACTCGCATGCGTCAACAGTTCTGATTAAATTCTCACCTGCCCTTCAGCAGGTGAGAATTCATATCAGCTCTACAGAATTATCAATATGTAAGAAAGAATTTAAAGGAGAGAAGCAAAACTAAAAACGCAAGAACATTTGATGAAGAAAAATCAGTGAGAGTCAGAACCCCATAAACGACTCCATGTGCTCTCTGGAAACAAAGGAGTGTTCACGCTGTAGTTATGCTGTCCAGAACAATATCCTTCTGCCATTAGTCATTTGTGCAGGACCACACATTTTTAGTCTAAAAGCAAAATTCCAATACACATCAAAAATGTGGGGTTTTGCTGTTAAGACCAGAAATACTTTCAGTCTCTCACACTTTACCTCCCTTATGGTAATGTGAGTTTTGGATTATATTTCCTCAAACCTTCAGGTAGCGTTTACCAAGTGGAGTGTGATATTGCTAATTTGTGTCTTTATTAACTCAATTAGTCCTTCTCTTCCTATTTTCAGCAAAGTATATGATTCACTTCAATTAGATATTATTTCTTAATGTCATTACTGTGTGCTCACACCCACGCTGAGGTAATTAACAAAGATAACTTACTGTAAACATTAAGACGTGAGGAACACAAATAAAACATACACATCAGTGATTGATGGAGAAAGAGTCCAAGTCTGCCCCAAGAGGCTACATCACAGTAATTATTAAGAAGAACCCCAAGAGGTTCCATCACAGTAATTATTATTGTGACCACTACATCATCTTTTCTTATCCTCATAGTGAAGTTATATAAAAACAGAACTCACTTTATGCGTTTTCTTAAGGGCTTAACTGTAGAGAAATCAATATTTACTTTTATTTCCAATCTCTGAGGAAATTTTTTGTCTGATATTCGAAGTCCATAAGACACCTGCCCCAAATTTAAATTACAAAAGCAAATATCACCTAATAAAACACTATATCCAGGAATGCACTTAAAAGCCTAATATTTTAATAGCTACAATGTTCCAATCTTTGCCCTCCCTTCAGTTTCTGATTTCACAATTTTATTCAGGAATCTAGCCTAGCTTGCCTGACCGTATTAGTTCTTTTTCTAAAGAGACACTGCTTGTCACTAATAGCACCATAACCTTCTGTAACAGACTTGTGTATGACATGGCCTGCAGTTAGAGAGGGATGGTGCATCTCACTGTCAGAGCACGCAGTGCTAGGAAAGGATTTGCACTCACCTATGGAATTTGACCTCTGGAGGCCCAGCACCCCATTCAAATGGCCAGTGAGATAATGTCATTCACTGTTGACAATGAAACTTTAAAAATTTCTGAGAACGGAGGCCCCACAATTTCTTTGGGTCCTTGTTTCAATGTTTCACCACTCTTCTGGTAATAAAAAAAGAAAAAATCCTAACCTAGCAAACACCTCTTACTATCTAAGTGGGCTTTCCTGTAATGTAATTTAAGTCTATTGCCTCATGTCCTAATGCTGCATAACCACAGCAAGCTGTGGTTAAGTAATTAATTAATTAATGTGCTTCTGTCTTCTCACTCTTGTGATTATGTTTTTTTTAAAGCAACCATTTCTGCTTGTGAGTACAGACAAGGAAAGCAATCAGGCCATTTATTAACCCATTGCAGACTGCAGTTTCCAGGGATTAGTAAAGCTGATTACTAGTCAGTCAGTCAGGGTAACTACAGACATATAATTCATGCATTCATTCCGCGTTTCAGAAGAACTACAAAGTAAACAGCTAGACTGAAAACAGTTTCTCTCCCTCTTGCCCTGGAAAGAGTCTTCTTTTTAAGAAATATTTAGCATTAAAAAGAACTTTTGCCACAGTTTTTCCTAATTGTAGTTGCTCAACGTATAGACTCCTACTCAATGTCTTCTAAAACTCAAAAAAAATTTCCCAAACTCCCAATTTTTTATTTACAATTCATGTTTTTCTACAGTCCTTCAAATCACAAGTGAGTCAGACAACCTGGCAGCCTACCCACCTCTGGATCCTCCATGAACCTCCTTCTCACCCTGTTAACATTTCCCAAATTCCCCATTACATCCATCCAAATTCTTACCCATTCTTCCCAACTCCACTGCACTTACACTATGGGGAGACCGTGCTAAGCAGCCACAACATTTCTCAACTGAAAATAACACAGCTTTTCACACATTGCATATATATATAATACTTTACCAATGCTTGATGTGTGATATGGCAGAAAGCTTTTATGGTTCCTTGTCCCTCTCTACTTGCCTAAATTCCTTAAGCCTTTACACACTTTTAGGTACATAAGACAACTACTCCCAAAGTTATGCTGAACAAACCTTTTTCAGGCAACCTTTGGCATTAATGGGGATACAATAATTTAGGCCAACCACAAATTTCCCATAATAAATTTGCATTGTATTAACCACTTTTTCTAGTATTTTTGCATTCAGTCATAATTCATATGGTTTTACGGTTTTTATCTCTGCTGTTTAATTAGTCCTAGTTTGCATATTTAGAGAGAAAGACAGTTGTCATTGTCAAACTAATAAATGTACTGGTCCCACATACAAGCCAATGGTACTAACTACATTCTTTTTTTAAAAATAGATGAAGCTGCCCTTTTAAGAGGGTATCTGCATCAAAAATATTACTGTACAATGAAAGTGTCTTCCATTCCAAATTCTCACGTCAAGATTTCCTTTATGGGAATAGAACCATTCCTTATTTGATACTGCTAAGTTTCCACTGAACTAATGGAATACTCCCACTTCAAGCATACTGCACATTTAGCACAGCTAATTGGACTGCATTTGTTCTGTCTCACATAGCAGTAAAAATTTCTTTTATATTTCCCTTTATATTTTTCTTTACTCCTCAATGAGGTTACGAGATTTATAAATATGGGCCTGAAAGTAGTATCAACTTGCTTCTAATTCAATATTTTTTTTCATTTTTCTTCACATCCCTAATTTTTCTGCATCAACTATGCAAGCTTTTCTGTTCTTCAGGTCAGGCAAATTATGCTTACTTGCTTCTGTTCAGCACTTACCACAGATTTCTGTCAGGTGTCTAAGCACTTCATTAAAACAAATTTCCTACCACAAGAGCCATACATCTATTTATGTAGTGAAAATATAGTTTTCCAAATTATTTCATTCATAAACACTTTTCAAAATTATATCAAATACCAGTATATTAAAAGGCTACTTTGTGAAATCCAACAAATGGATATATAACAAATGGTGGATAGTGAAAAGGAAGTAAAAATATCTCATTTTTCTTGAAATTACAATAAACTCAACTCAAATATTGTGCTTTTCTACTTATCGGTGCACTCAATTTAAGAAAATTCATGTCAATACGCAAACTCTCTATATAACTCCAGTTATACCAAGGAGCTTCTTAATCACATTTAGCTTACATTTCAACTTCAATCAATTTCTTTTTTGCTAAAGCAAAGTGGCCATTTATCAGTCCTTTTTAATTTAAAACACATTTGAAATTCATTGAAAGATCTTTCTACACAGACCAGGCACAGAAATGCTTCAGAAGCAGGCAGACCCTGCTGTCCTTCACATTCTGCAGTGCCACTGAAGCCTTTAGAGCAAGAGCAAGCAGGCTACAGGAAACGTGCAGGTGATGCACCCTGCACAGAACACCAAGCAATTTCTAGGAGTCACATAAACACAGAAGCAAAAAAACTGAGTGATACACAAGAACAGTTAATGGTATTTTAGGAAAAGTCACAGTTCTACTACACCACCGACTTTTCCTTTTTTTTCCTTCCTGACTTGAACAGGCCGTTCAACAGTCAGTAGTTTGACTTCCATCAAACTTCTGCTTTCTGCAGTTTCACTTCTAATGTCTTTACCAATGCCCTTTGTAGGTTTCAGATGGGCTGTTTTTTCACTCCCTTAAAAAATGTTGATGCTGAACTTCAAGAATGCAAAATAGCCAATTTTTGCTCCATTTGCTTTATTGAAAGATTATTCTTCAAATCAAGTAGGCATTTTATTTTAATCAGCACAGACACTTCAAGAGCAAGTGTCAAGCTGATGGAATTGCCTGTAACACTAGGTGAGTTATGGGAGGAAGGCACCACTCAGATTACAGTTCCACTATAAATTCCTAACTGGGCTGGAATCCTCTCTAAAATAGCATTAGAGGATAGAGAAAACAAAGACTAACTTCAGCTCCTTCCATCTTCATTACGAAGGTCTCTCATAATACATTTTTTTGTCATTGTGATAAGCTTCACTCTGCTCCCCTGGATGTTTGACACTTCATTATATTTTAGGTGCAACACCCTCTGATCACAGCCTGGGTATTTGAAGGATTGTGTTGCTCTTTTTAATCCTAGAAGGAAAGCTTGAGGTAATCATGCACTGCCCCTACAATTAGCAAAAGCACCAGATGATCATATTTGTCAGCAAAAATCTTATACATTGCATTATATAGCTGACAGAAAAGATCATTCAGTCTTTTATTCACTTAAATCTAAAAGGTTTGTGGCTTTTTTTTTTTTTTTTCTTCTTTACACCATTAGTTGGAAAATTCAAAGAGCAAACTCGCAATAAGTCAGACCATGATCTTCAAAATGTTAACATGCTCTTTTTCATCACTGGACTTCTTGTCTGTTTTGCAGGTGAAAGATTACAACACTCAAGAAATGAGGGGATGAATAAAAAGGTTAAAGACAACAATGTTGCAGCCTCCTGGTCTTCCTTGATCTGCTTTAACATGAATCTTAGAATCACAGACCTCAAGACTCAGGTAAGGAACTGGGTAGCAAACAAAATATAATCTCAAGCAACCTCCCTCAAGCAGAAATCTTATTCCAAGGGTAGATTGCATGAAATAGAAAAACTGGAAGACTAATGCTAGCTCTCAGAACCAGTGTTAGAGAAAGCCCAATGAAACAGAATACAGCTTAAAAAGTCAATTACCAGAAAACTCCTAGCATTACTGGGTTTCTGAGAGTGTTTTCCCTACTGGCCAACATTTAAAAACAGGCACCTTAAGCAGAAGCCCTAGACCAAGCTCAGGTCTCCTAACTTTTCTGGAGACTCAGCTAACAGTCTGGAAACTAGCACTGAAATGCTGGAGCTGCATAAGCTTGCTGCTGGATGTGTATTTTTACACATTACATTTGAGAGCAAAGTGTAAGGTGCAGACTAAGAAGGAAATGCAAGCCTGGACCCAAATGCAAATCTTCATTGGCTACATCTGTATTACTGAGAAATTCAGCAAAACAGAAAAAAAGTAGTAGATGGAGGCAGTCAGTGCTGTGACCCTCTTCAATGCTTGTTTGAGGACCCCATGGCCAATCTAGCCCAGGCATTGGTTCAGCACCTCAGCTCTGAGTTAGGCACAGAGGATCATATCAGGTACTCTCAGAGGGAACACTGGCATGACTGCCTTAACTAGCAACTGCCGAAACCACTCTGCAAATCAAACTGACAGGCAAGGAACATAGAGAAAAACAGATTAGTTTAAGAAACAAACACAAATCTGAAGAATTTGTGAAAGCTCAGGGGTTACGACCCTACGCAGTGCTAAGTTACTGGCTTGGAAGTACAGCCGTTCCCACTGGCACCTAAGTATGAAGTCTGAAATTACAGTAATTTTTTTTTAAAGCAGTAGAAAAGTAGTTTTAACTTCATTTCTTCAAATATTTCCTCTTCCTCAGATGAATTCTCATGAGAAAGACTGCTCTTTCCAGAACAGTTGTCAGATGCAGGACACAAGTTCACATATTAAAATTTTATGTTCAGCCAACACAAGCCCCTCCTGTGTCTTCCCCATAACTTATTCAATAATGTTGAAGCAAAGAGCCAGTCAGATGCAACTGAAATTAATCACATAAAATCATTTGCATCTGTTTTCCCTTTGGAGTTTTGAAGTAATGAAAAAAATATCATTGCAGTGTATAGCTGAGACACGTCTTTTAGTTGAAAAGTAAAGTCTTTTAGTTTTACATGAAACTGTAACCATGCAGAAATGTTTGAACTCACTTCAAAATATCTGCACTATGTGAGGATAATTTCTTGATGCAATACTTATAGCAGACAGCTTCCTATCACTGACTATAAATGGGACCTAAACACTTAAGTTCCTCTGAAGCTTTTATAAAACCTACTTTTGAAAGCCATATGGTTAAACTCCTAGAAGTTGCTCACTTTTAGCAGAATCCTATTATCCTCACCTAAGTTGCTTAATAGTGCACAAATACGTTAAAAAGTCAGGTTTTGTTTAAAGACAAGTCTAGACAGAGATTTGTAGGAATTAATAGACCTTATGTTCACTAGGTTTTTCTTGGTCCATAACCTCACTTTCCAGTTCCTCCATCCAATAATCACTCAGTGGTTTCAGACCAGCTTCCACAGATGCAGCATGACAGCATCCATGCACAACTACACGTAACTGAAGTCTGATGATCAAGTATGGCAAATCTATGCTCCAATCTTCTACTGCTGTGTGCAGTAGTCCCATTAGATGACAATGCTACTGCTAACAATTCACTTCCTTCCTTCACCTCCACAGTAAGCCAGTAACCAGTTTCATAGCTGTCCCTTGACAACAGTACAAGGACATGAATTACCTTTTAAATTCAAACCCTCAAAAAACACTAACTTGTAACTCTATTGGTAAAAGCAAGTTATGAATACTTTTACTACTGATGGGTTCTGTCCTCAAATTCTGAAGCAGGAGGAATAAAGAATTCTCTGCTATGAGATCATTTCTCTGGCCCATCCAAAGCAGATGACAGAAAAGTAAAAGGCCTATACTTCAACTGTTCACTTTTACTCTAGTATTATTTGACTTTTTCAACAAGGCAGACATGTACACCATCTAGTCTTCCAGTTGCCAATCTCCACCTCTTTTTACTAGCTTATCTACATCAATGTATTTTCTAGCATCCAACTTAATCTTATCTTTAGTGTGACCTGCCTTCTACTTGTCACAACCTTTCTCAGGTCCCAGACAGACAACCACATCCATCACATCTACTTCCTTTAATCCCCATTGCATTCAGCTTCCCTTTTGGAAACTATACACTGAGTTTAATCGCTGTAAAATCATGTAGCTACAAAATTTGACATCATAAATATTAACTGCATACTAAAACAATGGCATAGCAATGAAAATAATCAACCACCACTGAAATTTATTTATATACTAGGGAATCCATTTAGCTGGCAGCTTGGAAATCAGCATGCTAATTTTCCCGTGGTTCCTTCCTTCAGAAACAACTCAATTTTACATGTTCAGGTACCCTACAGATGGGGTTACTGATGTGCCACTGCTTCTGGCTGCTACTACCTGTCAACTTACTCACAGAGGTTATAAGATGGAAATTTCTGTCAGCGTAAGTTTCCCACTAGTGCACAGTTCCATGCTTTTCACACAGTTTTCCCACTCTTTTGGAAATAAATTGGCAACATATATTTTTTAATTTTACTTAGATGTTTTAAAACTACAGTTAAACGGCTAAGCTTTTCTGAGGATGAACTCACAGCAGACTTACATGATTCCAGCAAGGTGGCAATTGAGACAGTGCTTTTGTAATAACGTTTTGAAAAGGTCAGTCCTGCTACTTTATGCACAAAATTCCCACAAATAAAACATTCTAGACTCTTTAGTCTTCTGTGATAGGTGAAAAAATGGAACTGCAAAAACTTGGCTTATAGTCTTTTAATAAGATAGTGTTGAGAAGAGCTCACCAATCCAATAAGCTTTTAAAGTTGAGAAAGTAACCTATTTTTCCAGACTACACTATTACCTTTTCTTAGTCATATTCAAACTTCAGCTGTGAGGAATTCGTAAATACTTTTTTAAATTTAATACACTCAACAGATGAAACAGAAACTTAGACCTCGATCTAGACACAGCTAGCTGCAGTGAAGTCTGGATCAGATTCTTGGTAAAACCAGACTTCAGCACATACAGAAGATCTTTATTGATTAGAATATGTATTTGCATTTATTATGCACTAAAGCTGGAGGAATTTCTTTCCCTGATCATATAAGCTTGGAAAAAACTTGCCTTTCAAATTCTGAAATATATATATATATATATATATATATAAAGCTGTACATCATGGGACCATTTGGCTAACAACAGCTTTTTAAATATCTTTCTGCATGTTGTATTCATCTTTTCTTAGCATTAGAAAGCCTCCTGTAGTCCTATTAAGGTGCATTTGGAGGAGAGATAATTGAAGACTTGTAGAGAAAGGGGAAAAAAAGCTGCGTCTGAAATTCAGGGGAAAAGACACAAAAAACAACCACCACCATCTTCGAACACCTAGCCAATAATCTCAGCTGTGACTAAAG
Source organism: Certhia americana (assembly GCA_018697195.1). Classification (NCBI taxonomy): domain Eukaryota; kingdom Metazoa; phylum Chordata; class Aves; order Passeriformes; family Certhiidae; genus Certhia; species Certhia americana. The sequence goes on from CM031859.1 coordinate 78,368,426, forward strand.
AGGTCAAAGAAATGAAATTCAGCTGTCTGATCTGTTTAAGCATAAGTCTGAGAGTAGGAGTGGCATAGCCATGTAAGACCCAGAGCAGGTCAGAAAATGCAATGCCTCAGGAACAGCCCTGAGAATCACAATTCCAATTTCTCTTCTTGTCCCACCAGGCTATGTAGCAAAGTAAGCAGTGAACAGCTCATGTTCTCTTGTTTCCCTACGGCTGAATCCAAGCAGTGGCATAATGAGAGGAAGACCTTTATTTTTGCCAGACTAATTCTTGCTTACAATCCATCTCTTCCTGTTACCACACAGCTTTGAAAAAATTCTGAAGATTGCCTAATACTACAGATGCTTAGTTACATTTTTCTCATTAATATTTTAGTTCAGACAGGACTTTGATATAACTGATATTTTCCAACCAGCAATACAAACAACACAGAACCATTGCCTTGTTGAATAGATATAGCACACTTTAAAATTCAGATAACATTTTATTGCTTTGAATATGCAACTTCAGTTGCAGAACCAATCTTTGCTTTCGTCCAAATGAAAATTAGAGTCTCTAAGTATTTGTGGATTTTAAGTCTTCTGAATTAAAGAGTATGAATGAAAGATAACACAGAAAGATGGTGACAGAAGCAATGAGGCAGCAAAGCAACTGCCTTTGCCAGATTTTTGTTAATATGTATTTATTCCAGCACACTTACTGTGGCATGCACACCTAAGCATTCAAAGCAATTCTTCTGAATGATTAAACAAAGAGAACATATCCCCACAATTACTAAGTCAAAAGGTGACTTGAGGTTAGGTTTCCCCTAATTTCTCTCTGATGCTTGTTGAAAGAGACAGTAAATGATTTCCTGAGTTGGCATGCTGGAGAAAGGGCCCTTCAGAGCAGGACTGGAGGAGAAATAACAGGGCAACTGAAGAGTAATCTGCCCAGAGGCATGTGCTACACTTTAAATGGTATAGCCAAGCAGCTCCACAACTGTGGAAGAATGGTTAGAGAATAAGGGACGTGTGAATCTACATCAGTTTGAAAGTGTAGAGTTAGCAAAGTTTAAGACTCAGCTAAGCTGACAAGGTCACCATGCCCTTGTAGGAGAGTGTTATAACAACAACGGAGTTTTGTAGCTGATAAAGGGGGAAAGGAATGTTAACACTGATCCACAAGTGTAAGAAACTAAGAGAAGTTAACGTTTCTGTGAGTAGCGAATGATTAGCTTGCTTTTGCACTACGTATGAGCTTCATTATGAATTGTATAAAAGACATAACTAACGGAATAAAGTTGAGACTTACTGATCTCTCATATTGAGAGCGGTCTGTCTCCCGCTGACCCCAACACACAACCATGCTGTTGGAACCCAGAATGCAGAGAAGTATTTCTCTGCATGTTTTAAGGGATCCAAACCCTCTGACAAACACTATTTTTAACTTTCATCCATAGAAAGGGTTTTCTAGGCTCTGGGATGCAGCAGAACTTTCAAGAATGTAAATTAGTATCATAATATGTAATTTATCACAGGGTGAGAATTTTAGATTTCTGGGTTTGTTAGAATGGTGAGTAGATGAAGAAAAGATAGAGAATCCTTGTTGTTTTCAGGCTTCTTCCTCCTTCTTCATCTGCTCCATATTCGACACAGGACGATTGGTTAAAATTTGCCGCAGTGTAGTATCATGTGAATAAAAATATAGTTAGTTATTGGAAGAAAGAGAGAAATAATGTACGTTCTTAGTGATAATTGGGTGAATTATCTTTAAGAGAGCGTGAATCTATGTGTTCGGGGCCATTTTGGTGCCTTTTCTCCTGCATGCCAGGCTGGTGTAAAGCCTGGTGTGCTGAAACTGCAGAAAAGAATAAACAGCCTGGAGAACAAGAAAAACCAAGAGTTCAGTTTGCCTCTTTACTTAACAAGGACGTTTTTAAAAGGCCTCCCCTATCAGGGAGAGACATGTGGGAATGGAAGAGCTCCCACACCATACATTAGTTTTTCAGCAAGGGTTTCTGTGAGGTGCAAGATGAGAAACAGAATATTGAAATCTTTACATCTCCAGAGACCACATGCACATGCTCAGCCCACCAGCCATTTTGAGTGCTTCTCATGGCCAAAAACCATAGGTGTGTATGGTGTTCTCTTAAGCCCTCCCTCTCCGGGATTTGCCTCCTCCTCCTTTTTTTCTTAATCCAACAATAACATAATCTAGAGCCAAAATTGGTGGCTGTCCTTTGCACATCTTGTAGACCCTCTTTGCATATGTGAAAACATAAGGCCACAAGCTGGCATAAACCTAGAATTTTATAAATCTATTTTATAAACCTATTTATTAATTCTTCCTGTAAACCTAAAATTTAATCCATTACCACATGCCTCACTGCTCAGCTGGCAATAACTACAAACTCAGGGAAGCAAGTAGTGGTGGGCATGCTTAAAAAGGGAAACTTACTTTCACCATCTAACCCACCCAATGCAAAGCATCATTTTTGAATATAATTTAAAATATAATAAACATTTTAAAAATAAATAAAAATAATTAAAATAAATATAATTATCTTTTCCCAGATAGGCTACTCCTGCCATCCCACCATTACCAAAGCCTTGTTTCATACACTGAATACAGACTTCCAAAGTGTTCTAAGGGCAAATGACATCTAATATTTGAAATGTCCTGTGGTGATTCATTTCACAGGGAAACTTTTCACTATATTTGTTACTAAGTTCATTAAAGAGGGCACAGAAGTCCAATGAACATAAAAGGAGACACATGCAGATGAAAAAATAACAAAAAAAATCAGAACCTGCATATACTACTGATTTGAAAGGATAAAGTTGAAAATAAACTGACCTAAAAATAAAGGTTTATGGAAATCACCACCATGCCGAAAAAAATAAACATGTCAAGACACATGTGTTCCACTGATCTTTCCTCTTGCACAACAAGCAAACATCAAGACCACAAGTTTAACACTTGAAAGAAGAACACAGTTGCATGCCACACAAAGGAAAAACAGAAGCAAAAGAGTGATGAAAGTTTGAAAAATAAGCAAATAGAATAATGCAGCTATTTTTAAGACAGAATTTTTATCACCATCTTATCTGGAAGTCTGGAACTGCTCTTTCCTTCTAGAAATATGTATTGTCTTGTCCATATGAAACTGAATGTCATCGTACAACCCCAGCCAGCAACTATGAACCACACAACCACTTGCTCTCTGCCCATCCCGAGTGGGAGCAAAAGTCAGAAAAAGGTAAACTTCATGGGTTTAGATATGAACAGTTTATTAATTGAAACAAAATAATACTACTAAAAATGATTGTAATGGAAATGAGAGCAAGGAATCAAACACAAAGAAAGCAAGTGATGGATAGTTCCTGAGCAGCAATTAGCTGCCTCCCAACCAACTCCCTACAGGCTGAACACTATGTTCTTTTGTATAGAATATCCCTTTAGCCTGTTCAAGCCAGCTGTCTTGGCCATGATCCCTCTCACAGCTTCTTGTGCATCTGCTCACTGGCAGGCATGGAGCATGAGGAGTCTTTAATTTAGAATAAGCAGTACCTAGCAACAACTAAAACATCAGTTATCCATATTATTCTCATACTAAATCCAAAACACAGAATTGTACCAGATACTAGGAGGAAGATTCCTGACCTTAGCTCAGGAAACCAGACCACTTAAAGGAGGAAGAAGTCAAGGCAGATTGATGACTGCCACTATAAGGAGATATAGCCCCAAAATATTCTTTGGTAACTTGGATAAAGCAGGACTAAAAAAAGCATTAATCCTTCCAAACACCTCCCACAATGCTAGCTGCACTCCTCCACTCAGCAATGAAATGCTGCTCCAAGGTACAATGCAGCTGTGTTTAAGTGGGCAGTTGTGACAGGCTTGGTCCCATGTTTGGGTTAAGACTCAAATCCCCTTCTCTACAGCTCATAAAACCAACCATACCCTGGGTTACATCAAAGCGTGACCAGACAGCCAAGGGAGATTATTCTGCCTCCCTACTCAGCTCTCCTCAGACTCCATCTGCAGTGCTGCATCCAGCTCTGGAGTCCCCAGCATAAAAAGACCTCTTGGAACAAGTTCAGAGAAGGTTCATTAAGAACCTCAGAGAGCTAAAGCACCTTTCCTTTGGAGAAAGGTTGAGAGAGTTGGTGTTGTTCAGTCTGAAGAAGGCTCTGGGAGACCTTGCAGCAGTACCTAAGGGACTCCCACGTGAGAGCTGGGGAAAGGGGAAAGGCCACAAACTGAAAAGAGTAGGTTTAGATTAGATACTATGAAAAAATTCTTTACTGTGACAGTGGTGAAGCACTGGAACAGGTTGTCCAGAGAAACTGTGGATGCCCCACCCCTACAAGTGTTGAGGGTCGTATTGGATGGGGCTTTAAAAAATCTGGTCTAGTGAAAGGTGTCCTTGTTCATGAAAGAGGGTTAAAATTGAATGGTCTTTAAGGTTCCTTTCAACCCAAACAATTCTACAACTCCTCCATTGTAGTTTCCTATTGGTAGAAAACAACTGAAACGTCTGGAATCTTCTGGTTATTCATGCTCATGAAAGACAAATTTGATTATTAAAATAATAGTTAAATAGAAGAAAAGAAAATAGACTACTTCAGTTGGAAGAGACCTACAGCAACCATCTAGCCCAACTGCCTGAGCAATTCAGGCTGACCACAACTTAAAGCTTGTATTTAATATCATTGTGCAAATGCCTCTAACACTGACAGGCTTGGGGCATTGACCATCTCTCTGGGAAGCCTGTTAAAATGTTTGACCACCCTCTCCTTAAAGAAGTGCAGTCTAAGCCTCCCCTGGCACAGCTTTGAACCATTGCCACATATCCCATCAGTGGATACCAGGGAGAAGAGCTCAGCACCTCCCTCTCCTCTTCCCCTCCTCAGGAAGCTGTGGAGAGCAGTGAGGTCATCACTCAGAACTCCTTTGCTCTAAAAAAGACGAGCCCAAATCTTCAGCTGCTCCACTTAAAACAATGTTTATAGCCCTTTCACAGGCTTTGTTGCCCTCTTCTGGACATATGGAAGAAAGTCCATGGGATTGACATGCAGAAAGAGAATGATCTCAAACACAACCATATATACCCTTTAACATTTTTTCTTAATTTGACAAAGCTCTGGAATAAAGCAACTATTAGCTTCTAGACTCTTGCCCTTAAAAGCATAAATCAGAAACTTATTCTGGAATTACAGCCTCAATTTGGGTTACACTGAATTTATCAGAACTGCATAATTAGGACAGTACAGTTCACTGTTCTGTCCTCTCAGAGCTCTGGTTCTACTGAAAAGCTCATTTTGTATTCAACTTGAGGGTTTTTTGGTTTTTTACATCCCTCTTCTGGATATACTAAATCTTCCTTTCAAGGTCAATTTGCTTTCCCAACAAAAACCAATTTAGCATCACAATGCCACAGTGAGCTATGCAAAAATCATCTCCTCTATACTTCAGATTAGGATTCAGAATCACATAATTTTTCCCATGTTCACATTAGGAATCACCAGGGAACACAAACAGTGCATCTTCAGCCCCATCAACTGCAAGACCACACCATCCATTTTAAAGTCAAGAATACTTCTGCATTTATTTCATTCATGAAACACATTAAATTATGATGTTATTTTTAATAATCTGATTCTCCTTCTTGATCTCTATCACTTAATTTCTAACCTTATTATTGTCAAGTAGAATTGTTTTTAATTAAGCATATTCCATAATTAAGGCATTTTTATTGATTTGATACTCTATTGTCTAAAAGGGCCCAAGTACCTCTCCAGACTTATTTTCATATTTGGACACTGCAGTATTTTTTCCCTCTTCTTTACACCCAGTAGTATAATGAATGCTGTGGCCTTTCTGGCAAGAGAGACTAATAGAATCAAAGTATTCATCTGGTTTTTATGAAGCTCATGTTAGCTTTGTGTTTTGTGTCTCAAAATTTGACAGGGCTCAAGGGTTCAAAAGTTCCTAGGTGGGGTTCATATCTACATCTCTACAAAGAGCACACTCATAAAAAGTGTTTTCAGTGAAGTTACTCACTCCTCTGCCCACAACAGAATCTTCTCTGGTACTGAGACCAGTATTCAGTCATTTTTATAAACACACAAAGTCAAAGCTCCCAAAAGCCCTTTCCACTTTTCTTAAAGTAAGGCAATGTCTCCTCTTCTGCAATTTTTGTTTCAAAACTATCCTAAATAGGCTTTTATCCTTACAAAGAATTTGCTTAATCTTCTTAGGAGACAGTTGATCATTTCTTGTATAGGCTTTCCATTTTTCCATACCTAATACTAGGAGGCCATAGAAGCAACATCACTGTATCATTTATTATTTGGAAGTACTTAAATGAGGAGGGAACCACACAACATAACCCACACCACGGGAAGAAAAAAAAGAAAAGTTATTCTCTTAAAATTCCAACAACTCTGTGCCCACTTCTCTAAATTACATTAGGATGGATAACGACTCATATGTGTAACTATTATGAAATGAAACCTTCTGCCAAAAAGGAGGAATAATTAGCCCAGCACCATTTTTTTGTACCATTAGTTCATTTTTTCACATCAAAAAAAGCAACAGTTCCATGTTTCTGGGAAGTTCCTGGGGACTGTAGGAGAAAAAAACATGATGGAGAAACAACTGATTTCTGCTGTGCCCTTGAGGCTTTGACATTGAGAAAGTAACTGTTTTCTAAAAATAGAATTTAAAGGTGATGGGGGGAAGGATGAGGAGAACATCCATACGACATAAGATGAAGAGAGACAAGGAGAGAAAAATATACAGTAAAAAAAGGTGACTTAGGAGGACAGACAGATACAAAAATTGAACTGTTCAGGAAGAATGCTGGCTTGTCACCTACAAATTACCCAATATCACATGCAGGAAAGGCCCTGGGGTATTACCTGAGGAGCACTAACCTGCACCATTCCAACATGACTGCATGAGACTGTCAGAGCCCACCGTCACGATGGCAAACATTGTTTATCTTCTCCTCACAGCAAAACTCCACAAAAATTATTTAAATATTTTAATAAAATAGAATTAAAATAATTATTTGACATAAAATGTTACTTACTCTGATCCATTCCTTTTTTTTCTTTCTAATTTATGGAACCAGTATATTCTCTCCTCTAAAACCTTTTTATCCTTATCCCTCAATGAAAACTCCTTTCCACCTGGATGCATACTTATGTGTGAATATGTATGTAAAATAATGGGTTGTCTTCACGCCCATATTTTTATTATTTATTTTAAGAGTTGTCACATTGTGTCACATTGTGCTTTAAATCAGAAGACGGTGTATTTCTGACAACCCTTAGGTGTCATATATCACCCTTTATCACATCACAATGGACAAGAACATAGCAAGACATGATTTATTGCTGCCAGGATTGGCATTTTGAAGAATGGCTCCATGAAAACTTTCAGAAACATTACTATGTTGATGACATTTTCTTCCAGTTTTGGGGGTTTTTAAGGGCTCATTTTCCTCTCACAATCTGAAAGAAGCTAAGTATCAAGAAAACAGAGTCTCTACCAGTAAATCAACTATCACAAGTATCCACAGCTTCAGTTGTATCTAAAATTGCCAAGTATGCTCAATAAGAAATTGAGATGTAAGAATGTTTTACACCTGAAGAACTGCTATGAAAAATTTTCATTTTTAAGAAGCTGTATCAAATATACAGTTACCCACACTAATAATAGCTCACAAGAATAAGTGACCAGTAACATTTTTTTACATGTGTGGTCTTATTTTACACACACACACAAACACCCTTCTCCTTCCAGGCATAGAACGAATTGTGAAACAGACAACCTGGGGTATTGTCATCTTCTAGAAAGACAGAAAGATGACAAAAATAAATCAACCATTCTACAGGGTATCAGTGAGGATGAAAACCCACTGATTTTGGTGAGTTCTGCCACTACAGATAGTCACTGTAGCTGTAAAGCACTGATGATTCCAGCTAAAGCAAACCAAAATGCTCCTTTTTTGTCCTTTGAATTATGTAAGTTTTACTTAAACAGAAGACTGGAATTTGACATTTGTCCCTGCTTCCTATGGTATCTTGTGGGAAAAATTCTTGGTGTAGGAGCCAACATAATTTTCTAACCTGGTTATTCTCATTGAGACACTTATTTCTACTGTGTGGATTCGATTCTCCATCTTTGGAATTGTATGAAAAAGTAAGCACAGAATGACCAGCAGTGACATGTCAATAGCTGAACTATTTATAGTTTGCCAAAATACATGTAACACAGTACTTTGATAACATACAATAGATGTGCAGAAGGCACTCTAAGCATTGGATAAGCATACAAAGATACTTGCCTGGATAACCACTTGATTCAAGAAGGCAGAAGAACTTTCTAAATCATAGAAGCACTAAAATTCCATTTTAAGGTGTGTCATCACGGGTTTTCTTAAATACATGTAATATATTTACCTTTTAACCCATGTCAAGATTTAGGATCCACAATACCCTCTACAACATTTTGTGGCAGGTAGTTCCTCTAGTGTCTTAAATCTGACACTTGCTGTTTTACTCTGTTCCTCATTCTTATAAAAGAATGAGTAGACAGGATTACTTCCTCCACATCTCCCAGGACAAGATTTGATGGAAACTATAGAGATTAAATAGACTTCTTTCTCAAGGCAGAAGAAACTCACCTCCATTTAACCATTTCTTTGGCAAAGCTATTCCACATAAATCTGAGCATCTATAATGAGCTGCATATCCATTTATGGAAAAAGCCAATGCCTGTGAGACATGTTCACCACTGCTGTGTTGCATGACAGTTTCCATTTTCTCCTGGTCACACTTGATCTTGAACCAGGAATCTGAAAAGGAATAGGTCAACTTGCACAAGACATCTCTGTGTTTCAGAGCTGATGGGTTAATGCCAGCCTCAACCTCTATTGCTTTAGCAGTGACTCTCCAACACCTACAAACATGGTGAAAGCAATCTTTCAGAGGACAGATACAGTAAAATGCTGGTCCCTTCCTTCCAGTAAGCTGTGGTCCATTTAGGCAAATTAGACCTTACTTTCAGTCCCTACCCAGGAAATATCTGATGGCGTGTTATGGCCCAACAAAGAGAGCTGAAAGGAAAATACTTAGCACACTATTAAAACTGCCCCACAAAAGTGTCAACACATTAGACTTTCTTTTTTTACCTAAGGAATTTGCCTAATTTGTAAAGAACAAACATTTGCTTGCTGTTATTCTTTTACACTCAATTATATGTTCTGGGATAGTTTGTGAACAGGTACAATAACTCTCATTGGTTCAGATCATATTTCCAAGTACACATTTCTTATATGTTTTCAAAGCCATTTTGGCCCATCAGTGTCCAAATATATTTCATAAGTGAGAAATCTAACACTTCTAAAATGTACTTGCCTATTTCCTGAACTGCTGACAGATACCCAACTCTATTGAGAAAGCATACGTGTGAATTGAGTCTGCCAGGATGCAAAATCTGCTATTACAGTGAATTCCATTAATTGAGTCAAAACATACTAGAAATTTCAATTTTTCCTGAATCCTTTTGGAATAAGTTGTTTCTGTATGAAACCACTCAAGGACTTAAAGCTGCCTCCTACAGAGAAAGGCAGAAGCCAGTAGTCTAATTTCGCAAGGCTGATCATGCACAGATTGGTAGCCTTTCCTCAGCTATAAGAGAATTCAATTGAGAACAGAAGGAAAGGATACAACTAGACAAAAATCAAATTTAATCCCACATAAAATCTTGAAATCTTTTAATCCCATTTAAACAAGCTTCAAACTGTGAATGTCCTCCAAGAAGATTCAGAATTCTTTCTGTGCAAAGATGCAAAATTAGTGTTTCAATTAAGGAGGGACAAGAGGATATAAATGAGTTCTGAGGAATGCTTCAATCAGTGGGAGAATCTTATCTATACACAGAAATAACGGATGGGAGGGATGAAGAATGAGACAGACTCTTATCAGTGATGCCCTCTGAGGAAAGAGACAGCGCACATGGACTGAAACACAAAGTTACATCTGAATAGAACAAAACCCTTTTTGTACCATTTGGGTGGCCAAACACAAGCTGCCCATATTGATTGGAAGGTCCCTATCTGCAAATAAACGCCAAAGTCAGTTGGGCAATATCCTGGGCAACCTGTGATAGCTGGTCCTGCTTCAACAACAGGCTTAGACCAGACTGTCTCCAGAGGTGTCTTACTGTCAGAGTCTGGAATTATGAGAAATATTTCTTTGCATGTTTAAGGGATTTTAAGATCTCTGACAAACAGTGTTTTTAACCTTTGTTCATGGAAAAAGGGCTTTTAAGCTCTGGAATGAAGCAGAGTTTTCGAGAGTGTGTATTAGATAGTAGAATAGTGTGTAGTTTTATCATAGGGTGAGAATTTTAGATATATGGGGTTTTTAGGATGGCAGACAGGTGAAGGCAAGATGGAGAAGTCCATGTGGGTTTTGGGCTTCCTCCTTCTTCCTCACCTACTCCATGTTCTGCAGTGAGGTGACACATTATAGTTGGCTTAGAGTCTAACTTTCTAACATAGATAATAGTTATGGGAGAGGTATTATAAATACTGGTTACGTGGATTGTAGTATAAAAGTTCACACAACCCTGTGTGGGTGATACTTGGGTATTCGGGTATTTCGGAGGGCATTTGGTATTCAGAGGTTTTTGGGATTCGGGGAGAGTGCCTGAATGTGACCTGCTGCACAGATCTCTGTAGGTCAGGAACAGAATGTAATGATAAGTTATAATAAACAATAAAGAGAACATAAGAAGAGACAGCTCACAACCCTTTCCTTCAAAATCTCTGGCTGGGGAAACAAAACTTTACATTCTCAGGTCATGGTAAACAGCAGTAGAGAAAAACACACAAAAATATTTTTTATAAACCCGAGATCTTACAACCTCAACCATTCTGTGCTTCTGTAGTGAGGAGATAGGAGGACAGCGATACCTCTGCTGTAAAAGCCATAGTTAAGCTGCACGGACAATGTGTAGCCAAGTTCCAAAGACCTCAGTGGTGGAACAGACCTGGCACTCAACTTTAATTTGATAACCCTTGTAGTCAAGTAGGGCCATTCTGAGCAGGACTCAGTGCCACATCAGCATGAACACACAGCCTTAAGTTAGCACAGTCTTGTTAGAGATCACCTGCATCTGTCTATAAAAAAATAACGTAAATGCCTCTCTAAAGAAAGCCAGCTAGAAGAAAAAAAATTTCCTCCCCTCCCCCTTGTTGTTTTTTTTTTTTTAACTTTTGGGTTGTTTTAGTTGTTTTTTTGTATTTATTTTTGTTGTTGGTTTTTTGCAGTGGGAGGGGTTGTGTTGTTTTGTGTTAATGTACCTGTCAGTAGAAACAAGTCCGCTGGATTCCCCTGGGAGTTTCACTGGGGAGATGCTCCTAGTTCAGGACTTCCCAGTCCTAAAGCTATCTTGCCCAGCTAGCTGTAGCCTCCTCAGCAGCTTCCACCACTGCAGAGCTTTACTGCGTTTTTTCTGTTCTTCTGCAATTTGCTGAAGAGAATCAGCAACACAATCAATGATTTAAAATAAGAATGAGCTGGAGCTACTATGTTTCATTCCTTTCCAAAGATACATGAAATGGAGAAAACCAGCTTATAGTACCATATAATTTTTTTTTAATATCTCAGACAGAAAACGAGGTTGTTTTTATGGCCTGAAAATTGAATGGAATAAGTTGAAATGAAAGCATTCCATTTTATACTTGAGGGGTCATTCTCTGTTACTCAGGAATCAGCCTCCAAACAGTTTTTGACCTAAAATAAAGCTCCAAGTCACTCACTGGTACTCTTTTAACATCTAAGCAAGTATAGTCTCCACTCACAGAAAATCTCAGATATAAACATTTTAGGTCCATGTGTAGTTGTTTCACTGTGCTTGTAATGTTTCTCAACACAAATATATTTCCAAGCAAATATAAAATAAAATTTGTGTGTAATTATTAGAAGAAAGCAAACAAACAAACAAAACAAAACAAAACAAAACAAAACAAAAGAAAGAAAAATCAGCAGTATGCACACAAAGAATGCCATTGCTCTAACTTTCTGGGTAAGTTCAGAGCAGGAATTTTTTCTTTTTATCTTCAGAAATCTATATTAAAACACCTAGATTTACAAACTATCACAGAATGACTTAGGCAATTTGCATAATACAGGCTACAGAGATTTCACTCTGGAATTTCACATCTAGCCCTACAGCCACTGACCTCTGTTTTAAGCCTGCCATGCCTCAGAAAATTCCATTACTTGGTCTCTGTACAAGGAAGAGGAAAAAAAAAAAAAATAGACCACACAAGTTTCCATCCTAAACTGTCATCCACCCAGTCGTATTTAACTGTTACAGTTATTTTGACGACCAGATTACAAAAGGAACACTAGTTTTAAATTGGCTAACACTTGGTCTCTAATAAATAACATGTTACCCCTTAAAAACTTTGAAGAGATTTTGATCTATTTCCTTTAAATTTCCCTTAATTTTCTGCAACACTACAGCAAATAAGAGATGATTTTCTCTTACAGCTGTTTACATTTGTAAACATTTTACATTTGTCTGCATCACATTTAACATTGCATGTACTAAATGCATACCCTAAGGACACTGACACACCCGACCACGTCACACTCACACAGATATAATTTGGCAGCCAGGGTTAACCCCCCTCTGAAATACTGGAAACTGGCCAAGATTAAACATATGAGAGGTGAGGTGTGTTAATCCTGTCAGAGGCAATGAAGCCTGTCAAGCATTAAACTAATCATCAGCCTTTGGATCAAGAATGGGAGAGTTTGAGGCAAAGCAACTAAATAACCACTGAGCTCCACGTAAAAGCGATAGGAAAAAAGCTTGTTGAGTAGTTGAAGGTGAAGAGAACACAAGGGCCAGAGGACGATAGCTTCTGTAAACCTAGTAGAAGACTAGAGAAGGTACTAGGAGATAAGGAATGCTTTCAAGCAGAATAATGAATGATAAGGCAAAGACAATTCTGGAGCTCACACTGCCTGCCAGCAAGTCAATTCCCTCAACTGTGTTAAAGTTCTGGCATTATGATCTCAGTTTTTCCACCGTCTGGAATGCTACTTTACCACAAATGATCTCTGGACTTGAAAAGCCACAAACCTTCCTCCAAGCTGCCCTACAACTGACCAAAAGTGAAGAGGCTGACTGCCTGTGCAACTCCAGGCAGAAGTGGCTTAGTTGCACCTATTACATAAAGCAATTGTGCAAGTTCCTATGTACACTAAGTATGCAATCTGCATAAACACAGTGCCTTGAGATGTTTGGCTGTTAGCTATGACATGAAGACCTTAATTACAACAAATAGGGTGTTTTAGTAGGAAAGGGACAGGCCCTGGATGATACAGCTTTTAGACTCAAGACTGCATCGTAGGTTCAGGTTTCATGTAAAAAAAAAAAAAAAAAAGTAGTAATTCTGCACAGGTGTTCCTTATTTTGTAGAAATTGTGTCTTATTCAGTCAATCTAAAAAGAGTTCAGAAAGTTCCCTCTTGATTTTCCACATGCTGGGTGCGAGCACGCTGTCTTACAATTTACACTGTTCTAAAACTTCGTGCCACAAGTGAGCTCTGCAATTTTTTTACAGTCACCTACTAAAACCTTTATATTATGTGTATTGCCACAAGGGTCTTTCCCCCCCAGCTTTTCTGTATTCAGGTGCACAAATGCTTAAACATACCTATACATACTGGTTCAATATATTTGTATGCTTTTGGATGGCTGAGTCAAGCATGACAGATTAGAGTAGCTGTTAAAACACAAAGTCATTCAATGACAGTCTAACAGAGGGCATTTGCTTAAGAACGTATTCTGTAAGCTGGCATTTTGGGCCAAATAAATCAGCTAAAGCCTTTTTTCTAGTTTCTCAGTGATATTTTGTTAAAACTTTTACGTACCATCTTAAAAGTTATCTTGATTAAATGCTGTACCAGATGCCTGAAATTGAGCAGTAGTTGAGAAAAAGTAGCAGTGTGTATTATGTGCTATATATATCATGGTCAAACTCTTGAATGTTATTTCTCCTAGTCAGCTATAAACCCAGCAAAACCACTTCCTTCTTCATATGCCTTGCTAATAGAAGCAGCACACGAAAAACCCTGACCAAGACAGCTGTTAGCACTATAAAACTGTGTTTTAAACTACCAAGATAAAGGCTTGTGGAGGCAAGCTGAACTGCCAGCCAGAAATTACACCTCTATCTGATAGGGCTTTTGGTGATTGTCTGTCTGCATTGCTTTCAGCTGTTTCCAAGAATATAGCAGTGTTCTTTCATTTGCACAGATGTTCTCTTCCATCCTGTTTCAGACAAATAACTACTAACGGTTACCCACTGCTTTTGGAACCAGGTCCTCAGATGTGAAACAGCTCTTCAGTGAGGCTAACTCTGACAAGAGCTACTCAAAGTATTTTTATCCAAAAGGTATACAATGTACCTTTTGCAATTCACAATGGTATGCCAATATGCACTTTAATTATTGACATTTACAAAATGCCACAATTTGTCTGATTTTCAAGAGTATTATAGAGAGGAGGAAAATAATCTCACAATGCAGCAGTAGCACAATAAAAGAATAGCACAGGACTCCAGCCTCTTTTTCATAAGCCTACTGCCTTACCATTATTCATTCTAAATTTTGGTGAGTGTCCTAAAAGTATGAATTTTTATATCACTGATCCTCAGAAACCAGTATGGGCCATGCTTATGAAATCATGGCAATCTTCTCAAGAGTCTAACCTTTCACTTTTGACTACAGTCATTGATTACAGTTGGGCTACACAAAGGACATCACGACAGTTAAACAATTCAATAAGGGTTTGAGTTCAGAAAACTTAATTCAAATATCAGGAATATCAACATTATAAAAAAATATAGTATCTACCTAAGGCAAAGGCAGCTATTCTCTTGATCACTCTAAGACAGCCACATTTAAATTGTAGTGGGGGTAAAGTTAAGACGATAGAAAATTCTTTAGTTTAGGGTTCTCCCCTACCCCACAAAAAAAAAAAAAAAAAAAAAAAGTGATTTGGAGAAGCAACTACACATTCATAATGCAATCCTGCATTGTCAAATCTTTTGTGGTAAAAAAAGGCTCTCAATAGGTAAAACCCATTCAGCCCTAAATATTATAATTTGCAACTATATTTCTTGCAAGTATACTAGCCTTACTAGTATACTAGAAAGTGTGCTTTAAGGGTAAATATGTTAGAATCAGAAAGGCTCTAGGAATATGGGATTTGCAGTGAACTATTTGTTTTCATGGCACTTCATCTCCCAGACAGGAGAAAAAAAAAGAAAAAAAAAAAGAACCACAAACAAACACTCCAGAAAAAGTCCCAGGAATCTAACAACAGTGCTCAGCATGGTCCTCATTTCCCACCCCAAGTCAAATGTTTCCCCTTCTTGAAAAGGATGTGAGCAATTGCTAACCATTGAAGTAATGAAGAGTAGCTTGAAGATGCATAAGCAAATTCAGTAATTTGAGGTGAGATTAATGCCATCATTTAAAATATGCTTTACTGAACATGCTTTAAAAGCATCTTGGGACAATTTTGAGGTCACCAAGGTAAAGACTTCAATTCAGTGCTGCACAGATAGAGCTCCTGATTTGATTTCCAGGAAGCCCAAGTGCCAGGCTTCATATGGTTTAATAGCCTTCACTGACAGCATCTTAGTCACCAAGGTGCTTGTGGCAACAGTGAGTTTAAGCACCTCTTGCAGAGAATTCAGCTCCACATATTCAGTGCATGAAATACAAATGAATATCCACTGTGATGAAGAAACACTTGGAGCGATTCAAGGGAAATGTTCTTTCACTTTAACGTCCACAATTGCCTAAACAGGGAAGTTTCTTCCCTGCATGAACAATTACTGGCCATCTAACAAAGTCTCCAAGAGGAATAAAATTACCTACACTTAGCTAAAAAAAAAAAAATTACCTTGATATTCTTACAGAATAAAAGTTGAGAAGGTGAGGGGCAGCCAGGTCAGTGGACCTTAAACCTCTGATAGGAAGACAAGATCACCATGTGATTAGCAATGCTATGAGAATCACTAGCACTCACCACAAATCCCAACTACCTCTTGGATATCGAAAAATACAGAAAACAACTACATGATTGATGATAATTGGCCTGGTATCTTGAACGGAATAAGCAATGAACAAGTATCCATTGAATCTGACACCTGAAGAAGCCATGTGAGACCAATGTCTCCTCCAGCTCCAAATAGATGTGTGATTGTAGATCATATTCTAGCCACGCTTATTCGAGCAGATATTAGAGGTTTCATTCTGCCATTAGAGATCACATTCTGGCCACACTTGCTTCGACAGAGGTTACAGAAGCTCTTAAACCTTTTGCAAAGATATTATTAGAGTAGTGAGCAGTGCTACATCATCCCTTCAACAAGGGCAATGGATAAATGCTTTCCTACTTTTTCCCTGGGAATAGGAGGAATACAACACCCTTTCTACTCTTCACTGATATATTGTTTTAATACGAGAGATTTTTAGGTCCCACCAGCCCTAAAGGCCTAGAAATCAGGTCTTCAGGGCAGGTGAGCAGAACTCACAGTAAAAGATGGAGCAAAATACTGATGTTCTTTGCTCAGCCGGTGCCTGAAGATTTGTCTTTGACTCTCCCAGGGCTCACATGGAAGATTTTCATTCTGCCTTCTTTGTCTCAGCTTAGCAACAAGGTAATAGAGAAACTGCTGAAAACAGATTTCTTACTGGCATCATGCAACCCTCCAATTTTCCTCTCTCTGCAAGATGAGACTATAGCATCTATCTGTTGGTCTGTCCTTGGGTGGCCACAGACAAGCCAGCCTTGTGGGCTGTTCAAGAGGTGGCAAATGGCCACAGGATGAAATAAATCAATGCCTGATGGTTTCAGTTTGGAGCTAGGCTGCCAATGCAAGTGGGAATTGTCACAGTATCTCTCAGGTTTGACCAAGATGTTTAATACATTTCAGCTACTTAAAGGCAGAACGTCCAGTCAGCACAGCATTACAAGGTGCCAGTATCATGGAAGCACTCTCTATTTAATCAGCTGTCAGCAATTTGGAGTTTTCCAGAGAAAACTAGCCCTCAATTCCAAATTACCTTTCATACTGCACTCAGGGAAGATGTCCAGATCAAATGTTGTACTTTGTGTCTCAATGATGTATAAGAGAATTGAAGCAGGATGTAATTTAGGGATTATATTTCTTTTTCCTCTAATTAAAAAATATTTTATTTTCCACTTTATACTAATACAAATGCCATTACTACAGGCCCCGGCAATTTTACTGTTGAGTATGGGCAAATGTAATGGGCTGAAACAGAGTACCATTGAAAAACTATGCAAATCACCATGTACAGTAAATCAAGTTAATAGGCAGACTTTGTCTTTCTTCCACAAAGATCAAATATAGACTGCAGTCAGGAAAAAAAAAAATTAAAGAAAGAAAAAAATTTGAAAGGAAAGAAAGAAAAAAAAAGAAATATTGCCCAGCAAAGAAACTTAATGGCAATCCATTCAGAGAACGTAAGTACAAAGACACTAAACAATGGTGACAGATTTGTCTTTGCAGATGGCATAAGTAAGAATCTTACAAAAAATTTCCTTTAACATTATTATATGCACCTATTATGCCCACTTTGGCATACTGACAAAAGTCAGAGTTTCAAGAAGGGAATAAACCAAATCATGCAAAACAGACAACAAAGCTCAATGCAAACTATGTACTAAAAAGCATGACCTAAAGAGGACTCAATCGAGAACTGTGAATACCTACACCATAAACTAACTTCTGACAATAGATGGTAACTTACCACAGACAAGAAAAATACTGCAAAACATCATGTCTGGAAGCTGACGCTAGACTGATTCAGACTACAAATACATTTTCGCTGAAGACACCATAAAAAAATGTTGCGCCCTTTGTGGGGTTTTTTTTGGTTTGTTGTTTTTTGAGGTGTTTTTTTGAGTTAATTCAAACACCACCACCTTGCCAAGAAGGCATGATACATCTGATTTAGACACCTAAGACTATTTCTTAGATTGCCAAATGAAATTCAAGATAGGTATCCCACAGCTGGTAATCCTAAATTGTTATACAGTATCTTACAGATCTAGAACAAAAGACTCCTCATCTGCCATGTTTTGCACAAGTTAAACATCACTCCTAAACACCACAGCAGAATATTTTTCTTAGAGTGTGATTCTTTTCACATTTGTCTAGACTGAAGCTGTGACCTTTTTTTGCTTTTAGTGATACAAATCCCCATCCAGAGTCCAGTTTTCTCTATAGCTCCACAGCACAAGTTCATAGACATCCTGTTCCTTGAGCTAACATTCACAGATATACTTACACGGAGTATCAACAAGACTACTATCTCTGGATATTAGTCCTGGAACCAATTGCTCTGATCCTTTCAATTTTGCCTTGGGCAGCATTCCTTTTATGTACTTTACAGAAAAATACTCTTTTGTTTAGGTCAGGCTTCCCTCCTTCCCTTCCTTCCATCAGCTGCCATAAAAAGGTGGGAATCTTCCACATTCTCACAGCTCCAAATCTCATCAATTCAGTATCTACATCAAAATATGAAATATCTAGAATAGATTCCAATCTACCTGGACAGACTGTGTAGGTTCAGTTTTCTAACTTGGCTATCTGTCCTGCTGCATTCACATCTGGTTAGCCTACAGTCAAATATCACTTCAGTATTTAGGTTAAAATAATTGTATAATATTCTTTGATTTAAAAATCCTGTCACATACAGATCTCATCTATCAAAATCCCAAAGAAGTTACGTCATTGGTTTCAGATACCAAAATAGACTAGATTTTTGGATTTCATACTAACAGTTTCAGTCTTGCATAAAGACTAAATGATAGAAATATTCAATTTTTTATTCCAAAATAATCACAGCAATATGGGTGTCACTAGGTAATAGATTGAGCTAATTAAAGACAGTTTTGAAAGGCAGGAATTTCCCTCAGATTTCATTGAAGCCTGTGGGAGTTGAGGAGAAAAAAGCCACATGTCAGACTATGCATTAATTCTCCTCTTACCTCTGTTCATGTTGTCTGACAAAACAAAAACTTGATTAAATGCTGTTGTTCAGTGATCAATTTTCAAATTAAAGTGTTACAGAAATCTATCCTGTCCATTTCTAAGCACCAGCTATAACTATGCTACATCAAATGCATCTGCTTCTGCATAATTCTCTTTAAAGCTGGCATGGCTTAGACTTAGCCTTCTTAGACAGCAGGTTTTCATCTCGAGCAATATCATCCTTTAGTTATCTTGTGCTTCCTTTCAGCACTGTGTTAATTCCTTCTCTAGTCTCTTCTTTCCTCAGATGAAGAGCTTTCAAGCAAGGGCTAATCTTTGCTCTGTGTGGCAGTTCACAGACAAACCATAGTTAACATGGTTAAACCTTTCCTCCAAAAATCAATGTAATCTCTCAGACATGCTTTTTCTGCTTTTTTTCCCCTCTGAATACTTGGAAGAGGGAAGAAGAAATGCACTATCCATATTGGAATGAAAAGGAAAATACTATTGTCTCCCTGTTGTCTCAATTTTGGAGTCTATACATAATAAAAAATCTAAACCCCATGATATTTTATAGACAGTTTTAGGAGCCATTGAATTCTAAGAAATAATTTAATTAAAAACCTAATAACAGGAAAAAAACACATCTCATTATAAAACACTTTCACAAACTCTAGTATTCTAAAAGCTGTACGAAGAATAAGATTCCAATCACTGTTTCCCACAGAAATTTAGAAAGGCTATAGGTCGCTCCTGATCTTCATTATGGAGAAGGAGACACAGAAGGCTAGCAGATGAGAAATAAGATCTAAATAAGTACATCTGTGGCTCAGAAAGAAAGTGTGTTTTAGTAAGCTTACTAAAGGACAAGTGTTTAACAACATTCAATATTGGGTTTATTTTCATGGTCCCATGGATGCCAGTAGAATTTTATTTTTAACACACTAAAACTTAACACTAAATGCTTCTAAAACTGTCTTTAAATGTGCATGAAGAATTTCAAAAGGTCATAGGCAGAGTTAGGGTGAAAAATATAGCTGTTCTGAAGCCTCATTCTGCAAAACATTTTTAGGTTTTGCATGAAGTGCTATGTCATCCTTTGACACAGCCCACCAGGGCCTGGGCTAGCTCAAAGGATACCAATGCTGTGCCAGGTGTGGGGAACAACTGCAGCGTGGGCTTTGTGCCCACACCTGAACATTTAGAGCCACTTGCTCTGCAGTGGAAGGGCTCTCACTGCAGTCAGGGGGTGGGCAAAGGAGAAGGCTCTGAAGTTCTGGGGTTCCAACAGTAAATGTATTCACACTGGAGGGCTCAGAAACAAAAGACACCGAGCACTGCTGTGCTTGGGATTTTATACAGCACCAGAGCAAGGGGTGGGTACCAAACACAATCCAGGGAGGGATCAGTAGGGGCAGAGTGAAGGGGTTACAGCGTTTCTTTGGGGCCAGCTGGGACAAGCAGGAGCAGAGGACAGGGCACATGGTCCAAAGGGGCATCAAGGTTTAGGAAACACCCAGGAATGTCCAGGGGGAGGTATGCTCAAAGGATTGGTTCAGGGATGAAGTGACATGGAAAATGCCAGAACAAGGGACAGGGTAACAGTGATTGACAGGGAAGGAGCTGGAACAAGGGGTGGGGAAATGCCATACAAGGTAACTTAGGGGAGGATACAACTTCAGGAATAAGCTAACTCGGGGAGAACATGGGGGAACATAAGAAACTATTAACATTAAAACTTTAACAACAAACAAAGTGAAACAAAAAAATAGCTGCAACAATCTTTTTGTTCATTTTTTTTTCTTTTCAAAGAAAGCTTTCAGGGCTGAACTACAGGGCAAGAACCACATTGCCTAATTTCTCTCTCTTCCCTGGTTTTCCTTTTCCACCAATTAAATTACATTCTTAGTTTTCTGAGCTGCCATAAAGTGCCCATGGGGCAGTCGTACCATCAGTCTTTGGAGACATGACAATGTCACAGCACACTTTGTCTTCATGGACAAAGCCTCAAAGAGTTTAACAGGAGACAGGCTGCAATACATCCCATCCACAGCCAAAAACTTATAGCTGTCTTTTACCTATCACACCGACTCATAACAAGATACATATGCATCAGTGCTACTCTTCCTGTTCAAATATGTTTAAGTATAGGTATAACCTTTAATTTAATAACATACCAGGTTTTAAAAGCACTCTTAAAGGAACCTACCCTTACAGGTTTGGAACTATAGGTAGATCTGTAGTGGGCACGTGCCACAGGCTGGATATTGCAAATCTAATCTATCCTAAAAATCCAAGGCTTTTGCTTTACCTATTAAACTGCCTTTACCTCAATCCATGAGTTCTTGCTATTAACCTTCTGATTCTCTTCCCATCTCACCACGGGGGAAGGAATGAACAGCTGTGAGGTGCTTGGTTGTTGGCCAGGGTTCAACCATGATACTGAGGAATTATAAATATCTAAATAAGTATCACAGTGTTCACTAACATTGAGGACACACTGAGAAAGATTAAGAGTTTGGTTCCTTGGTATTGTAAAGCACAAGCTATGGAATAACACTGAAAAATTACTTTATTTACTAAAAACCAATCTTAAGCTAAAATATAATTCCCACTTGGAACCATGAGGTCAGTAGTATATATTTATAGAATTGTAGACTAATTAGCTACTGATAATTAGATCTATAAATAAATGGGAAAATAATAGATCACATTTTGTATAATTGCCTTAATTAAAAGCTGAAACCTAGCAAGTCAGACATATTGCCTGCTTTCTGTGAGTTAACATTGATAAAGTTTGCTATGAAGTTAATATTCTTGATTCTGGCACATTACCACACTGTTGTTATTCACAAGGAAGAGATGCCCTTCAGCCAGCTATCATGATATTATTCATAACACATTAATCATCTTCTAGGTGCTTAACAGAAATTGTCAATTCAGCAGTTCATTTAGGTAATCTGGAACAGAACGGGGAGGAGGAAAGAAAATCATAGTATTTGGGTTCAGAGATTTTTATGCTACAACTTTTGCCTTTAGTATACTCCCTTCAGCTAAATTCCAAACACTTGGAAGTGGAAGAGCAAAAATTTGAAGACACATACTTGCATTCTAGAACCAGTAACTCCAAAACATAAATTATGTCCAAGCCAGTTTCTAATGTCCTAGCCAATCAACATTGAGTCAGTCTTGAAGAAAAACAAAGAAACTTCCAATTAACTTAAAATTTCTCGTGTTCCAATTTAAAGTTGTTTTTTTGTTTATTTTAAATGGAAAAGCTGTGCTGGGTAAGGTTAGATATTACAGCAAAGCTACTGCACATCATAGCCTTTTCAGACATGCACAAAAGTATTGTTTTTATGACTTAATGTTCAAGCTGCAACAAGGCCCCAGAGATACCCAGCTGTCATGAATGCTCTGCATTTCATTATGAGAAGAGTGAAAAGCATATGAACCAGTCATTTGAAGGGTAGATACAGTGGGAAATGACTGAACATCCATTAAACAAAAGAAGAGAAAGGATTTAACGAGACTTTGGTAGCAACAGTCACTACAGAGTACATAAGAGTGAGGAGAGGAAACAACAGATCAAGAAAAACCAGAAGGGCAATTTATTCAGCTGGCAAGCTCTGAGGTACAACAGCAGCTAGAAGGATAAGTGTATCTTTATTTTCCTTGCAAAATGAAAATATCTGAATTAGGATACAGATAAAAATAAAAGCAACTAACCTGTCAATCATAAAGCACAGCCCCACACAGCTAATAACTGTGCGCATCACGCACATAGTCAGGAGTCAGAGGAATGCGCTCTGTTCCATGACTCATCAGCAGTGGGCACGGAGACTCTTGTAAACATCATTGAGCAGAATTTTATTCATTCTGAACTATGCTTTAGGGAGTTTAGTGGACGCTGTTAAGATTCTTCAAGCAGCAGTGTGGAAAATCATGCTAACAAATAACCTACCTTTGTAATAATCATCTGTGCACTGAACGTAACAGTAAGTCACAATAGGCTGTGCACCAATAGGCTGCTGGCACACACCTCTGAAGGCATTCTGAGGACCAGAACAGAAGGCTGAGTGCCTCCGTGCATCGAAGAGCAGCACCACCAGGCTACTAAGGCACCCCCCAGCCTAGCTAATCATTACAGCAGCAAGGCTCATAAATCTCAAATTTTGGGTTTTCAAAAACATTTCTCAAAACACCTAGAGGTAGCATTCATCTCTCTCTAAAGACAGTAGGTAAAAGAGAAAAATAGGTGCCTTTTAAATATATAACTTCTCTTGAGCAATGATTTTCAAAAGTTTAGGTGCTGTTATTAGAGGAGATGCTTCAGAGCCTATGCACTTACAGCCTGAGACTGAAAAGGGCCACTATTGAGGCAGGAGTTTTATTTGGTGGGTTTTTTCACCTCTGATAGGGAACGAAGCTCAAAGAGCTGAGCCGACTTGCCCAAGGTCACAGAATAACCTAGCAACAGGACAGAGATGAACCTTGTTCTCTATATAACCAATGAAAAATATAATGGAGGTAAGTCAACATGGGTTTCCTAAATCTTTTATAACTCATGTCTTCTCCATAAAATTAATTTCCTACTGAAACCAAACACTGAGAAAACATTGAAAAAAAATTCTGGTGACAAAACACGGATGGTTAAGTAAGCAGGGGGTACTGCTGGCAGAGGTAGGAACTTCATTCACTGCAGAAACTATTAATTTTCATAATCCTTAAATTCTGACTAAAAGATTGTATTTCCATTAGGAACATAAAGAGCTCCTTCTTTCTGCATCTTAGCGACACAATGCAAGAACAAGATTAAAGGCAGAGGATTACAGAAAATGCAAGGGATCAAGTTATTTGCTTCAAAGAGATTCATACCCAAGCAAAAATAAAACTGCCTCCAGTTAGCATTGTAACAGAGAGTGTTAGTGCTCATATAGACTGATGAGGTATATTCGAAACTGAACATTTTCTGAACTCTCAGTAATTCTCCATTTTCCCACAACAGGCTGCAACACACAAAACTCTGCCAACAGGCTTGGTCCAGAACTGATAGCTTTAACCCATCTCACCTTCTCACTGAGGACTTGACTCTGCTGGGTATGCTTTCTTTGGAGAAAAAGGGTTTCTATGTGTTTTCACAGAAAATAATCTCTAAAAGCGAATTTACATAGAAGAAGATGGTTGACTCCAAGAAAGGGATGGATCTCAGTGGCCTTTATATTCCAGGGAGGGTTTTAATGGGAAAGCTTATGCTACCAACTGACCTGACATTTGTTTAGTAAAATCATCTATGGCAATAAGATAATATTCTTTTCTGGACTTGCTAGCTCTTGGAAGAGTGCTAGTTTTACTTTAGGATATTGTATTTGAAAGAAATGAGGGAAATGTTACTGAAAAACATAAGCAGCCAAAGAAAATCTTAATATCAAACTGAAACAAGTACGTAGTATAAATACATCAGATGATGTTTAAAGAATATTAAAGCAACTTCAGCCATTAACCACAATATTTGAAAAAGAAACAGAAGCCTTAAAAACACTAGGAAAAGTTGAGTTTAAGTATTGGGAACTTCTCACCACCACAACAAACAGACAATAAGACAAGCTACTAAGGAAAATGTTGGAATTGGTTATGAACAACAAACTGGACGTTTGTATTTAAACAGCTTTATAATAAATACTTCTGCTTTGCCACAACCACAGAGCTAACCACATGTCCTATCTCAACACTACACAATTGCCTTTCCCAGAGCTCATCTACTGAATGAAGTATTTTATAAGGCACTGGGTTCCTCTGTACTTAAGCAAAAAAAAAAAAAAAAAAAAAAAAAAAAAAAAAAAAAAAAAAAAAAACCAAAAAAAAAAAAACCCACAAAAAAAAGTTGCATGGTGCCACCATCTGCACAGAAGTCTGCACTCAGGCAGAGCAATGTCAGGCTTCACTCAGACTCTTCAAGCCAAAACACCAAGCACTATAATTATGCTGCTTGCTTTGAATTATGCTAAGAAATTGTTCTCCTGCATCAAGGAACACTTTCAAAGACACAAGTCAAAAGCAGTCACCACTAGGCGATAGTGTTATCTCCCTTCTGTGTTTCAGGCAATCTCTCCTACTACACAAGAGTACTCCCATACATGAAGCAGCCCAATGCTACAATTACAGCTGATTAAATTCATTCAGCTCTCATTCTGAGAGCACCATTATACTGCTGCTGACCCTCTGCCACCCACGGGGAGTTCTCATGCAGCTGGCTGAGGTGGAGGTGGTGGGATAGGCTGAGGAGATGCCAAATATTCACCAAAAGATAGAACTATATTTCTGCATCACAGCCTAATGTCCTCCAAATTTCCTTCTAACAACACTCCACCAGTTTGCTATTTGCTCATTCAACCATGCACATTCTTCATTTATTTTTCTGGCTGGCTACTTTTTAAGGCTTTGCCCTCATTTGACTCCGTGACAGACTAAACAGCCTCTTTAAGCAGTGTATCAAGTAAAATCTGTGAAAAACTGCCCACAAAACCAGCTGCAGAAATAAAATTCATTCTGTTCCTCTCACTGGACTAATTGGGCCATTATTGTAACTCACAGAATCTGATCAGATGTTCCACTCCATTGTCAATTGCATATTTCATTGCCAGATAAAGCTCAGCTCTACATCAAGCAAACTGGTGAGGTAGCAAACTCCCCTCCTGACCTTGTCCAGTTTACCAGAGTCACTCCACAAAGTGAGCCAGCTGCCCAGAGGTACTAAAGAAAGAAATAGCAAACAGCAAACTAAAGCTACACTGAAAGTTTTAGATGCATATACTTACACACTATGTTGTTGAACCTGAAAAAAAAAAAAAAAAAAAAAAAAAAAGACACAAAGATCCCTTAAAAGATCTTTGTGTCTTTTACTTGCAGTAGAAAATTTGACCATCATTTAAAAAAAAAAAAAAAAAAACACTTCTGGGGGAGGGCGAGAGGAAAGCTTTTCTCCTAGGAGTCAACAGATTCACAGGGAGGGTGGAGAGGGATAGAAAACGGGTCAACTACAAGCAGTCTTAGTAAGAATAGATACTGCCTCTAATTCTGCTACAAGTTTCATTCATTATGACATGAGGGAAGAGACATTTGGTGGGAGAGAGATCTGCCCTCGCCCTGGGCATAAAGTCACCTAGACCCTTTGCTGGGAGAAAGCAAGATACAGGAGTTTATCATTGTTTCAAAACACACAGAGAATTAGGGATTAGGCAGCAATACCATCTTGGAGTGCACCTACTAGACATTATCATCCTTCAAAGTTTTACTTATACATCTTATATACATCTTAGTTCTCTTTTGGATAAAATGAAAAAAATAAGCATTTTTGAAAATACTCCCAGTAAAGTGCCCCAAATTAGCCACTTTTGAGAATGAACATAGCAAGAACATCTTCCAAGAAAAAAAAACTTTCCCTAATGTACAGTGCAAATCTTTCTCCCCAGTGTAAAAGGCTTCATGATGAAAAAAATAAATCAGTCCTGTAGTGAAGAGATTATGATGATTTAATCCCAGGCAGCTGCTGCAACTCTGAAATTATAGAGGCAGACACTTCTGGATTGATTACCTCATTTCTTCATCTGGCAGCGCATGAAAGTTTCACTCAAACCTGTTAAATGGCTTCAGGCCTACCAGTGCTTTCCAAAATGACACTTCCTCATCTCTAGAGTTTAAAAGCCCTACAGCCTCCCTCTCTGCCTGGAGAGCCTGAGGCAGGTGTAATGCAGCCTTAATTCTGCTTTAAGGCAACATCATTCTATTCTTTGTCATGGAACACCAGCATTCATTATTCATTCATCCACTACATATGAAATGACATGGAATTACTGCCTGTGAACCTTAAGGCCATCAGGGAGCTATATGAATTTAACTCTCATTAAGCTATAAGTACCAAAAGAAGTTCAAACTTTTTCCACTGATCTACCTTCTCCCCTCAAAGCCTGCACTCAAATCTGCACATCTTATTTTGATTGTGTCCTGGAAAGGAAAAAAGGTCTGGTTTGGAAGACCTGATGCTCCTTAATTGAGGGCAGAAGGTCTCCATACAATATGTCTGCTCATTCTACTGACCTGCCTGCCTTCAGAATAGCAAGGATGCTGACTTCTAGGCTTAATGACAGTATTTAAAAACTTCATTTGCTGCAAGCTGATCTGTCAGAGCTCTCTTGCTGCAATTGTCATACTTATCAGGAATCCATTGTTTCATTAAATAGAAACAGTTCCTGACCATTCCTCCCTACTTACGATACCAATTTGATAACAATCTAGTTTGAGCCCGTGCTGATGAATCATTCATATAAATAAACTCTGCAGTCACACATTACAGGAAAAAAGAAGCAGGCAGAGAGGCACAAGTGACAGGAAAAACACCCAGTCAGAATCAGCCTGTGCTATTACCAAGCAGAGTCATGCACAAGCTGCAGCATGTACAGTTCTCACAGCAGCAGTCCCACGTGGGTAAATGGTGTGATGCACGCAAGCAACATTCTCAGACAAGCCTGCAGAACTCCACTGCCCCCTTGTCCACATTTTAAACATTTCCTTGTGATTCTCCCAGCACAAACTCACAAAAAGTGAGCACCTTTATGGATGCAGTACTCCCAAGCACTGCAAAAGTGATTTTACAGACTTAGTGTGTGATGAAGGCAAGTTACAGCCTGCAGATAAGTCACAACATTGACAAGAACATCTCACAAAGCTACCAAGTTCCATCACAGTTATTAAAACAGGGATTTAAACAGGACAAGGATTACACCTATGTAATACTGACACATTACTTGCAAGTGTCTTCCTGCAATTTTGCTGGCACCTCACTTAAGGAAAAAGGGGACAGGAAACTTTTTATCAAGTTAAACTGTCAGGTCACTTCCAACACAAGCCTTTTCTTTGAGCTCCAGGTGGGCACTTTAATAGGTCTGTTCTTATACAATCTGTATTTCTGACCATAAGCATAATCCTGACAGACTTGGACCTTGCATGCAACCAAAATGCCACATTGGCAGTTTCTGAGACCACTTCAGTAGCTCCCAGTAAGCTCCTGAGGAAATGGATAGCAGCCTTTTGTCTCTTTTTTTTCCCATATCCTCTGTTGCAACCCCTTTATTTTTGTCAGGGAGTTCAGACATATCCAGAGATACCCTTTTCAAGTAAAACTCTAAATAGGCAATGCTCTAATCTGCAGTTTAATCCTAGAAAGGAAGGTTATTATTCTCAGTAATTCAACTTTAAAAGTTTTGCCCTTGCCAAAGAACTGAATGGCAGCTTCTTTCTTTTATGCCAAAGGCCAATTACAGCAAGGTTTTACTTATACAATTTAAGCCTCCATGCCCCTTTTATGTTTTTCATGCTGGGAATATCATTTGTTTTGATAGTTTTGTATTATGCAGTTTTTCACGGCTGGAGATTTCAAACACTGTGATTGTCCTGCCAGGAATCACATAGGGGGCTTTCCTTTAGAAATTCAGCCTCCATGATTGCCCTGCCAGGACTCATATAGCTCTGTCCTGATGTGGAATGCTCTATAATTTTACTGTGCTAAGAATTTAACTCATGTGTTTACCTTGAGAGGAATACGGGAACACCAGCAGCAGACTATTTCGCTCTTGCCTTGTCCAAGTTCCAGGATGTGGTTTCACCTCACTTTGTAGGGTTGGAACCAATTAGCATTGGTATTGAGGGACCTCTTTCTGAATAGAACAGAAGCACTCAGAGGGGAATCAGTTGGGTTTTCTAAGTCAGTTTTTTATGTGAAATTCTCTTACAGTCCCTCAAGCTTCAGCTCCCTTCTCAGAACAGCCTGAGTGAAGATCCTGTCTATGGGACTGAGCCACGTTTCATCTGGCTGTGGTGCCACCCTGTCCTGGGACATAAGGAGCACATTGCAAAGAAGCGGGGTTGCAGAAAAGAGTACTTGTATTGAGGGCCCTCTTGCAACAGCAGCGTATCAACAGGTTTGAGCCTTCTCTCTCCTTCCAGTGCAGAGCAGCATTTCGTGGGAAAGCTGCAGTTTGTGGAGTAAAATGAAGTGTCTTTGCCATGGGGGATGAAGAGAGGCAGGAACCACGGGAACAGCAATTATTGTTGCAATGTACAACAGCTGATTACTAGGGGAAGGGAAACATTTTCCTGAATCCAAGTAGACAGACTGTTAGGAGACTCGCTTTTCAATCCTTGCATTTTGGGAGCAAGACAAACATCTCACATTGACAGCTCCTGCCACCAAAAAGCAACTCGAAAGGTTGTGTATATTCTTTCATTCTAGAAACTCTGTTACGTTGTAAAAAGAGACTGCAATTATTCTGGCTGTACTAGCACGGCGGGATGCCTCTCTACATCTGTTCTTTGAAGACAGAGCACTGATTTGGGCCAGCTAGCAGGAGTTCCTACCTAGAAAAAAAGACGTCTGCCCACCAGTTAGGATACTGTCCTTTTCACAGTCTGCTTCACACAGACTGGACACATCTGCTTTTTTTCTGATGCAATGGATCCATGGGAGCAGAAAACCCTGAGCTTTTCCATTTCAAATGAACTAAGACCATATAACAAAAAGTATAATCGGTAACAAAACAGCAAACATTTATTCTGCAAGACAAAAATTACACTTGCTGCTGCAAGCTGCAGTTAAACAAAAGACCACATGTAAAACAAATTTAAACACAACCTAAGGTAGACTTACCCGTAGGAATTCTTCTGACCTTTGGGTGCCCTTCCTCTCACTCTTCTTCAAACCACTACATCCCACCAGGCTGTGCACTCAGCTTCCCTGTAAGACCCGCAGGAAGACTGAAGGGTTAGATTTCACATGTAAATTCAAATTTCCAAGGCAACATTCTGAAACCAGACACTAGAGATACCTCAAGTTGACTTCTTAGGCCCAGCCCAGCCACTAGGTACTAGAAGGGTCAGCCATTGATGGCTCTTTTGGAAATCAGTCAACTTGACAGTTTAGGATTTTCTTCCTGCTCCTCATTATCCCACCAGAAGCTGCCTCTGATACCCACAGGGAGATTCACAGACAGTTGTGGCTACCAACACATTCATACAAAATACTGCACAAATCACATACATACTCTTGACCTCGTGATTTCTGAGGGGCTGGTTGATTTTTAGACATAGTACATACAACACCTCCACTGGCACAGAGACTCAAGCTACCTTGCCAGAGGCAGTTCTCCATTTCTTTACCTTCCTAAACAATTGTGAGCTTGGCTAACACTTTTACTATAAGCATATCAACCTTATACTTCATCTTCTGCATCTCCTTGCTTTTTAACATAGACCTGACAGACAGCTACCTGCTCTGCCTGGAGGCCTCTAAGTGCTGCATTTAACAGTCAAGTGAGAGTTCAGAACCTCAGGAGGAGTTTGTGTGTAGGAGACAAAGCTTAGAAAGAAAGAGGATTTAAACCATTAAAGACACCATGATTTTCATACTTTTTGCAGTGTTTTTTAACTCTCTTTTTCTTTGGGATAAAGATTTCTTCTTCCCTTCTCAGAAAAGGTCATAAATTATGAAACAGACATAAAACCAAATCTCTGTCTACTTTCATAGCTAGTTCAAAGCAGCAACAAATTTTCTGACATGCAACCAGCAGCTCAGCATACATTTTCATTATTGATTATAGGTGTTTTAAACCCTGCCTGGCATGGCAGTATCATCAGTTTATTGATAGCCTACATGCACAACAGGACATTTCAGTATGGATTAAGATAATTAAAGATATTATCTATGGTCTTTTTAAATGCAGTGTGATTTTTTGTTTCCCCTCCAACATACATGAGCAAGTGATAACACTCTACTGTTTCAACAGCAGTATTTTCAAAATTCTTTCAGTAATATTCTCTTATGAAGCCTTTCTCATCTAGCAAGCTCAGGCAGATCCTGCCATCCTCAAGAGTTTTCCAGCTCTGAGTGAGGTAATGTATTTTTCTATGCTTGTCTATATCAATAAAGACTTTTGCTTTCAAGGCACACTTCAGTGTTTCCAGCATGGGAAGCTTAAAGTTTCCTGTTGAAATCTTTAAATATGGAACCTCATAGAAAAACATTTTGGCTAAAAACTTTCAGATCTCTCATCTACATAATTTCATTTGCATTTTAGTCAAAAAAATTCAATTAAATGCCGTCTGGGTTACTTTGAGATATTGTACAATCCATTAGAAACTGGAAGCAGATAATGTAATCTTTAGCAGAGGTATGCATGTCATAAAATGCCTCCTAGCTGCTCTTCAACCCAGGTCGTTTTATTTAGCAATGAAACAATATCTCATGGACATCCAGAAATGCCACTTCAGTCCCAATTAATCAAGCCTTGCTCTAAAGCACTATATGTCCTTCAGAGGGGCATAGCACCCAGAATGCCAGGAGATGGAGAGGGAGAATCCTTCAGGGCAGCAGAAAGGTGTTCCTGCAAGATAAAAATTATCAGGGTGCTGATATCCTTCATGTCTGTAGCTGGTGTCACTGCACTGCCTCAACCCCTGGGCCCATGGCAACCTCCACAAGCACACAGCCCACGGTGCTGCTGTTTGGGCATATATTAAAGGTTATGTAGCTCAGGTAATGCTGTTCAAACACCTTAAATTTCAAGACTATACATCAGCAGGTCCAGAATGTGTCTGCTATTATCTATTAATAATAGATAATATTATGCCTGCAGCACTGAACTTTCACCTCTTTCAATTATTTGTCAAATTACAAGAACATAGCTCATCACTAAGCTTAATGATTGAAAGGGACAATTTTTGCTGTTTTTCATGTAGTATATTTTCCAGTATCATGCTGTCTAGCTTCTTCTGTACAGACCTGAGTGGTAATCTCTCCTACTTCACAGAAGCATTGCACTGCATATTCCTTTCTGATCCCACAGGGACTCTATATGTAGATTTATGAGCACAGATTTATTTAGACCCCAAATAAAATTAGGCTGTTTTGAAAACTTTAATGAAGTTCACACCATTCTTCATTGAAGACTTACATGTGAACTCCCCAGCTTTCAATTTCCTCTCATCTGTGCTGTTTCTTTTATATTCTATGGCAAATACAGCCTTCAAGAGCTTTTACACGTAAATCATCTTGTTCAACATCAGCTCCCCACACCTTCCAACATCTCTGAGCTATCACTAAACTACAGCAGGGAAGCAAGGAAGCAGTAGATAAACACTCTCACTCTTGCAAATCTCATTTTGCAACAATCCCAAGCAACACAGGGTCCATGTTCTGCCATTAGGCTAAGAACAATTGGAAAAAAAAGTTGAATAATTATTTCTACATTTATAGTCAATAAGATAATTAAACAGCATAACAGCCAAACAACTCCATGAGGTATATACTCAGCCAGAATTATCAGCAAGTATGAAGTTCTTCAAATTAGGCTATTTATCTAAAAAGTTTTTTATATCAGGATTAGCTCATCTTATGGAAAACACAGTATATACACTCCAGAAATTATAACTTTTGTATATTGCTGACATCTAATAATAAACAGAAGTACTGCAGTAATATTGTAAATGCATAAATGCCAGCACTTTCTCAAAAAGTGGATTAAAAAACCCCCATAACCTTCTGTCTGAGTCAGCTCTCTCATTTTCAGAGGAAGTTTTCTTAACATTAGTCCTCTGAGAAGCCAAATTCACTGCCTTCATAACACAGACAGAGCAAAGCTCCTCTTTTATCTGCCTGAAGGCACAAGAACTTTCCTAGGGACATAAATTACAAGACAGCTGGGTTCTTTCATTGATCATCTTTCATCACAATACTATCAGTTGAAAACTTGACCATTAGCCTTTTATGCTCCGGCTCTTCTTCAGTTCCCTTCATTTCACAAGGCAAAGTCCATGATCTTTTTTAAACCTAATAATGATTAAAGACTTTTTTTCTGCTGCTATAATAGCAACCTCTTGAATATCTTCCAATCTGTTCTTTATCCGTAAGTATGTTTTACATACTCACTTGCTGAAGATCAACATTGCCTCTTCAATCTCAGATCTGTCAGTCTTTTCTGACATTGCTTTATTTCATGCTGTACTGGGGGGAAATTCATTGCTCATTTTCTTATCTGCTCCAGTGCATAGGGCTCTTCCCTCAGTGCTGACATCACTATTTCTAGTACAGGGAGTTGTGCCCCAATTAAATAGAATTAACATAGGTCCAAATTAATTGCATTCAGGCTGGCAGTGTGTTCACCTTCATCAGAGCGACAGATGAGAGTGCAGAAATGCTCTGGCACTGAGAACATCATCTCCTTTGTCCTTGCTATACACTCTGGCCTAGTGCTCAGAAACTATGACAATGTGATAGCATTTAATGTGGTTTTCAATCTTGTTGTCTTGCCTGGTCTTATTTGCCATAAAACACACTATTGAGGTTTCTGCTGTTTCTTTTTTTCTGCCTTTAGACCAAAATAGTGCAGGGTAAGGAATTCTCTGCAATTCACATTTTATGAAAAAAACTGTCCCCAGTGTACACTAATTTACTCTTCTGCTTAGTTAATAACAATGGTAACAGCTAGTTCTTGGTCTTTCCACAGCTGATTTGAGTTGGTGTTCCCAAAACCCTGCCAGGATCTAATTTCCTTCCATGGCTGTATTTTTCAATACACACAGATTTGGTTCAATTTGCATAATCAGCCAACTACAACAACCTCCATAATTTGAAAAACCTTGTAATATGATACTAATGCTATTTATTCACAGCAAGTAGCAAGTGGCCCAGGGGACTGAGGGTTCCCATGTATGACTTCAGAGATAGGGAGGTAAGAAGGATTTTTTCTGCAAAATTCAAATGTCAGTATAAGCTTCCAGCAAGCCTCTAAATGTAGAATTTCTCTGCCTTAAACCTAAAGTTTTACAGCTCTCCCAACTATTTTCTTCTCTCCAGATACTGGCAAAACTTGTGTCCCTGTTTAGTAGATTTTCTAGAACAATTAAGGTCTTATAATTAAACTCACTGGGCCATGATTCCCATGTCCCCTTTTTCTTTCCTGCAAGTATATTTGTCCTTTTGAAACCTCACCTGTCCTCTACAAGTCCTCCAAATTAACTGGAAATGGATCCAATTAACCAGTTCACTGAGCACACCATGTTAAATTCATCTGTCTGCTGATTTGAATATGCTCAGATTCTTCAGAAATTCTTTAACAAGCATTTTCCTGATCTGTGACTTTCCCTTTTTTCCTGTCAGCTTTATCAAAGCTCCTGCTGTGTTCATTACTAAAGTGGACATTGAGGCAAAAATAACAGTTAAGCACTGCAACTGTCAGAAGCTTCTTCCAAAGGGCAAACTGGACATGTACTTTCATCAGCCCTAAAATTGATGTATTGCTTACACAAAATACATGCATTCATTCCACACTATCCTTCACAAACAGTGGATGAGGAATAAACATGACTGTTCTGTATCAGTTTTGGTTTAGTTGAATTACCAGCTTTCAAAGCCTGGTTTGCCACTACAGTGGCCCTTCAATGAAATAGGAAGTATCTCATAAGGCTGCTACTGCTTAGTTGACACATAGGCTTGTTCATTGTATGAAGTCCTCAGATGGTTTCGTGGAGCTATTAATGTGATTAATTCTGGAGCAGTGCTTAAATATAGCTGAGATCTGTATCTTTCTCAGTTTCTTTTTTATGTACTATTTCCCAGTTTATACCTTTTCTTAGTCAAAAGGACCGATGGACCATGATTATGCTTAAATGTGAAAAACACCATCAATTTACCAGAATGCTTCACTCTTGTGATCTTATCAGCATTTTCTCACTTAAGAATGTCTTACAAACTTATTTCAAAGATAAATATATCAGAATAAAAGCACAGCCATAATCTCAGTAAAACATTGTAGATCAAAAGAATAGCACTATCCTGTCAAACAAGCAATCTCATCAAAATTCTGTCAAACCATTTTGATAAAGGAGAAAAAAGTACATGAACTATATCAAAGTGTGAGTACATTTGTATTTCAAATGACAGCATATGTCCTGAGCAGTATAAGCAGGAGTACTGCAGTAAGCAATATGTCTGTAATGCTTACAAAAAAACATACCCCTACTGCTTACTGAAAACTGGACATGACAGAAACCAAGAGCCCTGTGTCTCAAATCTCTTCTCCTTTAAGGGGAAAATTTTGCCAGCAGCTTCTTGAGCATTCAAATACATTTACAGTCATGTAATCACAAATTAGCTAGTCCAAAACTGATTGTTATTAAATGAACAAGATACTGCTGCAGTAAACGGAGGAATGACTAAATGTCAAAAGTACCAGCAAAGTATTTCAGCAATACAACCTTTACTCTGAAAAGCTTAATCCTTGCAGACAAGTGAAAAGGAACAGAAATGCTAATGAAAAAGTCAGCACAAAATACTGACAAACTTTTGGCTTGAGTAGTTTTAGAAATGTCTGTGAAACTATATAAATTGTACTTCTCTAACTTATTTTTTCCTCTATGAATATCTACATTGCACTACCATCTTTTTCCTCTATTTTTGGTAGTTGCAGCTACAAGGAAAGCAACAGCTAAAGATTACTAAACTAACTAAAAGTAAGCTCTCATACTTGAATTAAGAAACTGAGAAGACAATGTTTCCCCATGTTGTTCCTCTAGAGCACGTGCTTCAGCACAAGCTGAACACTATTGGTTTTGTAGCTGTTCACCTCATGATATAAGAGATCCATCTGCTCAGTTTGCATTTCAGTACTACAATCTTGCGATTGTCTCCTTGGAGAAAATCCTAGCAATAGGAAACCCCTACCAACTGTTGTACAGAAGTGCACAATTTCCCTATAATGCCAGTTTTCATGTAACACATTGTTCCAGCTTTGCAATTTATTAACAGCTAAATACTCCAATTGCCATTTCCCCAACCAACAGCCAAGCTACAGAACACAGTTACATTTGATTAGTATGGCACAATATTTAACAAAAAAATATTTTCACATCAATATTTGTTATTACTCTCCATGTGTGTTTACATCTTTTCTAGCACAAGGTTGTATTAAACTTGGAGGGGCAGAGGGAGGAAGGAGGTGTGCAATGGTGTTCAATGAAAAATTATAAATATCTATTAAATGAATCCCCTACTTTAGCTGCATATCTAGAAACAACTGTTTAAAACACTAGTTAGATTGTCATTACTCTTAATGGCCTTTGCTTATGCTTATTATTTCCTGCATATTAGCCCTCAGAGTTTGTCATTATCAATACACCATTTTACTATATTAATAAGGGATGTGTAATTCCCCTTCCTCATAACACAGAGCTCTGTGTTCCCCCTCGTGTATTAGTTAACTAAACAGTCTGCTAACCAGCTGCTAATCTCCTGTGACAGCGTGGCAGTCTCCCACGAGCTGGAGAGGTGTGCATGCAGTATGACTAATTACACTACAGTGCTAATGTGACAGAGGGAGAGTAAAGAGACTTCAGAGGCTCAGCAGCCTCTGAAGCTGATGTGCTGCAATTCCTAGAGCCCTGCTGTACAAAATGCTAAGTACACAGGGCATCAGGCAGACATCAGGTGAGCTCTTTGGCCATACAGCCACTTGTATGAATTTATGATTGGGAAATTGTGATTGCTGCAGTCAGTGCTACAGCAGTCACAAAAACTGCAGAAAGCTACAGTGACTTGCACATTGTCAGAGATCATCTTTCTAAAGCTCTCTGTATAGTTTTCCTAGGTCAAGAGTTTCATTACAGAGGACAACTGTGCCAGCCCTAACTGGCACTGCCTCTGAATGAGCATAGATAAATGCTCTAGGGAAAAGGGAGAGTTGCTTGTAAACTCCCATTATTCATGGGTGCTTTACCAGCTGGCAGCAATGGATTAGCATGTATTCACTGCAAACGCTGATCTTTAGGATTCACTGAGGTGAAAACAAAGGGATCAGCCATGGATTTCTGACTCTCTGCATCAAAAAGTTAAATATATTTAATAGCAGCTGTGCTAACATACTGAGAGCAGCCACAGCTTCCCTCATTGCACTTGATCATGATCAGCCACTCAGATACAATAACTGAAAGGTTTAAGTGTTAAGAGCAATGGCTAACAAAGGGCTTTAGGTTGTGGCTTAGTTTATCTGTATAACAGGTAATATTTAAAGCACATGGGAGAAGCGTAACAAGTAGATCTCTATTTTATACTAAAAACTATTGTTAGAAGTGACATCCAAACTCTACCTCTCTACCAACCCAGACACAGGCCCTGAAACACTGGAAGAACTACGTTTGTTCTTAAATTCTTCTTTGGGCTCAGTGGAGGGAAAAAAAATTCATCACACACATCTAAATGTGCCATTACAGAGCATCAACATTCAAATCCCCATAGGCCAGATTCAGACTCAACACAGTTCAAGTCTCATCTGGGGTGGGAACTCTAATTACTGGGGGAAAAAAAAAGAGCTAACCAAAAAAGACACAGATTTGATAAGACAGATCTTTTTGCACCACTTGACAGAAAAACACTTAAAGCAAAGCAAGTAACCTTACACGGTATATAAATTAGCCTGCTTTCAAGAAAGAATACAGTAAGCTTTATTCTTCAATTATGCTCTTTGACAAGGCCAATCTCCAAGGAACATTTAAACAAGGATCTGTGGTAGAAAGACATCATACTGTAGGGGTAGTAAATTAATTAGGATTTTCATTGCTAAATTGCTAATTGACACAGGATAAGAATGGGAATTGTAATATACTTGACCATATAGCAGTCTTGCAAAACAACCACAGAATGTTTTTAATTACTAGTTAACTAAGAACAAAGTTTTAAAAAAATACAATAAAAGAAACTACTATTTTGTTTTATTCACGTATGAGAGCCTGACCACTTACACATAGAAAATGGAACTATGCCAAAAATTGCAGTACAAACAAAGATAATGTCAGGCACTCACAAAATAAGCAGACCCTAAATAACAATTACATTAGCTTCAAACTCCTGATACTTTTCAACCTGGGATATTTTTCATGGTGTGATAACACAGAAGGACTTAGAGATTAAGTTTCTAAGTTTTTACTATGAGAAATACTATTGATGTATGAAGTCTCAGATCCCCTGGTCTTCACTATGATCTTTTTGCATTGCCCTCATGGGACAAGACTCAGGCCTTGCAGTTACATTAGAGCTCCTGTAAGTATGATCAAATATGCATGCCCAGTGGCCATTTCACTGGCTTCTATTTTGACACTTTTAAAGAGCTGACCAGGCAGATGACTGCCAAGTGCTATTAACCCTGCTGAGCTTCATCAGCAGTCACACAACATTGTGAGCACTTACCCAGCATAACCACAGGCATTGCTCCTGCAGTTGGTCAGAGTTCTGCCATGAGCTACAGTGACTGCAGAGTCCTGCTCCCCACTTCCCATCTTCTCAGCATAATCCCTCTTTCCATAGGCAAAATGCAGACATTCATGCTCAGCAGCCTTAATCCCCATCTCAGGCTCCCCAGAGGTACCTCAGCAAGGCTGAAGCCTTCAGCTCTCTGAAGCCCCTGGATCTGCTGAGGAGCACTACCTCATAACCAGCCCCTAGGTACCTTCACTCAGCCTCCAGCACTAGCAAAGTTCACTTCAATCCTTTCTCAAAAACAGCTTTGTTTAAGCTGAATAAAGGGAAACTAGGAGCAGCAGGACACTGGTTATCACTCATCAAGCAGTTCTGGTTATCATCCATGCCTGTTTTACCTAATGCTCAGCTGGGCTCAGCTGATACAAACACCTGGAGAAGGCAGGGTGACTTACCACTGAGCCCCTTTGCTAACAGCACTTCAACATAAATGCAATTAAAAAAGTCAATGAATGTAAAAGATTCATAAAATGATACATGGATCACCTACTTTGTCCTCATTTACTATAAATCATCGTCACCTATGGAAAAAATAAGCACTGAGTCTCAATTGTAAGGGCATGGAAGATTGAAGCACAACAGGGAGCATGGAGTAGCAGAGGGAATGAAAACATTTGCATTTCCTCTTACATCAAAGAATTTTTTAACAGAATAGAATATGAAGATCAGTATTCCACAGTTCATATGAGCCCCCTTAGCAAAATCTTCATAAATAATAGCATTAACATAGTTGAGGACTATTGACAAGAAATTAAGGATTGATCTGGCATGAATAAGGAAGTGCTTCTAATCTTCACAGTCTGTAATATCATCAGGCCACACTCCCTAAAATGTTAATTGGAACATATGATATGAAGGACAAAAGAAATTTTCTCCTTCCCTCTATTGTCCATGCAAAATTACTTCTTACATCATATTCTCTGTGGTTTTAGATTAATCTGGCAATGGGGCCCAGAGCTTCACAGCCCTCACTGACAAAAAGAAAAATAAAGGAAGTGGACTTTATTTCATCTCAATTCATCAGTTTCATCTCCTAGTATCAGCCTTTCCATATCTATGAGTTATCAAGAAGACAGAGCCAGGATTCCTTCCTGAGATGTATTGAAGGAGGATGGTAGCAAAGGACATATAGTAAAAGAAAAAAAGGGCTGAAGTACAGATAAGGCTGTGCAGTCTGTATCCTTGGAAACCAAGACCTTGTTGAACATCCTGGTCTGACTCTGCCTTGAGTTGGGTGAAGGGGTCTGGAGAGCTTTCTCAGGTTCCTCACTGCCTAAATTATCGTATGGTCTCCTTACATCTTGTTACATTTATGGACAGTCTAAAATAATTCTGTCTACTTTCTTGTTTCTTGCATTTGTTAAGTATCCTGTAGGCAGTGGCAGGGACAGTGACAGAGAGAAAGATCTACATAGATTTGCAAAATTCAGATGGGAGAACCCATCTGTATGACATATTCCATTTGTTTACCAGCCTGGTTTCTAGCTTCCCTACAGACAGCTTTGCAGCAAGGCTGACTGTTCATCCTGGTAGTCTTCTGTGGCTGAAATGAGTCCTTGTCAGGAATGAATAAGACAGGTTCAGTGTTCCCAATTCTCACAGCATATTTGAAACCTGAGGCCCTAAAGGCACTTGAAATTCTTAATGTCCATTCTTTTCTTCCACAGAGCATATATGTAAGTCCACAAGGCTCTTACTTGTTATATAAAATATCAGCTCAGACCCCTTAAGACATATCCAGCATGCACTGATTTCATTTGGCATCTTAGGATTTTGGTACCCAACTCATAGAAACCTAGAGTTTGCTGTAGTGACATTTGCCATACCTTTTGGGCTAGGAGAGCCACCTACTATAATATATACAAGTAGAAATTGTGAAGGGGGACAGACAGAAGGGAAAGAAACCCAGGCGATAAGAACTATGCACAACTGCAGACAGACAGGGGAGGTATAATTCATATGCAAATGTAACATTATAGCAACTTAATTCGGCTTTGAGTTTATAAGGCAATAAACAAGCCCTAAAATACTCTTCTGAGAAGCATCACCACTCCCTTGGGCTGAGGTCCTGCCATTTATTTGCCAGAGGACTTTATTGTGTCATAAAGCAAAAGCCTAGTGAAGCACAAGCAAAGTTTTTCTTGCTCTGTAAAACTGTAATATCATACACAGTTATTTACTGCATGGTAGCCCCGTTATTTTTGGTCTCCTCCCAATGTTAGATGTTGGCATTTGAGGAAAAGAGAGTTGCTGTCCCAATTAAATAGAAACTGCCTTTTACTTCACAAAAAGGAATTGTCCATTAGGAGCTTCTGTCTGCTACATAATTTTAACATTCTGGCCACCCCATTTAGGTGCCTCCTGAGTGGCAAATAGAGAAGGCATCATTACCAGTTTTCAAACTTGGTATTGTTAGAGAACAAGCACATTTAATTCAATAGCATGATCAAGTTAAGGAGCTGAAGTGCTCTGTCTGGGTAGAGAAACCATTTATTAAATCAAGATCACAGTCTCAGGCAAAGATATTAAGTTATGAAAATTACATAATCAGAACAAAATTTAATTGACTGACTCTAGGGCAGGACATGCTTGGCACACAAGTTTGTACAAGGATTTGGGTTTTTTTCCAAGAGCACAATTGCATTCATATTTGTATTAGTGTATTAGTGCTGGTGCATTAATAACTGCTTTTTTATCTTCTAGAAGTGATAATGTGGTTATCAGCATAGGCAGATAAGAGGGCTGTCTTTTAGCTTTAATAATGAAAATTTTCCCAAGTAAGGAATTGTGATCTTAGTTCCATCTTCCTCTCATTCTGCACTTGTATGTATGCACACCTTAGGGAGAGGGACAGATAACTGTTTAACCAACATGCAGCACATGTTTTCATTTTAAGAATATCTCTGATCTTAGAGGCTATACTGTGGAAAGAAAAGACAGGAATCAATGTGAAATTATAGCATAAACACAGGAAATAAGGGAAATCTGAAGAAGGAATGGCTGAAACACAGATGATAAAGAGTGTGTCAAAGGAACAAACGCCACCACTAGGGAAGCCTGTGTTCTAGACAATACAGAGCCAGGCTGGTTTCCCACATGTGCAGAATCCACGAAAGACATTTCTGTTCCTAAGTAATTCAACTGAAGCAGTCTGCTGGAGCTTTGCTCCCATAAAAACAGCCATTCACTTCTCTGAAGTCTTTGAGTTTGGCTCTGTGATGAGAAATATTCTATTCTTTCATTAAAATACTGGGTGAATCACAGGAAGATACCAAAAAACATCTGATCAATTTACTGTACTTCAGAAATAGTCACTTCCATTTTTCTTTGCGAAATAAAGAGAACTGTATTGATCGATATCAGTGAATTTTCCTTGGCGCTATTATAAATTCACACAAACAAATCTATGTAACATGGACTATATAAATTCATTCTTACTAATAGTCTCTGGCCAGAAAACAAAGGAAAGAAAAGCAGTGTTATTATCTCCATTTCACAGACAGAAAGCCTCTTCTGAGAGAAAAGTTTCCATTTTTCAGTTGTGAGGCCTGAAATTTTATCTCCCCTGAAATTTTATCTCCCCTGAAAGTTTTGCATTTTGCTTGAGCATTTTAGCTTCCATAGCCATCCTAAATACAGAATATTAATTTTATAACTCCAGTTTAACATCTGGTCCTAACTATATATATTTTTCCCCTTGCAGTATCCCTGTGCCAGTAGTCTCTTAATAATTTATTCCTTTAGCTCATATCCCATCAACAAAGCCTCTGGCATATTAACAGAGAAGCTGTACACATTTTTTCAATAGGTACATAAATAACTCTTTCATGTGCAGCCATAGCAAAAGGTAGACACCTTTCACTTTATAAGCACAGAACAACTGTAAAATAAAATGGTTAAAATTTCAGCCTCATTGATGTCAGTGCCAAAACTTCTTACTGATTTCAGTATGGCCAGGATTTGATCAAGGTTCTCAAATTTTCACAGGAGAATGCTTGCAGGTGAAGGTTTCCAGGCTGTGGTCCCTAACCCACAGATGAGCCAGGTCTGTGGAGAGGACATGAAGGGGACATTCTTTTTATTTTTGCATGATAAACTGCTTGAAATTCTTACACTTTCTTTTTGTCTTCCTTCTTGTCTACACAATGCCATTTACTTTCCTGGGCAGCCAACACCAGCAACAGTATAAAGGAGCGACTTGTCTCAGGAAAGTACAGATTTTATGACTCTTCAGAAATGAGATTTTAGTTCTGCAAGTTTTGAGAAGAAATGGGTCTGCATCTATGTTTCTGTATTTTTTCCCCAAAATCTCCCAAGTTATCAGATTAATCTTTACTTGTGTCAGCAATATGCAGTTTAAGGAGTCAGGGTGTTCTGTTTGAGAAGTTTTGAGAAGAAATGGGTTTGCATCTATGTTTCTGTATTTTTTCCCCAGAACCTCCCCAAGTTATCAAATTAACTTTTACTGGTGTCAGCAATATGCAGTTTAAGGAGTCAGGGTGTTCTGTGTTTTTGCACTTTGGTATTCAGGACCAGAAAGGAAAGGAGAGAAAGGGACAGAATTAAAAATAAAATAATTCTAGATTTTAACAAGACCTGAAAATGTAAGTGAAAATAACTTTTATCTGCAAACATGGATTTTAAAATAACATTTCATTATAGTAAATCAAAAGATTTTGAGTAGTTGTAATGGCAAGTAAATGGGGCCAGATCAACTTCCTTCCTCTCCTTTCCTTCCCCTTTTCCTGCCAGCTAATTTGCTTATGAATGTGAGCAAAGTATTAGGCAAATAGACCTTCCTGTATGAGGCTAAGGAGAGTATAAAGAAATTTTAATCTCAGAATTGAAGAAACAGAATAACCTGTTTCTTGGGGTGGCAAGTATGGAATGATTCACACATTAGAGGATTAAGTTCTCACAGACATACAGCACTCAAAAGGACCTCCAGAGTCTCTGAGTCTTGTTTCTTGCCATTGTGTATCTTCTACTAGCAAATTTATTAAGATCCATCACAAAGTGTTTTCCACTTTTTCCCCACCACACAGTAGGGAACTCACTACTTGGAAGCTTTGAAATCATTCTCTCTTTCTTCTAGCACCAACAGGGTCTTTGAGGTTAAACCAGGGGAGAAAGAGGACTGTAGCATCTGCTAACATAAGTATGACTTGTTACCACACCACCTCAAAGCTTGCATTTTCTGGGCAAGCCAAGATTTTGCAGCCCCTATTTATAAAGCTGTACTCCACTCCTCCACCCCTTTTAAAATCTGTTCCTTACAGTTGGATATGGGTGGCCAACTCCCCAGGAATGGGAAA
Source organism: Certhia americana (assembly GCA_018697195.1). Lineage (NCBI taxonomy): Eukaryota > Metazoa > Chordata > Aves > Passeriformes > Certhiidae > Certhia > Certhia americana. Next base: position 78,412,191 of record CM031859.1, read on the forward strand.
ACATCACTGGTGCCTGAAATCTATTGCAAATCTGGTACAAGCCTTTTGCAGTTACCATGAGCTGAGTATACCAGAAATGTGTCCTGGCCTCCCTATTAAGATCAGACTGTCTTAGAAAACAAAGATGAGTGGGAAAACAGAAAATCCAGCCAAGAATTTTAACTCTGTAAAGCAGACGAATACATAACAGTCTCACAATACTTGACAGTATCTTTTAACATTTGTATTATGAAAGATTCAAGTGATGCCTCCAAACGTCACTGCACTTTTACTAAGAGCTGGTCATAGAAATCTTCAGCAAAACAAATGCATTTACCAGTGTCCAGGCAGATAGTCACTGAGCTATGTCATGCACAAAAACCCAAATTCAATATCACAGTTTTAACCAACAAGGAAGAAAAAAAGTCACTTGGAGTTTTGATAATGATTCATAGATAAGTAGAACACAAGAACAAAGCAGATTTTCGTGGCTAAAATCTCTTGCAAGACGATTTGTGTAGCCATGGCAGTAGAGGTATATAAGCAAGGCTAATGAGCAGGAATTGCATCTTCTTTAGACAACTAATACAGTGGAAATTAATAAACCATCAGGCACGCTTTTTTGGGTCTGAAAACGCAATTTACTAAGTAAATAAAAGCTGTATAAAGTTTATAAGTGGGAAAAAATATGTAAAGACAATCTTGGTAGCACCTCTTCAAAAGTGCAAGTAGCATCAGAAAGCAAATTCCAAACCAGCATCTGTTTTCTATGCAATCTTCTGTAAGGGCTTTCCTCAACAGATCCATGGTGATCATGGAATTCAAAAAGAAATGTAGTGACCTGCGAAGCAGCCAAATTTATTTTGTTACTGGGAAAAGGGTAAAAAAAAAAAAAAAAAAAGAATAGAAAACCAATATCCTTAGATTTGGGCTAGATACAAGGAAGAAGTTTTTACAATGATAGTGGTGAAACACTGGAACTAGTTGCCCAGAGAAGTTGTGGATACCCCATTCTTGCAAGTTTTCAGGGGTTGAATGGACTCTGAGCCACCTGGTACACTTGAACGTGTCCCTGCTCATTGCAGGGGGAGTTGGAATATGTGACTTTGAAGGTCCTTTGCAACCCAAAATATTCTATGAACTTCTCTCCTTTTTCATCTCAACACCAGTAAGGAAAGGCTCTGGGCTTGGTTTCAATTGTGCCTGATACTGCAGGAGGCAAAGTACATCTTTTGTCACACTACAGCTCTGTAGCAGCAAGAGGAAGAAGAGCTCTTGTGGAAAGGGTTCCTGTCTTAGATTACCTGAATCACACTGTACTGCTTTCAATTCCTGGAAGGATTTTTCCACCACTGAAAGATAAGTTTTACTATCTCTAGCTAAGGATTCAACTTCAAGTGATAGATCATATTTCTGCCATTGTTAAACATACATGTAAACTTTGTCTGTACATTCTTCTTTGCTTACCTGAATGTTGTATGCCTTGACAAACTGCACTTTCTTAAATAAATGTACTAAATATTAAATCCTAACTTCATAGCTCTATTACAGACACATTTAGTGAGATCAGGGTTCCTATATTCTTGTACATTTCTCTCTATACTCAGAACAATCGTTATCCTTTGAACAATGTCCACACTTTTTCACCTTTCACTGTATTAAAATTTGGGATCTGATTGTGAGACCTGAGATCTATTCAACCCTTTGGTATTATTTTGACCTGAATAAACAGCTACCTTAATAGTGCTGCCATCAAAAACATATTCATCCCATTATACTACACACAGACATAACACAGGCATGTCACAAACTGCCCTGTGAGGGAAGAACACAAAGCACCATGAAACATGGCTGAATTGATGGATGGATTTTGGACCAGAGTGTGTATCAGTGATAAGAATGATGATTGTACTGCTGTATAAATATTGCAATATGCACAATCAATTAGCAATTTCCAATATCTTCTCAGAGAGCTGATAAAAGTTATTAAGCTTCAGGCTCATTTCAGCAATGTCTAAATGAAGGTGGAAACCTACACCACAAATCAATCTACTGGCATAGTCACCTAGGATTTAGGAATATAACTCAAGTAATTTTTTCTTATCTTACAGAGAGCGCTGTAGAAGGTATTTCAATTTATTGTGGATAACGATCTATCAAAATAAACCTGCTCAAGACATACCCTGAATACAAATGAGGCAGCAAGAAAATATAAAGGAAACATGAATTTTTAATTAACCCTGTGATGGTTCACAGATTCTGAAGCTCTCAGTCTGAAAACAAAAATCTTCTAAAGCTTTTACTCAATTTATGTGCTTCTATAATATAAAATATAAGACCTATTAAAACACACCATAGGATATTTGTAGATTAGGAAAGCAGAGAAATGAAACTCTTCTGGTACAATGTAGAGCTACAAATACAACAGTTCGAACCAGGTATGAGGACCATCGTAGTCCCTCAGGTCACCAATCAAGGTACAACTCCAGCTGCCTCTCTACCACATCAGGTTTAAATATCCCAGTCAGAACCTAATATCCTGCCGTGAAGTAGCTTGGTTTGTGGCCACAGTCTACTTAGTGTTTTACTTTCAGATCCACAGTTTGTCTGCTAAAGTGAGACCACCAGCTCTCATAACCTAGGGCGGCAGAGACAGCATTTCCATCTTGCAGCCATCAGCTTTCACATGCAAAAGGCTGAAGCCTACAACCAGAGGTCAAGGAAATCAAGAATTGGTCAATTTCTGTGCTCTAATGAAATATTTCCAGAAGTCAACCAAAAGAATTCACAAAAGCAGCACAGCAAGACAGGGGCCTAAGCTGCAAACAGAAGGCACAAAAAAGGCTGTCAGAAAGTTCTGAGTAATTCCCTGCAGAAGGGTACCTTATAGAACTATTGATACAGCCATCATGAATACACTGCCTTTGTTCTTTATTTCCAAACAGAAACACCTTGGGAAGGGTCCTGAGATCATTACCCTTCTGGAGGCTTGGCTGCTTGTGCCCAGGGCCAGCCTGGAGACAGGACTGCCCCTTCTTCCTGCTGCCTCTGGAGAGGTTGCAGAGAGTGCTGCAGGATGATCTCATTCCCTCAGGTGCTGGCTTAATTGTGCCTGCTGTGGGCACCATGGGGCCAGACAGGGACCCCCACGTGCAGGCTCACATCCATACTCAGCCTGAGCCCAGCTCCACTGCCAGGCAGGTGCCCAGAGTCCTTGACTGTCCTGCTCTTGGCTGGGACCAAGGGATAGTGATGTCTTGGCTGCCCAGCCTGGCCCTGACAGAGTCACCAGAGCATGGTGACTCAAACTCCAACCCAGGGAGACACCAACCCTGCAGGATCCTGACACTGAGTATTTGGCAAAGATTGGCAGAGAAACCTCTTCAGAAAACACCAGGTATTTAGCCTCTCCCTCTGCACATTAGAGACGGTAATCCCCTGAAGAATGAAAGACTTTTAAACAGTAAATTAATTAGCTGATAAATAGGTGGTTACAAACTATTATTTCCGTCTGAAATTAACGTAGCGGTAGTATTTTGATAAATTCTAACAGGAAAAGCTTGCAATCTTCTTCATAGAATTTAATATAAGGAAAAACTAAAGTGCTGGCATTTTTATGGTGTTCTAATTAATGAGAATCTAGAGTGGAATTCTCATGCAAATACTGTATGTATTGTGTGACAACCCTATTAATACCAGAGAAGATAATTATGATTAGTGCTATTACACTGAGTATTAAATGAATTAACAATTAATGAGGCACTCCTAATATTATCATCACATTTGTGCATACATTTTAATGGATAGGTTTCACCCTGATTAGAGCTGATAAGTTATTAGCAGCAAACAAAATTATCCCTTCCATTTATCTCTTTTTCTTTACCCTGTATTCAGAAATCAAAGCTTATTTCTGAGAAAGAAGTGTTGCTCATGAATATCCAATGTATTTCCAGCCTTTATCAAACTGTTCTCACAACTGTTCATTAAAAAAAACTTCAATCATGTTGAAGCACTATTTCTAGTCCTAAACATTTTAGCCAGGAAATATCTATTTCTTTGAGCTTCTTTACTAGGGTGCCAGGTATCTGGAGCCTTCCTGTAAGCTGGGCAGAAGATAACCACGTTGCCATCACTTAAGGAACCTGAATTATGAAAAGTAAACCAAAGAACTGAACTTTGGAAAACCTGAAAGATGAAGGGATCAGCTTCAGACACTGTGATGAGCAAGTAAATCCCAGATTAATAAGCCACCATAGCAGTCAGAGCAGACCCTGGCTGGAATACTTCAGTCTCTAGTCCCCAGCCAGAAGTGGGTATGCACACACTGCAGGTTTTGAGCACAGCAAACCCAACATTGCCAGGGGGTTTCTAATACAGAGCATGTCCTGCATTTGTGCAACAAATCCAGTGGGTAAAGAGAAGGGAAAGGGGATGTGAACAGAAGCAGCATTTCCTGCGGCAGGTACATGGCAAGTGCAGTGCTTCCTGCATATCCTCAGCACGCCAACACATCCATGCACAATCCTGTGAGATCTGAGTGGCTGCTCTGCACAACACACACACTCTGGTCACTCCTGTAAGCTCAGCATGTGGGAGCAGTACCAGGCATGGCCAAGCTAGAAGACATTCTCAAATCTTATACCAGTACAAAATGTCCTCACAATCCACTCAACTAGAAAATATGAAATTATGAGATGCACCCAAGAAAGCCCTGTCAATTGCTATCCTTAACTTTTGATGGAGGAGTTGACTGAAGCCATTTCTTACTTTGTCTCATTTTTTTCTTCTGTTGATGCCAGCTGATGTGGTTTTGTCTTCTAAGAACTGATTCTGATGCAGACGGACACAAAAAAAAGCAAGGAAAAAATTTACTTTTATACAAGTAGGAAGGACTGGTGGGGGAGAAGTAACGGAACTGCCAGAAACAGGAGTCTGTATACAAAAGAAGAATAAATCTGAGCATGAGTGAACTGTTTTTATAATGGCAGTTGGATGAAAAGTACTTCCTAGAGAGGACAGCTTTTGTGTGATTTATGTTACTTCCTGATATTCATCTCTACTTATCTGTAATTATTTATATTATCCCTGCTTGCACTATGTTGTTCCAATTGCTATCAAAAATTCAGCTAGTTTCATGTGATCATGATGAGAATCCTTTGGATTCTCTCACTTCTGTACTGTTCTCAGAAGCTCAATAGCAAGGGTACAATTAAGTCCTCCTTAAAATCAGTTCACAATCAATGTAACCAAGTCTTTTGTGATAACTTAGTGCATTGTTTTAAGGAAGACAAAAATTGTTTCTTGTGGTGAGCATTCAAAATCTATCCACTCACTCTCTGGAGCTATAAAGCCTCTTTGAAAGGAGGTTCTCTGTCTTCCAAATGCTATTACAGCATGGCAGTTAGAAAAGCTGTACTTGCATAGCAGTAACCAATACATAAAAGTTCATAAAAATTCATGTAGAGCAGTTTTGTTGGGTTTTGTTGTGGATTTGTTTTTGGGTTTTATTTATACAGAGGAGTCAGGCAGTATTCTATCACTGTTTACGTTTCTGATTTATATTGACAAAGGTTATCAGGACACAGATTTTGCTGTTCACTGTGAAATACTGCTCTTGCTGACTTCCAGTTTCAGGCATATTCATGCCTTACAAAATAGTGGAATACAATCCAATTAAAACTTGCAGTGTTTTCATTTGGGAAGGTGTTAAAGGCAATAAATTTTAAAGTGTAATCAGGACGTAGCAGAGCTGGTTTTCATCTCACTTATACTGGTAGCTCAGTGGAAATAATAGTGTTATGCTAGTGTAATAACAACCCTTGAAAGAAAACCTAATTTTTCAGAAGACTTGGTCCAAGGTCACAAACTTCAAATTGCCTTTCTTCTTGAATAAACCTGCTTATTTCACTGGCCTTCCCAGTAAAGAGAAAAACTCTTACAGTAACACAAACATAGCTATCATAGTCTTTAAAGGGTATGTTCTGCAGTCAACATATACAAACCTATTTCACTATACTGCTCACTTTTAACAGATAGCCTGTTCTGGTTTGAAACACAGCCACATCATTGAAGAATTCAGTATTTGTTCAATATCTCATCAGTACACATTGCAGTTATGGTCACAAATATAGGATCAAACCTAGTAGCATAGGTCCAGGTAAAACTTACTTTTCTAGGGAGCCCTGTTGTTCTGGGTTCATGATCTACTCTGCAATCAGACAGATCTTGAGATTAATGCATGATTAAAGACAGTAGCCATCAGAAGAAATAAATGTAGTATGTCTTTTTGGAGCACACTTTCAGAGGGGAAGAAGAGCTGTTAACCCTGGAACAAATCTGTAGATGTCTGTCTATAACAGCACCTAACATTAAATACTTGTGAAAACCCCTTCCCACTTAGACTTAAGTGCCTGCTAGTGCACAATTCCTGTGAGGTATTGATCTGCTTCTCTGCAGGCTGATGTCTGAGGTTCAGCCTTTCTTAAACACTCCTGACACTGTTTCTAGTATTTTTTGTACACCTTGTGTGTACAAAGGTGTACAAAACTTGCGAAGTTAAACATCAGCTTGCAAGTACCTCCTACAGTTATTCTTTGCTCCTGAATACTTTCCAAAAGGAATTACCTTTGATAAAAATGGCAGAAGCACAGGTAGCTAGAGGTGTGGGAGAAGCTAAGTAATTTAGGTGCACAATTTTTTAAAAGCATTGATTTTTTTTTTTATTAAACACCAGAAAGATTTAATGTTTCTGCATGGAGAATTCCAGCAACAAAAGATACTATCAACATTGACTGATAACAAAGGCATACAGACCATGCAGAGAAAATCATGTACACTTCAGTCTCTTAAGATGTCTGATTCTTAAGCCTAACCATGTATTAAGTAAATTACAGCAGTTACTCTTGTTGCTTCAACCAAGCCCCTGCTGTTGAGACATTATGTCCAGTCTGGATTTCCAGTTTTTAAGGGAGAGGTTGAAAAAGAGTTTTAGACTCTGGCAAGGCACAAAAGAATGATTCAAAGACTGTAAAATCTTATTTGAAAAGTGAACAACTATTCAGCAGAAGCTTTGAATGTTTCATTTTTCTCTGAGAAATTTAGAAGCATGATGAGATCAGTGTCTGGCATGAAGACACAGTATTTGCATAAAAAGAAGATATAGAATAGAGCTGTTAAGAAGAAGGCTTGCTTGAATCTTATACAAAAAGGTATGGCAGAATATAGACAGAGGTAAAAAATTATTTTAACAGACTGTTAACAAAACAACCTATTTTATAGGTCATTTCAGTCTCGTATATCAAGGTTCAATGCCTTTCCAAAATATGCTGTGGACAATACAGATGAAACAACATGCTCTGCTCTGTACAGGAAGTACGTTTTCCCAAAGGTCCCTTCCAACCTTCAAAACTAATAGTAAAGTTAATGATTCAGTGGAAACAAGGGAAGCTGCCTTATAATGAAAAATATAATAAAGTCCCAATACAGCCCATCAAATCAATATGCACTTATAACAGCAAAGTTTCAATTATCTCAGTCAAAATACTATCAAAATGTTCCTCCAGCAGCTCACTATCTACACACTGGACTATCACACTGTAAGAAACCAAGAGTTTGGAATTTAAGGAGAGGGGAAAAAGAAAACCAGAAAAAGCATCAGAGAAATGAAGCATAAACCTGTGTCATAAACTCCTCAGGGGGCTCAGAGGGAGATGGAAGTCAGAGAGGGACCATTGAGGAAACTAATAACAAGCTGGTGGTGAAATAGAGCTTCTAAGACATTCCTATTCCTATCAGTTTCTTTTCCCATTTCACACTCAGTACTTACTGGGAAGAATCCTTAGTGCACACTCTGACAAGGTGGTAGTACCCTTAGAGGGAAGAGATTAGTTTAAGCAATATACTTCTCCAAGAATATTTTATATTCTGGACTTTATTGAAGAGAATGAACATTATACAAGAGAGGAGAAAACCTATTGGAGTTATCACAGGGAGTTCCTGTTTCGTATTCAAAATTAACTAATTGTGATTTGTGCTGGAGACCAACAGTTAGAAAAGGTTTATTTCACCTAAAAAAGAGAAGGCAAACCAAAACAACTATTTGTATGTGGAGGGTGAGAGAGTCACCTTTTCTAAACAACAGAATGCACAGTACTCATCCAAATCTTTTAGACAAAACTGTCTAGCTAGTGTGCTCCAGTTCTGAAGAATAAGTGCAGAGTATTGGAGCAGACAGCAATGCAATGTCCCTTTCTCCAGTCATATACATAGGATATAGTCTAACACACCCATAAAGCCCTTACTAAGTCCTTTTTTGTGCAAGAGGTTCCTTTACACATGCATCTGGTACCAGACACAAAACACATCTTTAATTGCGTGTCACCCAAGCTTCAGCTCATGTATGGATCATGCTAAGTTTTATTACAACAGACTATTTCCTACAATGATGATGATCACAGTAACAAGACTAACAAGAAACAAGTTTTCATCACAGCATGAATGTAAGTTCAGTATTGCCTTCCTGCTCTGCACTTATGGAAGTGTGAATCCCAAAATTATGTTTAGGTACCTGTTAGAATATACAATTAAGTGGCAGCTGCTGAAAAAGCATATTTGGATTTATTTAGCCTACAGAAATTTTCAACACAGCATACGTTTAGTGTATATAAAATGTACATTAAGACATTAGGGCTCATAAAACAAAACAAACTAATGGCCAGTCAAATGTACATTGGTTCATCTGTAAAGACAGCACAATTGCTTACAGTTAGATCAGTCCTTGTTCAGGCACTTCTTACAAATGCATTGACTTGCAGATTCACTGTCCACCTTTGCTTCCCAAGGAAACCATGACAGTTGCACAGTTGTTGTCATGCCAAGTGCTACGCAGTACAAGTTGTATGAAGCTTTCCTTTTTTTTTGAGATTATCAACATAAGTACACAGACACCAAGAGTATATTGACTATTCATTACAGAACTTTCATTTTATGCACCCTTAGATACGTAAATGTCCAATAATATTGTTTTCTTAAAGATCAATAGACCATCAGTACGCTTCACAAGTTTATGGATACTTTGAAAAACCAACAGTCATGATGGGAGAACTTACCAAGTTGCTCTCCAGCCTTAACTGAGAGATACTGATTTATCTCTCACTCATATTCTGCCCAAGCTGCATATAGGACATTCTTCAGGAAGTATCATAACACTCCTCCACCAGTTCCAGTCCCTTAGTTTTAAGATACTTCTTATTCAGGATCTTTACCTGTGACAATTAGGAGACACCATGCAGCTGATTTTCTATCTGAAGATTTAAGTCCCCGCCTTCATTAAGTGCTGAACACTTCTAGCAGGCTTTCATGGTAATCAGATTGGCATTCTAGTAAAGCTGTGGATGAATCCCAATGATGAAATAAGTCCTGTAAGGCATCTATCAATTCTTTTTCTCCTAATATGCCTGAAGTATTGCATTTGCAAATAGATCAAGACTTCGATAAAGTTTTTTAATGTAAAAACTTTAAAATTGCTAGAGACTATTGAAATAATTTTTGTACATAAAGATGCATTAGATTTTGTAATTATTTATCTATATTTAAAGATAATTTCTTAATTTTTCCCATACAATGTATTCATATCTTAGTAAAAGCATTTATTTATTGTTGAGCTTTTCTGGAATGAGTTTGAGTTTCTGCAGGATCACAGTACAATTTTATCCCCATGTTTAAAATCAAAGTCTAGGCAATTTCCCTTTTAGCCTTTCAATGACTTATGATATCACATCTATCTCTGTTGATAAGGACACTCCTTTTAACATATGAAATACAATATGTATGCATTTCATTGTTCTGCATTTAAAATCAAACACATGAAGGTTAATTATGTCTTATTTCTACTCTTGACTTTTTATAAAGAACTACTTCTTTACAAACTCTTCAATTCATTAAAATTTTACCATTATAAATTCAATACCAAAATCCATTAGAAGAGTTCCTCATTTTATCCTAGTAGTATTCATCCAGATTTCTAATTTCATTTTAATAACTCCTCTTTTAAAGATTGTGAGAGCTATGTCATACATATCTATTACATTAACATTTTTTAAAGCCTGAAATGAAAGATGGTTTGGGTTTTTTTCTTTTCTATAAATACACTGGAAGAAAAATACTCTCCTTTTAGTCTAATAAATCAATACATGCTAAACAAAGAATTTTTCTTCCAAACGCATAACTTGTACATCAGTCAGTCTTAGATTTAGATGACTAGAAAGATCCAAAATATATTATTTGCCTGCACTGTATATACACTTTGAAATGTGTAATTTGGTAAATTAAAACTGCCTTCTTATCTTTACAGAAAAGAAAAACAAGAAAGATAGAACAGATAGATAGTTATGCAATTTTTTGTAGGTATTTAATGAAAAACAAGCTGTGACTTTGGAAACAGCATTTCAGTGAATTGACATAATTATAACTGACTATTTCACATGCTCTGCCCTTTAAACATATGTCAGTTAAAAATTAAAGCCACCATTTCTCTTCACAAACAAAAACTGTTTAACTCACTGTCTTTTATTTGTTGTTCTATCACAACACAGTCATCACAAGCACACAAAATCTTTCCAGATATAGTTAGAACTACATTTTACTGCAACATTTCCACGCCAATCCTGAAATCAAGCAATTCTTCCAAGTGTCAGGGATCACATCTCACTGAACAATGCCAAGCAGTGCTGACTGTTAGAGAATTGTTTCTTTGAATGTGCAAATGACACTAAACAACAAAATACTGCATTGCTGTGGAAGATGCAACACTTCACATAGCAAAATTTTCTTGCATAACACCACCCCCTGAGTGAGAAGTAAAAGACCAGAGAATAAAACCTTAGCTGCACTAGGATCTTGGGATCCTATTGAATTGTGCCAGCGACAAAATGGGCTCAGCCCACAGACAATTCCACAGACACCATGACACACATTATTAAACTGCAGAAACAGGTTTTTCCTGTCAGAGACTCAGAATCATTTTTATTTTGAATATACAGGTTTGTTGCAATTGCTGGATTATGTGCATGATATATTACATAAGAATTGAAGAAATTATACATGAATAAGGAATAATTTAAACTGTAATATTAACAAACCAGAAGCATGCTTCTTGTTCCTATTACAAGTTTCTGGCTATAACACTATAGCTTTCTATAAATCATTAATGAAAGCTATAATTATTATTTTTCATTTTCCAGTAGTACTACCATGTGTGCAATAATTTTACACATTGCTAGCTACATTTTCCACCTCCATATTGCTTGCTTGGTTTCTATGGAACACGAAAGAGCAATGCCCACAGCTGTTTGAGTAAGTGTCTTTGAAAAGAAAAAGTGACTGGACCTTGCAAGTTAAAAAGCAAGCTAACAGACTCAAAACATTCAGAACACAGAGCTCCATGATTTTTTATTCAGAGACTATTGAAGAAGTACCTTTTATTGTTGATTTTTTACTGTAGTTCAGCTTTAAGTATTTTTAATTTTATTTTATTGAACAATAAAAAAAAAATTTAGATTTCCAAAACTGAGTTTGAAGCATAATATGGCCTCAATAGTAGAAGACTTCTTTCAGTACTGCATTGTAAAATCCTAGTAAAGAAATGGTAGGATAGCACAGATACATGTATGAGAATTATTTGGTAATAAAGTAGTTTCAGCACTGTTTAAAGGGTTAGTTCTGCTCAAGGACAGAATAAAATGAAATAACTGGGGGGATAGATGATATCTATCTTCTAATAGAAGATGGATAATTACTAAAAAAAGACTGTCTGTGACAATAAAGTATCTCCAGTGGAAACACAAAAACAGGGAAAACATTACAAATTCACAGATTTCAACTATTCTGCAGCTGATGTTGAGCAACAGACTCAGATGTTCCCTCTGAACACTGTTTACCCTCATCAAAGACCATTGTCTGCAAAAGCAAAAAATAAGCAGCGATCAGAGGGAGTAACTATTTTTCTAGATTACTTGTGTAATAATCCTCTGCAGGTTGCTTTCATCTTTATGTTTAATGTATCCATTACTACAAAAATATGCTAAGCAAGAGCAAGCCCATAGTGAAGTGTGCTCTGGGGTTTGCAGTCACAGAGGACCAGCACAGAGCTTGCACAGAAACCTTTGAGCAGCAGATGTAAGAAAGTGTTTGTTGCCATAATACCCCAAATTCAGCTCAGACGAAATTGCTCCTTAGTAAATGGGTATGTTCTTTATCTTTCTGTGAACTTAACTACTGCTGAGAACATTTTTTAACCCCACTAACTTATTAAAATATAGCTATCTTTGGTTAGCAGTTTTTCCTCAATGACCTTAATAAACCATATCTAGAGGTATTTTGGTCATTATCTGTGTTCAGAATTAAACACTGGTGCAGTTTATTTCTTGATGTTTTTTCCATTTTTTAATATTACAATATTGTTCTTTAAAGCAATGCAAAATTTCCCTGGAGGTAATTTCCATCTGAAGTGGTGAGGAATGGTATGGTTGTAATGAAGAAGCAGTAAAAAATAAATCTAATCCTTATAATTTCATCTACTTCTAAACTTTGATAGTTTTCACTCTCTGATCAGAGTACTTTCTCTTAAGGGTGAGTCCTTGCACAGCACTATATATGAAAAAGTCAGAAATGGCTCAAAGGAGAATCACTTGTCAGGTAACTCTAAATGGCCAATGTTTCATCAATTCTGCAACAATCAATATCAGTTTAACCATAAATCTTTTGGATTAGGTACTCAGGTGCCATAAGCCAGGGTTAGCCCCATCACATTCCTGAGGCACTTTATATAAATTAAATTGTTAATTGAACAAGGGGTGCTCCTGATTTGGCTAGTATGATTTGATTGGTTTCAGTAGTGTGAGCACTGTTGTTTTCAAAGATACAAAGATCAGAACAAAACCTTACTGATTACAAGACTTCCCTACCTTGCTTTATTAAGGAGTTCCAAATTAATTTATTGTTCATTAATGAAATTCTAAAATAAACTATTAATGGTAATTGTTTTCACTTTTCTCAGACACTTTTCCAGATTAACAACATTTAGCATTTATGCTGCTTCATTTTCATCTACTTTTCACAGATTTTTGGCAAAACTCTGCTGTCAGTTAGCATGAGTACTAAACTTTTTCAGTGCTGACTTGACAAATAAGTGAGAGAGAAATTCTGTTTTCAATGAAGTCACTTCAAAAAGCTTCATAGCTTTCAATTGGAGTAGGAACAATTCCTCCAAAGATGAGATCTTCTGGCTTGAAATTGTTGGGTAGGTATTTAGCTAGTTAACCAAGGGAGACTTGAGTCCTTTACTACAAATTCTGCACAGTAAGCAGAATAAAGAAGCTCTGAATTTTTCTAGTCCTGGTATTCCAAAGCATTGCACTGCTGAAGGACAAGAGCTTTCTTATTTGATAAGGCTTATTTATGAGAAGGTTTCAATTTCACTAAGGTCAGATATTCACCTGAAGTACTCACTGAGAACATCCAGAGTCTGCAAAGGACTCAGTAACCATTGCTCTGGCATTTTCAACTGGAAAGCAGCCTGTCCACACTATGACATTCAGGACACTCCACATTACTGTTCTGCCTTCAGCCCTTTACCCGCTTCTGAACAGGAATCTTCATGGTAGGAAGTGTTGATTACAGTCGTGCTCTGTATACTGCAGGCAGAAAAGTCCAAATGGTAGTTTACCCCCTTACTTATTATTAGAAGTTTTTCTACTTGCACTGAAAAATTATGGGCAGGAGAATCTATGAGACAGTTAATTTTGACTGAGAATGCATGATCTCAGTCTGTATTATTGGAAAGTAGGAACTGACTTTGTGTTAGCTGAAGTAGAAAATATAAAGCCATGGTCACCAGATTTATTAGGCAAAAAAAATCTACAGAGTTATGAGATTTTTATTTCTTTTTTACATGATACTAAATTGTAATGATGACAATGTAACCATGATAAAGCAGTTACTGCAGAAGTGATATAAATGTGAGTCAAAGTTTAATCTACAGAATAGCCTACCCAATGCAATATGAAACAAACCACTATGTATGGTTTATATGAATATGTAAACTATGTGGCTTAGTTTAAAAAAGGACATGGTCAGTGGACCTGCTATTTAAGTTTTTTCTAGATGCATTGTCCTATTCAGGTATAAAAAGGAGGCTGAGTTTCTGAAAGATACCAAATTGCTAGCAGACTTCGCTTGCTTAAGGTGTTTATTTTGATGTTGGGAACAATAAGTCTACAGTAGTGTTTTGTTTGGCTTCTGGTGAGAATCCCCAAACACACAAGCACTGGAACAAGTCTGACCCATCCCTACCTTTCTAGGATTACAAGTGTTACAGCCAGTTTGGAATTGTCAGGTTTAAACACTGTGGGAAAAGTTTTCAGCCAGATCAAAAGTATCCTGGTGCAGTGGTTTGACCTGGATTGGACACTAGGTACCCACTAGAGCTGCTCCATCACTCCCCTCCTCAGCAGGTCAGGGGAGAGAAAATATAACAAAAAGCTCATGAGTTGAGATAAGGGCAGGGAGAGATTGTGGAAAGGGTTAACAGCTGGTCTGTGAACCAAGAGAAGGAGCTGACAGAAGAAGAATTTGATAAGATTCACTTTTATCCACAAAGAGAAGGAAAGCAAGGCCGTTCACAAGAAATTGAGGGACTAGAGCCAAACAAAGGCTACCTGCAGCTGAAAAACAGAATGAATAATCTATGCTTAAACTTTCTGCAGACACTTTCTCGTGGTGGTGGTGTTGGGTGCTTTGTACCAATGAAAAGGATAGGCCTGTCCTAATGTAGCCAATGAGTGAAATGCATGTGTTGGTGTACAAAAAGGGATGTGCACTTTTTTGCCTTGGAAATAAACACTTTTTTGCCTTGGAAACTTTTGGTCATTACTTTGTGTTGTGACCGTCCCTACAGCAACAAGAAATCACTCACCAATTTCCTTCACAGGCAAAACATTCTTGACTTAAGGGAAATTAGTTGAATTTGTTATGAATCAAAATCAGAGCAGACTAATGAGCCATAAATCAAATCTTAAAAAACACATTCCCCACACTCTTTTTTTCTCAGAGGAAAAGTGTAAAGAATTGCAATCAATACAGTTCTTCAACCTAGCAAGTTTATTTTCCTTCAGAATTGACTTTTAGCATTCTTTCATCTTCAAATATTAGTAAATTAACAATCATTATAAGAAGCCATGTTGAGGTGAAGCACACATAAGAATCTCCCTTGGCACATACTCTATAAGATGAGCGTATCTTTCATCTTCAAGAAATGACAGGTTGCTCACAAAATTGCACTGGATCTATTAATGCATTTGTGAAACATTTTAGATGCAAGTTGACAAGTATCTTTGATAAACTAACTTTGGAAGCCTTTTGTCCAAAACTAAAAGCCTATTAATCAAGTAGAAATCATATTTATTTCAGTATGAACATATTTCTTTGCATTAACTTCTTCTGTCCCACTCACTCTGATTTTAGAGATCAGTATAAAACATTGTCAATGTGGTTTATTTCCAACAGTGAGCTTTCAGTTTATCTTGAAGCAGGGAGGAGGAACCTCAGAACAGTACTATGGGTAATTCCAGCTATTATGGGTACTTCAGACCTGTTGAAGCATTAAGTGATAGTTCTTAGATGTGAAAAGGGATTCAGAAATGGAATTTTGTAGACTATATTTTTGTGGGGGGTTCTGGACTACCTGGCTTTTCTCTGTTCATCCACTTCTCTGGATCATTTCTACAAATTTGGAGAACCTGCAATTTCTCGGAGTTAGAAGCTTGGAAAGCAATGTAATTGAATTAATGGCTATCATCTTTCTGAGGAAATAAAACATATTCTAACATGCTTTAAATTCTTGAACTTTTGAAGCCAAAGCTCAGTATATGTATTTCCTGTATGTATGTATGTATTTCCTCTTGCTGATGATATGTACAGACAACATGCATGCACATGATACCTACATGTACATTTATGGACATTCCATTTGCAGGGCAAATATTGTACCTAGGTACAATGAGTTACATCAGCATAAGGATAAAGTGAGTAAATTAGAAAAACTAGGTTGTTGCATTGTTAATTTCACTGTCACATACAAGCTTTAAAGCATGGAAAATTAAATAAAAATCAAGCTTTGAATTACAATTTGTATTAAAAATTGCTTAGTCACAGAAGTCTAAAATCATTGGTGCTCAGATTGAGACAGCAATAGCAAAAGACTGATAAGTTATGGGATATAAGGCATTGCTCAAACTAGGAAGCCAGAGAGAAGATGGGATAAAGAACTCTATGGAAAATTACAACAGTGGAAAAATCAAACCATGAGTTTTGCAAACTGCAGCATTGCAAGGAAAATAAGTTTGTTGCTCTGGTCTAGCACAACACATTGGATATGACCCTGTATATAATGGAAAGAAATTTGGGTATAAACACTGCAGAAAAATTGAGCATTCTGCTGAGTATAGTGTGTTGCTTCCTGTAAAGACAGCTAAATTAAATTACTGCTCCAGACATACCTCTTAAGCTTATGCATAAATATTCCAGCATACACTGTGTTAGGAACTTATATTTCTGCTACATCAGAGACAGATACAGGTGATTAATTAATTCAAAAAGTAGTTCTATGGTCTCTTGCTTACCTGAATTCACTTACTTGCAATGCTTTCAAGGTTTGTGACTTGCTAATCCTCCACTACATTCAGTGAGTGATCTGGGGAACCAATTTCTATGCTTGGTTGGTACAAGCACATGATTTTTATCCAGATAGTATACTTGCTGTATTTCATATTGTGCATAGTTATGGAAAACATGGAAATACCTACTTGCTGTAATATTCTAACAACACTTTATGCTACTGTAACAGGCAAATGTCAATGACTGTAACAGACACTACTGGAGAAAACATTGCCATGTAAAGGGTGTGTTCACAGAAACAAAATCCAGTATTCTGTGTGGTTCATACAATAGAAATATTTACTTTTAAAAAATCAGAAGTCATATTTGCAAACTGCACAAAGACATCATTCACCCCGGTAGACTCTGTGCAAATCTGTGTACATACTGTTGTGCAGGAACAGACAGATCTACAAAGCAGTTAGCTCACTTGACAGATTTCTCCACTTCAAAAGGGTATGCTACAGATTTAATTCCATGCCCAAAGCTTTTTTAAGAATGACAGCCATGTCTCCCAATAATCAGTCTAAAGTCTGACATCAAAATAATGGTGTTTAATTGGGAAAGGTTTCTTAAGCCATGAAGTACAACCTTAGCTTTGCCTTTGTGCTGTACTACAGCACCTTATCAAGGTGAAGTAGAAATTGAGCTTTTTCAATTTCCACTTCATGCTGGCAGAATTCTCTGGGTTTGTGCTTATTGTCTTCAATAAGAGTAAAATTCAGAATAAATAAACGCAATTACAAAAGTTTCATCCCCACTGTAACCATGAATATGTTCTGACTTAAATTGTACAACATGGTATATTTTTTAATATGAACTGTGCATCTACTGCACAATTGTTTAGAGCAAAACTTCGTGAAACTGCAAAGATTCAAGGCAGTGAAATGCTGATTTGCAAACAGTCAGGTATTTATATTCTTGCACACTACTGTGAGTGCCACTGCCTCCATCTGTGAATGTGGGCTCCTAAAAAACTTACAAAAATCTACAGGACACTGAAATTACCATTGCATTTGAACCTAGACCACTTGAAGAAACTGAGAAGAGCATTCCATTTTAGACAGAGAAAAGCACATACTTTAGGGTTGCAGATTCATGGCTTAGTGCTATAATTTATGGAGCCATTAAGTATTCCTAGTTTATTAAGGCCAGTCCTACAAAAATGACACAGCATCTTGCCCACTAGATTTGCTAATTCCAAACCCCCTTATCCACCTCTACCTAGCTACTGCTCCAACTATTCTGTAACCCTTCCCCATCAGAAAGCTGTGATTCAAATTGCTGAGTGATTTGTTATTCTAGAGAATTTACAAATATACCGTGATAATTTCTCCATCTGGATTACAATTCATGTCAAGGGATTGTCAGAACAAAGGAGCAACTATGGGACCCCTGTCATCAGTCTCCTGGCGAAGCAGCAGAGTCTTGGCATCACCACTGCAGTCTGTCCCTTTATGTGATTCATTGTGGGGAAGGTTTGCTGCTCATATCAAAGACCTATTCGTTCATGCACCATTGACTTCTGCTTTGCCATCATGCTGAGAGATTGCTTCAATAAATGGCCAGAAGCATTTACATCACAAGTAACACTTGCTACTGTAATTACTTTCCTGTCCACCCTTTCCCGCAGAGTGGAGCCCAGAAGAATTAGTATCCAATAATGGATCACAATTCACACTCGTAGAGTCTGAAACTTTTCTGGGGAAGCAAAGCTTCATACACAGAAGATCAAATACTTTAATTAAACTTTGGAAGAAAGGTGTACTGATTGCTGGGCAGAAGACTTCCTACAAACTTACACAGCATGCACTTTCAAAAGTGTAGCATAGAAGATGCTTCCCAAATGACTATATATGAAAGAGAAGTGCAAAGCTAAATGCTACTGTATTATAGATAAGCTACTCTGAAACAGAAGCATAACTGGATATAAAATAAAACAGCCCAATAGATGAAGTAAAAGCACAAAACAGACTGAAGTTATCCTCATGGTGCTAAGAATCTGCAAGCATCTTTCCTGTGAGGATATAAAATCTTTGATTCTTTTAAGCAGGAGAATCAAAGTCAATGTTGCTTCTCAAGACTACCAGAAAAGGAAAAAGATAAAAGAAAAAATCTTACACCTCTGAACCACCCAATAAGGTCAAAATGCCTCCCTGACTAATGCAGGAAATACAGCTTACCTGCTGACAACAGGACATACATGACAGTTCCAAAACAAAAAACACAGAAGGAAATTAAGATTATTTAACATTCTACCAAATCCTGATTAACCACTTCCAGGCACTGTAGACAATAAGCTAAATAAGCATAAAAGCTTAGCTTTTAATTTTAACAATTTTCTCATTAATCAGTTTGCCCATTTGGTCCCTGATCATATGCCTCCCTAGTAAATGGCTATGTAGCTGCTGAGACACAGATAATAAAGGTACTATTTCAGTATTATGTGTATGAAACATCCTTCACAACAGGCATGCATAGTCTTGCTTGGAAGGTGCTGCTTACAAGTTTGGCAGGCTGCTCTCTCTCTGCAGATGCCCAAGACAGGAAACTTTCTGGCTTGCTGCTGCCACCGCTATGACCCATCACAATACACATCCTTTTACTTTTACATCCTTTACACAAAGAAATAAAAACTCAGATAAACATTTACATTATTCTCTGTGAAAGAGAAGATACAGAAGCCAGAGGGACATGAAGTGAGACCTTATGAGTATGCAGTCTTTTATGTCTCATTTCCAAGAATTTTAGACCATGATATTTTTCAAGTGCATTTGAGATCGACAAAGACTTATCAAATATTCATAAACTCTTGAAACTCTATGAAAAATGCTAAGTGGATATACAACAGATTGATAGATGTCCAGATAGAAAAAAAGAGTATTTAGGTAGTATTTTTAAATTATACTCCAACAAATCAACACATGAGAAATCCCATATATAACCCTTCAAATACAGCTTATAATCAATTGAAAGGTTCAAATCAGAGAAATTCCAGTTTCAGTTTCTGATAACACATTATTACTGAAAAGAAGAAAACTATTGCAAAGAGTACATTG
Organism: Certhia americana; assembly: GCA_018697195.1. Taxonomy (NCBI): domain Eukaryota; kingdom Metazoa; phylum Chordata; class Aves; order Passeriformes; family Certhiidae; genus Certhia; species Certhia americana. The sequence continues at coordinate 78,431,939 of CM031859.1, forward strand.
CACAGCTCTCAGGTACTGCAGTCATCTCTGAAAAGTCAGTCTTTCAGGAGGATTTGAAAACTTGCATTTGTCACTTTAAAAAAAGAACACACAATGCCTTGACTGCCATACCACCATGGAGCTGTGAACAAATACTGATATTAATGGTCTGAGCACAGCTGTTAATATTATATCAGAAAACCACAGCCACTCTGTTGGCTGCAATGAATTGCCTTCTGCCATTCCTCATTATCTATCTTTGAAAGTGGCATTAAAACATCAGAAAGTAGAGGTGAGTAATGCTATAATATCCTGGCTAGCAGCAATCATTTTTTGTTATGATATTCGGTTTGTTTTGTCAAAGTATGTTAGCAATCACTGATTTGAAATATCCATTAGGCTTAGAGGGGACACACATCTACAAAGAGATAAAGATAACAATTTTGTGCCAGGCATTGATAAGCTATTTACTGCACCACAAATCAAAGGAAATATTTTCACTGAAGAACAGATATTCCATTACAGCAATCACCAAACATCTGTCTCATCCAGATCAGGGAGGCATGCAGACACTCAAATTACTTGAATGATCAAGTGTCTAAGCACAAAATACAAGTTTTAAGAAAAAAAAACTACTGTGTTCTGACTACTGTGTTCTTCTGGGATAAGAACTTTCAAATCATAGATTACTTCACTGTACTTTCAGTGACTCCTCTGAAATTAAACAGAAATTGTAGCCTATTCAGTTCATACAGATCTCAGCTCCCAGCTCTTTTGGTTGGAAACCATGTGTATAAATACTGAGGAGGTGGAGGGGAGAAGGAAGACAGGAGTTGTGTTGGAGATGAGGCTTTGTTCTTCATTTTTTTGACCCAAATCATAGCTTGTCTGACTTTTCATCCTCTTAGGACTTGATTGCCCATCCATTTTTGAGGGTTGCAGTCCTAAAGTATTGATCTCACTCTTTGCATTGACAAGACCTGCCACAGCAGGTGAACAAATACCAAAGTGGTCATCAATAGAAATTACACTTCAGTCATATTTACAAGGACAAATTTCTTTCACAAGTTTTTGTTTCGAGTCTTTGTTGGTTTATCCACTTGACCAAAGTGGCTCTTTACTTCAATCAACAAAATACTCAGTAGTAATCCAGTTTCTCTAAATCTGAGATTCCTGCAGAAGAGATGTAATTAGTAACAAGGCACCCTCTGGGAGAAACTGTCTCAGCTAAGGATATCTTCTGAAGGTGATGTAGCTCTAAGGAGAAGAGTTTTTCCCCTCCTCTTCCTACAGAGGCACATCACTGAGGAGAGCTGAAAAAAAACCCCATTTATTTAGATTATTGTGTCCCCTCCTTTATTTGAGCAAGGCTACTGTTTGCCAGAAATGTCAAATCTATTCCAGCATGCACTAAATTCTATCTTGTGAGAACAGGTGTTTCTTAGTGTCAAGGAGAAGCTTTCTCCACAGTTTTTAACCTTTCAGCCTCTGCAACAAAAGCTGTGCTAACATTCTGAAGGTTAAGGTTACACACTGCAAGATTCAGACATCTTTTCTTAAAATTTATTACAGCAGGTTTAATATCACTTCTTTCTCTTGCACAGCATGACATGGAATTGTTAAACTATAAGCTTAATTAACTGCTAATTTTAAAACTTAAAAGTTAGATTTTGAAGTACAATTCTTCCATGCTTTCAGGTTTTATCACTTAAGTTTTGATTCATGCCTGCCCATTTGTTGAATACTGTCAATGTTCCCTTCATTTCAATGTTGGCAGTAACTGCCTTTATTGTAATGATATGGGAAAAGGAAAAAAAATGAGCCTTTGCTTTCTTTCCTTTGTTTTTGTACTGGGAAATTTTGAAAGCTTACTTTAAATAAAATTGTAGGTTTTTAAGCATTGGTTGAGGTATGGATTTATGTCATTAAAAAAACAGGATTGTTTCCTCACTGGGAAATTATTATTTTACCAGCCAGTCAAATGAGTCTGCCTTCCTTTTTCTTTTTTTAAAATGTTTTGATACTTTGATACATAGGGCTGTAAAGCACAGAATACAAATTTCCCTGTCCCTGGCCATGCATGCTCTGACTTCCCTCCCAATAACCAAATCTTCTGAGAGTGATTTTAGACTGGGCTTTCTTGCAATACATCTGCGATCTGGTTATAAGTTAGAAAGGGAATTAATTGTGGTAGCTCCAAGGTACAGCTTTTCTTCTCTGGCAGACTGGCAGCTGGTCCTTTTATAGAGTATCTCATAGATGCCATTGAGAGGGGAGGTCCAGAAGTCCCTTATGCATGTTTCTGGTTTTATTGCAGTAGTAAAGTTCAGACATCTCTCAGGTGTTACTAGTGAAGAGATGTTCAGTGGTCTGTTCAACACAAGCGCATCAGGGATACACAGATCAGGGATACACAGTCCTTAAATGCACTAAGCAGCAAAAAACATGGAGAACCATTTATCTGGAGTACAGTCTGGAAACAGTCCTGAGTCATATATCAGGGACAGACTCTAGAAGATTTCTTTCCTGCAAGGTCTCTCCCATTCAACAGGGCCCATGCAAAGGCCCATGCTGCTGTAGGGGCCCACCTGCATTGTGGTCTGCTAGGCTACCTGCGCCTCAAGCAAGCTAGAAAATTTCTGCCCTCCCAGAATAGTTGTGCTACGTCTCAATTTTTCATCACTCTTACCCAATGCCCCATCAAAAATAAAGATCTCCTGCAAGAAAAAAAAGAGAAAAAACATGTTCCCGTCATTTTATGCATCATGAGATGAATGAGGAGAAATGACCCCCGCCAATATGTTCAGTCACATGCATCTAGTGAGGCTGAAGTGTTTCTCAGAGCTGTAAAGAAGCAGAGGCTGTAACCAGAAGTCTTTGGGATTATGATATAAAAAACAGCACTGCAGCTCTTCTCTCTCTCTCTGCCTCTCAGAGGGAGAGGGAAATGGTGATAAGATGCATCTAAACACAACCTCACTGGGCACTTTTGTTACTGCTTGTTTCCTGTTCAGCTTCAAGTTTTTATCCCTGCCAGCTGGCCTGATTCAGCTACTCTCTGTTCAAGTTGTCTCTCCTCAGCCAGTTCTCAATCCTCTACACAAACCCTCACAGGGTTCTCAAACTCTCTCTTAGGTTACTTCTCTTCCCTGTTCTCAAGACATCCAGGAGCATTAACTCTATATTCCAAAATTACTGTAGCAAGCCTTTTTCTATCATTTCATGTAAGAAGCCATGCAGGTTTAATCATCAAGTTCAAGTTCCTTAAATTATCTATAGTACCTACAGTTTGGTCAATATTTTCTTCAGGCTACTCTGAGGTGATCCACCAAAAACTGGAAAATGGTGTAAATTAATGTGGCACTAAGACAGGAGCATAAAGAGAGGAGAAAAAATATGGTACAAGAGCTCAAAAGAGCAGTGAGCTTAATTGCCATCTAATCAGCCTAAGGTGATCCAACAGAAACACTTTAGAACTAGGAATCTTAATATGGGCTGAAAGATAACAGAGAAAAATTCCCTTTGACATGACTAGAAATAATTAGGGCTTCACTCCTAGGAAGGGAAACCTAAAACTGGTTCCTGAGGAAGCCAGATTGGATTTTTCTGCCCCTTATATTTTTCTTTTTCTTTATTACATCTATATACAGTAAAAAAACCTCACAAGGCCATTGTTAGCTACAAAATGGGAAGCTCGACCCTGTAAAATTGAAATTAAAAATTTATCACCTAAGCATAGAGAAACAGATATTTTAAGCAAACAAGTAAAGCACAGATCCTAACATGATCCTAACAGATCCATCATGTGGTTTTTACAGGCATAAAATTCAGACATTTTGCTTTACACCACTAGTAAACTTCAGTATTTTACCAGTGGGAACTGATTGCTTGACAGGGTGATCACAGTTATGCCAGTGGGCCTCCACAAGCACCAATACCTAGTACATTGGGAAATGTCCTTGCTCCATATTTATAAAGAGGCAACAGGAGATTTTTTTTTCCTTCTATTTAATGATATATCATAATTTTTTGCTCTTTACATCAAGGCAAAAAGAATTGCTCAGATTTCAGAAAAACTGTACCATAAAGTCGGAAATCTCATTCTTTCAATACCACTGAGAGAAAATTTAAAAAAAAAAAAAAAAAAAAAAAAAAAGGGTCACCCAAGCAGTCATGTTTACATTTCCATTAAATTTTTATCTTCTGACTTTCCACTCAGGTACCTCCCAATATCATGTCCTTAAACTGGACCTTATGAAACAAATAATTCCTTGACACTAGTGGCACAGATGGATTATAAACAATTTGTACTTCAAACAGAGGCACTAATATCGTCAATGAACCCATTTGGGGTTTTTTTGCCTTTCCACTACTTCTGCAAACCACTTACAACAAACATACCTTGTTGTGAGTCCTGACCTCTGAGAAATGCACTGCTGAAGTGCTGAAATCATTTAATTGAAAAAGCAGCATCAATATATCTAAAAACGCAATGAGTCTTATAAAGAAGCAAGGTTCCAAGTTACTTAGCAGAAAATAACAATGCAGAACAAACCAGCCTCTTTCTCATGAGGATGTTTTAATGGTGGCTGTGTGACTAGACTAGTTCTAAAAGACCTGATTTTTTCCAAAGGGATAAAAAATACTGTGGCTTGGAATATCAGCAAATAGTAGTACTAATTTCCCATACTATTATTACAATTTTGTTTATCTGAGACTACAAAACCAGGACAGATTAACCTATAAAATCTGAGTTCTGATCCCAGCTTTTGTATGATCTGTATGTGCTGATTCATTTCTCCTAACCTGTTTATTTAATAAAACAAAGTTCTAACCCTCACAGGTGTTAAAAAATAGCACTGAGACCACCAATAAAATGCAATCTCATTCTTTAATATCTAATATGTAATGAACACTAGTTGCTTTCAGGTTTGGAATGTGAAATGCAACTAACCCAAAGCACAAACTCAAAGCTCCATAGTTCATCAGTACCTTTTACCAGAAGAACACAACTTGGAATTGAAAGTTGGGATGCCAATCCCAGGACTGACATCCAAATATCTGTGCATTGTTTGTACCACTCCAGTGATAAAAGGCATGCTAATATATCTGCACTGCTCTTGTTTTTTACTGTGGATAGCATCAGTTCTGATCAGTTAATTATCTCATTTAATTTCACAGTAAACAAATGCCTCATTCTCTATATTCAAAGAACAAGTAATGCCTGTAGTCATTCTTTATTTATAAAATATAAAGGAATCACAATTTTGCTTCTGTGAACATTTTTAAGGTTATTAACCAGTGACTTCAAAGGGGTTTGTCTCTGCCATTCAGTCTCCCTCTCTCGTTTTTCACTTCTGCTCCTGTCTGACAGTTTTACAGAACAGCAATTATCAGCAGCATTGTGACTACTAAAAATGTTACAGTTCAGAGCAACATTTTTAATTACTCACCAGAGCAATGCTTAACTGGGTGTACCACTCAGGTATTTTTACCAACTTTTCATTTCAAATGCTTAATTAAACCTTTTAGCCGCAGTTCCTACATATTTTGCATTTTGAAATAAAAATGTATCTTCCTACATCCTCTGTGTGCTGATTAGGTATTCAAATCTAAATAGTCCTAATCTGTATTCTCTGTTTACGATACTCAGTAGTATCTGCAGTTGTTTCTTGCATTCATCAGAGCATAGTACATGAAATTTATGTCTTAATGACTGCTAAAATCTTTCTGGGAGGGGATCCACCACTGGCTAATGTGATTCTCTGCAAAGTAGCTTATTCCAGTTATTCATGACTGCAAATCATCTTGGGTTTGGACAAAAAAAATGAAACATTAAATACTAGGATTGTGTTGTCCATTTGGAAACTTTGCCCAAACGCCCACTAATCTCGAGCTAAAGCATGGCAATTTAAAAATTTGTGATTAACACTAAATAACTGAGCAGAGTTGGGCATGTTTTCAAATCTAGGGTAAATGATGAGCATCTAAAATGTACAAAGCTCTAAATCTTTTTTTATGTACATTTCTCTGTCTGAAGTGGAAGTCCAGCTCTACTTTGAGACAAAGTTTGGACTAGCTAAAAGTAGGAGTACAATACTAACTGGATCTAATAAGAAATTTCTTTGGTTAGCTACTCTTAGCAGTGAGCTGAAGATATACAACTTTCTTCATTTTTGTAGCTGTGTTTCTTTGGCACTTTGACCATGCATTTCATATTCCATTGGTGAGGGTGGATAAACAGGAATGATGGATGGTCGACTATCTGATAGGCCATGCCACTGTTTTCCATCCCAGAAACTGAATCCAACATAATTAAAGTTTCTTTTCAATATTCATTGTTTTCCCCTCTGATGCTCACTGCCTTCCATTTCCCTCACCTATCATGATTTTTCCTAATATACAATGGGCATTATTTATCAAAAATTACATTCTTAGATAGAAGCAGCTCCAGAAAGTAAGTGCATAGCCTACAGCCTGTAGAGATCACTCCTCCTGGCATGGCCAAGCTTTCTGTGTAAACAGTGATTCCCAGTCACTTTTTGAGTCTTTAGCACTGCTGTGTTTCTGTTGCTGAAATTTTTTTATCATGAAACATTAAATAAAAGCAGCCTTACCCTGGAAGTTAGTGAAGCAGTTAATTGAAAGGGAATAGGACAGAAATTTTCATCTCCGCATTTGGTTGCTTTCTTTGTTTTCTTTACTTTTTCTTACCCAGGTGTCTATAAAACATAGCACCCAAATGTATGAGGGCTTTTTCCCCAGAATTACCTAAGGCTCTATGGGATTATTTTTTCAGAACAGAACAGAATTCACTGAGAAGTAAATAAAATTATCATGAGCAATTCTCCCACTAAATGAAGTGTTTTCCTTGCAGTCAACTCAGCTTTTTGTATTTCTCACCCTCATTAAGTATTGAGTATAAGAGAACTGAATACTTGATGGTGCACTAAAGGGAAGGGGTTAACTTCCTGTGTCTCACACATACAAACATTATACTCATGAAAGATTCAATAGGTATTCCCTTAAAATACGTGTGATCCTCTGGCACCACAAATAGCTCTACATCTAACAGTTGTCTCCCAGATACTGTCCCACATTCTCCAAATAACTTTAAACACTGATGCTCTCAAGCATATCAAGGGTAGTTCTGATGAATAAATATGCACCAATCACAAAATTTAGCAGTGATGCCTGTAAATAATTTTGGGATTTTAAAAGCAGAAAGTATTTTCGAATGTTATGCAGTGGTCTTAATTTTCTGAATGTGATTCTTCCAAATTCCTGAAATCTAGAATTCTTAAAGTGGATGATTCAATGTCCATTTTATGCATCCAGTATCCAATCCTGTAAAACATTTAATAATACTGAGATGACCTCACAAATTTCAACTCTCACTGCCACTTCATAAACCTTGAGAGATCAGTCTTTTGGAAAACAGACATCCTGATAAAATGATGGCAGAGCAGCATGAAAACCTAAAAAAAAACATTGGCTCTAAACAAAACCTTTATTGAGTGTATGGAGAAAACACCTTTCTCAACAGTCATCTTCGAAACTCCTAATGGGTCATTTGTTATCCTACTTACAGACTTACTTTGCCATCTTATTCTAACATTAAGACAAACTACTTTGCATGACTGCTGTCCGTCATTTGAGTTCATCTCATTGTAGGTCAACTGCGATGACAATTGCACATTAACAAAATGGAGAATCCTCAGTTGCTAAGTGCAGGTGGGGAGTTATTAGCACTGCCTTAGACTGTTCTCTGTCTGATTAAATATACAAGATCTGCAGTTTTCTAGCCAGAAGGTGAGTTCATTCCGTAACTCTGCAATTGGGATAAAGCACAAACTTCAACAAGTAGGAACTGCTATGAGCAAACATAATGAGGAGCCATGGGATAAATTCAGACACAAGAAAAAGAGGAAACTTTGAGTTAAAAAACAAAACAAAACAAAAGAGCCTAGAATTTTCTGGTTTTTTCCAACCTAGATGATTCTATGATATAACGGGATTTTTTTTAAGCAGCATGATTTTCCATCAATATCTATGTTTTGGTTAGACAAGCATTAGGCTGAATCTACAAGAATTTCCTCCTGATGAGAGCTGGACCAAAGACCTGTAAGACTACAGGAAAACAGGCACACATCATTGTCACTCAAAGCTGTCACTCCTATGAAGGAAATGGAGGCTGAAGTACTATGTGCTCCATTTCAACAGCCACAAACTTTGCCCAGAAAATGCTTTTCAGCATTGAAACTTCAACAACAAAAAGGGCAGAAACATTATTTCCAGTAAATTCCTCCATGCAGAAGCTCAGCTTACTACCAAAACTCAAAACTACTTTTTTTTTTCCAGCAAAAATTCCCAAAATCTAATCACATTGCCTCAGGCCACCTGAGAGGGTGAATGAAAAGTAAGTCACATAATTAAAACAGTGAGGATTTTGTTATTCCTGATGGAAAGCACTTCAGACAGAACTATCCTTTAAATGTAAATGAGACAATTACATATAACCCAAATCTTTTTGTTTTAAGAAGGCATTTTCTTCCTTTATCAACCACGCTAGTGCTATAGCAGATACAAGTGTCATACTGTGGGTAAGAAGATTATTTCCCGCCTTGCTAATTTTAAAGCAGCCTTTAGATGCACAGCATGAAAGCATCTTCATGAGATTGTTTATCTAGAGAAGAATTACAAGCCTATTCACCCAAGTTTTCTGCAGACCTCCCTTCACTTTCAGAAATTTCAGGGCATTTAAATCCAAGCCTACCAGTGACACTTATTTGTTTGTTTTCTTGTCTAAACTATAAAAATGAATAAACTGTAGTGAGCAGGACTTTCTGGCATAGCTTCCCATAGTTTTCTACCTGAGACTATACTGACTCTTGGTGGCTAGAGAAGGAGTAAATATTAAAATGTTCCTAACCATGTGCATCCCTAAAACATACTTCAAACATAAGTCAAACAGTGACATTCCGGCAATGAGGAAAGCAGAGCGGACAGCTAAGAGGGTGAAGATCTGCTCCTCAGACAATCAGATATCATGTAAGGAGCAGCCAGTAGCCATAAACAAAAAAAACCTCAGCCAATTATGATGCCTCCACATTCAACAAACTCAGTTTATTCACATAAAAACAGGGGCGGGGGGTAGGGGGGGATGCATTAAAATTCCTTTTTGCCTACTTCTCTTGTGCAGCATAGGTTGTTTATTCTAACTGTAAATTCTATGGACAGGTATCTTGGCTGAACTACAGTCTCTGTACCCACATGCTTTTCCATTCTCATAGCTACTTTTTAGTCATGTTTTCATATGTTTGGAATACTGTCTATTCCTTCTCCACCAGTCCTCATTTCCCTTTTCCATCCAAGTCCTTACATTTCTGCCTGCTTTGCGTGTAGCCTTCTACAATTTTTTCTTAACAGTCTGTTTCAGCCATCCATTCTTACACAGTCGATTTCTCTGGGGATTATTGCATGTTCAGACCAAAGAAAACCAAGTATGATCTTAGGACTGGCTGCACAAACAAGTTCTGAAAACTTGCGGTTTCTACTATATTCAATAAGAAATGAGCCAGTTCAATGACACAGGATTTCAGTTCATTACTTTAAAAAAATTATCAGTGGAATCTTAAATTCACACCTGGCAGAGTGTAATCTTTCAAAATCTGAGTATTCTCAGATTGGATGTAATTTTTAATATGAAAACCTCGTAAACAGTTCTTTTTTTTAAAGTCAGTAATCTGAGAATGCTGCATTAAAATTCATCACCTACATTGGTTTCTTTTTTATGATTCTTAAGGTGCACACATCTCCTGGTGCTGTTCCTATTTACTGTGTCTCACTTCATTCATTGTTTATCCAGTGTCAGATCCCTCCTGGTGAATTTTTTGTAACCCTGTGTCATTTTATTGACTATCTAAGCTGTGCTCTTTGCTTCCATAGATTTTTCAAGTATTTTGTTCTTCAAATACACAAATTTTAGTAATACACAAATTTTCTTGGGGTCTCAATAGCATGTTTCTAAGATGAAATGTTCGCTTTTATATTAATTTAAGCAAGAGCACAGTGGCAGCTGCTTGAAAGAAACAGAAACCACACACTAGGAGCTTTTTAAATGGTAAGTTCTTCCTTCTGCAAAACAGAAATAACCAGAAGAAAACTGGAGGGCAGCTTCCCTCAGGGAGAAAGTGTGCATGGAAGCATTTACTAAGGTGTGAGACAATCCCACAGTTTTCAAAGGTCAAAAGTTACTGCATTCCTCCATGATTTTTCCTATATAGAGAGAGACTGAAAATGTTTTAATAACAGCAATGTGACCAGTGTCCTAGCTTTGGTAATGCTCTTTTTAAGCCCCCTTGCCCCTGTTTCTTACCTACTCTTTCAAGTTTATATCTTGCATGGCATCCAAGTGCCTTCCACAAAAGGAGATATTTCAATATTTTCATTATGCAGGCAAATATCCTGCAGGGTCCTGAGGTTTTAAGCTAATTTACCATTCTTACCATTCATCCATCTTCTATACACTGTGTTTGTTTGAAAAGAAAAAATCATCAGAGCAGAACACAGCTTCTTTTCTGTGTTCATAAAAAGGAAGTTTCACTGTTTGGTAATAAGATCAAAACTCCGAGGAAGACAGAAGTGTAGCATGCATATGTACAAAATATATTTCAGTATGTGTGACCACCCTTTAAATTCTCTTTTTTTCTATCCTAAAATTATATGTTTACAACTTATTTCAATCAGTCCTGGACCTGCAAAATTTTCATATATGCTTATTTTTAAGCACTGTTAGTAGCTTCGGGGTTACTGAAGTAAGCCAGTCTGCAATTTTATAGATGAGTAAAACTTTGCGGAATCAGGGCTTAAACCTTGAATAATACACAGTTTCCTTCCTTAATGCTTTTATTCTTCCAAACTGTTCTTTAATTCCTCTGTTTTTCATCTCTCATCAGTATCCTCAGATGACCAGTATGGGACTGATTAGCACATGAAGAAGCATCATGAAAGTCTAGCTTTATGTTCTGCATCTATTTTAATCTAAGAACCGTCTTATAAACCTATGTCTAACTTTTCATCAGATCAATTTTTCTCATTTTAGAGTTCAAAGGCTTTATCCCTACAGAATCCCTAACAGGAAATATTATCTCTACAAAGCAAATAATAGGTGTATACAGGGTCACTATTGTACCTCTTGGCACTTTTGGGGAATTTAACAGTTCCGCTGTGTGTAGATATATACTTTGCACTTAAATTCCTTCCCCGGTGTGAAGTGGGTATTAGACATTGCATTCATGTATCCTACTACTTTGTGCAGGGTAATTGTAGGCTGCTTAACAGCCATAGTATTTAATTTTGGAGGTGGCTGCACTTTGGGTATGCCACAGTGTGTCTGTATGTTGTGCTTTGCTGTTTTGCAGGAGTAAAGAGATTACAAATGTTATATAGCAATGGATTTGAAGAGAGTTAAAAATACAATCTAACATTTTTTATCTCATATGGATTTACAAGATTAAAAGCTAGTTAGAGAGATAAGATCATAAGCTAAGATACAATCATAGGCTAAGAGGGGAAGAAGGGAGGTGAGAGAGAGAAGATAATTGAGATGAGGCAGAAACAGATGAGCTAGAGTTATGGAAAGGCAGCATTCACTAGATGAAGCTCCAAATAAGAGACAAATTCTTGTTGCTGCACTACTGTGATTATGTGACAATAACGTAGTCAGTGTGTTAAAGTGCAGAGGGATCCAGAGTCATTTTTACTGACAATGTGTGCAACAAAAGGAAAGCAGGCAAATATAACTAACTAAAATCTTTAAAGGTGAAATCATGAGCACAGAAAGTACCATTGATACATAAACAAATATGTAGAACACCAGGTAGGAATGAGAAAAATTACGGGATCTCCAAACACGAACAGGAGATAATATGAGAGTCAAGACACTCAGGGACTTAGAACGAACATTTAAAAGTGAAAAGCAGGACTATCGGAAGCTGTTTCTAAAGCAAACTAGGGGGAAAATCAAAATCAGAGAAACTGGAAAGGAACCTGAAGGATTTCAGAGGAAAGAGATGTATAGCAGAGGTTCAGAGAGGAATGGCACATAGGCAGCAGTACTTCATATGTAATACTACACTTTATGTATATGTGAGTATATAACGTATTTCTGAGTAGGTAATGTTGCCTTCCTAGTGCAGTCAGAGGATGGGCCAGCAGGCAAGCAGATCATGATGATACAGACAACAAGGAATACCTTGCAGGTAAAAGAAATTAGTCTGTAGAGAAATTAATTAGAGCATTATGGCAGTAAAAGTCACAGCTAAGGGGAGTTTTTTTATGCAATAAACCAATACTTATCCAACGGGAACATGGGTAACAGAGATTTGGGGATGCTAAGAAATTTAGAGTTTTATCAAAAGAAGAGGAGAGGCATTCTCCTCCATTCGTATTTACATGAATAAAAGGGATCTTGGAAATAAGCATCCAAATAAAAAATTATATTTATGTCTCACACTCCACAAGAAGATGTTCACATTTAGAAAAATGAGTACTAGAACATACAGAAAAGAAAACCAGACAATGAGGCAGAGCTGGGTCAGGAAACATGCAGCAACTAAACCCAGTAGTTAAGTGAAAGCATATGAATGCTTCTCTAAACATCAGTGAGGAAGAATATTCATAATGATAAATTGCTCTAATGTTGACAGAAAATCTCATCTGTAATTACAGAAGTTACACCAAGCAGGAATACATGCTGGGAGGAAAGTGTGCCAGCAAAAGAATTGTTTATGGTATAGCTGGTTAAATGTTTCTGTGTCTTAGAGAAGCCAGCCGTGATTCTGCTTTAATCAGCATCTGCTCTATCAGATCAATCTTCTGAGTTTTAGAAGATATTTATTGCTTTTGAACCTCATAAAAATTATGTATTCTTTTATTCACCCATAGTATTTTTTGTCTGGGCACTAGGTAGACCCATATCTAATCCTTACCAATGGTTTGTGCTCTCCAATGGCAGGTGGAGCAACCATTTCTGAAGCTTAATTTTTTTTCTGTACCTTATCTGGAGTTTGGCTGAAAGTACACTCCCTCCTGCTACATATTTCTGACTCCTTTTTATAGAAATTGGGGGAGTTTTTCCTCTGCAATACTTCATGTTCATATTCACATCACTGATCACTAGCTAGGCTTCTGTGTTATTCTCATGAACCATTTCTTCTGGGTTTTAATGAGTTACCACAGCTAGATTGTTGTAATTTACCATATTACCACCAGAAAGTTAGTGAAGGTAAAATGTCCGAAAAACATGCCAACAGCTTTTCTATGCCAACATGCCTTCAGTTGAGAGGTCAAGCTCAGACACATAATTTATATGTTTAGAGAGATATTTCTCCTCACTTTCAGGTGCAAGCATCAAACTGTCCTGTCTTTCAGGGAGAAAACTAACAGGCAGAGCACCTCAGGACAACTAGGCAGGTGTATCCTGCAAACAAAGGGCTGATCCAGGGAATGAAACAGTGGTCACACTGACACTTTGTGACAGCAACCACACAGGCATGTACATCGAAAGGAAAGTACCCCAATCTGCCCAGTCTGGTTTCCCACTCTGCATGATGTGTCATATTCACTGTCATATTCAGTATAGTGTTGATGTCATCTTCTGTCTTCTCCACCCATATCCTCCTCCTCCTCCTCAATATGGGGCAAAAAACCCAGGCGTGACTTCTCCTTTTCCTCTTCCCCTAAACCAATTCCTTCACTCTGTGCTTTTCCATTTTTTACAGTAGTGCCATCTCTCTTCCTCCAAGTGCCAAAAGGAGACCCAGTTGCCATTTTTTATGGAATCACAAAATGGTTTGGTTTGGAAGAGACCTGAAAGACCATCTCATTCCACCCCTCCTGCCATGGGCAGGGACACCTTCCACAAGACTAGGTTGTTCAGAGCCCCATCCAACCTGACTTGAACACTTTCAGGGATGGGCATCCACAGCCTCTCTGGGCAACCTCTTCTAGTGCCTCAACACCCTCACAGAGAAGAATTTATACCTAAAACCCTTCTCCTCCCTTCCCATACACGAAGCTTTGATTTAAACTTTGTAGAGAACCTAGTTGTCAGGTTGTGTATTTTGAAGGCTCATCTCCACAAACACAAACAAGAACAAGAGTACAAAGCCTAACATGTGAACACCAATAACTTGATAAGAGAAAAGGGAGCCCCCTGCCCTGAATCCTCTCAAGAGGAGTGATCAGTTCTGCTGCCCAGGTGTTAAAACCATTGCTCTGAGTCAACAGGTGCACTTCTCAGCTTAAAAACTGATAGGATGGCAGTTACTGCCTAATGGGGTATGGGATTCCTTACGAGATAGGGGAATAGTACTGGAAGGACAAAGCAGTCCAAGCAAATTACTGAAGAGAAAAAGAGGACTGGACTCAACTGAGAGACTCATTTGCAGGATGCATGCTAATCCATATAAAAAAAGCCTACTATTCTGATATCAAGCATAAAAAGAATATTTCCTGATATTTTTTGTTTCTTGTATTTACTGAAGGACTTAAAACATCAAAAATCAAATGTGTCTCCTGGGTATATGCTTTCTGGTAATTTTTTCCAGCAGGTTTAACAGGTGATTTGAAGACTTGTCAAGCAAACTGAGATTGTTTCATAGTTTCTAGTGAAAGTGGTTTAGTCACATCTCCATTTCATTTCCCATTTTCCAGCTTCAGCAAAATTTCTTTACTCCAAATCTCTCTATGTATCTAAAATTTAGAAACCTTGCTGGCCATCATCCTTTACACTTCCATATGCCCACATTGTGATCTGAACCAGAAAATAAAAGAAAAACTTTTTTCAAAAGGAGGGCCATTGCAGAAGAGCTCACAATTGTGTGATATTGTTTGAAGTTGCCTACTGAACTCACACATTTCTAGTGCTTCAGACTCAAGGGTTAGGTAGGCTTTAAAAAAACAAAGAAACACTACAGTTCAGAAGATTTCTTTAGCTATGATGACAACTCCTCTGAAATTGCTTATTTTTCAGATCAGTGGAGAGTGATACAGAAGGTCTTGGATCATTACAGAACATGAAGATCCTTACACATCCGAGCATATTGCAAGTGACAGCAGAACACAGAGCGAGCCCCCAACAACACTGTCGGCAGCCAGAGTTAAGAAAATAACAGTCACTGAAATTTTCCTTACTTAGAGACATTTTCTGACTTTTTTATTGACCCAACACTGCTGTATGTTTAAAGCAGTCAGAGATGTGTTATGTCAGCCCAAGTGCCTGATGCAGAAACAAAGGGAAAAGATCATCCAAGGAACCTCACTGATAATCAGGTCAGCAAATCAAACTGCATACAAATGTGTATGCCACCCATCTTAACAGCAGCAGCTTTCCAACCCCTGCATCCAGGAGAAGGCTCCTGAAGGTGTCTGTAGAAAGGAAAAGATGGGGAACAAGAAAAAAAAAAAAAAAACATATGTTGCAGCCCTCCCACAGAAACAGGATCGGTTAAAGCTCAAGTCTGCAAGCAGAACCATGCTGCAAAGGAGAAAGTTGGCCATTCTGGAACCAGTGCTCCCAAGGTTTGCTGCTCCCATGCTCTGCAGGTTGGCTGAGTAGCAGCAAATTCACCTGCTAAAGATCCACTACAGCAAGAACAGTGAACCTCATGCTATTTATCTCTCCTTTTAAAACCTGGGTTCTGACATTCACAGGCTTACACATGAATGATTTTGTCTTCTCTTATTTAAAGAAAGTTTCTGAAAATTACCATGTAAAAGTCTAAGCTATCAAAGTAATAAGAAATTTTAATTTTTTTCTCTTAAAGGCAGTGCTTTAAAAATAGTCTCTTCATTTTCATGATATTTAGCATGTGATTCCTGACTGCAGAATTCACGTGCCACTGCAGTTTCCATACTAAGCATTTTGTAGAGTGCCTGCCCAAAATGCTTTGCTTGTGTGAGAAGGTGAAGTGCCTCACTGGCAGTCAGTGACCTCAGGATACCAATTAGCAGAGGAGCTGCACAGATGTCATTAATACTGACCCACTTCACGCCCAAGAAAGTGAAGGAAGGTTGCTGTAGTCACATCATCAACAGAATGCAAGTCCACTTATTCTGTCTTCCCAAATCTTTAAGCAGAAGTTTGCTGTTTCACCCTTGAAATGTCAAGTTGGCAAGTTCACCATAGGCTACATCTAAAATAAGGCCACCCATAGCACAGCAGTACTGTTTCTCCTCCAGTGTGACCTCTGAGCAGAACACAGAGCACACAGCCTGCAAAAGGGCAGATAGGTGGCACATCTGTGGTTCCCTAATTTGTGCAAGCACCTTGAAAGCTCTGACCCTCAGCAGGCAGCTGTGAACTGTGAGGAGAGGGGGACCACCTACCTGAATGATATTAAACTGCAGTAAGGATTTAATAGAAACTACCAGAGGATAAAAAGCATGGACTTACACATAACTAAGGTATCCTGAGTATCAACAGAGCAATTCCTAGAAGTATGAACACATTTTGGTGCTGTAAAAGAATTTCATTGAATTATTATTATTATTATGATCTTCATCTGGCCTGACCTTAAGGTGTCATCTTAAATTTTGGTTTAACGGCACCCTGCAATTTTGCTTCTTTGCCTATAATGACTTTGTTTCCACTTGAGTTCAACTAGCAGCTTACAGAATGGGCCATCTACACACCATTATCCTTCCCATTTATTCAAATAATTTTAGTAAGGTCTAGACTTTAGCCTCTGGTTTCTCTTCTGGTGTCTCTTTTGCAAAAAAAAAGATGGTTGCTGACCCACTTAATCCCCTTTAACAAAAGGGGGGGAGATTTGGGTTTGTTGTCTTTATACCTGTAATCTTTTCCTCCTCAAATTGCTCTCTGGGACGATGATCAACAAAGAGAGAACTGTGATTGATTACAGCTTTTCTCTAAGTCACTCTCCTCATCTATTTCATATGACATTTACAAAAGCTAGCATGATGTTATATTCATCAGTTTCTAGAGAAAGAAAATGTCTAGCAATAAGAGATCCATTTGTTTCATCACAAGAAATTCTATTTGTTCTCAGTCTATCTTGGGAAATCTAATGAATACTTTAAAACACTTTCCAAAATATTTCTCAGGCATATTTCGTATGTTATATCACGTAAGAAATATTTAGTTCTGCTTAGTTATCAGCTGGTACTGTTTCTGAGCTTTCATAAGTCTGTTTTTTCCAAAATCTCTCTTTAACTGACTCCATAGACACCTGGATAGCTCACATACACATTTCCATTTACTGCACAAAACCATAGAAAAGCTGACCAAAACAACAATTTCTATTTAGGGCTGTGTTGCATCCTTAACAAAAGGGAGTGCAGTTCTGAGCTGCTCCAGAGGCACCACAGGAGGGAATTGCACTGCAGGCTGGTGGTTATTTACTGTAAGCATAGAGGTAAGCTAGCAGTAAATAACTACTCTGGTGCTCAAGTCCAGTAAGCATCAATTGTTCTGGATCATACTCCAGCACAAAACATAAAGTTAAAGAATTATGCTGTAGCTGTCTTTTCCTGTCCCTGCCTTGCACCCCTGCAGGGAAAAGAAGAGTAAGCACATGTTCATTTAACTTCTCCAGTGTTCTGGGAACACATAGAAGGAAGCATGTAGCAGTAAGCCCCAGCTTTGGCATGAAGCCTTCCTTCATGTCCAGCTCCTGGAGGATACCTGGGGCTTCAATGAACCAGGCATAGGCAGCGCCTGTACTGAAGCCAGGCACAAAAACCTGCCCAAAAGTCACACCTATCCCCTAATACACAATCTCAGGACCACTGTAGAAAGAGATAGGCAACATCAGCAGTGAGATATCTTCTTTACTCTTGCACTGATCTGTGAATCAGAAAGAGCAATAAAGCATTAATATGAATAGTAAGCGTATATTTGAGTGTCCTTCAATGCATAGACAGACATCGGCTTTTCTTCTGTTAAATACCGCCCTAGTTACCATAAAAACAGTCTCTACATTCTGCAACAGGTCAACAGCCTAGTTCATGAGCCTGGTCTCATATCCCCCCTGAAGGTCACAAAAAAATATGGTGTAGGAATGGCCACTGCACCTAGTGCAGAGCCCCTTTAACTCACCAGGAAAGGTCCTTATTAATTTAATTCTCCTTATTGCTAGTATAAAGATTTAGAAACTGTTAATTAACAGAGGAACCCAGTAATATTTAGTTCCTATTAAACATTTCAACAAAATGAGCTCTTTTGTGTCAAAGCATGCTATTTCAGCTCAGTGTCTGAAAGGAGCTCACTCTTAAGGACATGCAAGCACAAGCCAGGGCCATATTTGGCATCAGGATGTACCAGTAAAAAGCAAACTGGCTAATATCAAGGGCTTGAGAAGCAGATGTGTTTTGCTTGCTTTCCATTGCAAAGTGCTATCTAATTAACATTTCAGTCCTCCCTGGAAGAATGAACAGAGGGGCTGTACATAGCCTCCCACGAGGGCAGGAAAACCATCTGCAGATTCCAGATAGAGCAGTCCAGATACAAAGGTATGCTGAATGGCAGATGAAAAACATCTATTCTTTAGCTAAGACCATAGAAAATATACAGCCACAAGAGAAGTCTGAAGAAGAAATAAAGTCCAAAGACAACTTTCAAAAATGGATGCCTGCTCCCAGCTTAATACCCATCTTGCAAGTAACTTCATTCACACAACTGATTTTCCAGCCAAACCTTATTAGTTTCCCTCTTCCTGCTATAATTGTTTTATTTGCCAATTCACCCACTCTGGGGGTCCCCTCACTTGTGCTCTCTATTTCCATGATGGTAACATGGAATGCTTTCCAAGGCTTTTTTTGTTAGTTTGTTTTCATTGGCAAGCATCCTTTTTTCCACTAGGAAGCTTCCTCTTGGTTTCCCTGCAGTCAGTCACACCTGCAGCTCAGCTCAAGATCAAGAATACAGACATAGTTTTGTTATGAGGGCTGCCAGCATCTGCTTTTGAATGAATGATACACAGGCAAGCTCCCAGCAACTGCATCTCACAGATCCAGCCATAGTTTTCCAGGATGAAGAGCCATCAGGATGGTAAGAGAAGATTCAAGTACAAACACAGCTCTGAGGAGCCTCTCACAGCAGCTGGGCTCCAGCAGCCTCTTAGAGAAAGTGCAGACAACAGTCATGACCAAGCAGACTAACTGCAGCAGCTCTGCTGGGTGTCAGAGCACTAATATTCAAGGGACAATGAGAGCGAGTCAGTCAGGTATATTTGGGGAGGGTGGGGGTGGGGTGGAATTCTAATTAAAAGATAGGAAAGTATGTGTGTGTGTTCCTGGTGCCTGGCAGCTCACAAAAATCACTCCATATCACCCGCAGTGCAGCCCTAGCACAGTGTCACAGGCTTAGAAAAAGCCGTGATTCTGGCAGATCCACGCCAGCCACAAAGACAAGGCAGTCAGGCATCCCTGCTGAGCATCTAAACAGCCCCCCAGCCATGCTGTAGCACCTGCTGGGCCAGTGTGGGTCAGCACAAAATTGAACAAACACAGCAGAACAGACTGGCCACAGGCTTCAGCCACATGAACACGATAGGTCACGTGTGCAGAGCAGCAGCCTGGCCTCAGGAAGTCGTGAATTGCAGTTATCAGATGTTACCCAAGTGGATCTGAATGATGCTAAAACATGGGACCCCACCTTGATGTTCTCTTTCAGGATGACATTTTTGCCCAAAATTTTAGAAGCTAAACACAAAACTCTGACACTCACAGTCTGTGACAACTCAACGCAGATTCAAATACAGGCTGAGCATTCCACATAAACTTTTGCATCTCACTTTAATAGAAAGTGGTTAAAAGGAACATGCTGCTATTTAATTTCCAATAGGCATAAGTTCTGTATTATTCTTTTTGTACAATGGGAAAAGAATAGATGAACATACACTTTTCTCTGGTCTTTTCCTGGATCCAAGCCCAGAAATCATAAGTAGAAATACACACCAGTTCAAATTATTTACAGGAAAAATATAAATTCACATTTTCTGACTGCACAGCTTCCTGTGTCTCCAACACATTCAGCTACCAAACTTTTCAGGTGCAGGCTGTGGTAAAATGGTGCTCCCAGTCTGCATCCCTGGAGGTAATGGAAAGCAGAGTACAGCACAGCACACAGCGCACTGCTGGACTGACTCCAAAGCTGGGAAGGTTAAGGAAAAGATTTTCCCTGACTGGTAAGATTCAAAGAGCCTCTGGAAGGCTGTGTGTGAAAATAAATTGTAACACAAAAAACAATTAAGACCCAGCAATAAAGAAAAAGAAACCTTGCAAAAGTGTTGTGTAGCATGCTGAACACTCTTATTGTATTTGGAGACTGGAGAGCAAGCTGCAGGGCAACACCCAGATTGCAAGGTACTCAGTAGAGAGCACCAATCTCAAAAAAAACCCAGTTAAATCCATATAGCTGTTTTTTCAGTAGTTGGGCTACATGTCACCTCAAACATCTGGGAGAAGCACTTGCAAAACACTGGAAAACTTGCTACTAACAATTG
The DNA here is from genome assembly GCA_018697195.1 of Certhia americana. Lineage (NCBI taxonomy): Eukaryota > Metazoa > Chordata > Aves > Passeriformes > Certhiidae > Certhia > Certhia americana. The sequence continues at coordinate 78,452,449 of CM031859.1, forward strand.
GTGTCCATTCTGCACTGGGGTGAAAGGCCAGCTAAGTGCCTGGGCACTACAAAACCTGCTCATCTTTTGCATTTTGCAGCTCCTGCTCTTGTGCCCAGGTCATGGTGCTGCTCAAAGCAGAGACCCTGATCTGTGCTGTCCCAGAACCGTGGCTGTATGACATCCAACTAGGAGTTCAGCACTGCCTGGTATAACTTCTATTCAGCAGGAGCTGTAGTTAGAGAAGATCAAGGACCAAATAAGTATGGTATTCTTAACTTTGTTCCAATCTCCTGTTGGTTTAGCTCAAAGACATGAGCTGCTGTATTTTCTGTGTAGTTAGAAGCTCTCAACACCAACTTTCATATATCTTATCCAATTTCTATAAAACTAACATTAATGTGTTCACAACATCCTTTAACAAAAAGTTCCATGTCTGACACCCTCTGCATGAAGATGCAGCTTTTTATTTCCTTAAGCCTTTCTCTTAGCTTCATTTGATGCTCAGCAGTTCTTGAATTGGAACACACAGGGAATATTCAACCCTTTATGTGCCTCTTTATCAGAGACTACTCAACTGTCTCTTTCCAAACGGAGTCCCAGTCCAGTTACACCCTTCTACAAAAGACTTTTTGTGCCTTTGATCATCCTTGCTGTCCTTCTCCAAACATTTCTAGTTCAATTACATTATTTTTAAGTTCAGAGATCAACCTTTCACACATTATTCAGAGGCATGGAAACCACATATTTACACACAATGTCATGTTATGTTCTGTATTCCTTTCCTTATAAACGCCAACATTGGATTTGTGTCTTTAACCACAAGTAAGTAAATTGACATTTTCACAGACTTATTCGCTAAAGACCCAGGTTCTCACTCCAGATACCCAAATTCTCAGTGTGAGAAATAGAAGCAAACTACTCAACTACTCATCTTTAATGCAAACTGGATTGTTTGTTCCCCACATGGATCAGTTTGTCACAACCTAAACTGAGTTTCGTCTTTTCTTAGCCAGGACTTCTGAAGTCCTCCAGACAGACTTCACATTTGCCACCCCTACTATCATGGCATGGTATCTCCAGACGCTTCTCTCCAAGCCAAATGTGAGCAGAGGCAAGAGCCCACATGTCCCTGTGTGATCTCCTTCCACTCCAAGGACTGACCATTTACTTTGTTTTCCAACTTTTTGGCCAAATTATCTATCCACACCAGAACTGTTCTTCTGATGTCATAACTACTTAGCTTTCCTAAAATCCTCTGACAAGGAAGCTGGTTTTTACTAAGGTCTCTGGCAAAGGAATCTATACCACACATCATCTTTATCAACAAGCTTGTTGACTCCTGCAGGGAACAGCAATATATTTGCAAGGAAAATGTGCAGTTTGACTCTTACCAAGCATGCAATACTTATCCAGATATCCTCTAATTCTTTGCTTTGTTATAGTTTCTATGCTGCATCAGGTACTTCTGTCAAACTTGTTGATCATATTTATCACCCTCAGATGCAAAGGCATCTCTAAGCCAGCAGTTACACTGAGCTGCAAGCTGCAGTTCCTTTGAAGCTTTTGGATGAACACAGTCTAGTTGTGATTTGTCACTCTTCATTTTGATTATTTCTTCTATAACCTTTTACAGACACTTCAGTTTCAGAAAGGCTTTCTCAATGGTACCCCACAGGAAAGTTTGTTGCATGGGAAATTTCCCCAGGTTATTCCATACAGAACAATTCACAGAATTAATGAAATTTCCTTTCATTTCCCTTAACAAACTGGAGTATCCCTGTTACACCTCAATCACCTATTACTCCTACACATATCACAGCAGGTTTCATGCACCTGATGCATTTGAAGAAGCATGTGATAGCTATTATAAAAGATCCCTTTTGGTAATTGCTAGGTAAAACTATCAATTTGAAAAATTTGAGTACATGTCTGGGGTTTATGTATAACCTACAAGAGTAAGACTTTTATTATTATTATTATTTATTTTTCTTTCTTCACACAGAATTTCAGCTTCTGGGCAGATTCTTCTTACTTCTGATAATCTCTGTTTTAGGCAAAAGAAATCATTATGACTTCCTGCAAACTCTTCTAACAGGTGCAGTGTCCTTAAATAAAGCTCTTGTTAACTTACTGATAACACTTCCTCATTTTTACACAATTACCTTTCTCCACATTGAGGACAGCTGGGATGAATTTTTTACTTCCCTTGCTCTAATAAGGATGCTGAACCAAAGCATATTATAGTCCTTGTAACAGAGTTCGTAGAATCCAGGTTTACACATCACTTGGCACAAAGCCACCCACCCCCCCTTGCAGGCCTGCTGATGAACTGCTACATGAATCAGACATAAGTAAGCTCATCAACATTTGGTTTCTTGATCACCTCTTACTACCTTCACCTGGTCAACAAGAAGGAAATCAGAGATTCCCATTACTCTTCTTTTCCTTGTCCCTCACAGGTTTTGTATTTTCCAAATGCATGATGCTGGCTACTATGTCCTTCACTAAAGTTTCTACCCCAGATAAAATTCTTTTTCCTTGGAGGCATTAGCAGCCACAGCACATTTCTTCTTAGAAGCTGACTAGTTCCCTAGACAATTTATTGTGTTACTGATGCATGTCATGATGGATAATGTAGTGATGGACATCTATTCACACTGTAAACAGAAACAAAGGTATTGGGACTCTATGGTAACAGTGAAAAGGCTGTTAACCAAAATGAAGGCTTTGGAGTGGAGACATGACTATAATACCAGCCAAAGTGTATAAAATGAGTAAAGAGGACATGGAAAAAAGAATAAAGTGGGTGAAACTAATCTAGGACTAGATTTGTCCTATTACCCTCACTGTGCTCACAATTCCAGTCACAGGAGAGATGATAATAGCATTAGGCAGAAAAACCCAGGAATTCATATGCAGAGTTCTGAATAAAGGACAGAGAGAAACCACTCCCTACAGTCTATTTTGCTGTACAGAAAAACAACCAAAAAACCCACAGAGGCTTATTGATAGGAAAAAGACCACACACCACGAAGATCTGATGCAATGGGACACCAGCAAGTTCCAGCTCAGCAGGGTTGCTCTCCCTCACTCTTAAGACATTTCTAGCTTTTTCTTTTGAAGGACCAGAGCTTTAGAGAAGGCTCCATTAGGACATTATCATACCATGAAAAATAGACCTGCCTGGAATATATAAAGAAGGTACTGTAAGGTTTCATGCACTGCATAATTTGCATATAATTTCTGATTTGTGTGGTTCCAGGCTGTTTGAACCTGCTGCTTGCTCTTCCACAGCTGTAGTAATGCAACTTCACTTCTCAAATGGGACAAAATTCAGCTTCAAGTCAGTGGGAGTAGGATTGTCTCTAATGTTTGTACTTTTAGCAACACCACTGAAAAACACCAAGTTATTGTATTCAATAATAAAATGAAAAAAGTTCCAATTCTTTTACCTGATGCACTGGAAAGTGTTGTATAAAAGTACTTCTCTTTGTACCTTGAAAGCAAGAGCTACTTTCAAGTGGGTAATCTGCATTTAGGATGGATTGTAGGAATAAACATATCTGATGACTCCTCTGGTTCAACTGTGCTGTAACAAAACCTGCAGGGAAATGTATAAGCTTCACAGTAGGCAAATATGGGATAAGGAATGCCTTGTACTTTTGATGTCTTAAAAGCAAGCTGTGTCACTCAGTTCTTCATACGCTTCAAAATTTTGTCTGATTAGAGAGGTATGGTTTTCATCAACAGAAATCAGTTCAGAAAGGTTGTGACTTAATACAGCCATGCATGCATTCACTTACTCTGTAAAGATTTTTTTAAATTTTTTTTTTACTTATTTCTTCATGTGGTTCTTGATAGTTCTTTATCTACAGTCTATTGCAAGAGAGCTGCAGGAAAAGTAAATTGAATTTTATGTAAGACCCTATTGATGACAAGTTTTCATGTATTTGCTTTGTTTCACTGCTTTTTGAGCCCTATTGAGCAGTTCACCCTCCATGTATCCAAGAAGTATAACATCCCTAACAGACATGCTACAGTAACTTCAGTCAGCTGTATGCTCAGAGAAAAACAGAAGGAAAGGAAAACTATCTCTGCAGGTAATCTCTAAATAATATTCCTTAGATGCCCTATGATTTTGATAATGCAAAACTTCCTCTAGAAGAAGGAACCAGTCACCTGACTGCCAAGTGACCAAGACCGAGGCGTGCTGCATTTCCCCACCATGGCAGTTTTTTCAGCTCAGTCTAAAGCAGCCTTCATTTTATTCCATCAACATTCTTAGTAGAACAGACATGAATAAAAGTCTCTGATATTACCCTATAAAATGCCTGTCCCCAAGTCAAAGCACACACACAGTTTCAGAACACGTTTCTTTTATTACCCAAAAGAATTGTTAGTACCCAACAGGTCTTGAGTTATGCCAGCTTGGCTGACCAGGCTTAAGTCACTTTACAGCCGAAAATGCAGTATAAACAAAAACATATCCTCCAACAATTATAATACCAAATTCAGGGCCATTTTGCAAAGCTTCCATTTATCTCCTTTAGACTTCACTGTCCAATTTTACTTACAAATAAAATTAGATTAGAGAGATCAAAAAGGACCTTGTTTCTGGACAGATGTAGGCTAATTGTCAATGCCTCAACCCTCACAGGGGTCGGCAGTCAGTGCAGTACATAAATAGCTATTACAGTTAATGGGTTAGTTCTAATTGCAGCTTCTTTCCCTGAACACCACACTAAAAATGTACCCCACGGAGACAGAATGTGCTTCTTGGTCATTCACACAAGACTCGGGCACTCAGGAAAACTTACAGAGTGCTTACAGTAGGGACTAAAGCACACAGCTGTGACAAGATTTGTTAAAACTGAGAGATAGAAAAATATAGGGAAGGGAGCATACTACAAAGGAGCTGACTTAGCTTCTTCTTATAAAGTTTAGACTTCACAGATGCTACAGATTTCTCGATGAAATGTGCCTCCATAGAGATAGTCACTTCCCTGTCCTCTCTTTACTATGTTTACTAATGTTCCTATAGAATATTAATTTCTAGAAATACTGCATTAACAAAGTCACCTATTCATAGGAAGATTTAAAATCCCAACATCCCTACTTACTGAAGTCACTCAAAACCCAGAGGATGAATTTTCCACTAACCACATAGGAAGTGAAAACCAGTGTCCTCCCCATGCCAACAGTCATCGCTCCAAGTAGCTCAAAACTTTCTCTGGATCATAAAATACTGATCAGTAGCAGAAACTGGATTTCATGGAATGAACCACTAGATTCCTGTTGAGGAGGACTCCTTCCCTCTTTATAAATGGAACTGAAGCACTCCAGGAGTGGAATCAAGGGTCCAGACTTCACACTAATGTAGCCTGAAAGTAATAAAGCCATATCTCATACAATTTTCAGCCTGTACCAGTCTCCTTGCAGACTACAGAGAAGACTTATTTCTGTTGTGACTTTTTCATGTGCAACTTTATTTAAACTAGAAAGATCATTAGCCACATTTCTGCTGTTCCTAAAATAACATTCAGAAACCAGAGGGTAGAACACTGTCCAACACTAGGGAGCGATCAATTTGGAGTTAGGAAAAAGATTTAACCTTAAAAATGAAATTGTTCAGGTTATTGGGGAGGTAGTAAAGCACTTTGCACAGATTGCAGGTGCTGTAGCTATTTTCTATGGAAATAAAGCAAGATAAGCACATTTTTAAAAAATGAAAATATCTAGAAACACAAAAAAAAATTTCCCTCCAGTGTATATTTTCACCTTTAGAGGATTCATACAAACTACTCAATTAGCAGAGCTGAAAGAGAGGTATTGAGATTCAAACAGATTAGCTTCTCCAGTTTGCACTAAAATACACAGGATAGGGAAGCAAGGCTCAGAGCTTGCCTCTAATCTTCTGCTGAAGACAAAATACCACAGAACACAGCCTCCCTAAAAACCTGTTGGCATTCAGACTGTACTAAAAGTCCTGATGTTTGGATACCTAGCAACTGGATTTTTCCATTGACTTGCTTAAGTAATGAAAAGAGCCTATCTATTTCACATACCTCCTCATACACTTTCAGGAGCAAAAATGCCGTATTTCCCTACAACCACAGTTTTGCACTTCAAGCAAAAAACTGTTGTAAACAGCTCAAACCCAGAGGCAAAAGTTCGTACTAAACTTGGAATCTGGTAGCTAAGCTCTTGCCATGGGCCCATCCATCTTTCATGACCAAGAGATACTTTCTACCAATTTCTCCGTGGGTGTCTCTGAGACAGTATAGGATAGGGACAAAACACACTATTCTTTTTCCTCAGGCTTATTTCTGTCATGATTTCAAAAGTGAAAAGCAATCAACCTGCAGGACTCCTCATTAAAGGAAAGCTGAGATTTATGTCACATAGCAAATGTTACAGGGCTTTCCCCTCTTGCTACAATGAAAATAAGAAGAATCCCCTGAAATTCTATAATATGACTATAGAACTTTTTCTCCCCATGGCAATTTTAGATTACTAGATTGCCTCTAATGACAAAAAAGGAATGATCTATGCACATCTTCCTCTGCAGTTTAGCACCTACAGGCGCACTGTATACCATGGGAAGGCCAGGTTCAAAATTCAGGGCTGAGGACCCTGTTGACTGTCTGGAACAAAAAATGACAACAAATCATTCAGGGAAGTTCCTGTGAATTTAGGTACTGTTTGCTCTCTAACAAACATCCCTCATTACAGTGATACCATACCCCTGGGACTATGAGAAATCCCAGTTACTACCCTAAATAGTGACAAAACCCATGGTCTTTCTCCAGCACTTCTGAGAGAGCCAGGACTAATTCCAAAAACCAAGCATGACACTTGTATACAGCACATATAAATGCTTCATTAGTACCGGGCTGAATTTGGAGGAAGAGGTCCTAAAAAGCACTCTTCCCCATGCCTTGGCTGATATTTAGAATACACTGGTTAAGTTCCTGTGTAAACCAGACAGCTACTCAAATATCTCCCCAAGGAGGCTGCTTTTTCCCTTGCAGTGCCCACTGCCAGAGATGGGAACGTGAAGCTGGAATTTCTGCTGCACAGCGAGGTAGCCCCAGGTACCCCAGCAAGGTCTGCTTGCAGCCATCCCACAGCTTGCACCCCCCACCACCACACCAGGCTTGTGCTGCTCAAGACACCCAACCAGCTCTTTCTCAAGTCTGTGACACTCCACAGATGTGGAAAGCCAGGTCACTTCATTCAACAGCTTTATTATGAGACTAGCTTAAATGCTTAGGCTCAGCATTTAAATAAATTAAAGTTTAAAAAATTAGCAGTCCTCTGTCACTTTATAACTTCAGAACCAGCTTAACAGATAGGAAATATTTTCTATCAAAAAAAGACCATGAATTTAGCCTGAAAACCTGGATATTAAGTTTCATCACTGTGGGATTTCAAATGATTGAATATAAATCTCCCAAATCAGGCAACACAGAAGCTGATGGGCCCCATTACCGACAAGCATTTAGTAGCTCCAATTCCTTGCTGGAGTATAAGGGCACTGAAAGATAGCATGCTTATTGAACAATCTATTTTCTTACTCAGCATGCAAGATTTTTCTTAACAGGTAAAAAATGAAGCAGAATGAACTTAATCAGCACAGCATCTTATCTTCTAAAATATGTGAAATTATAATAGCACTTGAAGACCAGAGTGTAGCAAATCCTCATGCAAAATTATTAATTAAACTTTGGCTCTAGACAGCCTTGCCTACTGATCTGTTTAATACAAACTATGGTTCTTGTCAAGAATGTTCTATTTCGTTTACATATTGAAATCATTAATCAGACAAATAGAGACTGAGGTGATGGTATCTCAGTAAAAAACATTTTGGCATTTTGCTCTAACTTCTATCCCGTCTCCCTCCTTAGAATAAAAAACTCCTATGAGTAGCTTGTGTTTTTCTTACACATCAACTGTAATTAGTCAAGAGGATATTCAGTGAGTTTGACACAAGACAACTGGAAAAGTTACCTCTTTTTTATTTATTTCCTGCTTGTGGTTCCTGGGTAAGAGCCATGCATAACTAAAATATGAACTGCTGACCTCCTGGATAGCTTTTACCAACATGGAAGATCCAGGATTTTAAATTATTTCCTGGTGCCAAATCATCCTTACAGCTGAGCTGGTGTAAACATTTAGTGAATATGTATCTCCTATTTAGAGAAGACTACATGAAAAAAAAAAAAAACCCATACACAGATATTACAGATATACACAAGATCATTCTACCTGGGAACAATATTCCAGAATAGCAACATCAAGGCTAAATTTTGCCTCAGAGCCTTCACATGCAGTGCTGAATCTTTCTTTCACTAGTAGTTCATTCAAACATTCTAAGACTTTATTTTACTGCTGGTATTCAGGGTTTTAAAATCAGTCCTGTACAAGTCTTGAGTGGGAAGGAGTGATCAATACAAGCAAAATGTCAATCTTGTCTTCAGAGCTACTTTTAGAGGGAATATGTTGTTGCTGGCCATGCAGGTATTTCTGGGCTGAAGAAATCCTCTGTGAGTGTCTGACTTAACAACCTTTCTCAACTTGCAGTTTCAAAGGAACTCATTTGGCACACCATAAAATGTTAATTTTCCAGGTGTTTCCTTAGAGGAAAGACATGACTTCTCTTCATTAAAAAAAAAAAAAAAAAAAAATCTCAGGTTCCAAATTGTAACCTTTCTTTTTTTAATTTAAAAGTGAGCTGGGGAAAGGGGGTGTCACTTACAATTAGTTAGCAATGCCAAAGTCAGAGATGGGTGACCTTCACTACACTAAAATCCTAACACTCACACCAAGTAATAAATGACAGGGGCCCTATGAACTCAGGAAAGGGTAATCAAACAAATACAATACCACATTTATCTCCTAGCACCAAGGGTTACAGCACTTCCCTTCAAGCACACGGCAGCTGCAGGTTGGCAGGGGTAACCTGGCTGTAGGACAGCCTGACCCTAGCCCTCTGTCCTATCCCACTTCCCAAATGGAAAAAAAGCACATCTGCAAAAATTCCTTCAAAATAAACACAAAGGTTTCAAACAAACCTCTCCCAAGTGTACTTCAGATGCCAAAATCTCACATCCCACTAACATGCTTCATGTAAAATGCCCCCCAAGGCAGAAGTGTCTGCAGAGGTAGCCTATATTCTCAAAAACTGGAGATGGGACTTAGAGCAGTATGTCCCTGGCATGCGTAAGGCAGTAAGGTTCCTTTGGGTCTGTGCCATTTGCCTCAGTAAACAATAAATAAATGTCGAATTTCCAATGTCCAATAGACAATAAATGTCCAGTTTCTACTGTCAGTGCTTCTCTCTAAAGAAATAATCCCCCCTCAAAAAGCAGGTCTTTAGACTTCAAAGCTGACATGGAAGGAAGATGCATGCAAAAAAATTAAGTTGGAGAAAAGAGAAAAATATGCAGGAGGGAGGGAATACAAGTGAAAAAACATAAGAATCACTACTTTATTATGCCTCTAGAGAAACTGCCCTAGTAAGCACAACAACTCGATGTTACCTATTTGTATCTTATCACATCCATGTCAGCATTGCCTAATTTATTACGTACTTTAATAGCCATATTTGTATTAGTTTCTGCTCCACACTGTCAACATTGCTTGCAAAATGCAGACTACAGCATTTCTCCCGTACATCAGCACCACCAATAGCCAGAAAACTGAAAACAAATTCTGGGTTTGGAGCGTACGGTAGGGCTAACAATTTATATATACCAGAACAAAGGCAGCTGGAGTTCATTTTTATTACCTCTCAAGACAAAACTGCAGATCTGGCTTTGTTATTCATGTGGACAAGATGGCAGGGCCGTCGCTAAGGAAACATGACAAGAACGCTACAAGATGCTATCTTAGCCTGTTGAGTTTTTCCAGAGGGAAACAAAATGAATCGTTCTTGCAAAGAGCACAAGCACTTCAAATTGCTCCAAAAGCCTCAGATACGGAGGAGCCAGACGCCTGCTCTCTCTCTGCACATGGCTGGCAGGCCCTACACATGCTATGGCAAAGCAGAATCAAGCCTTGAAAGTAATATCAGCACTGGTGAAAGAGAGGCATGGGGAAGGGACAGTGAAGTGGGGAAGCTAAATTCACTGCCGCATTAGGCTTAAAGCACAACACAACTACTATGCTATCATCACTGCTCAGCTGGTTGCGCACTACACAAGAGGACGGGGGGATCCTTGCTCTCACAAGGTAACAGTGCCCCAGCAAAAACTGACAGCAGTGAAAAATGCCACAACAGAAGTCTTTTATTCACCCTTAAAAGAGCCAGAGTAGTCTCTGAGTAATTTCTTTTCTGTTTCATTTATTTACTAAACAGGGATCTCTGAATCACTAATTCAATGTTTAATCTTAGTGGTTAATTTTAAATGCTTCAATAATTGATGTCAACCATTCCCTTAGTTGCTGCACAGGAACAGTCTCAGGTTTTACGCAGCACTGTCAGAAGGAGGATCCAAGATGCACTTAAATACCAGCATGGCTTTTGTGACAGGAAAGGTTGCAAGCAGAGACATGTTTCAGCAGGTCTTGATCAACTTGAGAGACAATTAAATTTTATAACCTTTATCAAGGCTGTGCTAAGAGGAAACAAGACTGTCCTTTTCCCTAAATTTGAGAAGCACAAAGAAGGCTACTCTCTCACTCAGAGAAATCCCAGGCTAGCCATTTCTGTAAACTTTTGATGCAAAAATCAGTTACCTTCCTTCCTCTCAAAGCCTTACAGATGTGCCTGCACTCTGTTCTTGTGCTTCCAAGCACTCTTCATTTCTGGATATGCAAAGATGGAGAGCCTTTCAACCCAGCTCTCTATTTCTGAGACATTCAAAAGTCTCCATAATCCTGAGCCACCAGCTCCCAAGTCCTACCTTTCCTGAAGAACAGAAAAGGATGTGTTTTTTAGTACTAAGCTAAAAAATCTGTTTAGTATAATCCCCCTCCAGAGGCTCAGTTGCTGGTGGTCATTATCAGCTTTTAACATTGAGTCTCTTGATGTCCCCAGGCAGCTGCAGAGGCACATTAGCTTAATTCTGTAGACAGCAGAGGCAAAGATGCTTACCCCAACATGAGCAGGGAGTCCAACGGAAATAGCCAAGCCACAACACAAATCTCTTGACATGTAGCCCCACACTGCTCATTTCCATGATCACAATCTAATCCCTCTTCATTACAGAGCCATGGAGGAAACAAAATGTCACAATATATTTAAGCCTCCACAGAGGTAAAGGACAAAGACCCCTGTGGCTCACTATGCAATAGCAATCAGTACCACCTTCCACAGTACACTTGCAGGAAACCACTTCCACAACTAATTTAATGCCTCAAATTTTCCTCCACATTTTAATCAATCACTGAAGCCCCACATCATGCTGGGACAATCAGATGATGTTATCAATCTCACTGTTAATGAGCATGGAGGAACAGACCAGTTTTCAGTAAGTACAAATCAAAATGTTAGGTGCTGTTTGCACACACTTAACAGAGAAGAGTTGCATATCCTTCCCTCAAAGGCAGATACGTGTGTCCAGAAATGACAACAGGTATCAGCAGGTCTTCTGGATGTTATGATTTCCTGGAGCTACTTTAGCTGTCCCTCTAAACTAGGAGAAGTACCACTGTTAGCAGGGTAGGCACACTGGTAGAAAAACTACATAGGCAAGATCCAAATGTGGGTACTGGGGCTGCCCCAGAATAAAAATTCTGTGAGGTGAGATGAAAATTAAGTTTCTAAGTGAAGTCAACTACCTTGGGGCATTTGATTCAGCAATGTGCAACAGCAAGATAAAAGTAAGAATTTAAGAACACGCTAGTGTCCTGCTTTTGAAGTGTATTTGTGCATTCAGCTAGTAAAGGTATTGGTAGGTGATTTTAGAAGGTTGCATTTAAATTCCTACTCACGTTTCAAATGCAGTTCATTCAAAAAAATAAAATTCTTTAAAATTTAACATGCTCTAAATGCTTGTTCCTAGTGCTGTTGAAGTCTGGGGAAATCGTGCCAACCATGTCACAAGAACAGATGAACTGGAGAGAAGAAGGCACAAAGTTAGATGTCTGTAATCCTGCCACCTTCCCATGTGTTACTGCCCAAGGAAGCACACACTGCACAAGACAACAGGAAAGCATGCCACAATACTCCCCTCACTAGGACAGGGGCTGCATCCATCAGTAGTAGAGGGCCCCAAAGGCATCACTAATCTGCCTTCACTAGTAGCTTTGTGGCTATAATTTAAATGTAATCACTCCCCAGCTAGAAAATTGAAAAAAAAAGGGTTAAGGCATCCTGGACAATTCTCTTAAATAGCCCCTTTGTAACCACACCCTCTCATGTGAGACAGTATTTGAGACCTTACCAGAGAAAGGAATCATCAACAGAAAGCAAGGAGAACTGTGCTCCTTCTAGAGAGACCTTGACAGGCTTGAGAAGCGGACCAATGAAAACCTTGTGAAGTTCAATGAGAGCAAGTGCAAGGTCCTGCACCTGGGTCAAGGCAATCCCAAGAACAAATACAGGCTGGGTGGAGAATGGATTAAGTGCAGCTCTGAGGAGAAGGACTCAGGGTTGCTGTTGGACAAGAAGCTTTATGAGCCAGAAATGTGCACTTGCAGCCCAGAAATCCTGGGCTGCATCCAGAGCAATGTGGCCAGCAGACCTGGGGGAGTGATTCTGCCCTTCTCCTCCTCTCTGGTGAAACCCCACCTAGAGTGCTGCATCCAGTTCTGGGGCCCCGCAAGAAGGACTGGACCTGCTGGAGTGAGTCCAAAGGCCATGAAGGTGATCAGAGATGATCACCTCTCCTGAAAACAAGCTGAGAGAGTTGGGGCTGTTCGCCTTGGAGAAGAGAAGGCTCTGGGAAGACCTCACAGCATCTTCCAGTTCCTAAAGAGATCCTACAAGAAAAATAGGGATGGAAATTTTCTAGGGGCACGCAGGGATAGAATAAGGGGGAATTACTTTAAATTGAAAGAGGGCAGATTTAGATTAGATATTAGGAAAAAAATCTTTACTGTGAGGCTGGTGAATGACTGGAACAGGGTGCCAAGAGGTGTGGATGCCCCATCCCTGGAAGTGTTCATAGCCAGGTTGGATGGGGCTTTCAGCAACCTAGTCTAGCAGAAGGTGTTGCTACCCATGGCAGGAGGGTTGGAACTAGATGATCTTTAAGGTCCCTTCCAATCCTAACCATTCTATGATTCTCCCAAAAGAAAGCAAAGATACAGAGATGAAGAAATCCATCACAGTAAGTCTACTATCCATCACAGAAATCCACAGTAAGTCTAGGGAAGATTGCAGAGCTGAAAACAGTCCTTTTGCCCCTCCTAATACCTTAACTTAAAAGAAGTTGAGTGGCAGTTTTCAGGAAGGAAGGGATAAAGAGAAAAAAACACAGACCTGATACCCCTATCAATTAATGCCCATTAGTCTTCTATCTGAAGCTACCAGAAGGGAAATCTTACTTATAAGAATCTATACTGTCCACATCCTTCCCAGTGTAAAAGGCTATGTGCTTTCTTGCTCTAAACATGAAAATGTTCTCTATCCTTGTATGATACCACAGACTGAAGGAAAATGCACCATTTGATGTAAATCATCAGAAGGAAACACAAATGGTCCCTGTGGAGAGATAACCCCTTCTTCTATCTGCCTCTGTCAAGTTTGGCTCATGACAGAATTATGACCCCAAAATAACATTTTAATAAGTGTTTACATGCTACCACTCCCCAAAGACTATGCTGATAAAATTCTGCCTCAGAACTAATTATGCTTCAAGACAAGACTACCCTCAGTGGATGCAGCAGCAAAAAAGGGGACAGGGATAGATCCATCCTTGGCAAGGTCCGGGCTCCTCCTTGTGGATGTCTTTGTAAAACTGCGTGCTTTGCACATATTCCTGTGAAAGGAAGGAAGAAAGCAGCTCAATTCATATTTCAACATGTTTGGAATTTCCAGTGCCTGTTAGTTATATTAAAAATATGTGAATATATTAGCATATATATTCTTCTCCCTTCTCCTTCCATTCCTCACCCTGATGGGACAAGGAGGGACAGATCAGTTGGCTGTCCACCTTGGAATCTCTCCTTGCTGTGGTGTTCAGGATCAGAGCCTTGGAAAGGTAACATCACAGTAGCCATTTGAGAAATCCCTTCCAACCCTACCAATTCTGTGATTCTGTGATTGTCATCTTGTGCTATACAGACTGTGAAGTGGACAAGACCAGACATTATCATTGCAGGTGTACAGGTGAGAAAACACGGCAACACACACCTGAAGACCTGAGGGAGACATAACATCTTGGTGTTCCACATTCCCTCCTATACATTTCAGATCAATTTCTATCTGCCCCAGACCATGGGAAAAGCAAGGAAACAACAAAAATTAATGAGGATTTTAAATCCTTCATTTTTCATCCTAATGCCAAAAAAAGGAGGCTTCTACTGCTGACAAAAGATCTTCAGCTTGGCAGAGATAAGAGGACAAATTAAGTCCATTCCAGTACCAGCAGAGGAGCAGTTCAGCTTCTAAAATCCCTATATCAAGACTCAGACTACTGCTACAAGTAAATATTCCCACAGTAGTCCTGAAAACAGTGGGTCTCGAGCACATCCTCGAGCTATTCAGCACACAGCCCTTCCCAAAGCCAGTGGCTTAGAGCCACTGTATATTCCACTGTTGCATGATTATTCACTGGGGCATGAAACATTTGAGTTGTGTGTGTGTTCAAGGAATGAAAAGGGCTGAGGAGATGAGTCCTCCCACAGTCAACCAAGCCACATAATTTATTCAAGAAAAGCATCATTTGGGTTTGTCTTGCCCCCTCTAAACATCCCTGTTCTGATGGTAAGGTATACTTTCCATCTAGAACAGATATCTAATGTATATCCACTTGCTCTTTTGCTATCATGGCTATTAAGCTTTTCTCTTCCCTCCTTCCATTGTACTGTCACCCGTAAACAGCTTCTCATTTTGCTGGTCAAATAAGAAAAGTTGTTAAAGTATCTTCTTGTACTTCATGGCTGAATAGACCCAGGGCTGTGCTAACACCTATCCTAGTCCAAGTTTATTTTCCTTGAATGTAGTGTGACCAGAATGATCAAATACAGATTATATATATTGAGAGAGAGAGAGAGAGAGAGAGAGAGAGAGAGAGAGAGAGAGAGAG
>CM031859.1:78467637-78606626 GCA_018697195.1 Certhia americana
GAGAGAGAGAGAGAGAGAGAGAGAGAGAGAGAGAGAGAGAGAGAGAGAGATCTCAAGATCAGAGATTAACTTCTCCAGAGCACTAATTCTTCCCTAGCTTCAGTGGGAATACCTTAACAGAAACATCCTATGCTTACTTTTGGTACCAGGATGCTATGGCTACATACACATAGATGCATACATGTAGTCTTTCCTCAGACTGCAACGTCCAATATGCAAAAGAAATTCTTGTCTGAAATGGTGAATCTGGAGTCCCTGTCCTCAAGAAAGCTACAGGTTTATAATATTCATCTGTTACTGTATCAGCAGAAAATTTTTTCTCTTCTGCCATAAGCAAAGTTTGTTACTCTGGTTAATCTTCAATGTTCATATTGTATCTAAAGAAATATATTTCCTTAACCCACAATGTGAATATAATTGATGAATATAATTTTGATCTGGTTTAATTAAGAAATCATATTTCCTGACTTCACTAATGATTTCTGAACTCCATCTCTCTAATAGTATATCTGTACACTCCAAAGATATTCTGTATCTTCATCTCTGCTTTGGTAGGAGCTGAAGAATTTTTAGGGACAGACTTTTGGCCCTTTTTTGTACAACCTATAATGTACCTCTGACCAAAAGCACACAGAACTTCCCAACAGAGATGTCAGTGTGTGCCTGTCCTCTCAGCTCTCCATCTCACAATTTTCAGGAAACCCTTTGCTCTGCCTGCTCTCATCACAAGAGCTGTGCTGTAAGACAGTGTTTACTCAGTCTGGCACATGCAGTGTATCTCATTATCAGAGTTTGAGTATCAGCCCGAGGTGCGTGCTGCTCGTACTTTATTTGTTTACCTGTACGGAATCTAGACCCACACTTGGCTCTACATCAGTCAGGTGAAAAATCAACCATCAACCAAAGAAAGGGCAAAACTGCAGCAGTGCAAAAGGTCAATATCTCAGCCTAAGCTTAGCATTGTCAGAGATCATTACAACTTCAAAATCACATTTTCATGAAGAAACAAAGCAGTAACAGTCCTTCAGTTTGGGCTTTTATGCTTTAAAGATATTTATCCAAAATTCAAGCCACTACCCTAAGGAACAGCAAGTATAGCAGCATATGTCCTTAGACAACCTGAGAAGGATTAACAAGAGCTCTATAAATAGTTATTTATTTTCTGAGATGGCTGTGTAATCTGAAATGATAACTTATTTCTTCATCCTACAGGCTCATGAGTCTCTCTGCCTTAGCTATGTAATCTGAAAGAAAAAGACCGTTTCATCTAGTGATTATAAAAAAACAGATAAAAAGCTTGGTGCAGGACGGTGAGACGGCTCTTCGGCTGTGTAACGTTGCCATCTAGTGACTGTCTCCAGGTTTTACACACGAGACATCCCACCCGGTTGTGTTTAAATCGCCAGGCCTTATCCTGAACCACCAGGAAATCTCATATCAGACACTCCGTCCTGTCTGGAAAAAGTCAGTCAAACTGACTTTTAACAGTGTTCTAGAGCCATCTTTTCTATATATATCATAAAATTATAGAATAGTTTGGGTTGGAAAGACCATTTAATGCCATTAGATCTAATGCCCCTGCAATGACCAAGAGTATCTTGAACTAGATCAGCTTGCTCAGAACCCCTTGTAACTTGACCCTGAATGTTTTCAGGCATGGATGAGGCATTTACCACTTCTCTGGGCAACCTGTTCCAGTGTTTCACTAACCTACTCATCATAAAAGATTTCTCTAATCTAAATCAGCCTTCTTTTAGTTTAAATCCATTACCCCTTCTCCTATTGCAAAAGACCCCGGAAAAACTTTGTCCCCCCAAAAAAGTTTGTCCCCATATATATTCACTGCCTACGTATGTGTGTGTACATATATATATATATATATATATATATCTGTCTTGAGGGTAAACAGATACAAACCAAATGTTGCCTTCTAATCCATTGACCAAAACAGATTTTGTTTACCCCGCTTAAGGCTCTAAGTTAGTGGTGACCACCACTAAAGAGAGGGATAATAGGAGAAATTGCCTGGAAGTCAGCAGTGAGGATAACTACTGGAAAAGAGAAAACTTGCACCAATGCTTAGTCCATATTCAGATTTGAAAACTTGACAGATAATCATTCACTGTGATTAACCTTAGCTAGGGAGCAGTTTTAACAGGAATAATTCAGATACTCAAGACATTAAAAAGGGGGATAAGGAAGAGCAGTAGGCAACAATAAAATCAAACACCAAGGAAAAAAATATAACCCAGGAAAAACCTTTAAGGATGAGAGCACAGCCAAATCCATTCAACATGGAGAGCTTTGAAATATCTGGCAGTGCCGGCAGCAGGCAGTCTGAGAGGCAATATTTGTGTGTACTGGATGTGTACCAGCATCACAGGATATTTTAAAAGGTAGATTCTCACAATGAATGATTTTTATCCTCAGGTCTTCCTGTGATTGGCTCAGGTGCTGGTCAATGGGCATGATCAATGGAATTTAAGAGACTCAAGACAGACCACTCAAAAAATTTACTCTTCTCTGCACACTCTGCTGTGCCTGTGCAAACAGCAGAGCTAAATAGCCTCAGAGGGAGAAAACAAAAGGAATCACTAACTTACAGCCCACAGACACTGCCCAATGCCAAACCCTGGGTTGCTGGCACCATTGCAATTGCTTTCAGTAAAGATAATAAGAGTAATAATAATAAAAATCAGGAAAAAAATAATGAAAGTAATTAAAAAACTGAAGTGAAATAAAGCAGCAAGGTTTTACTTTTGTTCTTAAGACATGGTTCAAAATATGCTGGAAGGAGTTATTAGAATTAGAAAGAGAAAGAGAATTAGAAAGGTCAAATTCTCAAAAAAAAACCAAATTAGTTGCAAGTCCAAATCATCAAAATAAATATTACTCAAGAGAGATTCATTAAGTGTACACAATAGTACAGTGATAAAGATAAAACAACGAAAAGCTGTTCACCTGACATCTCATTCTTCTCAACTATTTGACAAGGCAATTACTGTCACATTTAGCACTTTCTTGTGTATTTCAGAAGACAAGGTCTAATTTTTCATCCTTTTGAGGAAGCCTCACACCAAAATGTCATGAATAACTAATGAGCTTTTTGTAAACACTCAGGAGAAAATCCATTTATAGGGTCAGTTGTGTGTGCATACAGGTCCTTCTGTGAGGCTCCTAATTCACCATCCTTCTCTCTCATAATTTGAACACTTACTTTGCTCAATACTTTGTGTGAGAGCACAAGTATTCTTAAGGAATAAATCAATACAAATCAAGAGCAAAATAACCTGTGCCAAAAAAATCGTCTGCCTTTTTAACAAGGATGTACTGAAGAGACCTGTAATTATCACCTGAGAAAATGCACACTGCCCACAAAAGCCAAGTACTCTGAAGAAGATAACACAGAAACAGCTGCAGATATTAATGTGGTTTTCTCTCCATTTTAACTATATATTTGCCATAAAATATTTTATCCAAACATGGATCATGAGATGATGATTGTCTACTTTCTTGAGCTGGGGAAAGATGTTTATTTAAAACAGACTTAATAAATTATTCTCTCTTCACACATTTTTATGCTTCTCTATTTGAATACTGTTCTGTTGATAGCATTTTTAGTTCAGCTTTTGATATGTAAGAGAAAGATACAGAAAACTATTACGTGCTATTGGCTGAGGGCCCAATTTGAATATACAACAGAGATTGACTACAATGTTTTTTACAGCTTTCTGCTCCTGAGCACAGCACTTAGTAGAACTGTTTTTCAACTGCATTTTAATTTTTATTTACTCTCATTTTTATTCTTACAGCTAAGTGGGTTCTTTCTATCAAGCTAAGTTTTTCAGACAAATCAAGTCCATATTTTGGATTCAACACTCACTAAAACGTAACCAGAACATAAAGACCGGAACTGAAACCTGCTTCCTCCCAGCTACATATCTTAATCACTAAACCACAAACACAGACACTCCAGAAAGAACTTTAAAGCATACATACCACATTAAGCACCTTCTCTAAGTGTAATTAAAAAGAAATCAGTCACACAAAACTCTGTTTTGTAGGGTATCTCCTATGATAGACTGACTCCATGAGTACCTGCAGAACCAAGAAGCCCACCAGCCAGAGGCAGAAGAGGACTTCCATCCCTGTACCTTCAGAGTTCAGACATCATTTAATACCTGAGGTACTTCACTAGCCAAGAAAATTATAATCCCTAACGTGCAGAATGAAGACACTTGGGGAACTTCAGTCAAGCAAAGATGCCCCTGCATAAATTAGAAACCTCTAGGGTCTAAAGACTACCTAAACAAAACCCTTTGGGTCATAATTTAAGAATCAAGGGCCTGAATTTATCCTAAATTGAAAGTCAAGCATATAAATTCCAACTTGCACTTGGTCTTGTTCCTACCATCTTTCCCTGTAATGAGCCTTGAGCTGCAAGGGAGGTTCCTAAACTCTGTGGGACCACTAATACATTAATCACAGTCAGAAGTTTCAGAAGCAACATGCAGAGAGAGATGAAACTGGGAAAGCCCTGCAGCAACAGGAAAAGAAAACTATTCACATGAAAAAGGTATTAATCTACAGCCACATCTGCAAACATGCATGCCTCAAAATTGCTTCTCTTGCACTAACAAGCCTGCTTTGGAGATAGATTGACAAAAAACTTGTAAGCCATCTTATTCTGTATCTGTTGCTGTTTTACCTGCTTTGCAAGTTTTACAGCCATCCAACAATACCCTTTTCTTTTTGTAATTGGCTCTGCTCAATATTTCACAATCATTTTTATTCTCTGTCTCTCTGGAGAGTTAAAAGGATTTAGACTTTCACTCAGGAGAGAAATTAAACCTCTAATTAGACCAGGTGTGCCTAGAACTGCATTTCCCCAGGAAACCTAAATAATTCTACTTTCATTTTACAAATTTATAAATCATTAGAATGCAAAACCTGTAAACAGGAATTAGTCGGGAGCTTAAAATTGTACTGAAACACCAGGAATGAGTGTATGCTTCCCACGCTGAAAACATCCCACAAAGCATTAAATTCCTGCTCCAAAGCTCACTGGAATTAGTGAAAAGAGACCCATAGGGGTTTGGCTCAAACCTGAACTCTGCAGGCATACAGTATTTACCCAGATAGAGCTGCTCTGGCTTGACAGAAACAGCTCAGGAGCTGCAGGTTAGCTCACCCAATGAGTTATATGAGCTTCCCAAGGCCCATGTAGAGGCTTTGCATAAAGGATGAAAGCATGAGTAAAGCTGGACCTGTGGTGCTAAGTGCCTCTGAATAAGAAACAATCTGCCTGCAGCTCAGAGAAAATTAAAGTGCAAAAGAAGAAACAATTTTCTTAAGGTCACACAGGAGAATCAGAATTTCCATACACGTCATCTGAATCCCATTCTTGCAGCACATCCTCTCACTCTGAGCTCTGCCTGCTGCATTGGAAGGCTGCACTTTAACCAGCCTCCCTGGATAACACTATTGGTGCTGGGAAAAGCAGGTCTTCTGAGTTAAACAGACATCAAGCTCACTCTCTGCAAGGAAGAAAAGGTTATGCTGATAGCTCTGAGCAGACAGATCTGTGGAAGAAAAGGTTATCCTGATAGCTCTTCTGAGCAAATGGGTCTGTGGAGAAAGGTTACCTACATGTGTATCAAAAAGCACTCAAAGGGCAGGGCTGCTTGTATCTCAACAGGCATTTCTTTCCTATTTATTGGATTGCTTGACTGTCCAAGAAAAAACCTCACATGGAAATCAAATAAATGGCATTTATGGTTCATCCATGCTAATCTAAAAGGATAAAGCCTGGTCATATTGGTCAGCTAAGCATCCACTGATTTTCTCAGTCATGGAAAAAGTGCCAGCACATTAGTAATTAAAAAAAACAAACAAACAACCACAAAAAAAATTCATTTCCAAAAGCAAACGAACCTTTCTAACATTGGTTCTGAGCATACACTATTTTCCCTAGGACTTCTCTCTCCTCAACTTACCCATAAATCTTCCCCATGGAAAATTAGGCAAAACAGCTACCAGGCACTGCAAAATAGCAAAGAAAAAAAAAAAACAAACCAACCCACTACAAAAGGCGACTTCAAGAATCCCATGACAGCTAAGGATAAAACAAGTATGAGTTATAACAATCAAGGAAATACAGTTGATTAAAGTGAGACCTGGATCCTAGTATTTTGGACAGACTTTGACATGTACAAGAAAGGAAATACTGTTTAAAAAGAGTTTTCAGAGTTGTTCATATTTTACTATTAATTCAAACAAACAGGAAAAATCTCTCTTTGAAGAGACATTCCACATTTCAATCCTGCAGCAGCCCTTAGCTCTTCTTGCAGTGACTTTAGCTAATGATACCACATTTGCTCAATTTACCTGTTTTTTATTAAATGATGCTCAGCACAGAGTCCAAGGCTGTAGCCATGATGCAATTCTAAAATTTCTTTCTTAGAAAAGAGTAATGACTGGAAATAGAAGGGTTGTTTATCCAGTTCAATTTTAAAAACAACTCAAAGCAGATATTTTCATTTCTATCCATCATCTTCTGTATTAGTCACTGAGATTAGTACAGATGAAGTATAGCCTCTAGCCTACCTTTGTAGCTTATTCATCACAGAAGTGATCCTATTTATCTGCAAATAATGAATTTTTTAACTTTTCATAAGATAAGAGACTGGTTTAGTTGTATCTAATGATTTTTCACTCTTCAAATTACAAGATAAGATTCTGCAATTCAATTCTATCAAGCAGATGGTGGGGGAGTATTCTATAACACCACACAAGTCTTTGTATGATCGTGATTTTCACATGTAAAGGATTCCACACAGAGGGGTTCTCAAGATACTCCCAAAAAAAAGATATAGACATATGCATGCATGTATGAAAAGTTTGCTTTCTGACAAGAATATGGTTAGAATATTCCACTGCAATTGCAGATACACACACTTGGAAAGCTGAGATTAAGGGGTTGCCTGGCCCCCTGAGCCAGAGGACCACGAGTGTGGGAACAGGAACTTTCCATTTATGGAGGCTGAAGCTGTAAGGGACCAGCTATATCAGCTGATTGTTCTCAGGTCCTTGGGGCTTGATGGATTTCATCCCAGAGTACTGAGGAGCTGGTGAATTTATGGCAGGACCTCTCCTGATCAGGTACCAAAGGTCTTGGGAATGTGCTGCTGACTGAAGCTGGCCAATGTTATTCCACATCTTCCTACAAAAAAGAATGTGAGGCAAGACCCAGTGAACTACAGATGTTAGTCTAACCTCAGTACCTGCAACCATTATGGGGTACCAGATTCTACTGGGTTCTGTTGAAAGGCATTTGAAGAACAATGCAGTCATCAGTCACAGTTAACATGAGTGCACAAATTAAAGTTTGGTTTAACTCATTAGACACTCTCCTATGATAAGGTCACCTGCTCAGTGGATGAAGGGAAGATGGTGGATGCAATTTTTCTGGATTCTAGGGAGGCTTTTGATACTGCCCCTCACAGATCTTTCTGGAAAAGCTGTCCAGCTGTGGGATGAGCAGGTTCAGGGTGTGCTGGGTGAAGAACTGGCTGAAGGGCAGAGCTCAGAGGGCTGTACTGATCTGGACTACACCTGGCTGGCCACTGGTCACCTGGGGCAGCAGGTTGGCAGCAGCTCAGTCTGAGTCAGCAGGGTGTGCCCTGGCAGCCAGGAGGGCAAACTGCACCCTGGGGTGCCTCAAACAGCATCATCAGCCAGTCAAGAAAGGAGATTGTCCCACTGAATTCAGCGTTGGTGCAGCCTCACCTTGAATACTTGGGCAGTTCTGGGCCCCACAATGTAAGAAGGATGGGAAGGTCCTTGAGTGCATCCAGAGGACAGCAACAAAATCAGTGAAAGGACCAGAAGGAATGTCCCATGAGGAGGAGCTGAGGGCCTTGGGTTTATCTTGTGTGGAGCAGAGGAGGCTGAGGGGTGACCTCACTGCTCTCCACAGCTTCCTGAGGAGGGGAAGAGGAGAGCGAGGTGCCGAGCTCTTCTCCTGGTGGAGAAGATACTCCAGATACTACAGTGGATACTGATAGGATGTGTGTTTCAAAGCTGTGCCAGGGGAGTTCAGACTGGACATTAGAAAGCACTTCTTTACCAAGAGGGTAGTCAAACTCTGGAATAGGCTTCCCAGAGAGATGGTCAATGCCCAAAGCCTGTCAGTGTTTGTGAGACATTTGGAAAATGCCCTTAATAACATGCTTTAACTTGGCCAGCCCTGAATTGCTCAGGCAGTTGGACCAGATGATTGTTGTACGTACCTTCCAACTGAAATAGTACATTCTAAGAGGGCTGCAACATGGGTATATGATTTTTATTTACAAAAAACATTGATTAGGATCTTTGTGCAAGCCTGATGTTGTCTGAGGTTATGCGGTGTAGGGCTATGGAACTGGCCCTCTATCTGCCAAGCTGCATCCCAGTGGCCTCCTGAAGTTCCAGTGCTGAAAATTATTGCCAAAAACCTGGTGTGATCTCAATTGAAAGTGTTTCCAATACTAGCATTACTAAAGATTTCTAAATAAAATCATGTAGCTATAAAAAGAAATAGATAAGGGAAAAGGAGAGAAGGTCTGTACTGCTTTTTCTGTTGAAGGCATCTTACAATGTTATTATTGTAGTTCAGACCCATTTGAAGGTTTCCATAAACATTTAAGATAGTGATCACATTCCATAACAGGCAACTTCAAAGTCACAGTAAAACTGTGCTGACACAAAGAAAACTCCTTCAAGAACTGACTGGGCATAAGTTACAGCTACTCGAGCAGTACATGCACTATTCTTGCACACAACACAAAGCCTTTGAGGAGCACTGCAAACACAACACAGCAGGGAATGACTCCATGCAGAGAAATGCCCAGAGGCTGCCTGGGTGTGCAACTCTTCAGTGCTACCCAAGAGCATTTTGTGTTAGCATAAAACACACTGCCTACTTCCCCTGCTGTGGACCCATAAGCTGTGATCCACTCTTGTTTGTTGAAGTCACATGGCACAGGTGTCAGCACAACTGAGAAGGGCAGTCACTGGTTTTAAGACCTCTGGCAGCATCCTGGCCTGGATCAGGAATGGTGTGGCCAGAAGGAGCAGGGAGGTCATTCTGCCCCTTAACTCGGTGAGCCACACCTTGAGTGCTGTGTCCAGTTCTGGCCCCTCAGCTTAGAAAGGACATTGAGATGCTGGAGCACATCCAGAGGAGGGCAATGAGGCTGGTGAGGGGCTTGAAAAAACATACCATATGAAGAAAGACTGAGGGAACTGGGGTTGTTTAGCCGGGAGAGAAGGAAACTCAAAGGTGACCTTATCACTCTCTACAACTTCCTGAAGGGTGGTTGTGGTCAGCTGGGGGTTGGTGTCTTCCACCAGGCAGCAACGAACAGAATCAGAGGATACAGTCTCAAGCTGTGTCGAGGGAAATATAGGTTGGAGGTTAGGAAAAAGGTTTTTAGGGAAAGAGTGATAAAGTACTGGAATGGTCTGCCTGGGGAGGTGGTGGAGTCACCATCCCTGGATGTGTTTAAAAAAAGGCTGGATGTGGCACTCAGAGCCATGGTCTAGTTGAGGTGTTAGGTCATGGGTTGGACCCAATCTTGAAGGTCTCTTCCAACCTAGAAAATTCTGTGATTCTGTGATTCAATAAGGTGGCTTGTCCACAGAAGGCTGCCAGGAAGTAAACATATCCTCAAGCTATGTTCAAGAAAACATACAGGAAAAAGTGCTGACAGCTACTTGGATCAGGATCCAAGCTTAATAAAGTCATAAGGCCAACAACTTTACAAAGGCCCGCTATGGTTTCTGTGGCTCTTCATCTCAGGGTAACTTTAAAAAACATTAAAAACTCCTTTTATAGGTCATTGTGAACTGCCTAGGAATATTGGACTCTAATACAAATCTCTAAACCTCGACTACCATTTAAGAAGAAAAATAGTCCAAATTCAACCTCCTACACCTTTTCACTGTACCATAAACAGAGGTGTTACTCATCTTCTTTGAGTCAGACATCTCTGTGAGCTCAGTCATATAATGCACTGATATAGAAGATACACCACCTACTTCATCTTGCTCAGCACTGTACACACAGGGAAAAAACTCTGAATTTGAGAGCCTCCTACCAACAACCCTTCAGTGTCTTCAAATTACAGTCCACACTAGTGATAAACAGAGAGAAGGAAGGCAAGGACTCACCCTGCAATCAAAACCAAGTTTGCAACCTGGCATTAGCACTCTGACAGTTCATCATAACCCACAGAATCCATATAAATGTATATTCACACGTTTCCCATTTTTAAATGCATAATCAAAACACTTTCTAGTGCTCAATACTTCACCTCATGCCAGGAGTACTTCACAAAGCAATTTGTGGCATTTTGGAGGGGTTTTGTGCAGATCAATAAACACTGGAGTTCAGTTACACTTAATTTCAAAAGGTCAGCAAGCCTTTTACATTTTTCCAGAAAATCAACTGTGCTTAAGATCTTTATCTTGTTAAAAAAAAAAAAAAAAAAAAACGTACCTCACTCCATGCCTGTGACATAACAAGGTTTTAGCAATTCTTGATATTTGGCACTACACATGAAAGCTATGTCCAAACTACATGTGAACTTTAGGAAAAAGTTGACCCTTTAAGCCCACAGGAACAACAAATACTTTTACAAACTTACAAAGCAATTGCATAAGTAATCCGAAGGGAAGAACCACCCATATTTGACTCGAGGAAGAATAATTAGAATTATATCAACTATATAAGAAAGAAATATAACTATATCAGAATTTTTTCAGTATCATACATCTGATCTTCAGCTCAATAAATTGTTACAGGTAAGACTGAAACTCTTATCAGGATGAATGTTCTCTCATGAGTTTTGTAAATTCCCCAAAACATAGAGTAACCTGATGCCAAGTGTAACCATGTAGGAGTAATTCCTATATTTCTGAAAGACAGCAAAAAATATCCTCTGAAGATAAACCATGGAAATAGACGTTTCTGTCACCATTAAGTCTCATACATTATTAGATTACAAGGAACAGGAAAAAATTGAAAGTACTTTTAAAAGCTATGCAAGGTCTTCAGTGAAAAGATCAGTACAATTCAAACTTATTTGATGAGTAGCTAATGCATGGATAACTGAATGTAGGGCAAATATTTTTGCTTTCTACTGTGGTTACGGACCTAAGTATGAAAAACCTCACAGAAGGTGAGGCTTTTTGTACAGCAGACTGGAAGAAAATGTTGTAGAATAATCCATTTAAGGAAGGAGGACATAATGAACTCTTTCCTTCTTTTTAATAACATTTTTATTTCACCTAAAGGTCTGAGAAGAAGTCCATAGCTGCAGTGCCAAGCATTCTGCCATTGTGGATGTGCCTCAGCCTGTAGAACTGGGTTCTTTTACCCTCCATTCACATTCTGCAATGCTTTATATGAAAGATGCTTGCACTAAAATATATATTATTTTATTGAATAATAAAATGTGATTACCAGGTAAAAGAAGCTCTCAGCACTGGCAGAGCAGCTCTCAATCAACTGGTGCCTGAATCTGTATCCTAACTACAAATGCGCTTTCTTACAATGAGCACAGTTAGAACTCTGAATCTGCATTTCTCAGCTGGTCACACTATTGAAAACAGGACAGACCAATCCCAGATATAAGGGTACATACCCATGTCTTTAGGCATTGAGAATTTGGACTCCTCCTAATTAGGAATCTGGGGGATTATAATTCAGGTAAAATGTAGTGATCACTTCCATCCTGAACCTGTCAGAACAGCTGCAGCCCACAAGGACAAAGGAGCCCAGAGCAAAGGGAAGAAGAAGAACAAAAGGCAGTCTCAAGCTTTCAGGGGACAGTCTGTGCAACAATCTCCTGAAAGACTGTGGGGCACTCCCACCTTGGAACAATCATTTGTCTGGAGGGAATATTTCACCACTATTTGAGATCAAGGAGATGAAGGGTGAGGGGGAACCATGACTAATGGACCTAACTAAAACAGCCTCATAATAGAAATGTTCTTATGGTGCAGGGAGAACACCCATCACCCTACAGAGGACCTGCAACTAAGCCTGTTCTCACATGTTTTTCAGAATAGGGATTGATTTTAAAAAGTGTTTTGCTTAAAGCAGGAGCTTAAGCAGTAGAAAAATCAATAGAAACATTTATCAGGAAAAGAAAAAAATCAGTTACTTCTGACTCAAAATGAACACTGTGGGGAAAACTAGGTTCAGAGTGCATCCTTCTGTTCAAGCAGAATTAGAATTTATAGTGGAAAATTGTGTAATACAATTGGCTAACTATCAGCACATCTTTAAACATGAACCTAAAATCTCCCTATAAATAAAATGCTATCAAATTTTAACATTTCCACAAACACACACACAAAAAAACAATCAGTAAACTCTGTGCTGGAGATAACTGTTATTTAGCTGGTAAATAAACAGTAATTACAGTCATTTCAGCTTTGTTTGGGGATTAATACAACTGATGATGAGATGTTTACAAGACTGTAAAAATTGATTTTTAAGAAACATTTGTATAAAAATAATAATAATTACATTAGTACATGCATATGCCTTGAATACACATACACGCAACTTACAGTGAGAGGAAATCTCCTGTAGTGTGAACAGACTGGTGAAAAAATGCTGATACCCCCAACTTTTTTTGCTAATTCCTTCAGTTACACCTCCTGAAGTAACTGGCCTGAGGTCATTAACAAACCTTGGACACCTGCAGGTTACAGCACTGGGCTCACCTCTTCAGCAGGCCTTCCCTAGAGGATCACAGGTGAGCAAGGTTTGTGCTGTTGAGTAGATTCCCTGGAAAAAAACAATGTGGAAAAAAAACTACACTTCAGAAGCTGAGACATAACAGATATTCCCTTGTAATGTTGTAATGTAATGCTTGCAAATGTTTATCTCTTCTGTCCAGAAGAGTTTCAGAGACAGAAATGACAGTGCAAACTAGAGATAAACCTACCCATTCTCCATCTGGGCATCGGTGGAAAAGTGCCACCAAAAGCAAACCACTTCTTGTCCATAATGCAGGAAGGACACTGACCTGTAAGATGAGCCCAGAGGAGAGCCACCAAGTTCAGATCAGAGGATAAAGCACTTTTCCTATGAGGAAAGGCTGAGAGAATTGGGATTGTTCAGCCTGGAGCAGAGAAGGCTTAAGAGTAACCTAATGGCAGCTTTCCAGTCCCTGAAGGGCAGTTATAGGAAAGATGGGGTACAGCTATTTACAAGAGCATGAACTGACAGGATAAGGGGGAATGGGTTCAAATTGAAAGAGACTAGGTTTAGATTAAATATTAGGGAAAAAATCATTTACTGTGAGGGTGGTGAAGCACTGGAACAGGTTGCCCGGTGAAGTTGTGGATGCACTATCCCTGGCACCGTTCAAGGTCAGATTGGACAGGGCTATCAACAACCTGGTCTAGATGGAAATGTTCCCTGCCCATGGCAGGGGGTTTGGAACTAAATGATCTTCAAGGTCCCTTCCAACCCAAACATTCCAAAATTCTATGATTCTATGATTTTCTATATTTTCCGTGCTGTTTTAGGTGTGTACATACTGGCACAGAGCAGGTAGCACAAGGCAGTCATAAAAGCCACGCTGTGCTTTTTTGCACAGGCCAGAATGGATATCATTAGACATGGATTAGGATACAACAGAGGTTAAAAGCTACAGAACAGTTAGACAAAGAGGTCCTACCAGAACTGTACAGCTGGGTAGTACAGAATTTTTTATCAATCCTCAGAAACCTTTTATCACCATTCCTCTGTCAGAAATTGGGTTTTTTTCAAATTTCTCTAGCCTCCTTTCTTTACATTTATTTCCCAGCAGTCCTGTTCCTTATACTGAGATACATGGAAATGATGGAGATGGGGCACTGCTGTCATATCCAGAAAGCACAAGACAGGCAAAGGAGTCTGCCCAGATGAATGTTACTCTGTGAGCAGAAATTTCCACTTGACCTGAGAATCATATTGTTTTCATGCCCATACGTCATTATGTTTTCATTCTCCCATGCCATAATCAGCAGATGGACATTTCCCAGTCTCCCTGAGGACCTCACATGCCTGCCTGACATGCACCCATAGGATTGCTGTCGACCAGGCAGAGCAGCAGCAGCAGCCATTTCCACTTGAGAAATACAGCACAATGTGGAGTTCAGTGATTAATGAATGTACTACTGCAGAGAGCAAGGGACCAGTAAGTTCCTTTCCTCCTCCTCAGGTGTAGTCCCTCAGCTCCCATCTCCCACTAGCATGTATGTTGGCCCTGTGTCGCTCTATTTCCAAAATTAGTTGCCCAATTAATTTTGATTGTGCAATAGTTTCAACAGGAGAGTTGCCTCTTTATATCACAGGAGTCCACAACTTGGCCCTTTTGTTCTGTCTTGGGAGACATAGGTTTGATTCTTCCACCTGCAGAGGGAATTAAAGTTAGGAGTAAGATCTCTATATGTATATGGGATGACTATAAGGTCATCCCATAAACACAAGAAGGGGGCACTGGCATCATCACTTTGGTTAAACAAAGGGAGAGCACCAGTCCCTGCTGCTTTTTTGTTTTGTGGAGTGGGGAAGAAGAAAAAAGGGAACACATTGATGTCTGACCTCAGGGCATTAAGACACTGAAATCCCCTGGGGATCTACCTGAAGGTAGATTGTATTTTAAGAAAAGCAGTTTAAAGAACAAAACGAAAAGTCCAGTATGTTCCTCATATCCTGTAATCACTGCCAGTACCTAGATGCTGATGGCTTCATTCTCAGGACTATTGCCTTGAGAGTAGAAGTGATGAAATTACATACAACTAGACAGATTTTGCTGTCCCTCAGGATTTTCCCCATAATTCAACATCTCTCTCCAGTAATGCTGCAAAAATATAATGGGCTTTTTCATCTGCACAGACAAATGGGTAGTCTCAATACAAATAGTAATCTGACATTTGCAGGGCAGGATCATGTCATGTTTGACTGAATTTTGATAGGCCTTTTCATGTACTACTCTTGAGCAAACCTGGTAATCAAACAGATGGAACAAAATGAGCACTTACTGACTAAACCAGTGTCGGCCTCTCCACAACCCAACTGTGTTCACATGGCACAAAAAACCAGCACAACATTAATTCCCTCCTGTTCCCCTCAATAGAAAGAGACTTGGAGCATTTTCCAGTATACAGGGGAGAGCACTTAAGAGGTCAAACTCATCCCCATTATACTGATGCCAGTTCCACAGCAGCAGCTGATTATAAGGAGAGTATTTATCTGAGAACAGAATGTGGTACTGCTCTCTTCTTCTATTTAATTTCAGATAACATTTATGGTAAACAGAATGAAAAAATAAGGGGTTCTTTGCTGTAACAATCCCCAACATCCAGCTATGCACTCCAAAGATAAATATAGGTCTAAACTTCCTCCCCAACTTCAAATTAGCCCCAAAATAAAGCATTAATTTTATGACACTCTTATGCAAAAATTAGGAAAAGATGGCCCCAAAGATACCAAGCACATATCCCTGTAAGATGGTTCACTCATATTTAAGAGGCCAGAAACACAAATCAGTTTTACTGAATACAGGGCCAATTATTCACAGCATCAAAATTAACATAATTAACATTATAATGGATTTCTTCAAAAGGGAACTAGTATAATAATTACACAAGGCATTCTAAATGGGAAACAAAGCCAACTACAAATTTCAGAGGTTATTTTATGCAAATACTGTAGCTGTAGCATTCTGACAATCCCATTGTAAGCTCAACTGTCCACTTCTGATACTATGAATAATTGCATACCCATTTATTTCTAATAACCTGTTATTTATGTGCAATTTCTTTTGTCCTTCTAAATGCTAGGAACCCACTTAGAGAAACCACCTACATGACGACTTACCAATTATCCTTATAAAATGTTGCTTTGCTTAGGATTAGCTACACATATAATTAAATGCCAACTAACTGTTGTGTTCATATAAGTTAGCAAAAGTTCGTGAACCCAGCAATACAATGTTGTGTTTAATTCTAACAACTATTTCTAAAAGGAGGTAAATTATATATAATCACCCCAAAACAAAATAAAATTGCACTCAGTTGGGCATTAAAAGATTAGTGAGTGCAGGTATCAATATTTAATGCACATATAAGTGCCATTTTCCAGACCATCCCCAAACAAACTCATTTAATGCTTCACTCTTACAGTGCACCAATATTGCAGCCACTCTCCCATGTTCACCCATGAGCAGCTCCATGATGCCATGCATTTAGTCACCCTGCTCACCTCAGGTGACACTGACATTTCACAAATTGTGTGAAATGAGTTGGCAAGTTGTTCTATTGCATCCATGCTGTGGGGCTCTGCTTTCCTCTGGGTCATACTGCTGACTATCAGTGTCACTCAGAGGGGCTGGCTCTTGCTGATGTGGGTCCTCAGAACTGCAGTAACTATAATTCCCAGAATGGAGCTGACTCTTGCCTGGCTAGTTTGTTCATGTCTATTCACAAACCACCCAGCAAACATTCAATATGGTTTTTTTCCAAGATCCTTTTGATGAGCTCCTTTAAGCTCATCATAAAACTGCTGCAGCAGTAGCTCCTGTGCCCAAGTCACTATGCCTGGTACTGCCTCAGGGGACAGCGCAGCAGCTGTGGGGTGCTGTGGGACCTGCCAGGGAAATGATACGCTGCCAAAAGCAGGTTACAGCAGGATTCAGGAGCAGGATTCAGTCCTGGAAGCCTCCACATCTTCTGAAAGACTTCAGCATAGCTCTACCTGAGCTGGATTGTCGTTTCTTCCAATCCTCAATGATTTAATGCTAGACTTTGAACAGCTTTCCTTCTGAAGCAAATTCAGGCTACTTCTGTTATTTTTATTCTGGAGGGTCTGCCATGCCAGCAAACAGCTTTATATTTACAGCAGTCAATAATGATACTTATTCTGTTAATTACATAGTCATCTTTCCATATTCATGCATTTTTCTTCTCTTTTGGTGCCCTTGGGCTTCCAGCAAACAATTAATTTGTGGACAAAGCACTTGTATGGTTCTCAAATAGTAAACCATTCAGTACATGGACAGTGAAAAACGACACAAGGGAGACCTGGAGGGCCTGACCAGAAGCTGTCCAGAAACCGTGAAATCACCCATGTATAAAATACACTGTCTGTCTCTTGTGCTTCACATTGCTGAGTTAAAATGGCTACAGTCAGGGCACAGGGCCTGGAGAGGCACAAAATAGCCTGCAAAAGAAATTAAGTGCCACAGAGACATTTGGACTTGATAAGAACAGAAGATTGTTTACAGCCTTATTTACTCCTGACCATGAATATTGTGCTTTGTGTACAACAAGGACCTGAGCAAACCCTGGCACTCCGACACATTTGTTGCTCTGCTGAGACTCCGGAGGGCACAGACACTTCCCATTGGCACCATTGGGCAGGTGGCTTTCCTGAGGCTTTCAGCTCCAAATTATGATCTCCAGCCATATGGAGAACACACTCAGCAAACACATACAGCCTTCAGAGCTGATCTCCCTCTGTACCCTCTTGTTTTTATGTGGTCCTGTTCCCTCACATGCCCCCACACCATGTTTTTTCTCTCTCTGACAAGAACAGAGTCACGCTTTACTGCTAGAAAAACACTTGAGAGTTTGAGTTTGGGATTCAGACAGAATGGAGAACCGACTGTGGTTTTCACCACCAAGTGACCATTGCTCACCCCAGGCAGGGTGGCACCCTCAGTCACCAAGAGTGAGAACAGACTCCCAGTTGTGTTTGCTCCAGCTCCAAGAGCTAAGCTGCTTTTTCAAACATGGAGAACAACTTCTCTCACCCTTAAAAGCCAGTCATGTAGCACCAGACAGCCCAAGAGAGAAAGATCCTACAGCAGCAGAGCCCCAAGGCAGTGGGCTGTGGCAGCCATGGAGTTTTCCCACTGCTCCCAAGGCAAGGAGAGAGGGGGTTCCCACTGCAGCCTCCTCTCAGCATGGCGAGGGCCCTGGGTTCACACCTGGCATATCACTGCCAGGTGTACCCATCTGGTTTTTGCAGGGATGGAGGTGCACGGAAGCCCAGCCTCCACAAGGTCTCACCACATCTGCAGAAGTTCTTCCAATAGCTGTCTGTGAGAAATAAATGAGAAAGACAGAAGATTATAAGTGTTCTATTTTTAGTTGTTTTTTGGGTTTTTTGGGTTTTAACATTTATTGGGATGTATGTCTAATGCATAAGATTAGTATTTCATTTTTTCCTCTGAGTATAAATACATTGCCTATGGATATATCAGAAATACACAATAATGCAACTATGAATTATTTACCTGCTGGGACAATGCTAACGAGAATTCTAGCAATGAAAATGGCTTCACTGGCTTGTAAAATATAAAACAGCAGGGAACTCACTGGAGACCCCACAAGCATATGTCAATAAACTTAAATTATTCACAAGTACACAAGCCTCCCAAGATGCCAACTTCCCACCCCCCTTTCACTTCCTGACTATTCCTGACTGCCTCATATTTTGAGCAAAATCAAAGACTAATTTTCTGTCTTCTAAGCCCATAAAGTTTTTGCAGAAGCCAAATAATCATATGAAAAACATTTAGTTCAGATACAAACTGAAAATTTTATTGGCTAATACTTCATATATCCAACTGACATGCATTGCAAAGTGCAATAGCAATACAGGACAATTGCATCTAAGACCATAAACACCTGAATGTAAATGGCACTTTGAAAATGAAATTCTACCAGAGTGCTCTAGCAATGCGCTCAGACACAGTACTGATACAGTGTGCTCTCATTCAGAATGTTGCTGCTCTTTGTTTCTCTCCTCTACATCAATCCTGACAATATTAATATCTGTAACAATCACTAACTACTCTCATTTTGACACTTCCAGTGTACACTGCCAAGCTCTGCAGTGAGTTACAAGTAAAACAGAAGGTGTTAATCCCCACCAAAGGTCCTTCAGCCAAAATTCAGATCAATTTTTGGACTTTAACAAAAAAAAAAAAAAAAATTAAAAAAAATTAGAATACAGGTCCAGGAATCTGTTGTCATAAAAAAGATTGTGATTGTTGTATTTCATGTCCCTCATCATTATAAATCCATTTGGCACCCTTTATAACAGCCTAGACTCAGAAAAAATTATTTGATGTTCCTGTAGATGTCATATGTGCCCTGTGCTTTTACATCACTTCTATTGTAATTCAACATTAATTATCTTTCCAATTAATGTACTGCATAATGCTGATTAATTGGAATATGAAATGCTCGCATTTACAAATAAGAAAATTGAGCTCAGCTCTGTCTGCTTTAATCCCATTTTACTTTTATTATAATTCAATACGAGAATTCTTCTCCTTCTTGGCTGAGTTATTGACATCCAAACACACACAAGGGAACTGTCTTCTGCATAGAAAAGATACATTTATTCTTTTCTTTTCTAAGAGAAGACCTCCAATTTCTTTTTCAATAACATTTAGATATACTTTCTTGCCTTATGATCGTTACTGAATAGTTCATAAGGAAAACTGAGGTGACAGAAGTACTAATAGAAGAGCATTTACCAATTACCATAAATGTAGACATCCTAAATACCTACAACTGCTGGAAAATGGCAAGTGTGAAGCAGATAACAAATACAGAAAGAAGGTGGTATCAAAACTGTGGTCAAAGAATGGAAAACACCCTCTTATTTAGAAGCTAAATGATCCAACATATTCCTCAAATGTTGTGTGTCAAAAATACCATTCAAAGTTTTACTGCTGAGTACCATAATGAAAAAACATAGAAGTTAAAACATAGTGTATAACATATAGAAATGGAAAATACATATACAAAATAGCTTCCTGTATTTATGATGGAAAGACTATATCCTAATAACAATGAGGAACTTAATTTTACTGTTTGCTTGTTTTAGCTGCTGTCAATAGCTACAATCTTTGTGAGCCCCTGGATCTGACCTGGTGGATAATGCCACCATCTCAAAGCACCTCACAGCTCTTTTTCATCGTGCATGTGCTTGAGGAAGGTACAAATTCTCCCTTTCTCCAGTGGCATTAGGTCTAGCTTTCTTCCTTGTAACCCCAGCACAGCATTTTTAACAGAACTAAACCTGTAACACACAGAAAGCTGCAAAAAATCAGCTGATCCTCACACTCACAAATCTTATATTCATTCTTTAATGCCCATCACTAGCTGGCAATTACATGTGAATATGCCCTGGGAAGAATGTGCAGATCACACAGAAGACATTTTAGAACGTCACATACAAAATATTCCCTCAGATAGCTAAACAGCCTCATTTTAAATAACGTTGCTGGTCAAAAGGTCTATTTTCAAGAAAATGTTTAAGAGCAGTCTATTTAGCATCTTGAGACAGGATTTCCTCTTGAAGTGTTCTGGAATATTTCACTGAACTTTTAGTGCACAGGCTAGCTGTTACTGATCTATCAGTAATTCAGACAACCTATTTTAACAGGAAGTAGTGCTCCTGCTTCAACATCAACCTTGACCAAAGCCTTTTGAACTTATTTTTACTAATTGCTTAGCAACTTTTACTAATTGCTTAGCAACGATCTTGACCCACTGCTGCAGCAGGTACAGCTGAGGCAAATAACAATGGAATGCTGATGCTTTATCCAGACACTAGGTAAAGGTTATAGGGAACCTCAGATACATTTAAGATAGCTTTAGTGGCCAGAAACATTCATTGGCTTGGTATTAACCCATTTCATTCTGATACAGCTTGATTTTGTGATTTCTATTTAGCTCTTCCATGAAGCAACTCTGGGCCCATTATCCATGTATTCTTCCTCCAAGCACTTTTTCCCTTGGATTCCTTTTCTTCAGAGATAAAGAAATGTCTCTGGTGAGAAAAGCAACCAGCTGCCAAAGACTGGTGCTTAACTAGCCCCTCAAGGGAAAACTGCAGCCTAAATAGACACCCTTTTATGAGGCTGTTCAGTGTTAAGTCATCTTGCGCACATTGGTCTTCTGGCTCCACCAAAGCACAGTCATTCTGTTCTGGACAGCAACAGCTCAAAGCTCTCAGGCAGACATCCAGGAAAAGTCCATAACCTGGCTCTGAGATCACATGTACTACTCTTAAGCATAAAGTAACCCAAGCAAAACCAGATAAACGATAACCCAGGCAAAGGCTCCATTTCCAATGATCTCAAACAATCAAAGGAAAGAAAAAACAATATTTCTGAAAGGGAGAGAAGATTTTCACCACTGAGTTCCTTTACATTTTTTTTGTTAAATTGAACAGTACACAGAAAGGAACAAAATGCAACTACAAGACTTTCTGAAACTTCATTTTACACTATGAACCTAGAAATTAAAATTATATATGAATCCCATGAACTTAGAAATTAAGAATCTAAATGACACTTCACAATTGCTTTAAAACACTTTTTGGAAAATCACTTCCAACCTACTGAATATATTTCCTATTATTTCAGCAGGTTTAATTATTGCATATATATTCAACACAAGATTGTACCAGAAATAAGAAATCAAAGCTAAAAATCAGTGTTAAAAACACAGGAGGCCAAATCTCTACAGGTTGTTTAAGAGTCCAGTGGCCTTCAATGATACTAATTGCACAAGCAAGGACTGTTTGTGTAAATTAAGCCAGCAAAAACAGGTTTGCAAACCAGACGGATAATCAAAATTTTTAAACTGGATGTTGTCCTGATTTCTGTTTTATTTCATAGAAGTGAATGAAAACCAGCCTGAACATTATAGGGTTTTTTTACAAAGGATGTTCAGGCCTTGCAATACACATCATATTTAAATTTCACTCCCAGCTTAGCTACTTCTCAGCACACTGTAAATTTGGCCACCAAATTCTGATTCTGAGCTTCAGTGAAAATATTCTTTCAGTCTTCAAAAATCTTGACTATAAAGAAGAGGAAATTAGTACCCTTTACTATAACAACAAAAGTATAAAATTTAAAACAAAAGACTAACTTTTCTCTCTTATCATATTTAAGAATAATTTTTTTCCTGTAAGAAAAAAAAATCTGACAGAAGAATACACACATTTGTTTTATGTTTGTTGTCTCCTATAGAATGTGGGCATAAAGCAACCATGGAAAGTTACTGGTCTGCCTTCATAGCTCTGGCATATACCTTGTACAGCTGCAGAAGACTAGAAAAGGTGACCAGCAACTGTGACACCAACCCAGAAAGCTCAGAAGTGTGGCTTTTAACTGCAAGAGCTTTGTTTGTTGCATCTAGATGCTGCTCTAAGCTGCAGTCTACCTTTAATCTAGATTTTGGAGAGCCCACAGTTGGGGATTGTCTGAGGTTCTAGCCTGATCCATGGCTAAAAAACACAGATCAATCTGTGGAGCATCTGGATTCTGTGAGTTGACTGTGGTCCATATGCAATCCCAAGGGTTATTGAGAAAACCCAAGAAGAAAGATCTGTGGAGGCACTCTGCCTACAGGCTATCCCCAGTAGCCACAGAAGCCAAGATAAATCTCTTCTTTGCTTTAGCTGGTGCTTAGTGCATACCACAATGGAGGGTGTGCTACTTGTAGGGCACTTCTGCTAATCATATTGTATGGGGCTGTACTGAATGGTACTGGCCCTTGGGATGAAATCAATTCAATTGAGATTCCTGAAGCACTATCATGGTGTTTCTTAAACAACACCCAGATTTGTTAATGAAAATTATGCATAAATATTAACCATCTATTGATCCAAATTCCCGTCTGCCCAAGACAAGGAGCTACCATGCACCGCTCTGGCAAAAGACAAACAATTTTACCTTTATGGAAAAGAATCAAGCCAACAGCACCATGAGTCTCCTGAGCTTTAGCACTCATTGGCTGGTAAGTGTGCCTTCCTGCAATAGCCTGGATCTGCTCAGCTGTTGGCAAGAATCCAAAGAATGCTTGGATCTGCTTTACACAGGCAGTCAGGTTCTGAAAGCAGTACAATGAAAACAAGATGTGCAGTATGCTTCCTCTGAAGAAGAGAGTTAGTCACTTGGGATGTGCATTGAGATTGGTAGCCCGTTGAGATTTCATTTACCATTTTCTGTGTTGCATTTCTGTTTTCTGGAGCTCCGCTTCTGTATAGCCGGACTCAACTTGATTTTGCTCTTTCAAAAACCTGTGCCATTTTCTCTTAATTTCAGTAGATTTCAAGGAATGGACTCAGATGTGTTTTGACTGTCAGTAAACAGCATCTGCTTTACCCCTTTAACGTCTTCATATATTATGATCACAGTATTCTGACTTTCAATGTGTTTGTTCCAGGTGACTGCAGGATCAAAACAGGATCCCCAGCTGACTAAAGAAGAGAAAAAAGCATTGGTGTGACTTTTCTTTCTTACTGGGTACTTTTTTTCTGTAGAACTGAAGAATTGCCTTCTGTTGTCTGTTACATTAATGCAGACAAAAAGAACAGCCCGTCCTTTCCGTGGCACTATCTGTACAAGAGAACGACAGGGGCTTCCTCCGAACATTTGTAGGTAAACAGTTTCTACACATAAACATGAATTTCACTATGTGCTTCCCTCCATAACACTACTGTCATGTAAACGTCTTTTAACAGACAAAGCCTGACATCAGCCTAAATCTAAAATATGGGTTGCTAGTTAGGTATTTGGCCTAATGTAGAGAAACAGTAAAGAAGCAAAGTGCCATTTCACTAAAACTTGGAACCAGCACCATATCCTCTAACACTAACTGGCAGAATGTTGACCCAATGCCATTATCCAGCTGTCATACAATTCCCTCACCCTTTGCTGGAAGAGCAAATACCCAGGAGCAAAGCATCTTTTGGACATTCTTCCCTTCAGCTGCCTCCTGTATTGTGACATAAGGCCATCAGGAAATTAATTATGGCACAGCTGTTTTCCCACTGGCCCTGTTCATTTGTTTTTAAAATACTTTTTTCTGTCGATTTTTCAGCTACAATCAGTATCTGTAAAAATGCTGATCTGTCAAGAATCCTGAAAAGAACTCATCCCTGGAGCTGTAATCGGGGATGCTTGGCACATTGTTATGGAAATGGAAAAATGAAACAGCTGTATCTTTAGGGTTTCAAAACAACACTACTATCTGCAGTGGGAGAAAGAGGTCAACAATTTTAGACCACTTGTTTACCCTGGCAACCAAAGTGAGAGTATAACCAAACATTTTGCAATCAATAACACACTGGGAGCCATAAAATATTTTATTAATAAAGACATGCAGAACAAAATTATAATGTAATCATAATAAGGACCTAATCAACACTTCTAAGGTTTGTTTATGTCATGAAGCAACTGTAGAAACAAGTAACTGGAAAGACTGTAATATTGTCATTGACTACTATCCCATAACTACCTGGGACCTGGGAAATAGTAAGGAACCATTCACCAAAATCCTGTCAGGAAAAGCTCCTTTAGAAAACCAGACCTGTTACAATCATCTCCTGTTTTTCAATAATTTTCTTGAAATCCTTAAGAAACTATAATCCTCAGAGAAGCATAAACACTTCTGAAAACACATTATACACATTAAATATTTTTGTCAGATACGATTTATTTTTTTCTTGCCTCATGCAGGAAAAAATAACAATAATGCATGGAAAAAAATCTCTATCCCCTAACCAATTATTCATTTCATCTGTGTATCTTGGAAGTGCTAAGTTTGGAAATGTTAAGTATCTGCCACTGCTCAGTGACCAAGTAACAGAAACATTGAAGTTTTAACCTTATGACTCTTTGCAAGGAGACAGCCAATGTCCCAGAGACACTGCTGCCACATTCATTCCTATCATGACTGGGCACAGAAAAGATCTGCATAAAAAAGGAAATCGTAACACTCCAGCAATTTCAGAGCACAGCAACAGCTCTACGTATGACCTTGCTTATGTCAATTCCAGCACCCCTGAGGCTAAATTGTAAAAACTGTAAATTGTAAGGGCTGCTAAGAGAGCCCAAATAGCATGAGACTCCCACTGTCTCCAAGTTGTTTTCCCTCAGTGCCACCTGCTTGGGTGCAAAAAAGGGATATGGTCCCAGATTTAGTCTTGCACACTGATACTGTCAGAGAGATGAGGCCTGTTCTTGGAAAAACAAAAAACCCACCGTACCTTTTTCCTTGAAAACAGACTTGGGGAGGTAATTATAATTCAGATATGTTATCAAACTCCTTAGAAATGGAATCTATTTTATCCTTTCAGAATTAAACAGAACCAGAAGAGATAATGTGTTTTTTACACAGGTGCAGCAATGATTGGTGAGAGTTGCCTGTGTGAAAGAGCCCCTAATCAGAAGGCATTAGTCATCCAAAATTATATTCTTTCCTATATCAGGAGAAATAGCCTTAGTTGCTGCATGGCTTGATTTTAATAACTTTTGTGCAGAAGTGCAGGAAAGAGAAAAATGTTTTAAATGGTTTGACAATTTCTTTTCACTAACCTGATATTTACCTGGATCTCCACATTTAATAAAATTAGTTCTGTGCTTACATGTATACTCTGGCCAGTAGTAAATACCAAATCATTTAAAAT
This sequence comes from Certhia americana, assembly GCA_018697195.1. Lineage (NCBI taxonomy): Eukaryota > Metazoa > Chordata > Aves > Passeriformes > Certhiidae > Certhia > Certhia americana. Next base: position 78,493,187 of record CM031859.1, read on the forward strand.
CTAGATAAGCCATTTCACACCTGCACCAAGAAACCCAGAGAACAAAATAAAACTTGACAGAGGTTTAAATAAGACATCAGAGCCTTCTCATTACTGTTGGGGGTTGGGTTGTTTTCTTATAGAATTTTTTCCCAGAAGTTGCTAAGAAGCTGATTGCTGGGTGCTTTTGGGTACTCATGGGTGCTTAGGAACAAACAAAGGGAGCAGCTAAGCGAGAGACAGGGTGGCACCGACTTCACTTCGCTCTGGGCAGGTTTTTTTGCTCTCGGAGGAAACTGCCAGGACTGCTCATCTTCGGGACGGCAGAGAGCTCTCACCATCCCTCACCTGGAGCTCAGCTCGGAGTGACCCACCACCATCTGTTCGTGTGTCCCCTGGGATTTCAGAACCTGTTCGCTCCCTGCCCTGTCGGGAGCTGCTGCTCCATTGCCCTGCACCCGCTGCTGCTTCAGTTTTGTTCGAGGTTTCCCCACGCTGTGTTCTGCACTCCCTGCCCAGCCGGGACATTTCTACAGCTCCAGCTACCGCTGCTGAACCTCGGATACATCTCGTCCCCTGGGACTGCTGCTCGTTCTGGTAGCTTGTGACGGTACTGAGGGGGGAAGGTGCCAAAGGAAACTAACTGGGTTGTTGTTGTTGTTTTTTTCCTCTCTAGTTCTGTTTGTTGTCAACACTATAGTTATTGTTGTTAACTTACCTTGTTAGACTAACTAGTAAAGAACTGTTATTCCTTCCCTCACATTGTTGCCTGAGACCCTTCAATTTTAGAATTATAACAAGTCCAGGGGAGGCTTCCATTTTTGGTTCCCTAGCAGACATCCCTGTCTTTCCAAACCGAGACAATTACAAAGCTTAATTTAGCATAGTAGTCCTCAAATGACAATACCAAAGTACTCAAACGATTATAAACAAAGTAATGTTTTCCATTAATGAGATCCTCAACAGCTGTGTAACTGTGACCTTCCTGACTCACTTATAACTGGAGGCAGAACTGACTCAACAATGCACTTAATATTTTTTTAATACATTCATAACATAGTCAGTGATAGAAAATGACAGGAGCTTTCCTGTCTTTTACAGAGAGACACATGTGAAGATTCTGGGTAGGAGGAAGGAATTAGCAAGAAACTCTGCTCATTCTGCTGAGGGAAGTGTCTGCCTCTCCCTGCTGCCCTGGGTCAAGGCTGAAGCAGAATCACTTATCCAATGTCACTGCCAGTGCATGTCCTCAGCTGTGCCCATAGCTGTGTCCATAAAGCATGTGCCAGAACAACTGCTAGAAGAGCTGTTCCCCCAGTCACCTGCATCCCTCCCCACCCTTACCCTTTGGAAGGCATCTTGCAGTAAAGCCTCTGCATACTGTATCCCATTCCAGCATGAGCCTGTGGCCAGTTCCAGGAGCTGTGCCATGGAGCCCAATGCTTCCATGACTCCCATTTGCCCCATTGCTGCTCTGCAGACAGCTGGCAGGACAGAGCAAGGGAACAGTGTGTTCAGCTTGATCCACAGCACCTCCCACTGTGTCCTTGTGAGGAAGTGATTAGAAGGCATCCCACGAGCCCCCATCACTTCCCACAAGTGATGGAATTGTGGAGCTGCCACTGCCTCCTCTGGTGAGTCCCATGTGAATCCAGCTGCCAGATGCACTCACATGGAAAACACAGTGCAAACAGCTCATGCTTTTAGTGGAAAGTTATTCCCAGAAAGGATTAAATTCCACCCTATCTTACATAAAGGGCTTCAGATGCTTGGGTGGAAGCAGCTGATACATTATATGTATCATGTATATATGATGTCATTTATACAGTAATGTGTATAAAACACGTACACATTATCCCGTGTCTTATAATACATTTGTCACCTAATATCATGCTTTTATATAAGACACTGTGCGATGGATATCATTTATATCACTCTCCTGTTTACGTACAAATCCACGCTCACATCTGCTAAGACGTGCACAAAAGCAAATTTCATTTTAACAAAAAAGCTACAATTGATAAACTTAAAATTCCCAATTTCTACATTCCCTACTAGCTTCTCAACCATGAGCCATCCCTGGGAATTACTGATTCCTGAACATCCACTGTCCTTAATACCTACTTCATCAATAGTCCTTTGCATCAGTTTCTCTCTACTACACACACCTGATTTGTGGAAAATCTTTAGTATAGTCAGACCTTGCTGTAATTTAACCTTCATAATACTTAACAAGTAAAAGGAATGAGGATAATACAGCTTTAAGAAACTTCAAAAAGCTTTTTGAATGGTCTCAATACAAGCTCCTTCATCACACGTGTTCATGACCATCTAAGCATGGCAAATGCCAAAGAGTTTGAGCCCAGCACAGAAAACACCCAAGAAGCTGGAAGAGGACGCCAGACATCAAAGCCCCTTGGCTCAAGAGGGAAAGAGATCTGCAGACTCATTTTTATTTCTGCCTGGGGACACTATGGCTTGGTGGGTTCAAGTGTCACATCAAGGGACAAGAAGGAGCCCAGCAATTTCCAGTTCCAGGCCAGGGCTGTAATCTTTCCTTTTCATTCTTTTTCCTCTAGTCTTGCCTTTTTTCACCACAATTTGCAAGCTATAGGAAATTATGCCAAGAAATCTATTTAGCACAGTTTTAAAATGCAGAAGTAAATATCCAAATGGGAAAAAATTCCAAAATATTTACCTGCAGATTGAAACCATGCTGCACTGCACAAATGTACCATTTTCTCTCCCTCCTGCTTTCCCATTTCTTCTGTGAAACCTTCCATGCAAGCTTTTCCACCAGAGTGCCTACCAAGTAAAAAGGTGCTGCATTCCTCAACAAACCATGGGCAGCTGTGTACCTCCTTTCCTACTGAACAACTGGCAGTGGTCTTTAGTAAAATATTCCCCTGCTGAGCTACCACAAACTGACCTGAACAGTGTGAGATCCCTTTTTCTTTTTATCTACTCATCCTTTGCCCTGAGCAGGAGAGGTTTACTGACTTACTAAACCTCAGAGACAAACCGTATCTTGTCTCCATACCTGAACTCTTCCAAACTCTGTGAGAAGTAAAAGCCACTGGCTTTTATGATATGATATGACAAACAGCCTCTGTGTAGGGTCCAGCAGGACTCTGGGCCCAAACCTAAAGGGATTATGGGCTCCTTAAAACAAAGATGCATATTTCACATTTTGTGCCTGCTCCTTCCTTTATTTGCCCTCTTACAGTTCAGTGTTCTGTCTCACAGCTGCTATAAATTCACCCTAAACACCACAGGCATACTTTTTAAGCCCCTAAATAAACTACAGTTTCTTTTCAGATCAGAACTTGCCAACCAATGCAAATTCTATATGCTATATGAGACTCTGACCTAGCACCCTCTCTGGTTAGAGCTGCAACTGCTACAGTCATAATGCAATGAATTCCTTTCCTGGATCCATGTTTTCTCCAACAACCCTAAGCTTCTGCTGCTTGGGTTGATCCTCTTCACTTAAAGTCCTCAGAGCAGGAATTACTTTACTAAGAAATCCCACTGAGTACAAGCAATACTTGCAAAGTCAGCCACCAGGGAAAAGATAATTAGAAAATAAATCACCCTGTAAGAATGAGCAGCAAAAATATTATAACTAATCTTACAAAATACTAGCAGAGGGGGGAAAAAGCATCTTACAAAGAAAACAAAGTCCCTATTAAGGAAAATCTGAAGAGCCTTTATTTTGGCAATAAAGTCAGTCCCATAATAGGAGTTAAAAGCAATATGAATAATAGAAGACAATGAAAATTATAGGAATAAGAGGAATATGTGTTTACAAGCAGACCACGTGAATCTGCTTGTAGAAAGGGTTAGGAACTTATAGATAGGGAAGTAACAGAAGAAACTCTTAGTTTTAGAAAATGTTGCTATCAACACAAATTATTGCTCAGCCAAGGATGTTAAATTTCTGATCCTAGAGAAAAAGAACAAAGACTTAATAGAATTATGAATGGGTCTTTCTTTTTTTTATATACAAAAGGGGAGTGCCTTTTAGAGGGGAGAATAGAGCAGGAGATTCGGGACATCTGTACCTTCCAAGTACGTCAACCAATGGGGAAAAGGAAGATGGAGTCAGAAACTTAGGATAAAAAGGGGGCTGCATCCCCCAGCAATTTGAGAGACCCCATGGGAAATGCCCATGGCCTTTATTCGAATAATGTTACAGGACTCCTCTCTCTCTTTTTGGACATAAACCTCTGGCATCATGGATTAATTTTCCTGACACTTGGGAGACACAAGGATTATTTATTTCAGAGTAGCACAAACCTGAGTGCTCCAATGTATTCCACAAATCAAGCACACCAACTATGAAAAGCTTATACTCTTTATACAATATACAATTTAGCAATCTAAGGAATTAGTGTTCATTGCCTGCAAGTGACATAATTCCCTTATTAATTAGTCTTCCATTAGTTGATGATTCCCTTGCTTCTCAGCAATATGCTCAGTCTTTTCTTTTGGGTCAGCTGTTTTCTTCAGTCCATGGCCATGAGTCGGTGGTCACAATCTGCCCTTGCCATAAAGTACCTTTTACCCAGTCAGAGCTGAGTCTCTTTATCAGTTTCTTCCTTATCTTGGGGGTTCTGCTGGATGTCTCTGTCACCCGTAAATGCTGCATTCTTTGTGTACGCTGTTAGTTCTCCATCCTTCTCACCTGTCTTTATAAAATTCTCCTTAGTGTTAAAAAAGACTACAATATGATATTGGTTTCACATTTATGTATTAGTTCCTGCATTGATCATAAGTATTTAGATATAGCATCAGATATAACATTATTTAGCTGTTTGTCACTAATCTATCAGTTTAAGTATGTACTGCATAGCTTATAAAAGTAGTGTGGTGAATATATTATATTATAGGCCTTAGCTAAACACTAGGTGTTGAAATACCTCTATGTAACCAAACAAATGGTGTAAAGCAATCATGTTACCCTCATCCCCTTTCCACTGACTGAACTCTCCAAGTGATAAGATAAACATGACACAAACCAGAGGACAATTAAAAAATACCATCTTAAATTTAAGGAGGACATACTAAATCCTTATTGAAGGACGTGAAACAATAGGGTGGAGACATAAGGAGGAATAAAATATATTAGCTTGACACATAGGATGTCATGCTAGTAAGCCAGAGTGTGAGGAAGCCAAACAGAAAAATTCCTGTAGTATCAAAAAGTTCATGAGAATGTTTGAATAAGGTATGAAGTCCATGAATATGTATGTCCCTCAGCAATGTAACAGTATAAAGATAACACTGTCAGGGTACATTGGCCTGCTCTCTGGATAATCGCCAAAGACACCCTAGCGCTAGCCATTTTGTCCCTTCTTTTATCCCTTATTAAACTTCTCCAAATATTCTGAAGCATGAACTTTGTTTTTCACACTAGGCCTGAGACATGAGAAGCATATCGGGCCCATGACCTTAACAAGCCAATTCTACCAACAAGTCAATTGTTTTTCTAACGCCTGGCTATGATTCAGCGCTGGCCTGTTACTCGCTATCTGCCTCACGGATTAATCTCTTTTCCCATTGCTCAGGTCGGATATACAGCAAAGCCCATCCCTTCTTGGGAAGGTTTTTACACAGCCCGTATTTTCCAGCACTCGCCGCCGGGCGGCCCCAGCACCCGGCCGTGGCCAAGGCGGGGCCCTGCGGCCGCGGGGCGGCGGCGCCTGCGCTGAGCCGCGGCCATGGCGCGGCGCCTTGTGAGGGGGCTGCTGCTGCTGGAGGCGGCGGGGCTGCTCGGTGCCCTCCTGCTCTACCGCGCCATGGACCGCAGCCAAGGTGCGGCGGGACGGCCACGGGGGGCGGGCACGGGAGGCTCCTCCGCGCGGGGGCCGGCGGCGGTGCCCGCGGAGCACCGCGCCCCGCCCGGGTTGTGTAAGGGAATCCTGCCATGTGGGGTCAGGAGTTGGGCTGGAGTGAGTGCCGCCGCACACGGGTGGCTCGATGGGCGGACCCTTAGGATTTAACTCTGAGGAACGAGCTGCTGTTGGAGTTTTACAAACCCGCGAGCTTCGGGAGGCACCGCGCGACCATACCAGGAACAAATTCCTGCTCGGTTTTGTAGAAATAGCACCGGGCCAGCTAAGGATTTAAAAGGGAGGTTGTCCGCAGGTGAGGCAGGAATTGATCCGTCCTGTTGCTGGTGTTGAGCCCTTGCAGGGATGCCCCGGCTGTGTCTGGGTGTCGCAGCCTCTGCCATTTGACATTTCCCAGGCTGGGGACGGAGCCGGCATGCAGGAGGCGGCCAGCGTCGCCTCCCGGATTATTTAGCTTCAGTCCTTCGTGCCTCTTAGACTTAGGAGTCCCTGCCCAGGTAACAGAGCACCCATTATAATAAGCAAATAATAAGCGAAGCACCAGTTTGGTTACTAGAAGGAGGCTTGCTCTGCAGAGCAGCGGCCGTACTTTGCATGCAGGGCTCTGCAGGGTGGCTCTGTGTCCCTGCGGGAAAAGAGCCTGTCCTACTACCTGCGGGGTCACGGCCAGCCGAAAGGCAGCTGCTGCTTTGGCTCTTGTCCTCCCATCTCAGTAGTGACACCGCTTCGTGCCAAGTGCAAGCTGAGCTTCACCTACACATCAGTTTATATTTGTTTTCCAAGACCCAGATGATGTCGGACTGTTAAATTGCAGCCATCTTTGTAGTTTTGTTGGTTTTTTTATAAAACACACATAACAGAAACATGGAGATGTTTGCAGCCTGTTGTTGCAGCTTGGTGCTGGGCATTCGTGTTTGGGATTTTTTTCTTCTCTTTTTCAGTTCTAGGTCCTAGTTCTTATGTGCATTTGCATATTTTCTTCAATTGCAGTTCTGCAAGGTGCAGTGAGCTAATTTTAACAGCTCAGTGAACTCAGAGTGACGCTTTTACTGCTTTGTGTTAGTACTGAAATGGTTAACATCCTTTTACAAGCTGCTGTAAATAATTAAAATACCATAAGCCTGTTGTGATTTTTCTACTGGGTTTTCAAGAGAGGCCCATGGAAAGATTCAGTGAACATCTAAATCTGCACAAGGAAACAAACGGTGTTTTCCCTGGTTTTATCTGCATGTCAGTCTATGAGAGCCATGCAGCTTCCTGTGAATCTGTAGCCTGAACTTGGTTATCACAATTATGAGGGAGCTCAGAAAACACTGTGATGATGGGGCTGCACGTATGAGTAACCTGAATACAGTCTCTGAAATTATTTTTAAAAAATAAATTCCTATCACATTATTTAACGGTGGCCATAACTAAAGAGCTCAAAGAAATTTCAATAAAACAAATCGAGTTAGAAAAATAGTACATTTAATTATTCATCTTAATATATGCTAGGAAAGTAACTGATTTATCTTTCTTTTCAGATTTCAGATACACAATGCAGAAGAGGTTTCCATCAATTCTGGAAGGTGGGTGTGTAGTTGTTGTCTTCAGAAGGATGGCTGAAGCTTCTGTGGCATCTTAATACATAAAACTAATCTTAGGGTGGCTTAAAATTTTCCCCAGGAGACGCTACAGAAGTTTTTATTGTTAAGGCATGGCTGGAGTGTCAGACTTTTGGATAGAGACCTCAGAGCTGGAGAGTTTTAATACACTGAATAAAACTAGCAACGAAGGGGCTGCTCATCAGATATGTCTGACTTAGAGCTGACATGGATTTTCCTGTTTTTCAGTTTATTACAAATCTAATGAGTGGTCTGGAATTCATGGCATAAGGGAGAATGACCAGATGACATGGTTGAGCAGCAAGAACTGAAGTAAGAATGATAATATGCTTAAATAAAAAACTGTTTAAGAAAAACTATTTTTTAAATGTCCACATCAAAATGTCCAGTTCATCGTCTTGATTTCTTGCCTTTGTACTTGTTTTTCAGCCCTCTGTGCCTGAACTGTTTCTTCTTTTTGATGATGCTTTTCACATCCCTGTTGTGAAGCCACTTGTCACGCTCTATCTCCCACTGGATCTGTTTGACATCTGTAGGAAGAAAGATGAGAAATAAGGAGCTGATGGATACTTCTCACCATGATGTGGCTTACAGATGAATCATGTAAAAGTTAAAACTTGACCACTGTATTTATAAAAGTTAATAAAGTGCAAACTGCCTTTTCTTTTTTGAGAAAGCTGTGGGGTTTTACATTTCAAAAAATAAACTCTACCATCTCAAGAGTTTCAGACATTGCTTTTTATTTTACTAATGCTAGACACATTTGCGTTAGTAGTTTTTGAGTGCTCCTAACATTTTTCAAGTGACACCAGCAAGACTCGTAAAAGCTTTACAAAGCTTTATTCAACCAGCATGTACACTTGTAATTAATTAGAATTATTTTGGGAAAACTACTTTCTGCTTCACTGATACTGCAAGGAGATAGTCCAATAGGTCAGTATAGACAGCAATACCTTATGCCTTCCCTCCCCAAGGAATCAAGGACACTTTACCTGAGCAGAATTCACACAAATGCTTGACAAAGAGCATCCTGCCTGTCCCTATTTCCAGGGCCAACGACAGCCTCTCCCTCTTTTCTGAAGCCTTATTCACTCCACTACTCGTAGTTAATATTTAGCACTGGGCATCTCTCGTCACTGGAGAAAACTGTCATGTTTTTCTGATGTGAACTACTGTCCCTGCTGTGTGGTTTGTGACCCTGTATTCCAGTTAAAGGCTGTTCATCTTTTCACATACAGAACCTGAAGGGAGAGAAGTGAATTTCAGCATTTCAACTGCTTGCTACTTGCAGCATGTACTTACTTGCGTTATCTCTGTTGGCCATGGCGTTCATTCCAATATTGTCAAACTTAGACCCAGCATTTTCATCCAGCAGATAGCCAAACTTTAAAGAGAGAATTTTAAGTATTCTGTTACAAAGCAACAGGTAAAAAATGCTTGATCACTTTTTGTTTAACACTGATCAAACTCACCTCTTCTGCAGATGCGAATATGCCAGCATCTTGGAGTTTTCTCTTCCTTCCTCGGCTGGATCCTTCAAAAAAAGAGTATAATTATTAGGAGACACAACTAAAAGTTCCCAAAGACACTAAAACAAAATTTTACCATGTTTTACATTTTTAGAACTTTTCTTAATGAGATCATCTGGATTAGCTATGTTGGAAATCTTGGTTCCCCACTCCCCTAAAAGAAAAGGAAAAAATGTTTCCAACCAAGAATTAAATAGCAAAACTCTGTGCATCAGGTGTAACAGAAGCACAAACCATCAGTACAACTCCATCCTTCTTCAAAATTCCTCCTTTAATCCTCATCTCTTCAACAGCAGATTGTTACTCTGAATTATGCTGGTTAGGGGAAACCTCCATTTATGGTTTATTCAAACCTGAACCTAGATCTAAAATGTGATAATCTACTATAACAAATCCCTCTCTTCCAAAGGTTTTTGGACAATTTTATTTTTATTAAGCTTTCATGTCAGTGTTTTCTTACCTTTCAGCGATCCTGCAAAATTCATATCTTTCTTTTTCTTGCCCTTTTTACTGACAGATTTCAGTTGCTTATCATTGTTTGAGTCTGATAGGAAAAAAACCCAAATACATCAGTCTTCTATTTTCACACCATGTGCATGTATTTAAAAAGCAGCAGAGACTAAAATTCATTTTTAGGCATATTTGTCATAATGGTCCTTTACAAGCCTTTAAAAGGCAGTGCACACAAGCAAATCTAGTATTTCCTCAAGCTGGACAATTAAAAATTGGTCTGTGTTGTGCTATTCTTCGTGTTGTTTCCACAGCAAGAGATGGGAATGATACTGATACATAAAATACAAAAGCTAAAGGCAGGCATTATGTAAACTTCAAATGTCTGTGTAGTAAATCTGGTGAAATAATAATCTCATGGAAGATTGTGTTAACAACAGTATGAACAGTTTACCTCCTCTACCCTCAGTCATCTTTCTGTGATCTTTAGTTATTCACTGAAATACTCCATTAATCTCTACTTTTCCAGCCACATGCATTGTATTCTGTGTAAACTGTGCTTTTCAGGTGAAAAAAACCAAAACCATGCAAGTACAAGAATCAGTAACTACTACAGTGGTAATAAAAACTTCACTGCATAGCTGTACTACAAGAGTAACCTGTTACTTGTGAAATAGCCATTTCAATAAATGTTAAATAAAAGTTAACTTCATCTAAAAAAAATCAGCATTAGCTATGTCTGAAGAAATACAAAAATTATCAATTACCAGATATTTTTATTTTTCTCCTTAAGCTCCTTTAATATTTCTGCCTACTGAAGCCAGTTATTTGTGTATAAAGCTACTGTTGTTATGCCAATTTTCAGAATGAAAGAAACATGTCTCATTTGCAAGTTTTTATATCCAGATGCATAATTCCCACTCTCACCTAGGAGATTGTGCCAGAAATGCTTCTCTTAAGACTTCATTGTACAGAGAAGGACTTGTCATTTCTTTGCTTAAAAGCCAAACTTCCCACCTTGATAACCAAACTGGAATTTGCAACTGTAGTTACATATTAGATAACCTATTTTTAAAGCTTTTTTCTTCTTGTTTTTCAGTAACAAATGGCACTTTACCTAGATCGTTATCATCTTCAGACACATCCATAAATACACCTCCCTCTTCATCCATATCCTCTTCAAAGTCTTCCTCCATACTTCCTAAGGAGACTTCCTCATCATCCAGATCACTGAAGTCATCTTCATCATCAGAATCCTCCCAGTCAGCACCAGATCCCTCACCACCTTTGCCTTTCTTGCCGCCTTTGGGACTTTTTTTAATATTACTAAAAGAAGATGTAACAAGCTTAGCACTTCATCTGGAAAAATACTGTTTGCATCTAGATGACATCTATCTACTGGCAAATGCTATTTTAGGAAAGTTCAGCATCACTGCAAACTACTGCAAATGTAGGCTTAGACCTAAAATACAACTATTACACACTCAAGTATGTTTTCATCATTAGTAGAGGCAGTTCTATTATAAGTGAACCATTTTAAGAAGTTCTGGAGAGAATCCTATTCTGGATTTAGCAGAAATGACAGCTTCAGTATTTTATCTCCTCTGTGTGTTTGCTCCTTTTCAGAAAAGGAGCTTCCTTTTGTTTGCTTCCTTTTCTTTTCTGTAAAACACACAAACTGTTCTATTAACACCAGTCAAGATCACAAAAATGTTTCAGGTTTCACTAGGAGTTTAGACTTCAATTCTGCTGTTGCCTCAAGGGAAAAAAATTTCTTTGCAAATTCAAACACTGCATTAGAGATACTTTGAGTAGAACAGAAGCTCCTTAATCATTTACCATTGGACTCCACGAACCTAAAGGTCCCTTCCCACCTAAATGATGCTATGATTAATAATAAAGTGCTGACTTCAGGACAACTGAGCTCTGTGACTCTGGATCTCCCAAAGCTGATTAACTTTGCTAGGTCCAGTTACAACCAGTCCTTATGACAGCAGTGCCATTATGCCTCATTCTACTTCCTGTTGTACTTGCTAATTCTCAAACAGAAACCTGAGACAATGAAAAACAAGATTTTACAGTGCTTACTGGGTCACTCCATTGTATAAAATAAACAATTAATAAATTAATTAAGGCAATCCAATACTACAGGTCTCGTTTAAGGACTACACGCATCCCAAGGTCATAATGAACTATTATGGGACATGCAGAAAACCTGCATTACTCAATGTAAAACTGATACTGCCTTTTTTGCAAGGTGATATTCTGAGTCATTCTGAAAAAGGTCTATCTAGTTTCACAGAGTAAAACTATGTAAATATTAAGACAAGAGGAGGAAGAACTAATCTGAAGCCTTACCCAGCAAAATCAAGCTCATCCTGGCCAACAAAAGCATTATCAGCAGCTTCAAAAGTATCTAGGGGGAAAGAAAAATGTTATTACTACAAAGAAACATGCATGTCATTGCATCCAGCAAATACATGGACCTGTTGGAGCAAGTCCAGAGAAGCACCACAAAGACAACCAGAGAGCTGGAGCACCTCTCCTAGCACTGAAGTTGTTCAGCCTAGACAGGAAGAGGCTTCAGGGTGACCTTATTGCAGCCTTCCAGCATCTAAAGGATGCTACAAGAGAGCTGGAGTGGGACTTTTTCCAAGGGCGTGCTGTGACAGGACAAGGGGGAATGGCTTCAAACTGAAAGAGAGTTTAGATTATGTATTAGGAAAAAATTCTTTACTGTGAGGGCACTAAGGCATTGGAAGAGGTTGCCCAGAGAAGCTGTGGATGCCCCATCCCTTAAAGTGTTCAAGATCAGGTTGGATGGGGCTCTGAGGGTCATTATTTTAAGCTTCTAAATTTATGAAGCAAATTCTCATTAGAGATATTAACAATAAAAGACAAATGCACTTAGTAACAGATTCTAGTCATAACAAAGACAACACTAAGTAACTTAGAACCCTGCTAAAAGAATGCAGAATTCTCTCAAAATACTATATAAAGCTGTTATGGAGAGTTAACTGGCTTTTCTTTTTAATACATACAAGTAAAATTTGAAATAACAAAATAATGGGTATTTTCTGGTACACTAACAAATTTAAATTCTGGAACAAATCATACTCTAATTCCAAAGAAAAGTACATGCTACAGGAAGAGCTAAGGCTACTGCAGAAGTTTGCCAGTGACCTTACTGAACTCATAACCTCATGAAAGACATTAGAAACAATGAGAGAAACTGTAAGCAAGACTGAAAAAGGTCAAGCAGTAAAGAAAAAATAGAGGCAAATGTTACATGCTGTTAGAAAAGGTTACTCAGACTACATTAGGTAAAGAACAAAAGGGTGTGAACTGCCACTCATGAGTGCAAGTTCAAAATCAGACAATTTCCAGCCACTCAAACAAGCTGAGTACTGCAGTGGTGGGAGCAAGGTCTCTAACAAATCCCAGCAGACAGCAGGAACTGCTGTCTGCAGTAGCACAAAGAGCAACTGGAAAGGCAGTTTTCTCTGACTCCCATATTCCTCTATCTGGTTCTTTTACACAATATGAACTAGAAAAAGAAAAAATTAGTAATCTGAAAAATCTGAGAATACTGGGATAGTTACTGCTAAGAAGAACACAGCTTTACCCAATGCTCTTTCAAATTCATCATCATCCACATCTTCCACACTTTCTTCATCATCCAGACGGTTTTGTTTCTCTCTTTTCTTATCAAACTTTGAATAAAATCTGAAATTATATATTCATATTATAATAAATAATACATTCACATATATATCATATACCTCAGACACAAAATTACAGGGGATGATATTTATGACTTTTTTTTTAAAAAACTTGCAAATTGTTTTCCTTGGATGTCACCAGTTGAAAAAAAAACTGTAAGTGATGGTTTCAAACACATCTAAAATCAAGAGAGGCATACTTCCTTTGTTTTCCAAAAAGCCTGTAATACTGTAATATTTAAAACAATTAAATTTCACTGGCCAAAGCTGGAAGAAGTTATTTTTAACATAATAAATTTATAAAAAGGCACAACGAAGATGTAAAAATCTGCCTTAGTCTGAGAAGGAAGAAAGGATCAAATTCAACTTGAACAAAATTGGGAAAAAATATAGAAGACATTCATCCAACAAGTTTTATTAAATTGTCTCACACAGCCCTCTTCTTTTGGGTCTTAGTTTTATCTTCTGCCAGCCATTTTCACCTTCATTTCATGTTAAACAACTGCCAGACACAGAAGGCAATTTTGACCATATACAAATGCTTTAAATGTATAATCTCATTTTCAGCCACCTTCAATGTAAAAATACTGCTGACTTTTCAGACAGGGGGGCATGTTTTTAAAATGCTTTTCTTTAATCTCAAAACTAACACCACTATTTTATTTATTTATTAGTAGTATATTCCTCAATATTACATTATCAATTAATTTATAAAAAAATGAAGTTAATTCAAATAATAATTTCCTAATGAGACACAGGTAACCAGTATATTGATCTAATAAAAACACATCTTTGCCAAATGCATATCACTTCAATTTTCATACTACAACTGCATTTTATATCATAATCACAAAGGAAATTCAAAGAAACAGAAAGACCTGTAAGTAATAAAAATATAAATACTCTGAAAAGTAGCTCGTCTGACTTTCTTTTGCTTCATTCCATCCTAGTAAGCTTTGATCCTAACAACATAAGCTATATTCCAGCTTTCATTATATATACCTCTAATGCCTAAGAATTACAACCCACAAGATATTAATCATTACCCATTCATTACTTAAGGCTTCTCTATTATTATGTCAGCTTACTTAATTTACTTAAACTACAAGCCCCAACTGCTTTTGTTCATAGGTGACATTTTTTCCAAAGCGCTTTTGACAAATGTTAAAAATATGTCCAAGAAAAGCACTATCATCTTAAGTCACTCAAATGATTCAAAATCTGCAAACACTTGAATATCAGAGAATAGTAACAAATTGCAGTGGGTTTTAATGGCATTGCATTAAAATAAAACAACACTTAAAATGAACATTCACATGTATTCCATTACCTGTGAAAGAACACTTCATCCACTGGGATTTTGCTTTCATCTTTGGCCCGGAATTCCTTACTGTTGACTGCAAAAAGAAAAAAAGAACTGATTTTACCCCAAGCTGAAATGCTGGTTATTCTTTCCAGAGGTAAAGCAGCACACACAGACAGAAGCAGACACATAGTGTCATCCATTCAGTAATGGGGAGCTTACCTGAAAACCTCTTCAAAGTAACACAGTGCCTATACTGTACTCCAGTGTGAAGAATGGAACAGACCCTAAGGAAAAACTCAAGTGGCACAGCCCTAACCAGGGCTCAGTTACATATCAGCAAGGCAGAGGATGCGGGAAGACATTTAAAATAACAGGAAAGAAAGTAGGGAGTAAGATGAACTTGCTCAGAAGTAAATCAAAAGAAGAAAGACTACAGATTATCTCAGTGGGCACAGATTATAAAAATTTCTAAGTGACATGAGTCCAAGTTTCTGAAACCAGATCAGCACACTCACAGGACTCTTCAAATGAACAGAAGAAGGTACCAGAGGATCTGCCATCTCAACTCCCTACACCTCAGCAGATATCAGCTACATGCAACAGCTGCAGACTTTAGTAGCCATATTAATTTATCCTTATTTTTGTATCATGTTTCATTTGTAAAATACTTGAATTCCCCAAATTCTGTCCTAAATCCTCAGTCCACTCCTTCAACTCAGAATAAACTAAAGAATGCGATGAAGTGTATAGGCTAAAATTTCTACTTTAAGCTTTACCAGCCATAAAAGTACATCAGTACTTACTAAACAGCATAACTAAAACCTCTTTGCAACCCAACAGACCCAAAGCTGGCAGAAAAGCACATCCCTGGGAATGCTACAGAGACTCTGCCATTGGAGATGGTACCTCTTCTATCCTCAAGCAACATGTTTTACTGATAGCTTGCTGGTTTTTTAACTGCTGGCTCTCACACCAAATCTACTCTTGATTGCTGAAAACAGTGGGACTGGACAAAAGGCAGCTTATTTCTGGAGGCAGGAAGACTCCTAGCAAAATGACAGTTCCAAAGATACCTTACATTCATCCTAACAACAGCTGCAGCTGTGGCATTGTTCAGAGTAATCCATATCATTTAATGAAAGAACTTAATGGGATTAAAGTAATTATACAGATCCATTTTTCTATTTTAAGCCATTTTTCAATCATAATAAACAGAATAAAAATGGCTATAGAATAACTGTCTTTCTCTACATAATTTTTTCTTCAAATGATTCAATAGATACAAAGTTCAATCTGTGAAGATTCCATACATCCTTACAAGAAGATGAGGTCTGATCCTGAACATCAGGCATGACCACTGCACTCCTGATGGATGAGACTTTCTTTTAGTGCTAAGACAAACAGCACAGCCAGTGCAGATGACACATCTACATCAACCAACCAAGTATTTTTAAGTCATCATAATGTTAACTGATTTAAGAGGCTGACTTACCTGCAAGATTATGCATGACCTTCATAAACTGCTTCTTCTTCGGCTGCATTACCACACTGCTGGTGTTTTCTGTATCAGAATATAAAACAGAGAGGAATTTTTATTTTATGACTATTAATACAGAACTGTTAGGAGCAGCTGACAGACCAGTGGGCTGTGCTGCCATCCATAATGACCTCAAGAGGCTGGAGAAATGGGCTGAGAGAAATCTGCTGCAGTTTAACAAGGGGAAGGGCAAAGTCCTGCACTGAAGGATGAACAACCCCAGGCACCAGTATACACTGGGGGCTGCCCAGCTGGAAAGCAGCTTGGCTAAAACTTAGTAGTCCTGGTGGACACCCAGTTGACTGTGAGCCAACACTGCATCCCTGCAGCAAAGAAGGCTGATGGTTTTCCTGGCACTTGTTAGACCACACTTAGAGCCCCATACTCAGGTCTGGGCTCTCCAGTACAAGGCAGACATGGGCATACTGGAGAGAATCAAGTGATGGGTCACTAAGCTGATGAAGGAGACTCCACCTGAACACCTGGAAACACTTTTTCACTGTGAGGGCAACTGTGCGTGGGCACAGAGAGGCAGAGGAGTCTCAACTCCTGGAGACTTTCAAAAGTCATCTGGAAAGTCTGCTCTAGGTGTCTAGGTGCATGGTGCTTGAGCCCATGACTTCAGAGGCCCCTTCTAGCCTCAACCATTCTGCAGTGTTCACATCTCCCTATCCCTTGCTTACTCCTCAAAGTGAGCAGTTCTGCACTGCGGGTGTGGGGGCAGCAGGATGTGACTGTCGGCTGGTTCCAGTTTGCAGACCTCTCTCTCGCAGCCCTGAAGATTGATCCCACTCCTCTGTTCCTCCACATGCACACCAAATACTTGACAATCTGAGAGAATGAGAACTCAGACAGCACCTATAACCAAGATCACATGGTACAAAGAGGTGCCTACCTTTGCCTTTGTTGAGTTTGGGATTTCTGTACACAAAGCGATCCAAGAATCTCATTAACGTGAAATCCTGCAAAGGGTCACCGGAGTACTGAATGTGATTTCCCTGAAAGAAGGAAAAAGCCAAACACCATTAAGCTCTTCATTTTAAAAAGACACCATCTAAACACAGAGGACACAATCAGTTCAAGAACAACATTAAAACCTACTTTAAAAGAAAAAGACTTGGGGATACTACACCACATAACCCTGACCAGGTTCTTCCTGCAATTTCACTATTTTCTTAACTAAACCACACCTCCTTTGCTTTGTTTCAGTCATAAACTGCCTTGCAGTGTACCATACTAACAGCAGTTAATACACAACATCATTTCAATACCATATACTCAAATGAAAAATAAATGTTTAAAATATGTATTTGTGAAAGTTGGAATGATTTTGGCATGGTACCACAACAGTATTTAAAAAAGGATTTGTTCCTGTAGTAGGGTTCCCCGTATTAAAAAAAAAAAAATACACGAAAAGATACAAACTCTAATAAAGCCTTAAGAATCATAGAATACCTACATTTCTACAAAATTAAAATTTTTGTGAGCAGTCTCATTTACAGATAACTTTGTAATTCCATTAAAAGCTTGGCATTTGAGAGTATGACAGATTTCTGAAAAGCTGCTAGTTACCCACAACACAAATAGACTTTATAATGTATTTTTTCAAATGGCAGAGGACACCTAACATAAAATATCAAACTTCAAAGCAACAAGCTAGCAAAGGCACTTACTTCTAGAATTGTTTTTGCAAACAGGGCCACAGATGGATGAAAATGTTCAGAAAGCTGAAAAACATGAGTTATTAATTTATTTCTAATTAAAAAATATGTTGTAAGACCACTCCATGACTTACCAAATAACAAACATACACATAGTAGTGCAAGGCTGATGAAGCACTTTAACAACTGAAGAACTTCAAGTTCTAATCTTTTATTTGCACTAAATATATTTTCACTTACAATTTTATTTAAGTCAATACTAAAAAGCTTTAATGATCAAAGCTAAGATCCAATAGTCAAAAAATATTATTATTGTCCAAAACACCACTTAAAAATTCCTATTCCCTACTCAAGAATATCAGTATTGTACAAAACATATACAAGCTTAAAGCTGAAAAATGTGTCAGCTTTAAACTTTCTGTTGTTACTCAAATAGTTAGTTCAAGAATAACCAAGTTCTTTTTCCTCTCTTCTTGTAAGGGCCACACTCACAAACACAGCAACAGCAATGCAGCAAAGTCCTACCTTCTTCAGCTCCCAAAGGCTTGTACTTTCAGCACCACAGTATAAAGGACTTCGGTGCATAGGATCATAGGAAGCTCCACTCTTCCTGCCTGAGGGGTGGAGGGAAGCAAAGCATATTTTCTCATGCAACTTTACAAGAGTATTACTCTCAGTTCGCCACAACAGTAATGCTGCCCATCACTCCCAGATGTTCAGGCCAGGGGTTCATCTGGCAGCAGGAAAAGGCTGTATTCAGCTGCTCTTCACAGTGTATGATCAGGTGCACAGGCTGAGTTCCCACCTGCTTCCAAGGAAGGCCCTGAAAAGGCCTGGCCTGTTCCAGAAGCCTTCAGGGAGGAGTGAAACTGGGCATAAGTTCAAAGCTGGACAAACTGTTCTAGCAGGCTTCACAAGACAGAGAGCAGCCACACATCCTAACCTTGGCTACGCTGCTCAGAAGGTGTTTGAACATGGAAGCAAAGAACTCCAAGCCTGTTAACAGCTAAGGCACAAATTTGTTTATTACAAACTGCATCAAGTTAAATACACCAGTCATAGAGTCTTTTCATCACTGCTAAGGTAACAGATTAATTACTGACTGGTTACTTTCAACCAAACTTCAATTTAAAAACTAAAATGATGCTTTAATCATTTAATACTACAACTCTTGATCAACATGTCACTTTTACGGACTCTTAGCTGTTAAATTATACATTTTCTTGCTGATTTACCTCCCATATTCAGATGATGCACCCACGAGGCTGATGAATTTGAATTGTTTTTTTTAGCAGAACTTTCCGTTGTACTTCTCTTTTCATCTCCTACTTCTTTGTCAGCATCCACAAATTTTTCCTCATCCTCTTCAGCCTCTTCTTGATCCTTAAAGCACTCTTCCTCATCTGCCTCCTAAAAGACAAACAATATTAGCAAACAGCTTTTCCTTTCCAGATTTATTCTGATTTTCAGAAAAATGCACATAAAGTTCTTGAGCTACTTATAAAAATCTAAACAAATGATGGTTGATGTTTAAGAAATACAGATTTTTGTCCTTGATATAGCACTTAAAATTGAATTTAACTGCTTAGAACACACAACTATAATCTATAATCCCTCCCCACCTCAAGAAACATCTTAGCAAATGGTTACTAATAAACAGGTTAGGGAAAGGTGCTTATGAAAGCAGCTCTTATTGAAAAAGCAATGAGATAAAGAAATCATCTTATACCACGTGATCCTGCAACTGGACCCTTAACTCTGGTTTTACTTTCAGAAGCTCAGACAGAAGGTACAGGGCTCCACAAATGAAGGGTGGCATTTGCCCACAGGTGACTTGAAGTAGCCTCTTCACAAAGGCCTTCACGCGCCGCAACACGACATCTGCCTTCAGAGACTTATAGACAAGATTCAGAAACATGGATGGCTTCGAGCACGTTGCTAAAGCAGGATCTAGAAGCTTCCTGTAGGACACACAGGAGAAATGTTGCTGATTGTCACAATGTACACAGGAGAACAACTGCCTTTAACAACTGCTATCTACATTTTTCAGAGTGCCATCTAAAAACCTGGTGAGTTTTCTCCCCAGTACTCAAACCCATTAAGATCAATCCTGAACTGTCAAGAGCTGTATAATACTTCTGGATATATATGAGACACTGAAGATTAAGTAAAGTAACAAAAAAACTGCCTCAGTAAACAAAATATTGCAAGAAAATAAAAATAAACTGAGTTCAATTGAAAACAGTTTCAAAAATTTGAGACAGTCGGTGTTAAGAAACTAATTCGAATTCTTCACATGGCTAAAAAAAAAGAAATGGTTAAAAATCAGCACACTTCACAATCAGATCAGACGTTTGTACTGCTAAGTTCATTTTCTACTCCAATTTTTTTCCAGGCCCTTAAATACACTGCACATTCTTGGGGAAGCTGAATTCCCTTTTTAAAAAATCAGTAACTTCCCCTCGGTCATCTAAACAGAAGCCTGTAAGGATCCCACAAGGAGTCTAAACAATCAGCTGGGACAAGAAAAAGAGCAGTATTTTTATAACACAAGGCTTTCCAGCTACATCAAATAATCTAAAAATTTAAGATAATATTCCTCCTCAAAATAAGGAAAAAGAAAAACAAAGGAAAAAATATTTTAGCCTATTTACAGGCCTAATTACTTTAGTACCTGTAAAAGTGATTTCAGATGAAATAGTTAATTAGTTTCAAATAACATCTGGAAGTAAAGCAAGCCACCCAAGAGTGGCAAAGGATGAAATGCACATCTGTTCTCAGGACCTATTGCTATCTTTTATTTTTATCCTCATGTTAAATCAAAGAAATCACATGCATTTTCTTCCAGCTCCTACAAAACATCAGAAATTTTAGCCAATGAAACACAAAACGAGCAAGATCTTCAAAGCAACTGTTTCCACAACTTTAAATTAATGGTGACTACCTCCTGAAATTAAATTTATATAAAAATGCAAACCTGCCACTTACTTGTACAGCGCTGCATAGTACCTGTCCGATACAGTCTGCTGAGAGTCCATCACTTGAAACAGCAACATCAGGGCCTGGACACTGGTACTGAAGTTCACAAGATGCAGAACTTTGAACAAGGTGTTCATTTGCTCTTTCACTTTCTCATCACCAGTCTCAGCATAAGGGTAAGCTCTGTTTACCCCGCAAAGAAGCGCACTGAGCATTTTGGATTCAACATCTTTTTTCTTAATACAGTTCCGGAAAAAGCCGAAGTACAAAGTTATCAGCTTGCTAGCCAATGCACTTTCCTCATGACTGAGGACTATCTGATTTAGAAAACAGATTGCATAATATTGAGTTTTCACATTGATGTTTGAGCGGTACAAAAGCCTCTCCACCTCACTGCACACTACTCCCTTCATATTTGGATGCTTGTGAAGTAACGTCTCTAAAAGATAAGAGGCTTTGGTGGCAATCTTGTTCTGAGGGTCACCCAGTTTATTCACCAGCAGAACCAGCAGAGCTTTCTCCTGCTCGGGCTTGTTACAGAGCAGCTCGTGGGCAACTGCCAGCGCTCGGGATTTCGTGGCTGTCAGACAATCATGGCTCAGTGTTTCCAAGGCCTGCACGAACTCTGCTATCTGCAGCTTCAGGTGATGCTCAAAGTACCAAAGTATCAACCGCCTGTCTCTTGAATCCTTGTTGCCACTCGACATCTGCACTATGTCATTAAGAGGTCGCTGCGAGAAAGACCTTAATTTTCGATTGTCTGGTAAGATATCTGTAATGAGAAGCTCCTTGAAAGTATCTAAAGCCATAAGGCTCTGCTGCCTGCTGCCCTTCTTCTTTATGAGGTTTATCAAGTTCTCAACAAATTGGAGACTGTGGACAGCACTGTCCTGGATGAGAAGGGTCATTGCTGCCATCCTGTCAGCCAAGGTACCCGAGGACACAACAGTTTTAATCCACGCCGAAGAGGCTCCCTTCTGGTAGTCGGTCTTATTCTTAAACAGGTCTGTCTCATGCTCATACAGCTTTTGGGCCAGGGCCTTATACTTGGACAAAAGTGTCTGATTCTGTGGCTCTGGAGAGAATTCATTGGTGTACTCCAGATCATACCACTTGCCCCCCGGTTTGATGAGGATTGCCTGCCTAGCATGAAATTCAAAATCTTCTTCCAGCCTTTCTTTCTTTGCTGAAAGCTGTTGGCCCTGATTACTGCCAGCCTGCTTCTTTTTGCTGTCTTTCACACTGCTTGCCTTTTCCTTTCCTTTTTTTTCTTTTTTCCCCTCCAGTGAAAGGCCATTTGTTTCCTTCTTGCTCTTCTCTTTCTTTGGAGGCTTCTCTTTCTCCTTGCTGCCACCATCATCCTCATCCCCCTCCACCACCAGGCAACTCTCTGCATACTTGCTGAGCCCCAGGGAGCTGACGAACGCCTCCAGCTCCCCTTCCTTCAAGTCATCGATCGTGTCCTTCTTGCCGCCGTCCACCATCTCGCCCTTCTCATCCACGGCACACAACATGATGTAATCTTGCTGCGGAGACAGAGCACAGCAGTCACGGGCAGCCTGCTGCAAGGTTTGCCAAGACTCCCAAGGGTTCCCCACAGAATCCCTGAATGGTTTGGGTTTGGAGAGACCTTAAAGACCACCTAGTTCCAACTCCCCTGCCATGGGCAGGGATACCTTCCCCATGACCAGGTTGCACAGAGTCCCATGCAGCCAGGCCTTGGGCACCTCCAGCGATGGGACATCTGAGCAACCTGTCCCAGCGCCTCACCGCCCCCCGAGCAAAGAACTTGTTCCCACCATCTGCGTTGGACCCCGCACGGGCCCATCCCGGGACAGGGGGTCCCGGCCGCCACGTGCTCCCGCTCCCTCTCGCTCCCTTACCTTGGTGCCGCCGAGGCGCAGCACCTCGTCCAGCGTGAACTCTCCCGCATCTCCGCCTTCTGCTCCTTCATCTCCGTCGTCGTCGCTGTCCTCCTCGCCGCTGTCGCCGCCCGCCTTCCTCCGGTCCCACACGCCGAAGTCCCAGAGCGCCGCCGCCATGGCCGCCCGCCGGAAAGGCTCCCGCGCACACGCCTGACGCGCGTCCGGCCCGTGCCGCGGCGGGACCGGCCGGAGAGGAGGAGGAGGAGAAGGAGGAAGACTGAGGAAGAGGAGGAGGAGGAGGAGCGAAAGAAGCGGGAGCCGCAGTGGGAGCCGCTGCCATGCTGCTGCCGCTCGCCGGCCGCGCTCTCCTGGCGGGCCGCCGGCGGCTCCCCCGTCCCGCCGCCGCTCCCCACGGTGACCGCCGCCCCTCCCCGCTTTCCCTGCCGTTCGTGGCGGAGCAGCCCCGCTGAGCCCCCCCCTCTCTCTCTCTCTCTCTCCCTTCTCCCCACAGCTCCGGCGGCGGCGGCAAGGCTGTGCTCGGGCGCGGGGGGCGAGGCGGAGGCGGCCGGCGGGTCCGGGGCGATGCTGCGGCACCTGGCGCGCAAGCTGCGGGCCAGCGGGCCGGTCACGGTGGCCGAGTACATGCGGGAGGCGCTCACCAACCCCGGCCAGGTGCGGCGGGGCCGGGCCGGGGCGGCGGGGCTGTGCCTCGGCCCCCGCTCACCGCGCCCCCGGGGCCGCTTCCCCCTCGCAGGGTTACTACACGCACCGCGGCGGCATCGGCGAGAGCGGGGACTTCATCACCTCGCCCGAAATAAGTCAGGTGTTCGGAGAGGTAACGCAGCTCCTTCCGTCTCACGTTATTGCTTGTACTTTAATCACGCCGGCCCGGCTGGAATCCTGGTGGACAACAAGCCGTCAGTGAGCCAGCAGTGAGCCCTTGTGGCCAAGAAGGCCGATGGAATCCTGGGGGGCATTAGGAAGGCATTGCCAGCAGGTTGAGGGAGGTGATCCTGCCCCTCTGCCCAGCCCTGGTGAGGCACATCTGCAGTGCTGAGTCCAGTTCTGGGCTCCTCAGGACCAGAGACACATGGAGCTGCTGGAATGGCTCCAGTGGAGGGTAACAAAGGTGACTGAGGCACTGGAACATCTCCCTGCTGAGGAAAGGCTGGGGGAGCTGGCCCTGTCCAGCCTTGAGCAGAGGCACTGAGAGAGGCCCTCATCCATGTCTGTGAGTGTCTGAAGGGAGGTGCCAAGGGCATGGAGCCAGGCTCTGCTCAGTGGTGCAGAGCGACAGGACAGGAGGCAACGGGCAGAGACCGATGGACAGGAGGCTCCACCTGAATATGAGGAAGATCTTTACTGTGCACTGGCACGCAGATTGCCCAGAGGTTGGGGAATTTCCCTCACTGGAGACATTCAGGAACCATCTGGATACAATCCCATGCTGTGTGCACTAGGATGACCCTGCTTGAGCAGGGAAGGAAGTCCAGATGGCTCACTGTGGTCCCTTCCAATTTCCATCCCAAATGATTTCCAAGCCAGTGTTTGACCTTAGCAATGTCAAAATACAATGATAGCAATGGTAGCAATGATAAGGTTCAAGTTATTTCCCAAGAGAACTTGGTTTTGAGCAAGGAAGGGGGCTTTTGTTTTTCTAAAAGACCTTTGCCTGAAACACCATCTGGCCCTAGTAACTCTTTACTTTCATACAGAACTTGCTTATAAATAAAAAGAGTTATGGTGATTTCCCAGTGTGAAAACTCCCCTCAAAAACAATTTCCAGAGTTTGGTCTGGCTCACTCTGATATGTATATCATTTCCAGAAGTGAAGAGTGAACAGGCTAAATCCTGTTCTCAATGATGCTTTGTATTATCATGACAAATGTATTGTCAGGAAGAAGAGTTGTCCAAAGACACCTGGGCATTGACCTGCATTTGAGCCTAAAGTGAAAGTTCTTGCTCTAGTCAGAACAGACTCCCCACATTTACTTATGGATTGCTTCTGCTGCGCTGACAGCAATCAGTTACCAATTTTAATACTTAAAGACAGGAATGTGAAGTTAATTCTTTTTAACTTTAAAATCTCAAGCCAGAATGTTGCCATTATTGTTATCTTAGCTATTGCCAAACAAAAGGCAGGTATGATTTTCCACAAGTGCTGAAGTCATTACTATAACCCTGTGTGTTGTTTCTCACTGACAGTTAATAGGAATATGGTACATTAGTGAATGGATGGCCATGGGCAAACCGAGCACCTTCCAGCTGGTGGAGCTGGGCCCAGGGAGGGGCACCCTCACTGAGGATATATTGCGGGTAGGTGAAAACTATTCATGTTCTTTGTTTCTGGCTGTATTCCATAGCTACGGTGAAATCTGAAGGGAAAATGCTTTGCTGTCAGGGTTTACCCTTCCCTAGGAGCTAGAGCATTTCAGTCAGGTTGGCAGCTCAGACTCTGATTCGAATAGATGAGTTTCTGGGCTCTCAGGTGGAAGCAGAGTGGGGGCCAACATGTGCACACTGGATAGAAGGGGAGAGCAGGAATATTCCATTGTAAATTATTTCTGTGTAGGGGAACGTTTTCCAAACTGAAAACCATCTAGGAAGGTGTTGCTATGTGTAACTGGGATGGAGACCTTAGTGCAAGGAACAGAGCAGGGGCCTACAGTAACACAGAGTGAAATTTCCTTTGGGCATTTCAGGGCCTTATTTCTTTTGAGTTAGTGTTTCATGTTCAGTCGTGCCTTCATGGCTGTCTTAATTAAAATGCTGCTGATTCATAAACAGATTGCTAGTGAGCTTTAGTACAACATAAGAACTTTTATTCTATTTATATATGTTAATAAAAATAGTGAAATGTGAGATATCAAACAGTTGTTTAAGGTGGCAGGGAAAACAGCCATTTCTCTCCTGGTGCTAGACCTTCTACAGGTCTTAGAGGAGCTGCTACTACTCTTCCAAATGAACATTTCATGTTGTCCTTGCAGCACTGTAATGTGTAGCCAACTTTTTTGAAGCAGCTTTTATTAAGATTTATGAAGAAACACACACTTCCTACTGAAGGAGCAAAATGCTGTCTCTCTCACTGAGATTGTCTTATTAGTGAAAGCCAACTAAAATCGTCTAGCTTGAATAATTAACAGTGAATAGTGAGAAGAAAGGCTAATACTTAAACTTCCAATGTACACAGCACAAGACTGTGCCTAATAGAATTCATCTATCCTTATAGGTCTTCAAGCAGCTCGCCTCTGTTCTTAGTAAATGTGATGTCTCTGTTCATCTGGTAGAAGTGAGCCCCAAACTCAGCGAGATCCAAGCAGCGATGCTGACAGGAGGGAAGGTGCAGCCAAACCCTGAGGACGAGTCTGCTTACATGAAAGGCATTAGCAAGACTGGAATTCCCATTTTTTGGTACAGAGACATTCAAGATGTGCCACCAGGTAAGGAGCTTCAATGCCTCGTTAAAGGGATGGTGCCTTTCATTCACTGACAGCTTTTGATAGCAGAGGGCACCTCTGCTAGCCTTCACATCACACTGGACAGAAAAGTACTTATGTACATATTTGTTATTACTTGCATGAGTCTGTGGCAGAGTCTTAGTTCATTTTCATCACTGCTATCTATTCTGTCTACCTTCATTTGGGGATAGCTACCCAATTTCCTATATTCTTACTTTCTTTTCATGGGGAAAAAAAAAAAAACAAAAAAACCCTTTACTGGTTTTGCCTGAATCATCTTTCACAAGACAGTGATCTAAAATTTATGAATGGAAATGGTATCTTTAACATGTGCAAGATGAAAGTAATTACAATTTCATCACAACCACATTAACTAGCTTAATTAAAAATCATAAAAATATTTTAAACTGGAAGCTGCTCTAGAAGCATTAATAATTTAATGCATTCTTTTTTTACCTTCCCATAGGTTACAGCTTTTACCTAGCACATGAGTTCTTTGATGCCCTGCCAATACATAAGTTTCAGGTATAGCAAGATTATTCTTGTAATTGTGACCATCTGCTTAAACACCTTTTCTCTTTGAGGAAGAAGAGAATTAAGGTGCCAAACTAGACACATGTCCTGTCTTTGGTGATAAAATAATTCTAACTGAATTTGGACAAATAAGGCTTAATTCAGCTGATAACTCAAATTAGTAATTATTCTTGAATGGAAAAACTTGAAGAAAGCTAAGGATTTCTTTCTGCTTTGATAACTCTCCAAGTTTTGGGGGTTTTTTATTTCTTATGCTACATTAATGCAGCATTTAATGTCCACATTATTTTCTGTAATACTACAACAACAGACTGATGGGCTTCCATTTGAAAAGTAATGAGAGCAGCAAAATAGAGGGTAGTTATGATTCAGAAGTAGCTAATTTATGAAAATTACCAGTAGAATGAAATCTTGTATTTTGATAAGTTAAATATTGCACTGTCAATAGAAGAGGCAGCATCTTTCTTCAGAGCATCATTCATTCCTTTTAAGTATAATTAAACCTGTATTTGTTGGCTCTGCAGATGAGACTCCACCACAAGCTTTTTCTAAGTGATTACTGGAATTAAATAGGAATGAGTATTAGTTGTTAATGATGTATTGTTCCTAAAACCTTCGTGAAAAGGCTTGACATACTAGTTCAATCAAATGAACAAGATACTGTGGTACCTGCTGGAGTGTAACATGAGTACTCTGGGCTTGTTGAACAGCGCACGGAGAAAGGCTGGCGTGAGGTGTTGGTGGATATTGATCCAGAAGTTCCTGACAAGCTGCGCTTTGTCCTGTCACCATCCAGGACCCCTGCGACACAAAACTTTATTCAGGTGAGGTTATGCCTACCAGAGCACATCCTTACATCCTTATTTACTCTTTCAAGTACATTCAGTACTTCTCACTTACTCTGACATCAAGAGGAGGGCTCTGAGTCTATAAATGAATAGAGCTTAAAATTTCCACAAGCGTTTAGCTTTGTATGCTGTGAAACTACAGCACAGAACTTATCACGTGTATCAAACTTTGCATAATAGGAGCTTGAGCACACAAAATGTCTCAGAGAGCAAACAGAGGCAGCAAGTGACAGGCAGAGTTCTGCACTCTGTGTGTGGCATCACCATCTCGAGAGTGGCCCTGCCCCAGCCAGGCACTCAGCCTGCTGCAGGGTACTCAGGGCAGCTGCCTGCTTCTGTGCCAGGCTGACCTTTAATGGAAAGTGGCTGTGGTTTCTTCCTGAAGTGCACTGGATACTCAAAGCTACAAAATTAAGTACTGAAGATTAACTGTAGCTACAAAGTCTCACAAAGGACGGCCTCTCAGAAGGCCGTGCATAGCTGAAGCATTATTTTCCTTAAGTATTACCACAGTAAGGAAGTTTCAACCTGATACTGATATTCTTGGTAGAAAATCTTTCATTTGACTACAAGTTATTGAAGAAATTACTGAAGTCCAGCACACAGAATGAGTGATAGCAAAAACTAGCTCACACTAGTATAGGGTAGCCTCAAATGCAGCTCCTGTACCTGCATGTCCCAGCAAAGCAAAAGCTCCAAGACACCAAGTGTGAGGGATACTTGCCTTGTGTTTCTCTGCTAATACAGGTGTCCTGTTCTTTGAACTCTGTACTAGGCAGAAGAAACAAGAGACCACGTGGAAGTGTGTCCTGAGGCTGGTGTCATTGTGCAGAGACTTGCCTCTAGAATAGAGAAGGATGGTGGGGCTGCTCTGGTTGCGGATTACGGCCACAATGGAACCAAAACTGACACTTTCCGGGTAAGGCATTTGCCTGTAGCAATAAGTCAAAAGACTCTGCTACCTTTGATCATTGGGTTCTTGTAAGATAAAATTTGTAAGTGGTCATAATCTCAAAAATGGCATAAAAGCGAGTAATTCCTATTTGACCAGTACCCAGGAGGGTTTCTGTCAGATGGAAAGGGTAACCTAAGCTCTTGCTACATTTATCTCAAAAGTTTTCTGTGTATAATTTGCTACTGTCACCCCTCAAAGGCACAGCTTAATTTTTTGCTGGCCCCTGCTCTGATGGTTGGACTACAGTTGAGTTTAATCTTCCAATTTCATTTTCAGGGTTTCCGGAATCACAAACTTCACGATGTGCTGAGTGCTCCAGGTACAGCAGACCTGACAGCAGATGTTGATTTCAGCTACCTTCGAAAGATGGCACAGGGAAAAACAGCTACGTTAGGCCCCATAAAACAGCGAGAGTTTTTAAAGAACATGGGCATTGACCTCCGACTGCAGGTACGAGAGTGTGCACAGCTACAGAACTCTCCCAATCCACTGGCAGAACCCTTAAGCAGCACGAGAGCTTTAGTAAAAATCTTTGTGTTTAAAACAAAGTTGTTCAAACTAACATGGAGATATGAGATCTATTGCTTCTGCCATATCTAAGTTACTCCAGATCCCTGAGAGTAAACTGATCATACTGTATTTCGGAGTTTTTAAGGCAAAACTTGCATCAGTGTATGGACTGTGGACTATCACCAGGGATCTCACCAGTTCTACCAACCATCACAGCAATGCTCTGTGAAAAGGATGCAAGAAGGGATTGCAGGTATGCAGGAATTTATAGGAATGCAGGAAGGGCTCTAACCTGCATTTTTTTTTTCCAGGTGCTCTTGCAGAATTCAGGTGACACAGCAACTCGTGAGCAGTTACTTCACAGCTATGATATGCTGATGAATCCCGAGAAGATGGGGGACTGTTTTAATTTTTTTGCCCTGCTGCCTCACCACAGACTTTTACAGCCTGACAAGAAAGAGAAGGCAGAATCAAAGTCTCCCCTACCACCTGTTGCTGGATTTAATGAACTGTTACTAAAGTAATTTCAAACACTATCACAAAATGTGTGATGGCTGTTTCAGAGTAAGTCTGGTGCAGGACACCAAATGTCTTGACTGACCTACTCAAAGCAGTATGAGTGGAAATAGAACACTGCACATACAGAAACCAGCACACGCAGAGCAGAGAATGAACAACCGTTTGGGGGTCTTATGATAGAACTGAGTAAAATATTTACTAGTGGAATCAAAACTTGTCAGTAACAAACAGATGCACTAAGGAATCTTTAAATGTATACAAGCTTTGGTACTTGAATAAAATCAAGATGCCTTGACATCTTTGAAGATGTTTTTCTAAAGAGAATAGTGACAGGATGCAGGTAAAAGGAGTTCCTGCCGGCAGAATTTCCAGAGCAGAACATAGCTAATAATAAATCCACAAAAAGGAAAGTATAGAAGCATTTACTCCTAAGAACTTTTGCTAGGAGAGATAATTCACATAAAAAGAACAAATCTGATAGGGAAATAAATTTTATTTTCAAGCTTACCAGAGGATATTTACAAACAATGGGGTGTATAAAAATATAAAAGTACTTGACAGTGTCACTTTGAGGCTATAAATTTTACATGAGCTTTTTTCTAGCATCACCATAGCATTATTGCTTGAACGAATGCAACTTAATTCATCTAGGGGTAAGGGTATTAAACACTGTAACCTACTGCTGTCAAAGTATGCAGTAAAGATAGAAAAAAGGGAATAAAAAACTCAGCTATTTTTACTACTTCTAGGAATTTTACTCATTATGTAAGTCTGATTTTTTTGGTCTCTTGATTACTAGCTGCTTGTGGCTTCTATTGTCTGGCCCCATAAGTCTGCATATGATCAAGCAATCTCCTCCAAAGGCCAACAGCATTATTTTTTAATACAACTTGAAGAATAAATAGGTCATATAATGTTTTGAAGCAGAGCAGACTTCATGGGGAGAGACAAAAGCCAGGCCTTCTACTTCATTATTGTCCCCTCCTTCCTCTATTCCTGTTGTGCTTTTTCAAGTGACTGAGCTGCTTTATTTCCTCCCTTGAAACAACACAAACAACAAACCCCCAGGTAAACCTGAAGTAACAGCTCAAGTAAAAAATCAAAGCTTAAAACAGAACCGTGTCCACATTATTACAGTCAGGTTGGAATATAGAAATGGCTTCACTGAAATTTGGTCACTTGAGCACTGGAAGTTGAAAAATAGCACTGCTTTCCTTGCCAAGAAAGGGCAAATACCAAACTACCAATGTCAGAGGTGACTGCTCTGGTTCCAGAGACCAAAAGCAGTGCCTCTGAGCAATATGTCCTGAAACCCTCCCTAAACAGGGTTAAGAATCCAGAGCTCAGCCTTTGCCAACACGGACACCTGCAGAATGCAGTGGCAGATAGATAAAGGGCAATGGGATGAGAAAAAGTGATTTAAAGACCCAGACCTACAAGTGGGCACATCCTTCTGCAGCTGCCACTGACCACTGCCAGGTCACTGCTACTGCAACCAGCTGCCAGCTCTGACCTAACCATGTAACATTTTAGGTATATCTAACAATTTATAAACCTGTGCACCTGTTTCCTTACCTGAATAACAACAGTAGGAAAAAAAACTTATCTACACAAAAACAAAAAAAGAAAAATCTTTGTAGGAGAGAGGAGATACCCCAAAGCCTCCCACTGCCTTTGCAGTTCAAGCCAGTATCAGTATTTTAGAAATATTTCCAACTAAGCTCTAGTTAAGCAGCTTGGCACATCAGGGATGCACATAGCCATCCAGCACCCTCCAGCAGCACAACACTGTTATCCCACAAAAAAGAGATTTCACCCTTTCAGTTTCTTAAAATAAGACCAAAAAACCTTTTTTCATTTGCATTTAGCATTATGGCCTCAAGCTTCTTTGAAATACCATTAACTTGAACTGTCCAAGGGAATAATTTCAAAAAAACACTACAGTTTCCCCCCTATTGTGCCACAAGTCCAGTTAGTGGCTGGGAATCCTTCAACTGAGGCTTGTGCACAGAAAAAACTGAATTATGAGTTGCTTTTGGACTCTTCATTCAGCTCAAACAGTTCTGAGCACAGTAAAGAAGATGGGAGGAGCTGCAGGTTAAGGTGGGAAGGCAAAGTCCTTTCTCCTACAATCCAGCTGCCCTGGCAGAAGCAACAGGTGATGTGGTATCCACTGTTACTTCTAGGTTTTGAGCAGAATTAACGTAACAAGCTAGCAGGCTACAAACTACTCCTGATGTGACTCCAGGGAACCTAAAAAAGTAGAAAAATATTAGAAAAAATTTTAAATCTCATTACTCAAAATGGCAGAAGAAAGCTGCATGTATTTTTCCCTCTTTTTCCACATCATTCTGCTAGAAGCTGGTCTTCCAGAGTGAAAGAATATGCTACATCAAGTCTTGTGTGCTCTCTGTGCATTACTTGTGTAGTTTTATGGCAAAATGCCTTTGGTGTGTATCAGTGATGTGCCAGCCTTGCACAGCAGCGCACTGTTGTGGCTTATTGCTTTTTTTAACAGGCAAAATAAAAGCCTAGCACAGCTTTGATTGTCATCTCCTTAGACTGTCAGCCAGCATTTCAAGAGGAATGTAAGAAGTTATGGGGTTTTCTCTTTTTTTTTGTTGCTCTCCGTAAAAAGTTCAATTAGGGCCCAAACACACATATTTAACTGTCTAAACAGCAGCAAATTATTCCTTCATTTATGAAGCTGTATTCAGCTAAACCACCATGTTTTGCTTTAGCCAAGGTACTCTGTATTGATTTCTTTATAGTCTCTTCACCATCCACAGTTTGAGAAACGGGAGATGTATCTAAGTAACAGAAAACAGTCCTCTACGGCCTAGTAAATAGGGATTAGAAAACTATTACAAAACTCTTACTGCATAGGCTATGAAAAAAATAAAAACCCTTGAAAAACACCAACCATTCAGTCCGTACACACTACACCTCAGTCATGGCTTTGTAGCCACCCAGCTTGGTGAAATGTTACCCAACAGGGCTTCATATCCCACTGTCCAGTAACTACTCAGAGTGAAAGTCAGGGCTGGAGAAAAGCTTGCCAGACGACAGTCTATGCCCATGGCAATGCAGGATCCTCTGGGGCTTTACACACCAAACTATGGGTACATTTGGAAAGGGCAATAGCTGTTCCAAAACTTATCTTCAGTTTCTGCCTGGAGTGTCCTTCTTTGCTGCAATTTAGCATAATGAGCAAATCAAGGGTCTTCTTCCATGTCATCTGGATTAGGAGCCATAATGAAGTGCTGGGGGTATTCGAGGTTGTGTTCGTAAGCGTGTTCTTTCCAGCGTGCATCGTCGCTCTCGTGGGTAATGTAACGCTCCCCAATGCGTGTTTCAAATTCTCTGAGGTCAAGCCAAGTCTGATAGTCCTAAGAAGTAAAAGAGATTAAAGGAAGCAGTTTTAAGAAACAGCAGCACTACATTTCCACAGATAAATTCTGCAGTTTGTGTCCATTTTTAGTGTAAAATAGCCACATGATATAACCAACAAGATCTGTTTCAAAAAAAAAACCCAAAAAACCCCAAACAACCAACCCCAAAACCAAACACCTTCCTTCCACAAAATGCTCCAATATTGACCACAAAGAGTAGTTCAAAATTAAATAGGCTATTATCTAAGGTTGACAAAGCAGCAGATGAACTCCATTCCAAATCTTTTCTAAACCAACTACAAGTTACAGCACACACCAGGCTGTGTGTCCACTTCAACTGAACAGTGTTTGTCTCCATGCACTCATCACTGTCAGGGAGGAAGACAGAAGAGTAAATCCATGTTGTCAGACAGAAAGGAAAAGGTGGGAGAGACAGGAAGACAAATTTCTCTTGAGTAAAGAAACCATTCACAGAGCACATCAAATGTAAAGCTAAAACCAGAAATGACTGCTTGTTAACACAATGAGACACTTGCAGTTTTCATAAGCCTCTGAAGGATTTCAGAAAAAAAAATTATACACCCATTATAAATAAAGTGAAAAAGGCAGATGGGTTTACCTGTAACCATGGGTGACTAAGGGATTTGTCAACACTGAAACGTTTTCTCATCTTCACTTGAAGCAAATTGTTTATTAAATCAATGGCTGACAAAGAAGAACAAAAATTATATTGTTTGAATACTAATCACCTCCATCATCATTCACATGCTGCAGTAGATATTATTTTTTATGATTTTTTTTATGTGTGAGTGCATCCTACACTAACCTCCTCTAATTGTAACCAAGCTCTTGAATTTTATATTTAGCTTTGCTTATGTTAAATGTGGTCACAAAATAGGTATGGGTTTAGTTCCCCCTACTTTTGATGAAAACACTACAAGCTTTACTGTGTTATTTGTTCATCTTTTTCCCTACTGATTTTAGTGATTTTCAGATATGCCTAAAAAGCTTGAGCATAATCCTGTGTTCCACAATGCTATAGGTACTTCCACTATTGTATACGTCCTTCCACATCTACCTGTGTATTAATCAAACATGGAAACAGCATATAACCAAAGCTGGCACTAGAGAGCTCTAAAGACCAGCCTTATAAGCTTCGAGGTTGTTCAGACCTGACACTTAAATCTTTACTTCCTAATGTACAAACTAAAATTCCAGATTCAACTTTGAACCACTTCTGTGATTACAGTTCAGATAAAACATGCCTGCATTCAGCAAATACCCACACATGAATTAACTTTCCTTTGGGACTTTTGGGAAGTGTCAGATTATTCATCCCACTAATTGTGCATGAAATTCATTTTTCTAGCTAAACCTCCGGACTCCCCTGCCCTGAAAATGATCTAAAGCATTATACTTCACAATTTATCTTTCACAAATATATTTACCTCATATTTATCCACTTTGGCATAGTCTACTAAACTCAAACTATCAATAATTTTCACACTCCTTTCTAAATGAACCCTGACATTTAAGCATTTGAATGTGTTACCTACATACACAAACATTCTAATAGAGAAAATTAATTTCTTTACCTTCACTAGAAATTTCCTTCCAAGGATTTGGTGGGTACATAAATGCTGCATTTTGAATCTGATCATTGATATCCTCATCTTCATTAAAAGGGAATGTACCACTGAGGCTCACATAGACAATAACTCCCACTGACCACATGTCCAGGGAGCGGTTGTAGCCTTTGCTCCTGAGCACTTCAGGGGCAAGGTACGCAGGAGTGCCCACCACAGAGCGCCGGAAAGACTTCTCACCAATGATACGTGCAAAGCCAAAATCACACAGCTTCACCTGCAAAAGCAGCACATTTCAAACTGATAAATCTCTGCTTGACTTCACACCCTTTCTGCCACCACTTAAACACTGTATGTATGCAGACACAAAACCCCAGGTAAAACAGCCCATGAAGGTTTTAGGTTGCGGGGTTTGCAGCATGCAGATCAGCCACGCTTCAGATCAAAACCTGGAATGGCCCTGCACAGACTCAGGCTTGAGGCACTTTCTGTATTACATGGCCACAAGTGTGCAAATAAGGAAAAAAAAAAATCTTGATTCCAAACCCAGCTCATTTGCAGAGGTAAATC
Organism: Certhia americana; assembly: GCA_018697195.1. Taxonomy (NCBI): domain Eukaryota; kingdom Metazoa; phylum Chordata; class Aves; order Passeriformes; family Certhiidae; genus Certhia; species Certhia americana. The sequence continues at coordinate 78,528,046 of CM031859.1, forward strand.
CTCACTCTTGAAAGGCACAGAACCAAAGTTAAAAATGCACATGAATCCCAGCCAAATCACATTCCTCTTAATCATATTCCAGAAGCAGGAGGCTTTGGCTACACAGAAATCAAACCATGAGTTTTAGCTTGAACTCAGACCCAGCTAGCTCTTGACACAACATTCCAGTAAAATGCATTAGCAGCTGGAACATGCATCAATGCTCAAATCTTCATGATCCTGCAACAGTTCCTTAACTTGAACACATCAGGCACTTTTGGAGATAAAAGGATCCAGATCAAGTCCAGCATGTAACCCCAAGGCAATAAACCCTCCTCAGAGCATAAGACAGCAATGCACTGAAAGCACTTAGTGAGACAAGGGGAAAAAAAGAGATAACTACAATACATGCAGGTCAAGTAATTATAGAAGTCAGTTGAAAATTCCACAAGAGGTTGCTTTTTAATCAGCAATGTCAATATTGCTTTAAAAAAAACCCAGTGAACAGCAATAAAAAGTATTGTTTAATCTTGACTCACTTGAGGGAATGGTTCTGCTGATGCTAGTAGTACATTTTCTGGTTTTAAATCACAGTGCACAATATTCTTGAAGTGTAAATTCCTCAAAGCAACAAGTATCTACAAAAAAAGAGAAGACTTTCACAATATATTCAAGAAGATCAGAAGTATAAAAAGACACACACAGTAACAAATACAACAATTTTTATCAACAGAGTCATCAAGAACTAACCCATATATACTGTGCAAGTACTGTTTTTTCCAGCCTACCAAGACTTGAAAACAAGGGGGTTATTTCCCCCAACTTTTCCCCTCACACCTACTCTGTCTTTTTGAATGCTTACTGTTTTGACATTCATCTTTAGATGTCCATAATGTTATGTCTTGGGAAATATGGTCAAAAAAGTTTAACATAATTAACATTCAAAGTTCTTTTCTTGTTTATTCAACTTTCATTAGATATGTAACTCTCTATGCCGTCTCTTTTAAATAACAGTACAGAAAAACCCTTCCACAAATTCTTGCCTTATAATTACAAAACCCAAATCTAGCCTTCCCTCTCAAAGCAGAGGAACTGACTGCTCACCTGAGTGACCATGAACTTAGTTATGCGTTCTGGAAGTCGACTTTTCTCACTGGAAAGAATCATCTCTAGCATGTCCCCATGCAGCTTTTCCATCACAACAAAAACCCGTTCTGGGGTTTCAAACATACATTCCAGGTTCACAATCCCAGGGTGGTGCAAATTCTGAAACAAAGTAGTATAGGTATTTCACTAAAATAAACCAGTATGAAATATCCTGAAATACACAGACATGCTGACCACAAATAAATAGAAGAGTTAAACAGGTATAATTGAAAAAAATTTCTGAGTAAAGAAACTAGCTTGGAACAAATGTCAACCCATGAAACATGCCAACTACTAAGGATAACTTGTTTAACACAAATTAGTTGCAAGGATTAATTTTTATAGTTGATGCATGTTCTGTACTCAAGTTACCAAGTATAAGAACAACACTCAAAGACTGAGGAGACAGTAGTGGAAAACAGCAGAAAATACTACTGAGGGAGACAACAATAGTACTGATGAAGCCAAAGTACATGGCTTCAGTGGGATCCCCCACAGCAAGGTAGATATCACACCCAACTTATCAACTCTACCAATATATACCTACATATACATATATTTATATATATACACATATATATATATATATATCAGGAGTTCCTGCTTTTATAAGATTCCCTCTTCCAGAAGTACTCAGAAATCACAGATGTAAATTTAAAAATCAATTCAGAACACTTCCACACAATAAAAAAATCTCACTAATGGTCTGTTTAAGACAAAATTCCAACATGATTCCAAAACACTTTTATACCTGGAGAATGGCTACTTCATTACGAAGCTGACTTTCCTGTTTTGTTGGAAACCTCATCTTGTCAATTACTTTGATAGCCACATCTCTTCCAGTCTTCCTATGTTTTCCTAAACAGAAAGACAGTGTCAGCCATCAAGAGACAGAAGCAATTCATAGCTATAAAACATTACAGCAGAAAATATTTTTGGGGGAAACCAGTGTGTTCTGTCAAGTGTACATTACCACATTTATATTTAGAATTGCAAATGGTATGTATGTCAGAGAAGTGATCAGCCTTCACAGGAATTCTGTAGTTTAAACTTCAATCAGTTACCACTCTGCTGTCAGGTACACACACACTGACATTAGATGTATCGGGTGAAGTTTTTGCTTGTGCAAGGGACTTACTTGCACATGAGCAAGCAATAACTACTCCACAGAATATTGCCTCTCCTGTAAAAACAACAACAATTCACGGCCAAAGTGAAGACAAATCTACAAATCCACTCCAGTGGTTTCATACTTTCATGGGCTCCATGTGCACAGGAAATTACACACATAAAGCTCTGTGGGAACATTAAAGTAATTAGGTTCCCCAAAGAACAGCAACACATTTAACACCCAGGGCAGTCTGCTGTGATCAAAAAGCTCTAAAAGGTTGTAATAAGGTGGTGAGAAAGACACCACGCTGACAACACCACGTATTATTCCTTGCTGCAACCTGCATCAGCCACATGAGAAGCATTCTGCAAAATGCAGGGAGGCTGTGTCCAGAGCTAAGTGAGGAGCTGTTAATGCTTCCCCACCTTCTTCACAGCTGCTGAAACAGTTTCTTTCAGTCACATCACAGATTATTGGATCACACTCTACAAGAGCTTGGAAATCTGAGACATTTAATACTAAACTACGACAGACCAGTGAGTCCGCACCAAAGAAAAGTGTCATTATCCGCTCAGTGAAGGGTTTGGAGAAGGGATTTTAGGAGAAGGGATGGCACACACAGCTACAGTGCAAGTGGCACAGAAAGTTCTACCAACATTGGTGTGGGGAGCCCAGCTACACCTCAACAGCCACCAGCCAGCCTCCCCTGCTGCTCCCTGGTCAGCACTGGTGGCCAGGGCTTAGGCAGTGCACAGGAACTGCTCCACAGGCTGCTCAGCCAAGCAACTACTGCACCTGCCTTTAACATCATCATGAATAAAGAGCTTATCTCCACCAGATGAAGGAAATTATATTGAAATGTAGCACAAATACAGTCAGTTACAAACTAGATGCAAAACACAGAAGGCAAACGCTAGATTGCTAAAGAATGTAAAGCAAACCAACTCATCTAACAAAATACCTAACTACACAAGCTAGACTACAGCTAAAAATTGCCCATGAAGAGTAACAGAAAAGCAGCTTGAAAATTCCTTTTGTTAAACAAAACACAACCAGTCAGTTTTCAGTGCAAGTTTTACATCAGTAAGAAAATGTCAAGAGTAGTTTTTTTCTGTCTCCCTTTTTCAGGTCTTTCAAACAAATCAAAATAGGAAAAGCAGAGGGAAACTGTTCTCACTGATGCAGGAGTTGGATATCTATAACATTTGATCTGCAATTTTGAAACGTTTGTCAAAGGGACACAAAACATACAACAAAAAAGAAAAACTGAATCCAAACATCACAACAATGAAAGCAACTTATTTTTTCATTAATTGTTACCATAATTTCGGTATGACTACACAGGTGTGGATAAGGCAATATCAGAAGTTACCAGACCTAGTCTCCCCAAATACCAACAACAAATAAGCAGTGTATACAGCCAGAAAAATCATAGCCTTTTATATTGTCTTTTCATACTTTTGCAGCTTGTGATTTTATATTAAGAAGTAAGCATATCCTATGTATTTTAAGCCCTCACTCAGTAAAAAAAGATTTAATGAAAGCTTTTTATAAGTGTTTATTACACTTACGAGCACTTGTAAGCATTGAATCATGCAAAATACCAAGCTGAAGTTTATCTAGAAGGCAATTTAGGAAAAATAAAATCCAATCATTAAAATAAGTGTCTGCATTTGTTAATTTCTATTCGTAAGAGAGGGAGGACATTTTGATACATACTATGCTTTAAGAAATACAGAGGGGGCAAAAAACCTGACCTCTTTCATGAGTGATGTAAAACCAGACCAAACTGTATTTCCACCAAGCAGTTTAGAAGTAATAAAGTATTTAACTACACAACTGGCACACAGAAAAATCATAGCCACTATACTTCCTGATTAGAAAGAAAACATGACAGATGCAGAAAGATTACCACTTGTAAATCATTACTTATGACTTCTTTCTTTCCAGATTTATGGTCTGTGGTTTTCTCAACACTTGAGATATAACACAAGATTAAAAAAAAAAAAAAAAAAAAGAAAAAAAGAAAGAGAGAGATAGAAACAGAGTTCATACACATTTCTAGTATTTTTTCTTTTTTTTGTAATTACATACTAAAAACTAGTTATATGCTGCAACAAGTGGTTTTAAAAACTAGGTGATAATACTAGACTTGATACCTAGGACTAACACTTTTGGCAAAGAATACCTCTTTACCTCTTTCCACTTCACCCTGCTGACAGAAATTTGCTCACATCAAGTATGTCAATAATATATTTGCATCCATACTGTCAAACTATAAACTATGTGTTTTTCTAATTGCTTTTGACCACATCTCTCAGGTGTCATTCAAAACAGCTGCAATGACTAACAGCTATATGACAGCAAATATAAGACTTCTAATACTGTAAAACACAAACAACATTGTTAGAATTTGCAATTTTAAAGAATCACTAAACATGGCCAAATTGTATTGCTTTGTATTTAACTGTGGTAAAAATGCAATGCATATTCTAAACTGATTAGGATGCCAATGCAAAACTGTAAATGCAAGAATTTAATTGTAAGGAATACTGCACATAAAACTGCAGAGACACACAAAGTAATGTGAACAAAACTTTTAACAAGATTAACTTCACCTAGACATTCTAGATACAGCTAATAAAGTATGAAAAGGATAATTTTATCAAGCAGACATTATACCTTAATAAATTCATAATGGAACAAAATGCAACTTACCTCCATATACAATACCAAACTGACCAGAACCCAGCACTTCATCAGCAAATATTTGGTACACAGAGCTGATATCCTAATGCATGAAGAAAAGAAATCACAAAGATCAAGAATCATTAAAATATTCAGGACCACATTATTTATTAATGCCTAGGCTATAATTATTTTTGGTATTAATCAAACTCTGCAAAAGATACCATCATTACACTGAATGGAGTGGGAAATACAGCTATTTTTTCCCGAAGAGGATCCACTGAGCTGCACAAAAAGCAGGGAATTACATTCATAAAACCTAACAGCCAGGACAAGTACGTAGGTTACTTCCTGCATATAACGTGTTCTCTGGTATTGCTTTCTCATCCAGACACTGCTACTACCAATTACTTTGTAATACTCAGATAAATAAATATCACTGTAATACAATGCACATGACTCACCACATTCTCCTGGACCTGGCAATTTGAAACAGAGATGCTTAGAGACAATTCTTCTGCAATAAAGAAAATAAAGCCAAGTAAGTAGATTAAAAGGGCAGACTTTTTCTAAAAAGAGTGGAAAAATGAAAATCAACAAAAACCCTTTACTGACTTCTAACCTAGTATTGGTGAAATGATTTTCAGTGGTGTTTTGCCAACACTTCATACTCTGGAACTCACTAGATAAATAACCCTGGAAGTTTTCTTGGATTGTTTGTCCTTTTTTGTCCTATTCCTGATTACAAAAATAGTAGAACAATACTAGTGTGTATACAATAGACAGCTGGAGAACCAAAAGCAATAGCAATTGCATCATAGTTCATTAAATGAATAATGATTCCTAGTAGCAATAAAGAAAAATACAGGCAAGAGGAGCGGGTAGATTCCTCATAGTCAAATGAATGTGGCTTCTTATCTTCTGTGGCACCAAGATATACAGAATTAACGCATAAAAAAAGGAAACAAATCAAAGAAAGCAAGTAGCAGAATAACTGATAACTAAAGTAGAAACAAAGCCCATAATATATAAAAAAATCTTTGTCTCATGGATTAACTATAGAAGCATATCAGTCCTTGGAATATAAGGGCACATTCAGGAAGCGTAATTTCCAAGTAAGTGTATCAGATAAAGACTTTTTCAGTCTGCAGCTGACATTGACATGAATTATTCATCACAGGAATAACACTGATGCATGGGCAAGAAGAGATATACCAAGGAAGGCAGGAAATACCCTTCTCTCTTGACTTCCAAGGCCAAAGTAAAGCATCTCAGACTAACAAGACATCTACCACTTGGAGTCTGTCTGTCTGAAGGCATTCCAGACCCAACTGGATGTGTTCGTATGTAACCTGGACTCTGATTTGTCAGTGTGGTTGGACTAGATGATCTCCAGAGGTCCCTTCCAATCCTAACAATTCTGTAATATTATGTTAACTTAAAGAAAAAAAAAAATAATTAATCTACAAGGTAGATAGAAAACACACTACAGACTTACTAGAACTTTGAAAAGAAAAGAAAAACTTTATCATCCTAAAGAGAATTTAGAGGAAAAATGCCTGATTTTTGCCACCTGTGTTTTATCTCAAAGAAGAAATTTACAAAGAGAAGATAGGAACAAACACCAATTCTAAAAGACACCCTGAATTCTGCATCTGAAATACGAACTCTGAATCTTGCATATGCCAACTGATTATTGACTATAGTCAAGTCAGTACTGAAGTAACCATACAGAACACAAGGGAAAACATGAAGAAGTGAGACAAAAAGTTCCTAAGGATAACAAAAGGTAACTAGAAAATAAAGATACAGTTTTTGAAAGAGTTTAACAGAACACACTGAACCCTTATCCAGAGATGGCCACAGAATACAAAGTAACCTGGAAGTAAAGAGTGAGTTATTCCTTCCAAATAAATCCATTTTTCTACCGTCTGAAATGTGCAAGAGTAAGGGAGAAGAAGCAGTCACTTCTAAAGAAATGAATAATGCCACAATTCAATACATAACCTACAGCAGGTAAAGAGCTTACTCTCATTTTAGCTGAGAATCACCCCACAAAGAAACACCCCACCACTAACACTAGGTACATGCTTATAAAGGATTCCTTGCCATGGGTCAGACTGGAAGAATATCCTCATTTCTAACTACCTCTGGCCACAGTGTGGTACATAATAACTAGATAGTGCCTTGTGGACACTGACATGACAAATTCCCGGCTGCTGCAAGTATTTCAAGCCAGCAATGTCTCCCTTCTCCTTTTGGTCTTTACATTTACAAGCAGGTATCTGAGACTTTTTTTAAACTAAAATCTAATTATCTTAAAGGCTCTTGAGGTACATTTCATGATTCACAAAGTGTAGGAAGAAGAGAGATGAACAGATATTTTGTGGCTTTCTGAGAGTTTAAAAATCAATGTGAACTGTCTAAAACTGTGTAAATGCCACTCCCCGACTCAGAGCAGTTTCTTGTACTCCTACAATTCTAAACATACTAAAATACTTCCTCTCAGCATCTATCACTGCAGTTCTATTACCTACCAATGTCAATGAAATATTATTATTTACATCTGAAAAACTATTTGCTTTGGAAAAATCAAGTGTCTTTGCAAGTCTGTCAGCAGCAGTAAGCCTTAGATACTAGAGTTTTAGATACAAAGAGTTTTGGGGTGTGTCGATATATATATATATATATATGAAACCAAAAATTCCATCTCAAAGTGGCATTTTATGTATGTATAAAGCCAGGAATGAGGTACCATCTCACAAGTATGTTTCTTCACTGTAAGTAAATACCAATGCCAGTACTGGCATTTCATAGTTTACTATTTTAGACCATTGCTGCATTCACAGAAAGTGCCTTTACCTCAGACTAGCATTTACATGTTCTTAGCTGTTGCTGATGCAGTGTAGGCAGGTATCAAAGACAGAGAAAATGATCTCAGAATCCCCTGCAAAAGAAAATTTTACTGCAAGGAGATTAAAGAGTAGCTGGAATTCAAAAGGAAACTAAAAAGTGAAAACATAAATCTCAGTACAGAACAAGAATGAATGTTGTTGCAAGGAACAAGGAGACGTCTCAAAGAAAGAAAACTATACATAAGTTTAGTGGAGCCTTGATAATGAATATAATCCTATGCCAGAGGAAAAAAGGGAGGGAAGGTGCATAAAAAGAACAAGGTACCTTTTATAACTACCCACAGCCCAGAAAAAGTTTTTTACATCATTGATGGTATTTACATTGCAACACTAACTCATTTTCTTCTCCTCAGCTACTGACATCTCACAGAATTTTAAAAAATATACATTTATACAGGTGCTGACATCAAAAAACATCCAAATTTAGTTATTTCAAAGTGTATGCATATAATCTGAATATATTTATTCAGTTATGTATATTAGGAATATCTAAGCTCCATTTTTACATCTATGTGTGTGTTCTTAGTGGTCCTACAATAAAACTCTGCATTCTGCATTCATATTGTAAATCTGATTCTTCATTAATTTCTGCTACAATAGATTAAAGGATTTGCCCACCCTCCACAATCCTGAGGGTCACTTTTTAGAGACTCATGGAAAATAATGGACCCAATTCAGCAGCTAATCAACAGACAATACTTCACTCTAAACAAGCACTTTCCCCAAAGGAATCACTACCATCAGCAGCTTCAGCATATGAACAACAGTGCCTTATCTGCCTGCTTACTGTGATCTTTTCCTTGTCCTGCAGCAGTGCAAACGCTAGGTTGAGGAGTGACTGGCATCAAGGCCTGGCGAATGGCTTTCTCCCAGCCCTGAGCTACGTCAAGTCCAACTCCAGAGGCAGCAAGAACTGGACTGTGATGAGTGCTGCCATTGTTCTCGCCAACAAAGTACACCATCGTGGCAGTGATGATCTCAAAACAGTAGGGGTTGCTGCCCTGCACCACGTGTGAAAAATCTCGAGGCTGAGTCACCTGGAGAATTTCTGAAAGTGGAATCTCCTGAAGAAAGATATTAAAAATTTTAAAATGAAAATGCACATAATATTTTAATATACTAATACCCATAACTTCAAGCGTTGCAAAGAAACCAAATCAAATATATAAAAAAAACAAAACTGAAACACCCAGCTTCATAAATAAAAGTCAAACTGCACATGACCACTGCCCACGCAGTTTTCTGAATTCCTATATAGGAGCCTAGAGAGACTTTCAGGCCCACCACAGCTCTCTCTATACAACCACTATTTTCTACTCAAATATTTATATTAACCACGAGACACACCCCCACTGCATGGGTAAATGATGCACTACTAGGGAATGCCCATTTTCATTTATACAGCTTAGGCAGAGAAGAGCATGAAGGGGAAAAAGTGAAACAGTAACATTAAGGAGAGGATGCAGTTATACACACTAATCAGTAAGCACTGCTTTGTGCATTGGAATCATTTTGGGTAGACTCTCTTTCACACAGATATTAGCAGATATTATCTGCATACAGATATTATCCTCTACCTGGTCAGCTTAAGACCATCGTACAAGAGTATTACAGAACAGATCCAAAGGAAGAAATGGCTTCAAGTTCACACTAGCTGGAGGAGGACATTCCACATCCACGGGAAGGTGCAGATGCATGTCACTCGCAAGAGTAGTGAACAAGCATGTGAACACCAGGCAGGCATTAGGAGGATAAAAGACAGCAGCTGATTGAGATGAAGAGCAAACAAACATAAAGGCAAAAACTGCGAATTACTCTAATAGCAAAGACAAACAATCAGATCTAAGCAGTTAGAACAAGGGATGCAAAGGGGCAAGTGAAAGGACTAAAAGCAGTGACTTAACGGAGCAACAAGCAAGGAACATATTTTACCAGCTGTGTTTTGAATGCACAGGGCAATACTAGTATCAGAGAGGTCTGAGAAGAGACTGCATTGGTCAAGATAGGGATGAAAAGGATCTGGGCAAGTTTAGCTGGATGTACAGAGAAAAGGCTTGATCTTAGAGATGTTATAAAGGAAGAAGCTGCAAGATTTGGACCCCCACCTGAAGGTATAAGACAAGAAAGGGAAAAGTCCTGTTTACACATTCAAATGCATTTTCTGACTATTCCACCACCAAACATAATCCTACATTGACAATACACTAAGCTACATTTATATAAACATAAGGCTATACAGCAAATTTTCCCATAAATCTTGCTTGAAACTTTCAGTTGTATAGTAAGGAGTAATTTAATTTGAGGAACATTGAAATAAATTAACACATAAGCATGCAAACTTTCAATCATTACTCAGAGAACACAAAAATCCAAGCCTTCATTCCACAGGCGGCCAAAGATATTCCCTGGTAATTGTGAGAAAAGCTTAATATGCCAGGTAATTCAGGAGAACAGTACATGCAAAAATGTAAGGAAAGACATACTCAAGGGAATTAGAGCAGGAGCTGCAAGCAACTTCTCAGAGTTAGTCTTGGTCCTTCTCACTTACAGGCTTTGGGCAACAATTAACCTAGTCACAGTTTTGAATCAAAAAGAGATGGGAAAATGGAGATAATACGTAAACTGCTCACAAGTAGATTTCATATCTATAAAGCACTGAATAAATCAAGTGGAACATAATTATTACTCATCATTAATTACCTTGTAATATTTTGTTCCAGATTCATTTTGAAATAGTGTGAGGCATTTGCTGTCCAGTCTCCAGTAATGTCTTTTTCTCTATAAAATGCACAGTACAATTACATAAGGAATAGACCTCTCATATGGTTTTTGCTATCTCATTATTTAAATTAAAAAATGCTTTAAAATACTGTAATAATCATTCAAAATTAATCTACAGTTTAATCTTAGACTACAGAAATAAAAAAAAATAAAACTTTGGCAATAAAGATTTTGTTTCAGTTGAAGAAACTCAGAAGTTATTTCCACAAACCAGCAAAAATATCACTTACCTTACAGCAAAAGCAGTGACAGCAGGAGTTACCTCATATAGGAAAAAACAGTGACTAGACAGGTTTTATTCTAGGTGCATATTTTCACAAAATCTGTATAATTTAAATTTAGTGACAATTGTGGGAGTCATGCTTTCTCCCCCTATGTCCTCATACCAACATTGCAAGGGTTCAAGCACTGAGTAAACCTAACAAGTCCTTAATTCTTTGTCAATACAAAATACAGTGGCAGACCAGACACATTGTGAAATTCAAATGAAAAAAATAGTTCATGGGGAGAAAAAGCAAAACAAGACAGACTAAATAGCCATTTTCTGGAAGTATCCACCAACAAGATATCCCCCACCAAAAAGTAACATGGATTAACTGTTGTATACAACTGTCTTGTAATTTAAACAGAAGAATATTCCTCAAAACAAAGAAGCTTTTGGAAAGCTAATATGGCTGTATGAATCTTAGATACTTTGCTTGCACCACACTCTAACTCTTTCTAACTATAGTTAGAAAGCCACTTCCATTTTTCTGGGACAAAAACCTAAGACCCTTAACTCTAACTTAGGATGACAAAGTTTGAAATATTATTCTATTACATTTATATTTTATACACTTTGTCATATTAAAAACTGGGGTTTTTTTTGCCATATTTAAGCAGAGCTTGAATCACTTCAGTCAGGGAGAAGCTGAGTCAACCTATAGGAGTTAGACAAAGAAAACTAGATCAAAAATGTACTCAACTAAAAGGAATTGCCAGAAAGCACCAGGATAGTGGGTGAAACCAAAAGGGTAAACCCCTCCTTTTGACATATATGGTCTTATTTAAATAATGAATCAGGAAAGACTTTGGAGGAGACGAATTAAGGAAAAGGCTAGTAACTTATTCAGGGATTCAAAATCTGTCCCATACCCTACTCTGAGAAAGGACGGGACAAGGATCAGAAAAAGAGTAAAGATGATGACATCGAAACTTCTCATTTTAAAAGAGTGAAACATCTTGTTATCCAGGGAGCACAAGAAGTACACAGATCCTGCTGTTAAAATGAACCTGTCTGGAACTGATAGGAAGCCCAGTTGTTTCAAGAATAGGAAACAGACTGACATTGCTGAGAACAGAACGGACAAGGGAAATAGCCGATGTTGTAATGTCCAATACGGAAGTCTCCTCCCATTAGGAAGCTCTGTGAGATCTTGTTTGGCTAGAGGTACCTTGCTTTGGGTCAGGACACTCCATTTGACTGGCTTTTTTCAGTTGATGTCATCGAGGCAGCAGCCAGACTGACAGATGAAGAAAATCAAACTAAGCTGTTTCATCAGATCATGTTCGAAAGGGAGGTTCAAGAAAAAAAGTCCACAGAAAAACATACTGAAAGTTTAAATCAGAGCTGAATACCAGGTCTACCCTGAACAGTTCTGCTAAAACTATTCACCTTTGTCTGCTACATGGCCTTAGTTTTTCCAGAGCCAGCTGATGTTAATTGTCTTTTATGTAGTCTTGGCTGTAACCACATCTAAAATTCACTAGATACTTATTTTGGATTGTGATAAATTCATCTAGGTATTAGAAAACTTAAGGAAACAGTTTTTGAGGTAGTTTCACAAAGACCATTTACAGCAGTCAGTTTCACTGACAATCACAAAAAGCAAAAATATTACAGTAACCTGAGCTGCCTATTGTCACCCTTCAACTTGATTTCATCAGAACTTAAATAACTTTGCTTCTCTAAATTCTCTTTACATCTCCTTCAATCAGATGCCACAGAGATAAAGAATGCAAAAGTATTTCTGCTGCCTTTCATAGAAAGTCTCAACATGCCATAATGTTCTCCATGAGATCCAGGAACTTCTTAAATTCATCCTTTTCATTTATCTACCAAAAAACAAGAGGATTCACTTCCATCAGACAATACTAAGGAACCCTGTTATTTTGCCTTGTCTTCCTCCTCAACACACAAAATCAAGTAGCTTGCCTCCTCAATTAAGGTAGCATTACTGGTAGCACTGGTAACAAACAATACAGTCTTTTTGGAGGGTGCTTGCCTACCCAAAGACATACAGTCAAGCCACAACTCTTAGAGTGAATTGCTAGAGGAATTAAGGGATCCCATATCTACACATAACTATTTACAAACATCTAGATCATTACAATAATACTCTCAACCGTTTCAGTACACATAATATTTTTATGATTTTCATATAGTAGAATAGAAAAAGAGACACAAGGATTTAGTACAACTACTAAAGAGAAAGAAGACACAAGCAAATTATTCCAAGTTACCTTCTCAGGAAAGCTAAAATACTACACATGCAATTCATTTGGGACAATGTAGAAATGCTTTTCCTTCTTAAAGGGGAGAAGAAAAAGTACTGTTCAATCACCACATGAAGAATTTTGAATAAATTCCCTTTATAATGAATATCAAAGGTAAGTTCTTTCAAACGGTACTCTAAATTAGAAATAAAATACACTAGTTTAGAGAAAAAACTTAATTTAGGAAGAAATTAAAGTAACTGACCAGGTTGTCTCTACTAGTATAGTGGACCATCCATCCTTCTTTCACCATTGTACTGCTCTTCCTCTTTGTGTGCTTGATTGACTGTACAACTCGCATGAGAGGAATATTATTGCTTGTTGAAGGACTAAAAAGAAGATACAAGAGTTTAATATGTAACAAGTTAAAATAAAACAGTACTGCAATTATACTCATTTTACACATTTAGTCCATAATTTTCAGGAACAGACACCTTTTCTTCCCATACAGATTTAGCTGATGGACAAATTTGATAAGGCATCTGAGCTCCTACTAGCACTCCTAGGACAAGTATTGTAGTACTTAAGGAACAGAGAAGAAACACACTGGAGTGAGGACACTTACAGAAATCATCTTCTCTCAAAATGATCTGCTGAGACTACTCATCTTTTATGCTATTTTACACCATAGAAATATAATTAACATCAGCATAACTATCACTTCTGCTTGTCTATGTAAGTTGATTATGCTGCTTCATAATATTGTTGTTAATGAAGGTCCCTATCAAAGCAAACTTTCAACTTGCGAAAACATAAACCGGGGTGAGTTAAATCACAACTGCACTAGAAAATTCTATCAATGCTAAGTATATCAACTGTCCTGCAGACAAGGGTTTGATAATCTCTAATACTCTCAGAGAACCATTAATTAAACATACAGGTTTTAACAGCACTGAAAATGAAGCCAACCAGTGAGGTGCCTAACACCAGAGCTCTACATGTGGCACTAACAAAGACAGCTGTAAACACACATCGTGAGGTAGTTTCAAAACAAAAAATGTAAGGATGCTTTAATATGGCATGCTGTTACACTACAGAATTGGCTACAGGATGCTGTCATGCCAAAAACCTGAATTGCTTCAAATCCAATTACAAATAAATGGAAAAGTCCTACCTAGAGGTAGACATTGCTTCCTACTCAGGAGATCCTTGAGCTATAAATCACTGGAAATTGGAAGGTATCATTATATGCTCTTCCTCACAAATTTGCTATTAAGCCCTACGGAGCTACACTGATGTCTAGTCTGACCAAATACAACTGCGCTTATCTTATTAAGAATGACTAAGAAAATCAGGATGACACTACTCAGAATAATAGAGAAATAAAAAGATCAAATTTGATTTAAGGAACTATGTTAACAGTTACTGGATAAAAGACTTCAGAAAAATCACTTTCAAGATAAATAAAGCAAACTATTGCATAACATGCATAGACTGTGATGCCAATATTAAAATATCCCAATTAATGCCTTTTAAATCCACACGTATAGAACAGTAACTAAATTAGGCTCAAGTCACAGAGACCTTAACCACACATCAGCCTTGTTAAGCCTTAAGTTTTATCCTGCTTTGATGATCTGATTGTATTTCTTCAATAACTGTTATAGCATAACACTTTTTCGAATTAGAAGAGACTAGATTCTTTCAGTCCATTTATGTTTCAGATTTTCTTGAGACAGGAGAACTTTACAAAGTATTTTCAAGCTAAAAAAAAAGGAAACCCCACACAAAGGGAAAATACACTTTTAGCAATAAAACTGGACTAATTGGAAACGATTTGCTCACAAAATTGAGCAATATACAGCCTGAGCAAAGAAATCCATCCTATAGCTTACCTGATTGTTTTGACAGCTTCCTCATCTTTGTCTGCATCAAGATCGGATGGATCCATAAAAAAGATTTTGTCCTCTGGAGGAGAGGGCTCTTCAGCATCATCTAGAACTCGACTACCATCACTGTTCATTTCACTGCTATCAACTTCCATTGGCATATCCAAGTCCTGGCCTGGACTAGCAGGTTCTGGAAACAACACAAGTCAGACATTATTTCAAACACACAACTAAAAAAAAAAAATAAATAAAATCCTCCAAAACCCATCTTTATTTTTTTTCAGTCTACACTTACAGAAATAAACATAAAACTACAGTCATAATACAAAAAATCTTCACATACTTGCTATAAGATGCAGAGTATGATAATGAACATTATCAATTTCATTCTGCTAAATGCCAAGGCAAGAGAGACCAAGCTAAAACACAAACCATGCTGAAATAAACAGAGTGAAAAGCTTAAAGTCTAAACCTAAATCTCGTTAAGTAATTCTGTTCCACAAATAATCAGGACAAAGTAACCTTTTGATGGCTAGAGATGACCCAGAGAATTATTCCTGTGCAAATTAAATTCTCCATTAACAGAAATGCAGCTCTGCTCTCCCTGTTCTTGTAGTCCATAATAAGAAAAGTAAGAAAGAAAAGGAGAGCTGTGGAATTACAGGAAAAGAGAAATGCAGAACAGAACTTATTCACCTCTGATTTTCTGCAGGCAGAAATTTAGCGTTTTCAAAAGCTGTATAACTGTACTGTGGGGGATTGTTTGTGCATCTGTTTTTTACTGGGGGTGAGTTCACTTAAGAGTGGGAGAAAGAACAAAAATCAAATTGCTCCTTATGTCTTTAGAAGAACTATGTAGAAGAACTGCGGTTCCCTAACTATGTGGCCTTTAGCACCTTAGCATCACAAGGGCAGTAAAACCAGGCTGCAGCAACATCATGTTCCACACTGCTGTTCACAGCCACCAACCTCAAGATCCAGGAAAGAGCCTGGGAGCTGGAGAAGGTTGGCATGAATGGATGCGATATATTGTGCAATGGCAACACTAGCTAACACAGCTGTTGCCCAAGCCTCTGAATCAAGTTGTGCAGTTTGATGTGATGTCTTCCATGTCACCAATTCCACTTTACTAAAAATGTGTGATAAGGCAACACAACCACATAATGGCTGAAGTTGGAGGAGATTTTTGAAGGTCACCTGGTCCAACAACCCCCCAACTTCATTTCTCCAGTCTGTTAAGTCCCCCTGGACAGCAGCACAAACCCTCTGTCACATCAGTCAGTCCTCCCAGTCACCTGCAAACCTGCTGAGGATACCCTCTGCCCTGTCAAGATCATCAATGAAGATGCTGAACAGGATTCAACCCTTTGTTGGCCCCTGGGGTACACCACAAGTTACTTGCCATTGATAACCACTCTCTAGGTCCACCCATCTGATCAGTTTTTAATCCCTATTCGCTCATCTATCCCATATTTCATCATCTTAACACTGATCTAAAACTTACAAAAATACTCTAAATATTCTTCCACAAAGTGTTCCACACACTCCTCTTTCAATTCTGCAAGGTCTATTCAGAAAGCAGTCCTACTTCATTGAGGTTTCCAGAAATTAGAGTGCAGTTCTTTCTTTTGGTTTGGTTTGGCTTGGGGTTTTTCTCCTTTCTCTTTTATCTCAAATACCTCAGCTAACTCTGGCCAGTAAAAATCATGGCTATGAGAAAGTCGCAAAAAATGGTACATGTCTTCAGATATCAACGTTTTAAAGTATATATTTGATGGTGAAAAATGAGCAGATCTTCAAATTTTGTACACCATTGTGGCTTCTAGATTTTTCATTTCTACTGATCAATCCCGAGCAAAGCATAGTGAATTTGTAAAGACTAATTAAGTAAAATTTAAGTCACCAGAGTGTAAGTTTTACAGTGAATCTTTTTCATTTTCACTGATCTCAGTGAAAAAACTGGCAAGATAAAGATGTCAAATACTCAGAGATGAAGGAACTAAATAGTAATGCATTTCATTCAGCCTCAAAAAATCTTTCATGATTTGAAAGCATGTTTCTCATCTTACCTCCATTGAAAATAACCTCTCCAAGACAGTCTCGAGGTACTTTTGGCGCACAGCGTTTGTGACAGTTGAATCTGCAATCTAAAATAGCAGATAAATAAGCCCATGATACCAGAACCTCACTCCCACCCAGACGTAACATTTATCATTCACTTCTTCCAACATGAACTTCAGTTCAGATTCATACATTTGCATCTAACTGAAGACAGCACCAATGAGGTCACCTCCAAGAGGAAATTAACAATCTTGTCCTTATGTCACATGTTGATTTGTCCCACCACTATTTATTATGTCAGTACTTCCCCTTCCAGTACAAAATGGTTTGCTACTTCTGTAGCTTTTTCTGCAGCTATTTTTTCCCTCATGATGTAATTTCTCCCATTCTTTCATTTGTTCCACATCTTTTTTTCCATTGCAATATGATTTAACTGTCTCATCTCTAACATTTTTCCCCACCTGCCAACTAAGACTTGAAGACATAAGAGGCCTCTATGATCACATAACTACATCAGAGCAAATATGTTCTGCAGTAAATCCCAAAGTCCAGTTCCCCTCTCATTCAGGTTACAGATTTGCCTGACTACTCCAGCTCTATTTCTTGCTGACACAGGGCAGACAGAATAACATTATGTTCATCCAGATTTGGCCTGACATGGAGATGGAATCTCACCTGGATGTATGCCATTTCTGTACTCGAGGTATCAGATGCAGCCTACTGAACAAAGTCCAGCATTCAACATTACTGGTATTAACAGGAATTTCCTTTATTAATAGCATCCCTGTGATTTACAATTCCATCAGCACCACAAATTTCAAAACTCCCTATTACACCCACAACTGTTTTCATATTGATAATTTAGCCTCTTTTTGCTCTCCAAAACAAGCTCAATGTGTTCTTCTTTTAAGCCCGGACAAGAGAAAAAACATTATCTCTCCATTTTTAGTAGTGGAGGAGCCAAATTCTGGAGCAGAATACAATACTGCTTGCTTCTAAGTGCCTAAAAGGATGCATCCTAGGAGACCCATGAACAGTCTTTTTCACAGCCGTGGTTTCAGTCCATATTATGGAATACAATTACTACAATTACTGGATACTGCAATGCAATTCTCTAGTCTAGTAAATAGCTACAAACATCCCCTAGCATACTTTTGGCCCACAGCATTAGCATAATCCCAAACAGTTCCAAGGTCTAGCTCATAAACCAGAGCATCCTATGAAATTACTCCAAACAGGCAGTCTGCATAGAGCCACCCAGGCTGGGATGCTAAGAAAATTTGTTCATGAACACAGGTCATTATGTCCCAGCTGACCTCAGTGTCCGGGAATGTTTCTGGGCACATTCAATTTAGTACCACAAATACTGCCTTAGCATCTCAAACATCATCCTCAGAGCCCAAATAGCAGCCTGAATTAAATCAATAAATCCAGGGCTCTTATGGGTAATTAGGAACAAAAAACTACTAAAAGACCCCAAGCTCTGTGAATGTGCACAAGGAAGTCAGTGGAAAACCTTAAGAATCTGTAGGAGAAGGCAATATGAAAATATTTGAACTGCTTGATCTCAATTCCTGATGTATTAAAAATAAGTATAGGATCTTTCTGTATAAATGGAGGCCTATTAAGACACTTATTTATGTCCTGCACATATACATAGCACTTCTCTAGGCTTGTTTTCTACACATAAATGCTTACAATATGTGTACAAATAATATTTTTATCCAGTGTCATTCAATTCCGCCAATCTGATGTCACAGCCCCATTTGCTCAGCTGGATACAGTCACAGCAATTGTATATGGCCAGCAGCATCTATACATTAAAACCCCAAGGCTTCATTATTTTTGTATCACGTGTATCCAAGACTGGCTGGAAAAATATCAAAACCAGTTCAGGATGCAGACTTCAAACAGACTACAAAGACTGCAAATAACAGAAATTAAAGATAAAACTACCTCCTTACTTACATGAGACAGCAGTACTACTAGTCAAAAAAAAAAAAAGTTAACACAGCTGTAAGCTTACTATTTTTTCTCTCCTCTCATAAAGCAAACTGAAAATGTATTAATCGACCTCTCTCAAAAAGCTAACTTTTGATACTCCCGTTTGACAAACTCACATGAGAGAAATGGAAACTCCTTTCCATATTAATGTTTGTGATTCATCACTAGACTTTTGTTTCCTGCAACAAAGCTAACAGACCTGCACTAACTAGTAATAAAAAGTCAAGATGAGATCACACTAGTTATGCCCTAGGAACCACATCGAAGAGCCTGAGAACTGAAGCCATCCATGTTAACATAGGCTACATAAAAACCATGCAAGTTCAGCACAAGCACCTACCTCCAGAAGATGATAATCAGTACAGTATATTCTGTACCAGAATAATACAATGAAAACACACAGATTCTTTAGTAGTCAGTCTAGAACATAGATATTGAACAAAAGGAAGCATTTCCCATTTTTTATTAATTCATAATTACCCTGCTAGCATTACAGTGTTTTCAATCTACAAAATTAAATCTTATTTTTCAGAAAAGAGTACAATTCACAGCTTACTACAATGAAAATGAGGGCTGCTGTGATCTTCTGAAAATCATGCAATTTTTCAAAAATTACACTTCACTAGTTTGCAATATACAGCCACCTAAGGTTGCAGTCAGTTTTAAATACAAGACTTTTATTGAAATTTACTGCTACAGCAGAAAATTAAATGTTTACCTTTACACTGCATTCCTTGGCGAAAAAGGCCCTTAAGCAGTCGTTTGCAATACTGGCAGATGGTGGGACGAGTGTAAGAGTGAACAGCAAAGGTGTGTGGCACCTTCACTCTGCAAAGCACCATCTTATCCATCCAGATGGGGCGGCCACTCCATGAGGGAATCCTCTTACTAGGTTCTGGGCAGCAACGCTGGAATAAAGAAGGAATACGTAATTTGCACCAGAACGGCTCTACTGCCACAACTGCTTTGAAAAGTCACAGCAGTCAGGTGAACTGGAAAAAGGCAAAAACTGCACTCATTTTTAAAAAGGACAGAAGGACCTTTCAACCTCCCCTCTGTGCCTGGGATGATTAAAGAGATCCTACTTTAGCTATGCTAAAGCACATGAAGGACAGGGAGGTGATTCAGGACAGCCAGTGGTTTTCCATGATGGAGTGGCTCCATCAGTGGAGAAGTGCTACAGATGTCATTTATCTGGAAATCTGTAAAGCCATGTTCACCATAACATCCTTCACTCTAAAGTGAAGAGATGGATTCAATGGGCAGACTCTGAGGAGAATAAGGAATTGGCTGGATAAGGGCAGTGGTCAGTGGCTCAGTGTCCTGATAGGTACCAGTGACAAGTGGTGTCCCTCAGGGTCGATACTGGGACCAGAACTATTAAATGTCTTTACCAATGACAGAGTGGGAGCAAGTGCACCCTCAGCAAGTTTGTGGATGTCACCCAGCTGAGTGCTGCAGCTGGCAAACTGGAGGGACACGATGCCATCCAGTGGGACCTGGATAAGCTTGAGAAGTGGGTCCATGTGAAACTTATGCGGCTCAACAAGGCCAAGTGCTGGCACTGCACCTGGGCTGGAGCATCTCCCCATATTAATACAGGCTAGGGGTTGGTGTCAGCCCTGCTGGGAAGGACTTGGAGGTCAAGTGGTGGATGAAAAAAAATGTCAGTGGGGCTGTAAGGGAGGTATTTGCTCTGAAAGTGACCAAACAAGAAGCTTGAAGAGGTCATCCTGGTATTGTAAAACAAAACCATGAAAACACCAGATGGAAAAGCCTTACAGAAAGCAGGAAGTTATATATGAACCTTTATTTCCAAAGAAGATAAAATGCTAGAAATTCACTCATGACATTTATTTTTTAAGCAACCTGACAAGGTTCAGACAGCACATACAAACCTCCATATAGAAGGTAAAACAGAAAACACTGGAGGCAGACAACCCAAATTCCAATCACCACTTCAAATTTTCAGTTTTTAAAAGCAAGGTATATGCTGGATAGCTTACTAAATTAGGCAAAAATATTTAGAAAATTCAGAAATTATTTTTCAAATTAAACCCCCCTCAAAAAAATTCTTTGAAATGAAGTTAAAAGAAACACTATACAAATTAAAACAGAAAAGGCATTGAATAAAATGAAGAGGTATCAAAAAGGTACTAAACATGCACATAGAAAGTCATAAAGTTAAATTCTGTGATAAATGGTTACAATACTATGTTCACTGAATAAACCTTACCAGTAGTCATAAACATCAAAATAAATATTTTTCATTACTCAAGACCAGGCTTTCAGAGCTTCTAGCTAAAAACAACTATGTTCTTGAACTAGACTATATGATTTGTATTTTAAACTGTGGTAAGAATAGTTATAGTGCAAAGTAACAGATGATTAGAAAAGACTAAGGCACAAACAAATGTATCTAATCACTGCTTGTCCTGTCTTATGATCCCAGTATAGTTGGGTTATCCTTGATAATTGATATTTGTTATGTAATTGATAATCACTCAGCAATCATCATAACAAGGAACTACAATGGATGTCTGTTTTTACTGTAAGCCCTTCATTCCCTACACCCTTCCTCGACAGGGTTTGGGTTTTTTTGGATTAACTCTGTTAAAAGCTTAACAGCAGATCAGGAACACTCTTCCCCAGTATTAAAGCTTACAATTTGTACTGCTTTGGCCAAGTAACTAATCCATGCTGATATAATAATTACAGAATTAATCTGTATTACTAAGAAGGCAAGATGCTTTATCATTCCGAAGCCAAAGTTCTCAAGATTTCATATAACCATGAGTGAAAGGCTAATAACATGATTAAATATAAAACTTGTAATTTATTTCCTGTTTCATCTCTCACAGTAGTAAGTGTAACAGTCTAAGAATCACCATATTTTAAAATTCACTAAAACAGATCATAATGGTTAAGCTTGACTCCCACATACTCATCATGAGCCACTTAAAACACTATCTAGTTCTCCAGAGGTTAAAGAATTTAAACCAGAAATTGCTTCTCCTTTCACAGTACATACTTCTTCAGAGGCAGAGGATGTGTGTTCAGCTTGTGCTGGTCTTGGAACTGAAAGCCCTGCTCCCGGTAAAGACACATTGGACAGGCGTCTCTTTCTCACTCCACTGCAGTTGTTTGGAATCTTGAAGGCACATCGCTTATGGTAGTTTAAGCCACAACCTGGAAAATGAGTTTGTTTATTCAAAACACCTCCCAACATTCTAAGTAACAAAAACAGCATTAACATTTTGATAATGCAGTTTTAAAAAGATGACCCAGGAAATGGTAAAGGCAGAAATAGACTGTTATGTCAAATTCTCTCACTTTAGTGTTCTTGATGTGTTTCACAGAAACAGCTTTTTCCCCAATAAGCCCAGTTACAGAAACAAGGTCTAAGACTTGGAAGCAGCTCATCTCCCACCACCAGGAGGCTTTCATCACTCCCTCACTTTGAAGCAAAAGAATCAAGAATTCAGTGAGAAGGCAGCGTCAGTACCTGACAGCAGGCTGCAGAGTGCTCCACAGCCAGCTGGATAAAAGCCATAAGGAAAGGGATTCCCCTTTGGGAGTCTCTCCAAGCTATGTGTTCCTTGTGCAAAGAACACAAGGTTGTAAGCTAGCTATTTTTTTCAAAATGGGAAACAACAACGCTTCTGAAGTCATTAGCACAAGGTCACACACAGTTTGTATCACAAACAAAAGATGACTTTTGATTAATGCCAAGATCAGAACTTGGGTTTTCCAATGTACAAACCCTTCCAGCTATGAAATGCTGCATTTATCACTTGCTAACATACCAAACAACTTCTTCCTCATCTTATATACATACACACAGAAATACACTAAATATCATAGACTTACCTTCACATTTTAATCCTTGTCGTACCAAACCCCAAAGCATCTCTCCGCAGTAGTCACAAAAAGTAGGAGCCTTGTAGGAATGCACATAAAGTGCATGAGGACGAATCTGGAAATCTTCAACTGTAGCCAAAGCTTTTAAAAAATTGCAATAAGTTATAGCTCTTGCCACAGGATCAACAAGGATTATGGAAAGAACATGTTTTAAAAATGACTAATTTAAAGAATGCTAACAAGCTATTTAGAAATCAGCATTTTACTATATGCCATTTAAATATGCATGTGGGAGACCACATAGTTTTCAGTAAACAATTTTATTGAGGAAATATACCCACTGAACTCTGTAGGCTAATGGCCTCAACTAATCAACAGTATGGATCACTGTCGAAAACCTCACTAAGCTGAAGGCAGGTACAACAAGCTTTGCTAAAAGCAACAGTACACATTTGAAAGAGCAACTTCATCTTCAAGCTATTTTGTAACCTACAAAATGTTCAATAACAGACGGTTCTACAAGGTAGATTTTTATCTTCTAAAGGACTTTTGCAGTAAAAACTTATTAGACTAAACTCAGTGTACTAAAACAGAGCTGTAGATTAAGTTCCCACAGAACACTGAAACATTCTTTTCCTTAAACAAGCATAAATATATTTAAATTATTTTTGTCCCGTTTCTTTGAGGGGTCACAAAAAAAAGATATTTTACATCAACATTACCTTGCCCTGATGGCTACTATTTTTTGATCAGATAAGTACTAACACTTCCTATTTAGATTCTTATTTTAAAAATCCCACTGAAACAGATTTATGTGTCTTCAGAATGCCTCCATTTCGGGTGGTCTGTCTGTCTGTAAGGAAACTGTCAGTGATTGCCAAGAGACACAAAATAAATTTTCCAAATATGCTATTCACCAGAAGCAATGAAAAGCTCAAAATAAGGTGATCAATTATTAACATCTTAGACATGCCCTGAAATGCAGCCAAGGGCTCAGCTTTACAGCTATCAAATTCATACTTTATTGACCAAGTTTACAAATCTAAGCTCATTTCAGTCAAGAGGTCTCTCTTCCTAATATGTAGCCTCAGTTTATCCTCAAAGACTTAAAAAACTGCTCAATACTAGTCCAGCTTCTATTTGTAGTTTAACTACAGATGACTTTTGATTGAATTTGACAAAGTATTGACCAAACACATACAATAACAGGACTGAGGTAATTTTGCCCTTGTTATTGGGCACCACTCTAAGGACTATAATGTTTAAAGAAACCGTTTTTAACAACTACAAAACACCCATATGAGTCTGTTTTTATAGGTATGATTCACCGATAACATTTATATGAAGTCTTATGACAGCATAAGCCATTAATTGCAAAAGCTACAGAACAAAAAGACAGATATAAGCAAAAGAAAACTCACAACAGTCAGAAGAACAAATTCTGAATCCTACCTGCATTTCACCTTAAACAATTATAAAAATTAAAAATTGATATTATTATACTTATAAATTCCCATTTGTATAATTCAGATTAATTTATAATAATAAACTGAAGAAGATGAAAACAGAACAATAAAAAAATAATAAAACTGTTAGTACTGAAGTACTGTGTACGAGTAAGAGTACTGAAGCATCAGTATTTCTTGAAACCTCTACCCCAAAGTACACAAGACTCAAGCGAAAAAGCTCAAGGCAGGCATGAAAGTAATGCTCCATGAAGTCCTTTCTTCTTTTAATCTACTGAACAAAGAGAGTTGTTCCACTGTTACAATAATACCTACCAGAGAGTACAACCTCAACAAGATCTCCCTCGTGTATCTCTTCTGCTGATGTAATTCGTTGCAAAATATTATCTGAGTTCAGGTCATGGCGAAACAGGAGAATTTTGTCATACATGCCAAAGAAACCACACTCTGGGAACTGCAACAGAAATCAAACTCTAAATTAATATATGCTCTTTGATAATCCTACACATCAATGTTTTTAATAACAGCTACAGAACTCAAGAGTTGTAAATGTTTCACGGTAACAAAATTAGTCTGCTTATTTTTGAGGAAATAAGGCATTTTCTGAAAAATCTCTGATTTTTTTTTTTTTTTTTTACCTGAAAAAAAGAAGTGTTAAGGTTTTTGTTTCTTTGGGTTTTTAATCTCTCAGACCTGCATAATCAGTCTGGTAAGTAAAAGCCAATGCAGGCCTTTAACTTGGATACCACCACCTATAACCCTTATTTCATGGGTAATCTAGTCAGGCAGGCATTTTGCTGAGAAACTCCAGCAGCAACTGCCTCACTTCTCCCAAGGAGCAAGACAGTTAAGAGGCTCCATGCCGTTGTTCTACAACAGTTTAGATCTACAGATACGAGAAATCCCAAGTAACATGCTCCAGAGAACGCTGCTTCAGCAGGCAAGTTGGACTCTATGACCTCCAGTGATCCAACATTTTCTGCGATTCTGTGAAAAGAAAAACTCAAATCGCCACAAGGACAGAAAAAAAAAATCCACACAGGAAACAGATACACTAAATAACATGCCACTTTTCCATGACACGTCACTGAAAAAAGCTCTCTCAGGCTGTATTTTCCCTACTCTTCAAAATATTGTCAAGTATGAGAAAAACTTCTTAAAATGAAAAGCTTAAAAGCAAACAGTTCATGGGGAAAAAGAGCAGCACTCAAGCAGCTAATTTGACATTTTGGGTTAAACCAGAATTCAAACTTGGGGTGGGAGCACACATGCAGAACAAAACAGGAAAAATGCTGGATAAAATATGGAAAAGCTCAGAAGAAAATTTTGATTTATGATATAAGTTAGTAATTTACACATTACACAGTCAGTAAGTATCTAAACTGCATGAAGCTAGTGGTATATTAATTGTTCTTACATAAAATCATCAAAGATGTGTTCTACCAAATAAAAAACATAATGAAGGTATTGCATCCATCGTGTCCATTGTTTTCACACTTTCTTCCCATTCAGAGAAAAAATAATGTCTCTTTACAGCAGCAATTTTATCTGAAATATCAAGTTGCTCTTCTCTGTCTTGTGTGTACACACCACATAATTACATGACATATAATACTGAAGAAGTCCATGCTCCAGAAAGCATGCTATCTACCTTGGATAGTCACAAAGAGAGGCAGAATTTGTACAATTTAATCCTTGCAAAAGCAAAAGACAGAGATGACAAATTTATACTGACACAGATATTTAATCCACAGAAGGAAGAAACTGATTTACTGGGCTGATGCCAAAGCAGCCGGCTGCTTCCTCTGTCTCTCAACTCACTCTCAGATTTTCTATGTAAAATAGCAAATATCCAAGAATATTCTGAAAATTACATTTTTCCAGTTGCCCAAAGACCATTTGTAATAGAAAAGAAAATTTAAAGCTTGAGAATTATCTGTGCTACCCAAATATGTGTCTCAGTATCTCTGCAAGTATGCACAGGACTTGACTTGCTATTCAGAACCTGCAAAGATACAGCCACCATTAATTCTTCCAAGGGAACTGGCATTTCTTCATACCTAAAATGACGTCATAAACTTACTTCAAGCGCTAACCCAAAATCCCACTGTGCCTTGATTGACAAGAAAACAAGATATATTTACATTATTAAAATAAGTGCTGGGAGGTTTTACTCCTTGATGCACTGTTAATTTCTGTTAATTGCATTGTACTGCTGAAAAACTTAATTCTAACAAAAGGGATATAGCAACTCATGACTCAGGGAATCACATGAACGATTGTCTCTTCATATAAAGTTCACAAAACCACCTATGAACCACAGATTTTAAGGAAGCCTCTAAGATATTTCACAGATATTTCTCCTTCTTTTGATAAAGACATATCTTTTTCTCTATTTTTTTTCACTCTTTAAGACCATAACCCTGTCATGCAGATGCCAGAATATCCCTACACATAATCTCCCATCTCAGTAACCAAGACGTCACATGCCATGCAGCACTTATCTTAATTGCTATGACAAAATATATTCTGCCTATGCACCATTTACCCATTCTCATGTACAAATTTTGGATTTTTAAAAATGTTTTAAACATACTACATTAATTTTCTTTACTAAAAAGCATTAGTTGACAAAATAAACTAAAGTTACAGATGAAGACTCAAGTCCTCTTTTTGACAGCAAGTGGAATTGTCAAAAATATGAGACATTACATCCCTTAGAAAGCAGCATCAACATGAATCCGAAGTCTGTAAATAACATTATAATACCTATAATTAAGATTTTGGTTCTCAAATAAATTCCAGACAAAGGCAAAATTAATTTCTATGGAGTAAAAATATTGTGAAAAAAGTAAAATCATCTATTACAGATTGTTATAACTCTTAATGTCAACACCCTCATTTGGTTCTCCATTAATTAAATTGACCTTTTAAGCTGTGTATCATGAATGCTTCTCATATTGTCAGGATATGATTTACTGCCCTGTTCTGCCAAAACAAATATACATACACATAAATGAAATGACTGTGAAAGATTGTCTGGTTTTGTAACTCTACCATTTAACCTCCTTAAAAGGTATTTCTTCTGTTTACAAACTTGAGCTTTGTCAGTGGCTTCTAGATTAAGATGCAGAATCACAAGCTCACAACTAACAAGGGTATAAGCTATACTTGTATGGAGTACAAGAACTGTCTCACTAAACACATTCCCTGTATACAGTTTCTATAATATGGGACAAGACTGCATCAGGACACATTTTTCTAGGCATTGTGTGTGCCTGATCTCCATTTCTGAAATAAGAATTCCAAAAGCTAAAAGGATGAAAAAAGAGCCTGTTCATAGGAATAGAGAGCTTCAGCTGCTAGGAGGTTTTCCTGAATCCATGAGAGGGACAGGCAGTAGCTGAGGAACCTTGCAGCAGCTCCTTTACCTGTCCTGCCTGTGAGGTGCTTGTCTGCACATCCACAAAGCAGCACAGAGGGAAAATGCAGGTGGGGGCAGCCCACCAACACCCTGCCCAGGACCTTCCAGGCCCTTCACAGGAGCCATCAGGCTACCAAAGGCCCATCTCCACAAGCCAGGGGACCACAGAGAAAGAAGGGCAGGTAGGAATCCAAATTAAGAACTCCAGGGAAGATAGCCTGGCCTTCACAGGACATCCTTAGATCCAGTTTGCACACTTACACTGATCAGGTAAGTCAACACTAGAACACCTTTTGGCCTGAGTGGGGTTGCAGTCTAATGGCATGGTAATTATAAAATGCTGGGAAATTAGGATTGTACAATACCTATGGAATGCTTATGGAAGGAAACAAAGGCAAGGAAAGAGGTGATTCAGGGAGGAATATACGTGGGAAAAAATCAAGGGATAAGAAGATAAAAGAGGCTGGTCACCTGTAAACAGGGATTGGTCAGAACAATTGTCTGATCATGCCCTGTGCATCATCAGCACCACCCATCCTCTACTCTCATTAAATTCAATTTCTAGGTATTTTCCTGAATGATTTTCTCTCATTCTGAGCCCATGTGTGTGGATGGGGGGTGTGACTGCCAGCAACCAGAGCAAGAGGACCCTCTTGTAATGTCAGTGACTGAAAGGACAGAGTAAGTGAAACCAAGAGCTTGAATATCCACATGTCAGCAACTGGAAAGACCAAGATCCAGGAGCTGCTACTGGGCAGAGAGTGCATGAAGCTGGCTGCTGGAGACACCCACTTTTTTTTGGTGCTAATTTTTTACTGCTAGGTGAGTGACTATGTGTCTGTATGTCTTCTTGCCCACTACCAGACCTCCATCCTGAACCACCAGAGATTGATACAGCATGGGACACGCTGCTTGTGTTCATGTGAGTGCTCACAGACAAACACACTGTTGATCTGTTTGGATCTGTGTGCACACACGTATGTGTTGCACACCTGTATGCAAATGCTAGTGCCTATTGGGAATATGTGGTCAGTCTTGCTGTCCATGGCTGCGCATAGGGACAGAGCTTCGGCAGCCTCCAAATTCAACATACCTAATAACATTTTTCAAGTTAGATGAACTAATCCTGCTCTTTCCTTGCACACTTCCCCCCCACACCAAAAAAACCAATTTCCCAGTTACAAAAGAACGGACCCTACCGGGAAGATGCCTGCCTCCCAACGTCCTTCCACACACTCCGGCTCAGATTCCTCTCCTCTGCCCCCACTCCAGCCCTGCGCACCCAAGCCATGGAAGCGCTGGCTGGCTGCCCTCCCCAGGGCCGGCTCTGATGAGCTGCAGGTGGCCCAGCAGAGCCCTGTCTCAGGCACTTGGCTGGGCCTCGATGCAGGGAGCAATCAGCTCCAACCAAGCAGCTTAGCTCCTTACAGGCGTGCGGCGCCCTGCTCTCTCTTCCGCTCCCCAGTCCATTCGGGAATACGGCATTCCTTGCTAGCACCTTGGCCAGAAGGCTATGTGCATACTGCTGGCCAAGAATAACCTCATCAATTAACAGGGGTTTTATTTCAAGTGGTATCTTTTAACAGAATTTTTACGCAAAGTTTAAACTGTGTTCAATAGTTGAACCATATTCAAGTTGTACTCTACCAAATTCTTCTCTCTTGTACTGCAGCAAAGAACAGCTTTTATAGTTTTCCTTATGCTCAGTTACATGAAGCTTTTAAGGAAGAACATCATCCAGTTCCTTTGAAGTGTTAAGAGCTTAATAATGTAAACTTGAAAACAAAGCTCAAGGCAGAATTTTTTTAAGCCTGTTTTGTCTTACAGGATTATACAGCTATTACTTTCCTGCATAAAAGTCTAATGTATCTGCACAGTTACTCAGAACATATAAATTGCTAATCCCAGAATTAATAAGTTTCCTAAAAGCAAAACTATGACTGTTCCCAGTCTTAACAGTTCCAAAAGAGCATCTAGTGACAGGAAATCACTTGTGGGAAGTCTACGTATGCATTGGACTGTGCCAAAATTAATCTCTAGTACACCAATATCACTAACTTGCATCAAGAATATATGTAATTCTTAATACTTGGTCGGTACCGGCACAAATAACACAACTAGTGCATTACTGCAGTTGCACTGAAGAAAAATCATTGGTATTATCTAGCATGCTCATACTGTAAGTATTACAGCATATCTAGCTTTAATTGAGAGCGCATTACATCGTTGTCTTTTTTATCCAGAAGAACTCAACCAACATACAGCAGTCAGTATTGCTGAGAGAAACACAACTGAGGTTTCTTTCTATCTTGGCAGTAACTGAAAAATCCATTTACTTCAAGTTCCAGGAGTTACTTTACAAAGTTCTGGACTAGTCGCCAAAAATTCACACTAGGGAAAAGTGTAGGCGGATATTGTTTCAAGGTCCAATATCTCATGACCCGTCATAACTCAAAACAAATGCTTCAAACCACTGAAAGTTAATTCCAAAGTCGAATGGTCCAAAACACCACTGGAAAGTCTCTTCGTTAACTGAAGTCATCCATTCTATTATCCTGCATCCCTACCCAGCTATTCACTCCCACTCTTTAGAATCATGTGCCAAATCACATTATCACACAGACAATTAGCTTCAAACATGCTGCAGGAGATCTTTCCCTCACCAGATGCCTCACTACAGACATACTTGGACTACTGCTTGGCTAGGTTTTCCAGCATACAAACCTATTACCATGCTGGAAATGCTAACCTGCCTCCCATGTAACACCTCTGTACCTCCAGTAACTCCCCAGCTCCCACCTTCTCACAAGCATGTTTGCTTCTCATGCCTCAGCTCTTGCTAAGTCTCTGCATTGCTTAGCTCATATGAAGAAAACAGTTGACAAGTCAAGAAGGCAGAGCAGTTGGAGGAAAATAGATTTGAGCACATCTGAACAGAAGAGATGATTTGTATTCATTTTAGAGCCATTCAAAAACAAACATCATTAACTACTACAAGCTTAAGCAGGAGAAAAACCCAGAACTCTGGTTGTAGTACTGTTACTTATTTGTTAAACTCAAGTTGTTACTGCAAGAGTTGTAGAGAGTCATTTGTAATATGGATGAATTGCAATATGATCACTGTAATGCAATGAAAATACAGAAGCAGAATCTAATCAGCAAGACATACTGAACACCCCTTTGATTTTGCTAAATGGTGGCTTTAGTTGGGTTCAGTCAAAAAAACTGTTCTAAAAATCTAGGCAGGAAGAGTAAGAAACAGATTTTGCATGGGTAAAGTATCAGTACTCAAAATCATGCAACGGTTAAAGGATCATGATAATTGCAGGGAAACATTCTAAGGTAGGGGAGCAATTGGTCTGTTTCAGAGCAAAATGTAACAAAGCCACCAGAGGAAATACATAGAGAAGGAGAATGCTCTGAGTATGACTGAAAGAGAAAATTATGGAGGACAGGCCTGCAGACCATAAAAAATAGAGAAGTTGCAGAAACATGAAAGTAAAGATTCGTAAGTTTACTGAAAAAGTTCCAATAAATCTTACAGGTACTGATGCTATACAAGTAATAGCACAAGTAGTACTATAGTAATCAAATGTTTTTAATTTATAGCTCTAACCAGAATAAAATTAGGTAAGTTAGAATACAGCATTTAAAGCATGCTGTCTAACAAAACTGTCAGTTCGCAAGCAGTGGAACATCACCACATTCAAGTTTCCAGTTTTAAATTAGTAATCCCTTTCTTCTACTTCATGCAAGGAATGAAGAAACAGTATTCCAACACGGAACAGCCTCTGAATAACCTGCCTCTCTGAAGAACTTGTCTCTGTAATATCTGATCATTGTGCAAGGACACACACTGTCTACCTGCTACAAGTTTTTCTGCTTCTAAACATTGTCCCTCTGTTCCAGCAGCCATATATGTCCAGCCTAGGTTCCTCTTCAAATAGCCCCTGAGAACTGTATGTCTGATACTTTAATACACAGCAATCTGGATAAGGAATGAACAAAGACTATGAATGTACTGGAGACTATGACCAAGAATTTTTTTGAAGCATCTCTATAAAGTCTAAAGTTTGGATTTTCTGAGAGCTTCTATTAACCATTCCAGCACGTAACAACCCTAACACAGTGCCCTCCAAACTTAACTTAAAACTTGAAAAAAATTGAAGAAAAACCCTTAAAAAGAAAAAACATCTCCTGATGTTTAGAACATCTGTAATAGAGCTAAGAGACACACCAAATATTTGCATTACTCATCTTGCTCTCCTTGCAGACACATGCCTCTTTAGTTTCAGTTCTGCTGATGCTGCTTCTAATTACCCTTCTGCAAAACCTGAACAAACTACACTGAATATCAGTGTCTGAAGCAGGAAACACAGAAAATCAGAGTCCTAACCAACATTTCTGATACTGTAATTGTAGCCTCAAATACAGCTACGCAGGTTGTTCAAGCTTCCAAGTAAGTGAATGAGAACTCCTCAGAGTTCTATTTTGTTCCAGATTACATAAGAAATACAAACAAGCCTGCATCATGACTGTGGAGCAAGGAAATGTCCATTCAATGCTAGTAAAGATAACACTCAAATAAGAAGTAAAGTTATCAATTATTATTCCACGTCAAAAACAGGTATTTCACCTTATTCATTAAAGAAATGTGACAGTAAGTAGATATCATTACGTACAGAACTATCACAATAACAAACCACACAGCATCCTGCAGTCAGGACAAGACAGTTTAAGCAGGCTGTGGAATACCAGAGGAAAGGGAAGCTTTAACACTGCTGAATCTCAACAGCAACTTCAAAGCTTTTAACTGGAAAAAAACAGCTACCATTTACACAACTACTGACAAGAACACAGTTCACAATTTTTACATTAGGTATATACCAATCCTAGAACATTCAACAGTCTTGCAACAGCCACCAGACCTAAGAGGAAAAAAATCAAGGCAGGACATATTGTTGTCAAATAGAGAGTACAGGGAAAATATTGCCACTCATGCACTAGCTGCAAAACTACTTATGAAAGATTAATCCACCACACATGAGGTTGTTTCCTGATCAGTTTGCTGCCTACAACATGTTTTCACTGAGCAGTCACTCTGCTGGTGCAGGAGAGCAGAAACTGCAGCAAAGTCAGACAAAAGGGAAAACTGATCATGACATCCTCATCAGCTTTAGATTAGGCTTAGCAAGTAAGACGTTTGAGCTGTAACAAGACCTCAAGTTAAACTTTTAGCTGAGCCTGCCAAAAAACAGAAAGAAGAAAAATAAGTGTGAATGTACTTGTTTTCGTCTTCCTTTAAGATAGAAGACAGGAAATATGCAGATGTAAAGAGAAGGAGCTGATAGAGAAAGACAAAACAGCCCCTAAAATGGCTGCAAAAAGATACACCTAACATGCACGGTACATGGAAAAAAAAAATTGACCCAAATAACTCATCTCTTCAGAAAGGAACTAACATGCTGAATTGTATTTTGGAAGTTGTTATTAAACTGGTTTGCTTGACAACTAGTTTTTAAAAATATGAAAGATGAATTAAGTTATAAGGTAGGAAAAAAATACACACAAGCATATGCAAGTAACATATAATGTGCTTGTGTTTTATCAGGCTATTAGGTGAAAAAGAATTATATAATAAAACTAACCAATGATAATTATCACAAACAACGAAAGACATGGAGATAATTCCCTGACCTTGATGGAAAACAGCAATTATTTCTTATTTTATGAAATACTGTTAAATTCTTTTCAGGCTGCTTCCTGGGATCTAACTTTCCTAACCTAAAGAAAAAATTTGGATGCAAAACCAGCATGATCAGTGCTACTTCCTTCCTAGAGAGAGAGAATTTGCCACAGGGTAGCCAAGACAGAACGGAAAAGCATGCTAAGATTCTTTGATTTCTTGGTCAGCCCTCTCCAATATAGAAACTATACTGATATGTAAGAGTAACACATATATTCAATATGCAGAAAAACAATACTAGGATATTATTAACTATTTGGTGGGATCTTTAAATATTAACTAGAAACAAAGAGACCACCTAGTATCAAGTCTGTGGCCCTGCAAGACCAGTCTGTAGCCACAATTGATCCCGTCAGTGTGGCTGGCTATACAGATCCAAGAATATTCCTCAACAGTAGTAAGCATAAGCCAGTAAAAACCCAAGGTATCAGTCACAACTGCTGAAAGGAAAAAACGGTTGTGAAAAGTCATTCCTGCAGAAAATTTAGATCTACATCTTCTTTTATCAGATTTCACAAGTGAAAAAGTAAGAGGAGGGTTTACTCCTTTTGAATTAAAAGCTTCTCCCTTGAGAGTTACCAAAATTTCTTTCTGCATAATTGCAAATACCTAACATAGATCTCTGCCACCACACCAAACTCTTGGCATATCTCAGTTGCTTTTACTAAACAGCCCATCAGCAAACAACTGTTGCCATCAGCAGAACACGACAGCATTATACCATACCTTCTGGTAAACTATTGAGTACACGAGGTCTTTAACAGCAGAGAGGGACAGGTCCTGAGCTTCAATGGTGACAGTCTCTCGAGTGAGACCAATCTGCAGAAGGAAGGAGATCCCATGCATAGAGCCTCGGGAATTGGTGAGGCTCTGGGTACTGAAACTGCCATTGGACAGTCGACTGGAGAGCCCCGACTGGGGACTTGAAGACAAAGTTGGGGTCTGTGGTGCAGCAGCATGACACGTAGGTGGGGAAAACTTCTGTAAGGATGGGGGAGAAGAGTCGTTTGCTGACATCTGACTTGCTTTACTCCGCCGAGATCTCCCTAGTAGTCAAATTCTAAGTAAAACACGTTATCAGTTCTTGGTTTCAAATGAAAACAAGGATAATGTAAGTTTCCCTTTCGTAGTTCAGTAAAATGCTCCTGACCAGTAAAACTTAAATTTCCCTTTCATTTGGTGCAAACCAAAGAGTAAAATAATTACAGCTGTAAGTTACTTTAAATTAAAGGTTATCTTTCTGCAGTTACAATCAGCTGATCAAAAGCAGATTGCCTGTCCTTTAGCACCACATCCAGATAGAGAGGCTTACATAAAGGCCTCACAGAAACACATCAGCTTTGCTCTTTTATACTTGTCCTTCATTTTTTATTAAAAAACAAAAGCTGGAGAAACAGATGGAAATAGATGTTGATAATTCATTAAAAGTATCCTATCCACCTAATTACACAGATCATATCTTAAATGAAGATTCATCTTCATGCAGATAGCCTTTTACAATGAAAATAAAAGTGTATCCTTGAGCAACAACAGAAGTCCACGTATGTGATGAATCTATTCCTCCTTCAGAAAGTCTTCTCTGAATTCACAGGACACGGTGAACTTGAAGATCAATGAAGATATCCGATTTCATTTTTATAGAATATTTTAGCGCATGAAATGGAGGAGCAGAATGTCTGAAGACACAATCACATTAAATGTAATCTCTAGCATCACCCAGATAATCTCCAGCATTTTGCAACGTAGTACTCTGCCTGTAGGGGAAAAGATAAAGTTGTTATTTCACATGAAATGCATAAAGTCGCATACCCATGTCATAACCATTCTACTTTTATGCAGCAAGATACCAACTCCACGTCGGAGTCCAACTCCTTTTACTCAAATGTGTTACATTAGAAGCATTTTGTACTTGTAAGTTAAACTTAACTGCTTTTCCATCTGATACACAAGAAAAATCAGATCTAGTACTGACCAATATGCTATCACAAATTCTAATTAACCATAGTTTAGCAGAGCAAAGCAACGAAAAAGGCAGGGGGAGGGAGCAGTAAAACACAGCTCTGCTCCATACATCTGTATTGAGAAGCTGGTGGGTAGGGAAGGAAATTCATTAAATGCACAGAATTGTCAAAAAAAAAAATACTACATAAAACCCAAACTCTGTGCAGCAGCATGTACTCAGGGTATCATATTAATATTGTTATTCAAGAAAACTGAAGAGTGAC
The DNA here is from genome assembly GCA_018697195.1 of Certhia americana. Lineage (NCBI taxonomy): Eukaryota > Metazoa > Chordata > Aves > Passeriformes > Certhiidae > Certhia > Certhia americana. Next base: position 78,563,817 of record CM031859.1, read on the forward strand.
TTGCACAAACTAACTACAGAAAGTTATACAGAGCATACAATTGAGCATCGGTTGATTCCTTTGGGAAAAAAATCATTTAACAATACTCACAATGTCTGATTAAAAAAGTCTGCTATAACCTTTGAAATTAAATAATTTCATAATTTCATAAGCATGGGTTTGAGATACTTGTTACAAGATGCTATGCTACCTGATTCAATATTTCAAGCATTTCATGAGCAGCTGAAATGTTTGAAAAGAATAATTACTAGATTCCCCATGCAATTTCTGTCACAGGAGAAGTTTTCCATAGATGCAAAAGTGGTCCAAATATATAGATACTACATATTGCTAACAGTTTTTAAGGAGCATTGATCCATACAGAGTACCAAAATCAGTAAGCTCATGAATTTTTTTATTCCCTTATGAAAAAAAAAAAAAAAAAAGAAAAAAAAAAAGAAAAAAAAAAAGTCTCAGAAAGTACATATACTCTTGCAATGAACTTTCAGAAGAGAAATGCCACATCTCATTGCACTCAGTAGAAGCTGTCCTTCCCAGAAATAAGGATAAAACAGTCCATTTAATACACTAAGCACTCCTGGTATTTAGCAGTGTAACAGCTCAAAACCCCACTGTCATTGCATTCTGAAAGGTAGATAAGGAGAGACACAATTTGCAGTACTGGAAGGAAAATAAGCTCTTGGTACTGTGATAAAAATTATTAACAGGGGCTCTGGAAGAGAGAACAAATTGATACTTCTGGATTTTCAGCACAGGTATCTAGAAACTCTTGCCTTCAAATACAGAAGGCTTGTCAGACAAATAGAAAGACACCTGAGAAGAATCTTCTGCCCTAAAGAACACGATAAAGATAAAAGTAATAAATAGGAAGAGTAAGGACAGCAACACTAACATTTAAGGTTTGCTTGAAGATGACTTGTTCTTGTTTTCTACATACTGCTTTTCTCTCCCTCACCTCACAGATACCAGAAGCAGCAAATACAAAGCCTTAGGGGTGGATTTGAATTTAAAAAAAACAATGCCTAAACAACATAACAGAGAACAGAAAAGCCTTATGATGTGAAAGAATTAATGAGCCTGCTAGGCAAGTTTAATTTAGACAGAGAAAACACCCTGTGAAAGCTTACCTACAACTGCCTAATTAGAACGTTAATTATATTTATCAAAAGCACGATGTATTTGCATTGACAAAGCCTTTTGATACCATGTGTATCTGCATACAAGCCTTTGAAGAAGTTTGGTTTTGTTACTCGGTAGGAAAGAATGGATCTTTCTACGAAAGGAAAGCCATAAAGACCGCTCGCTTTGTAGTGAGGATAGAGTTCTTCCGAACATCAAATCAAATAAGTGTATGCTGAAATCGACATGCAGTCTACAATTCTGCATTTTCATTTCTGCAAAGAAAACGCTAGGAAAAAAAAAAAAAAAAAAAATCTTGCAGAGAGGAACAGGGGCTGTGAAGGAGTCCCTCTGCCTCCTTCCCCTGCTGCCCAGCTCGCAGCCCGCTCTCTCCCAGAAGCGCTGTCTGTCCCGCTCCTGCTGTCCCCAAGCCCAGCGTCTCTGGGGCAGCTTCTCCAACACCTGGCCCTTAACCCGCCCTTCCGTCCCTCTGCGGGCGCCCAGCCCCGCTCCAGGCGACTCCTCCACTCGCAGTTCTTACCCCGGCAGTGGCCGTTCCCGCCGGGAGGGACGGCAGCTCCCCGCAGGGATGCCGGGCGGGACGCGTCCTGCCTGCCGCGGCTCACGCAGCCCCGTCCGTGCTGGCGCTGGCAGCCGCCCGTCCCTCCCAGGTTTAAATCCCCGCTGCGCGACCCGCCCCCGCCGGCACCATCTCCGGAGATGATGTGGCCTCGGCCCGTCACCCCCACCCCGGGGTACCCAGGGCGGAGCTGCCGCCGCGCCGCTTTCCCCCCGCGGGGGCCGGTGGGCGCTCCCCTGGGGCACAGCCCGTGCCGGGCTCGGCGGCCGCTCTCGCCGCCGCGGCAGGAACTTTTCGAGTCCGCCCCCGCCCTTCCCCGGCGCGGCGGCGGCAGCGGCCCCGACCCCCGGACACACACACACCCCCGCACACACCGCGACCCCGCGGCGGCTCCTGCCCACGGCGGCGGCGGCGGCGCCCCCGGTCCCGCCGCGCTCACCTGCGGCCCCCGCTGCCCCGGGCCGGAGCGGCCGCTCGCGCATCTCCAGCCCCGCGGCTCCCCGCACACACACCAGAGCCGCCCGGGACGGGACGGGGCTGCGCCGCGGGGGCTGCCGGGAGCTGTAGTCCCGCGACCGCGTTCTGCCGCAGGCCGCCCGGCCTGTGCGAACCACGAGCCCCGACGTGCCCCGCGCGGGCGGGGGGCTCAGCGCGCGCTGCAGCGCAGGCGCAGGGCTCCCTGAAAGAGTTTCCGTTAGTTTTCCTTGGCCGTGGCGGGCGTGCCGCTACAGCGGTGCGGCACGGCCCCGGCTGCGGGGCCCTGCGCTCCGAGCTGCCGCTGCCGCCCCGGCCTCGCCTCTCCAGCCGTGCCAAAGGCTGGGGCCGCGCCGGCTCGCACCGCCGGCTGCCGTGCCTGCGCCGGCCGCGGGCAGCCCCCCGCCCTGCCCGCCGTACCTCGCAGTACCGCGCCTCCTTCCCCCCGCTCCGCCCGGCCGGGACAGGCGCAGCCCGGGTCTCCGTTCGCGCCGCTCCCGGCTCACCTTGCTGTGGCGCAGCCCCGCGGGGATGTCCCCTGGGCCGGGCAGGCCCTCCATCGCTGCACAGGAAATACTTGACCTAGTGTGTCACGGCATCGCGCTGATCTTTTCCGTGGCCGCGCTGACCTGGGAGCTGGAAGTGGCTTTCAGCGTCTCCCGCTAGCCCACACGGATGTGCGTGCGAGGACTCAGAAGTTCTCCAGGCCCTTTTCACTTTCCGTCTCCTGCTATGTTTCAGCACACACACACACACACCCCCAATACTCTGATTCACCCAAATCCCATTTTCTGCCCTGCGTTAATGATGCCACTCTTGGCATCAGCAGCAAATTTCTGCACGCAAGGTATTTAGCAAAAACAGTTAGCTGAAGTACCAAATAAAACTGGTGCAAGGCAAAACTGCCTCTGTAACTTCCCTCCAGCCTGAGAGCTCCCTGTTGAGCGACAACCCGTAATCTTCCTTCTTGAATTTGGATTCATTTTCTGTGTACAAGTCTTAAAATAATATCCACTGCCATAGGAAGTTGCTGAAGTTTAAGTCATATACCAGACTCAAAACACCTTGAAAAGGCAAACTGTCAAATTCAAAAGGCTTCTAATCCTCAGCTCAGCGAGGCACAGATGAGAAGCAGATTAGTGCCTTGTCATTTTTAGCTCTGTTGGTAACGTACGTTTCTCATTTCCTTCATCTTGCCCTCCTGAGGCCTGACCCAAAACCCACTGAAGCTGAGGGGTGTCTTTTCCGCTTTCTTCACCCAATTTTGCATCTGACCTTTACACAGTGCAGCTGATAGAGAGTGTAACCAGTTCTCTGCGCTGACTGGCGCCATTTTATTTGATAAATAATTAGCCTGCAGCTTCTTGTCAAAATCTGGAAGTACTTTAAACTAAAAACGTAGCAGTTAATGGTTGATTCTGCTTTTAACTGGTTTCGAATGCCAAAAACCGCCCTGGGACTTTTTTAATGAAGGCTATTCCATGAATAGAGGATGTTCTTGCCAAAGCTCTGCACCAGATAGCTGAGCAATCTTCGTTTCCTTTTTCCTCTGAAGTGGGACTCCCACACGCCACCACTGTAAACACAGAGCTTGCCTCCATAAACATGATTTCTGATGCTTAGCACAGCGAGGAGTCACACTCTACCGTATTTAGTGCAGCAAGCTTCTCGCATTTTGAGTAGCAGCCCTAAATATAGCTGTTTATGGACAACACCAGATGGATATTCGGTATTACCACAGTCACTGGGCAATGATTATATTTCTTTGTAAAGAAGCTCAGCTTTATACCATCCAATAGGGTTGGGGCCATTTAATTTGCTGCCCTAAGCTGCAATAGCTGCTTTTTCATAAATCAGAAGATGGATTAGTTAAAATCAATTTTACAAATTTTACAAACAATGGATTAGTTAAAATCAATTTTACAAAATACGGAACACAGGGCAGCATCAGCCAAAATAAACCAAACTGCTGTAAGTACTTGTTTGGTGTTACTTTCTATTAAACAAATACCGCTGAAACATCCGAACCCTGTACTGTTTGTAGAGATCTCTGTTGGAAAGATATGTAAAACACACCTGAAAGCAGCTCTGTATTCAGTATCTGTGTATGGAGCAGCACATCCATCTGTGCACATGCACAGCTGACTGTGATTGCAGCATCATGACAGCATTAGCCCTGGCTGCAGTAATTGACAGGGCAAGCATTCTGGTTTGTTATTTTTATGACTACCATAATTAGTGATTTCCTGTGGGTTTCATCCATGTTCTGAGCCCGCATCATTCCCTCAGATGGTTAGCTTGCTTTCACAGCTCAGTTTTCCCCACTGAAGCCAGCTGTGCTTTACAAATCCCTCTCTCACACGTCTACAAGATACCAGGAAATGGGTAACTTTCATTGTACTTATTTGTTTTTATAAACAAAAAAAATGGTTTTCTGTATAGACCACAAGGTCTATATAAACAAGCTGCATTTGGAACTGTTTTATAACTCTAAAAATGCATCAAATTTTTCCAGTTTGAAAATAATACCTCTAGCATTTGGATATTTCATATCTGAAAATGGATACATAATGTATTAATTTCTATTCACCAGTCTAATGTTTTGAATATATTCATATTCAAGGCAAAGTCTTGGGAGAGTTTATTGGTGCATTTGCCTGAGAAATTCCATAAGCACATGCTGCCATGATCATTTTTCACTGCTTTTGACACTGATGTTACATAGCAAAGGCCCTCATTTAGGATCTGCAAGATCTGCAACAAATGTCCAAAAAAAGAGAAAATATAGAAATGCTTTTCCTTTTTTTTTTTTTTTCCCTTTTTTCTGTTCATTGTCTCTTTTCTCTCTCAACTCAACCTCTCCCATAAGGGAACTGAAAATAAAGTTAGGAGTTCAGGTTTGGTTTGGATAAAATCCTGAAATGTGGGTATGTCTCTGAATTACCTCATCATCTTGGTTTGAGCCCTTAGCTGAACTTTGTCCCAAAATCTACCTCCAACAAACCAGTGAAAAGTTTGGTATAGACTTGAAAAACATAGAATCAAAATTTACCTTGTTATAAACATTTTTTGGGCATTTTTTTTAATTAAACAAATTACATATTCATATTTTAAAATGATAGGTAATTGAGTTTTGGAATTCACTTACCCGCCCAGTTTAAGGAATGACCTCACAGATCCTTGCATCTGCTAGATGGGTAGCCTCATTCATATCATATATATAATTCTACTGTATTGGCCCCAAAATAAAGTTATTTTCCTAAATAAGTGTTTAGGATAAACTTAATGTATTTTACAATTTCCACTTATTAAAGCTTTGTCTGAGAAGGCATCGGCCCATGGAAACAGAGTCTCTTTAACCTGAATCACCAAGTAGGATGTTTCCACAGCCTGAGAAAGGCTGCTCCAAACCCCACAGAGACAAGCAGTGGATGAGTTCACCGGGGTGAACAGCAGCAGCTCAGGCCCACAAGATGCACCTGCAGGCCCCTGTGCTCCTCTGTCACCATCAGCCCCAGCACCCTTTCCCTCTGGGCTCGAAGAGCTGCCTATGGATTTCTGAGCCTGCAGCAGCCCAGGCTGTTGAGCACTGGAAATCTCAGACTGTATCTGGTGCCTTACTGCTGTTGGCAAATCAGCCATAGCTCGGGCTCAAAATTATAGAATCGAAGAGTGGCTTGGGCTGGAAGGGACCTTAAAGACCTGGTTCCAACCCCTCTGCTGTGGGCAGGGACACCTTCCACTAGATTGTGTTGCTCGCAGCCTCATTCAACCTTTTTGGGCTGGAAATGACCTTTTATTATGTGGAGTCAAACCACAGCAAATCACACTTCTTCTGCTCTCCCTGCCCTGGACCTGCCAGTCAGAAGAGCCAAGCACTCAAACTGTATTTATAACGGTGGAAGGTGCAGGAGTTCCCCTTCTGGAGGAAAGCAGCCTGCATTAAACCCGCAGCGCTGGGCAGTGCATTCCTCCGGAGTTAGTGGCCATGGCAGTGACGGAGCAGGCAGCTTCAGCTTTCCCCTTTGCTGAAATGCTGACATTTGGAGGGTCAGCAGAAGGAAAGGGCTTCGGCAGCGGTGCCTCCATCGACTGTCCATCGGGACTTCAGTAGATGGCACTGTCACACCAACTCTCACTTCCTGGGCACAGGATGATGTACAGATCATACTGCCACAGATTGCTCATGCTTTTCTTCAAATAAACCATCCTCTTTTTTTCCCCGCTCCAGATCTGATTACATCTATTTGATTTTTCAGAGTAATAATCCAACTATTTAAAACGTGTATAATAGAACAGATGACCGCTGAGCAATTGTTGATACATTTTCTATTAGGTGGTATGGAGCAGGACTAAACTACACATTTTTCCTTTATAAATCCCTGGAAAAACAAAATGTCCATCACTTTTGATTATGGGATTTTTTTATGTTTGAATATTTAAAATAGTTATGTAATTCTGTTTTCAGCTGTGAGGTGTTCTGATTCCTGTCACATGGATTCTTTTGGTTTTTTTCCCTCAGTCTTCTTCATAGACATAGAACTTTATGGGGTGGTTATGAGAGGGAACATCTCCACTCTAAATTCTGAAAGTAATCTCCTTAAAAAATCCTGTTTAATCTCTCTGCATCTGGTTCAGCACTTACATTTTTATGTGTGTTTCCCATGTAGGTGATATTAACACTGCCTTAATCTGACTTTACACTTGCCAAATTTGTAATCTATCAAATAATTGTAACCCTCAGAGCAACCACAATCCCTTAGGGAAAAGCAGTGTTAGCTAGTCCTGACTCATATTCTTGTCAGATTTCTCCTGTAGCTATTGTATTTATTTTCTTTACTGCTAAATTGTATGAGAAAACTGGCACATCACCCAGAAATTCTCTCCAGCATCTGGATTGTATAGTCAACCACAGGAAATCTCATGGAGGGGCAACAGATTTTTGTTCTGTTGTGTAGTTCTGCTGGGACCGCCATCATCTTGGTAGTGGGATTTAGACTAATTTCCCGTGACTTGATCTCTGACATACTGGGGCTTTTGTCTAAATATCTGTCAACCATGCTGATTTTTCTTGGTAATCAAAAGATTGCCCATTTCTTCCTGTTAACCAATGACTTGGCTGTGAATTTGGAGCAATTTCCTAACACAGCACTGTGTGGACTTTCATGAATGAAAAAAAAAAAAAAAAAAAAAAAAGGCACCAATTTAAATTAACTCTTTGTTTTCCGTATATGAAAAAAATTGGACACAGCCACATTCTAAGTATCAGCTAGAAGGATGCTGCCTCTGTAGTAAAGCTGTCACCACCAGAGAGGTCATCTATGTGCCGCGTGGCAGATCCACCGCCTTTTCTAGGAAACCTGGGAAATCTGGGTCAACAATCTGCAAATCACAAATTGCTCCATTCCTGCAACATCACCCTTACTTGCATAGCTATAGTTTCTAGGATGGGGCTTTCCAGTACGAGGCTGACAAGCAGCAAAATGATTGCTCCTGCTGCTTCCCCACTTAATTTCTTTTTTCCCCCCCTTTAATTTGTTTTGAGATTAAGCCTGAACTTTAAAAAGTATGTAAAAATCAGAGACTTTAAATGGAGCATCTGTGACGCAGAATAGTCAGATGTTTCTACAACATTGTAGAGCAAGAACAGTGATGCCAAATGACCTAGAGAAGAGAACATGAGCTCAGAAACTTGTATCTTTAGTTTAATAATTTAAATTGGTGTACTGCAAAACACCACCTCATCGCAGATTTTGCTTCGTTGTTAGTTGTTAATATAATTACAGAAATTAAAACGCCTGAAGAGTGGATTTTCATTTTAGCAAGTGTTGTTGTTTTAGGCCTAAAAAAGACAATAAGAAGAACCTACATGTTAATGAACTGACCCCCTTCGCAATTCTGTATGATTTGGTGGTCACACCCTACAGGAATACGTGCTCGGAGCTGCCATCAGCCAGGAGCGCTGCTCCCGGCTGGTTCCCATCGGGAGAGCGCGGTCCCCTCCGCAGAGCCTCCCTCCTGCCCGCAGCTCCCTCCGGTGCCCGAGGGCCGGGATCACGCGGGGCCCCGACCGCAGCCCGTCCCGGAGCTGCCCCTCGGAACACAAAAACAGCTTTCAGGGGAAAGCCGCAGGCTCCGGCTTTTCCCACGGTGGGAATCACGAGTGCCGAGGGAGGGGGCCGGGGGGCGCAGGCAGCCCCTGGCACTGCTGACGTGCTGCCGGGGACGGGCTGGGCTCGCAGGGGACGCGGGCTGCCGGAGAGGCTGGCAGGGCTGCGGCTCCAGCGGCCAGCACCGCTCCTGCCCCAGCCTGCTCCTTCCGCGCCTCCCTCCGTGCAGTCCTACGCGCCTCTTCATAAAGAATGAAACTACGTGAAACATAGGAGAGCATAAAACTGCAAATCATATTCAACTAAACATTTCAGGAATTTCCAAACAGAAAATATACATCTAGGGCCCTTCCCCAAATGTTTGTAGAAGAGCTGAAGTCAAAGTTCAGCAAGAAACAACTGAATTCCACTAATCCAGTTCACCACTCTCATCACCAATAGATCAGAGTCCAGGACAAGCTGGTAAAATGAAGCTTCCCTCACACCTTTCTACATTTCCCCTTAGTCATTCCCTTTCTCCTGGATTTTATTCACCTGCCATTCAAGGAAATGTTGGCTTGTTTGTTTGCTTGTTAATGAGATACTGTGTCATTTTGCTCTATTAATTGTATCTTACAATACATACATACATATGTGTATAGCTCACTACATAAAATATACAGCTCACATATAGACTATATATCTGTACATTAATGTCTGTAATAATGCACAAAACTCTTATGGCCCCAGTGCTCCTTTTTCCAGCCCCTTGAGCCCCAGCTCTTCACTCTTTAGTTGGTGCCATTCTGTGCAGTCACCAGTGCTGTCAGTAGTGTCATCCAGACACAGAACCATCTCAGCCCCTCCGCCTGTGCACACAGTAAGCAAGAACAACTTCCTCTTTCTCATCAAATTCTTGTCCTCCAACAACTTTTGTTCCTTCTCCCTAGAGGGATGTGTGAGCCAGAAATTCAAAGTCCTACAGGTAAGCGTGGGCTACTTGTAGAACTTGAAGTCTTGCAGTTTTATACAGCTCAGTACAACAGGCTTAGTGACATCCCTGTCATGAATACATTGTTCTGCCTCCCTGTTGTGGCAAAATAGGGATTGACCAACACTGTAAAGAATGAGTCACTTACAGATCTTATTTTGCTTCTCTTTTATTTCATAACCAGTTTTGTAACTCCTCTCACTTCCCAAGTTTGAAGATATCTCCATTATTAGAAGTGGAAACTGATTCCTCTCTTCTGAAGGATTTTCATGCATTTGTACTTTAATAATGTTTCTTTGCAAAGTGATTCGATGACCCCAGTTACCAGGCATGTTCCTCACTTGTTCAACCGCCCACAGACTTTCTGAACTTCCTTAATTAAATGGTCCTCCTACACTCTTCTGAAGTACCTAGCTTTAGCTTTTCACTCTCCCCTTACAGCCTGCTCCTCCTAAACCAATCAGCTCCCTTACATTTTCTCTTGTCTGTGTCTCTTCGAAACTGGTCTACGTTCCACCATATTAAACTTTCAGTATTTCAAAAGACTATTTTACAACTTTCATGGTTCAAAAGTTCTTCTTTATATCAAATGAAATGTAATTTTTCTTTAATCTATGTCTAAATTTGCTAGTATTAAAAATGTTAACTCCCCATCCTAAATTTTGGTGTCCTGACAGTCTTAAAATTCAGCTTTAAACACTGTATTAAAATTGGCACAACGAGATTCAGTGTCTTTGTGTCACCCCTCTGCTTAATTTCACTGGTAAACCTAAGTAGAATTAGAGGAAAGGTTCACACAGAGATAAACGGCTAGGAAACAAGAGAAGGGTAGAATTAAATGTTTGCAGTGGAGTCTAGAAAATACTTGTGCTGATACTTGCTTGTATAAACACAAATAAAGTAGAAAAGAAGTCAAATAGTGAAGCAACCCCCATTTTTTAACAATATTCATCACCTAGGGTAATAAGATAACAGGTAATAAGATACCTGACTTTTGAGGTCAGTTCATATTCTGGCCAGGAAATGGGTTTTAGGTGTTATTTCAGACACATGTGAAATGACACACACGAGTAGAAAAAGAGAATGAATTATTTTGAATATAATATGAATTATAACATACGATGACAGTGTTAGACTACAGATATTTATGAAAATGTCAGTTTGATGCAGGAGCAGCCCAAAAGCAAGTCAGCTGTTAAACAGTTTGAAGAAAGAAAAAGAATAAAATAAAAATTACCATTATCCTACAGTATAAACTATGATGTGCTCATGTTCCAGTTTCTCTCCTTTTGCTCATCTCAGAAAGGATTACATAGAGAAGGTACACTGAAGGACAGCAAGTCTGATTAGTCATGTAAGGCAGTTCTGATCAAAGAACAAATAAACAAAGCAGTATTTTTCATTAGGAGAAAGATAGGAGTAGTGGGAAGCCCCTGTGATATAAATGAGGAATGGATATGATAGTGCCTGAAATAGGAATCTATAAAAACAGTAGTGGCACAGGAAGTTTCTGAGCAGACAATTGCTAGAGATTGGATAGGTTCAAATCTGGTGTATAAAGGGACATTTGAGATGTCCTTGGGAATCCCACCTGGCATTCAGCTACCACTCCAGAGCACTATGGGGCTCTTGCCCATCTAGGATGTACATTTGCCAGCTACAGAAGGATGTTCTCAATCGATGTCTCAAGCACTCTGGTCACCTGATACAGCCCCAAAGGCCTTCCCTTGGGTACCAGAAAGGAAGTCACTCGGGAGGTAGGTCACATACTAGTGGCGGTCACAGGAGACAGCTGCCGGTTCTGAGGTTAACCCATGTGTCACCAAGCTGACGAATGCCCCAGCCAGCCCCAAACGAGCCACAGCATTCTGTGCAGCCACACTCATTGTGCCACTGTGGGCAGAGGCCACAATGACACAGCTCACTCCCTCTGGGAGTGAGTTACCTTAGGCATTTCTTTGCAGTACTGCTTCTTATACACACAGCTAAATAATTTAGCTAAAGCTAAATATTATTATTACTAGAAACAAAACTGCTGGTGTTTGTCTCAATAGAAACCTCAGTTGAAGGTGGCATGGTTGCAGACATGACATGTAGAATTAAGATATTAGGAAACAGAGAACCCAGTCATAGGTTTTGCAGCGAGCTGGTAGACAAAACTTTCTCCCGTACTTTAAATACTAGCATATTTTGCATGGAAATGAAATATAGAGAAACCAATAATTTCTGACTGAAAAGAGGTTTTTTTAACTACTTTTCATTGGGAGTAAATCAAAGTAGCACAATATAACATTTTTATTATAATTCTGAAGAAAACTATGGTCAAAAAGGTCTAGTAATAATTTTAGCGCTCTTTCTTCTCTCTACCTTCTACAGTATTCTCACCAACCAAGAATTTTGGGTTCTGATGCTATTCAAAAAGTTGTGGCCAACACAGACATTTCTGAAATGTGGGAGAACGATTTGCGCCCTATTCTGATAGAAAGATACCCAGGATCACAAGGAAATTACATTGTGCGACAGGTAAGACAACACTTCCTGGCAACCTCTAAGAATATCCTTATTATGTATTATTTAATAATAATAATAATAATGGTAATATTATTCTGGTAACACCTTTGGTGACCCCCACCAAAGAGACAGTCCCACTGAAGTGACAGTCACCTGCCTTTCATTCAGTAGGATGAACTCTATCATTGTTCAAGTCTAGACTGGGCCTGAAAGTTGTCCTTTGGTATCAAACTAGAGAAGGAATTGTTTCGTCTATCTACACCATGAAGAGAACGTAGTAGCACTTAGTATGAAACTCAAAACTACTTACCAAAACAGCACAGAGTCTAAAAAATACAATAGCTAAAATCTAAGGCATCAGTTCAAACCCGAGACCATGCATGGGATGAATTAAATGACACCCCCACCACTTTTTCTGGAAAGGCCCTGTCCTGTGTTGTTACAGTGCCCTGGAGTGTTGCTTCAGATGGGTGTATCAACACAAAAGGGGATCAGAGGGGCCCAAAGGGCCAGGCAGAAGAAATGGTCAGTACGACCAAGTGCAGCCCTGGTCCATGAACCACAGCAGCTCCAGCCCAAGCACAGCAGTGTCCCAGTGCTGGACTAACAAATGCAGGCTGCAGCTGGCCCCAAGGCAGTAAAGACTCCAGCACATTGCCTTTGAGACACAAGAAGTTACCACACAAAGAGGTTGCTGCTCTGTCATCACCTCTGCTCTGCACTCACAGCGTTGGGCATCTTCAGGACAGTGTCCATGCTGCCTCTGGATCACATTAACCAGGTGGGAGACAGACAATGGTACCGCTGAGTTTACCAAAGACATTCACATCATCTCACTGGCCTTATCTACCCTTCAGGCACTGACTCAACAGCTCCAATTTATCTGCTACAGTAAATTTATCTGCTACTCTGCAATTGGTAGATGGGGAAAATGCAGCCTTTTTATGCATTGTGTGTCTGAGTGCACATCTCTGTAGATTTAGTTTTGTGGTTTCTTTAGTGATATTCTGGGAAACAGCCAAGTGAAAGAGGGAAAAGGAAGAAAAACAAAAAAACAGCTGAGCCTAAGCTAGAAAACCACAGATCATGTTCAAAATAGGATCATCCTGTTAGAAGGTAACAGCGTGTATTAAATTCGACCTCACACCAAAGGAAAAAGTAAGAGTCCTCTCTTGTCAAAACACAATAATAGAGTTTGAAATGGATTACACTTTTTGTTGAGACACAAAATCATCAGACTCCTTTAAGGAAAAAAGTCCCCTTAAACCCTAATCCTTCACTCTGCCTACTGATAGCTGATAGACCATTCAATGTTGTAAAAGCTTTCAGAGGGTGACCACAAACAAACTGGAAGTTTGTTCTAGTGCTAAAATCTATGGCAATATTGTTGTTTTTTATCATTCCTACTGACTTCCCTAAAAGCAGAACAAGTCTTCAAAGTCTGTTTTCCCCTCAGAGGCTTTTCCTAATGTTTACTTAAAGAGAGAGGAATCTGCCTTGAAGAAGCTCTCTAGGGACCCATAAAAATAAGTTGCTCAACAGAGAAACTGAGATGTCCCTCTAATATGAGTTAGCCAGAACTCTGGTTGAAGTACAGCTGGGGTTGTTAGAGGTATCTTTAGGCAGGAAGATAGCTAAAATTAATGATTTGCCTTATAGATCATCTTAATTCTTATCTTTACATAAGCTACACTTAGAGAATTAGATTTTTAAAATGCTGTTTTGAAATGTTTCATTCTTTCTTTAATTTAAAGAATCTACCTGTTATGGCCTTGTAAATAATTTATTGTCACTCGAAAGACAGATTTCTCACAGAAGCTTAAAAGCCTAACTACCTCACACCAACCAACCAACCAACCAACCAACCAACCAACCAACCAACCCAGCTTTTTTTTCTTTTCCTTGTACTGCTGAGGCATCTCTGTGTGGTTATTGTTTAAACAGCCACAACAAGGTCTGTGCAGCCAAATCTGACTTTTAATTTAAGGGCACATCTGAGTTAAGCTTTGAAGATGTTAATCTGCTCTAGTTACACCTGAAAAAGACACTGGCCTGAAAACGTCAGAGGTCAGGATCTTAATGTGTCATAATAATTGGCAATAATTCAAAACACCTTCACACTCCAAAGAGAAGGGTCAAAAGGAAGAAATAAAAAGCAAATGTGGCAGTCAAAGGCTCGGGTGGCAAAGTTATACAGAAATATTATATTTTTTGCTATAATGTTTATCCTTTAAAACACCGTGATATAAGCTTAGGGGATACTAGTAATTAGTTTTGTCCGCAACATTTTTCTGAAACAAGAAATGTCAATCTGATTGTTTTTTATAATTGCAGCATATCAAGCACCGTCTTCAAACATTAAAGGCTGGTTGGGAAATTGAAGAAGACACATTTCAGAGATACACACCATATGGCTATAAAACATTTTCAAACATTATTGGCACTCTTGAGCCCTCTGCAAAACGCCATCTCGTACTTGCTTGCCACTACGACTCAAAATTCTTTGGACAGCAATGGCAGAATAGAGTGTTTGTGGGAGCAACTGATTCAGCTGTGCCTTGTGCTATGATGTTGGAGCTGGCACGGGCCCTGGATAACAAGCTTCAGTTAATCAAGGTAGTTTGTTTTTTGGGGGTTTTTTTTGTTTCATTTTCATTGGCCTTTCCAACAGTAACAGGCCTCAGGGAATTTCCACATTCTTCTCCATAGCCTGCATGCTGGGTTCTCTGATTGCTGTGCTTTTAATAAGTCTCCCATTGACTCCAAGAACAAACAGAGATCAGTATCTACTACTTTAAAGTACATTATCACATTAAAGTTTCTTATAAAAAGGGCGGGTGTCTAGAAGTTATCTATAGAAACATACACTAATATCAAAACAACAAATGATATATGAATAATAGATGTTTCATGGATGTGGAAAGATATAATACTACTTTCTATCTAAAAGGCACAGAACACAGAAATTCCTACCATATCCAGTAACATCGAGGGTCATTGAAAAGCTTTGTTGCATTCTGAATCCTGCTGAAATATCTCAGTTGTATTCTGCTTAAGGACACTAATTGTTGTGCAGAAGAATCACACTCAGGTCCCCCCATCCCACAAGGATTTCAAGTTTTTCTTCTTTTTTTTTTTTTTTTTTTTTTTTTTACAAATTTGAATAGTTTGTTTATGAAAGAAGTATAATGTTATCAGTCTGTATTACCTATGCTACAGAGAACTGCTTTGAAGGGCTGCAATTTCTAGGCACAAAAATCTGTTGATCCTACAAACTCCTAAAGCTTGTGGGATTACAAATTTTTAATATTACAAATTTCTAGGATTACAGATTCATGAGTGCCATCTACTGGTTCATTATCCCCTATTTACAGAAAAATAAATCTCGTTTTACAGAGCTTTTGCAGGAAAAGGTTTCTCAAATGTGAGAGACACTCTACAAAGTGTCAGGAGCACACTCAGCTCAGGTATCACTTGTCAACAGCAGTTTCCAGAAACTGATTTGGTGCCTTCTTACATGCAAATATATAAGATTGAGAAGATGAAGAATATGCCAATATTTTTAATCACAAAACAAAACACTTCTGTAATACACAGGCATTCATTCAGAAGCTTCATTTACAATAAATTTGCCTAGTGATTATTTATGAAACAACCTGCACACTGACTTCAAAGACTGGTATTTTTCGCTATGAATACACTATTTTACAATGAAAAATGGTTTTTTTGCAATTTGATGTGACAGCATTTGACAAAGAGGCAACTAATTACTTTGCATAGGCCACCACTTGTACAGTCCATTAACAATATATACTTTGGGATCCATCTGCTTCATACATTAGGTATCATTTTTTGCTCTGCTTTTGGTAGCACAACAGACTTTGCTATGTTTTCAGCCAAATCTGTTTATACTTTGACTTGAAGCTGTGATTTTTATCTTGATGCTTCTCCAGTTATATAAAGTAAGTTTAAAATTAAGGGGCAAAGACATCTCTCTACATTATTAAAATGTGTTAAGCAATAACAGTAATATTAACACAAGTACTACTTTCTAAAACTCAGATAGCACTGATACAGTTTCCTCCAGAATGTAATGCAAAATGACTGCTGCCCACAGAGCTCTGTCATGTGCAAAGGACAAAGGACAGCAAACCTCTGCCATTAAAGAAATCAATATACCACTGAGAGCACAATCAATACCAGCTTGCCTGCGTGAGCGACATTTTATAGAAGCTTTTCAGTACTGTTTATATTGCATCAGCTCCAGCTATTTGGGAGTTGTAGCCCATACAGGACATGACTGCTGCCAGTGACCCCACCTTTTTAACCACATCATGCAATTTTACTTGAAGGAGTGTTAATTCATAGAGGGGTTTAAAATATTTATAGCAACTGTAAAGACCACGGTTCCCAAAACTGTTTATTCAGTGGAACCAGACTGGGACTCACTGTGCTGTGGATTATTAGGAAATTCTGACAGTTCAAACAAGGCTTCAGATAATAGACTCCCTCTACATTGAGAAGGAATTTCATACAAATGTGTTTTTTGTGACATTATATACATTTATCATATATATTCTCAGGTTTTAGTGCTGTTATATTTTTTGTTGTTGAAAGGGAAAGACATATTTGACATACCCACTCTATTTGCTTGGTTTAGCGTAAAGTTGCCTCAGTGATTGCAAATTCCCCTCAATGAAAAGGGGCTCAAAGAGCCATCACTTGTCAAATACATAATTCACCTTCACTGATGCACAGCTGTAGCAATTATATTAATCCTTGTGATGCAATCAAATAATAATATTAGTACTCCCATCAGGTGTTGTTACTGACGCGTCTGACATTATTTGAGATAATGTTGCTGCCACCTGGTTTTGCAGGTCTCAACAATCAGCTCTTGTCTTCCAAAGTCAGAAATGAAACTTTCATCCAGACCCAAAATTATATGAGACTGGAGAATGTGTCACTATGTTAGATAAACAATTAACTTGACTGATCACTGCCACTATTAAACCATAATAAAATGCAAAGGAAGGTTTGCATAGGCAACCTTGAAAATACACCCTTATTTGTGTTACTTATATGACTACATATAGTATTTGCCCTTTATTTAATGTTCTAGCCAGAATCAGTTATTTTACTTTTAACTCCCTCCAGCAGGGCAGCTCAACATCAAGACCAGACCTTTCGCTTCAGCTCATTTTCTTTGATGGTGAAGAAGCCTTTGTTCGGTGGTCTCCTTCCGATTCCCTCTATGGATCTCAACACTTGGCTCAAAAAATGGTATCAACTCCACACCCACCTGGTTCAACAACCACAAACCAGCTGCAGGGCATAGTAAGTGGTTTTCACACTTAAAAAAAGTATTTATTTAGTAGGTAACTGGCCAAATTCCCAAGAAACCACAACCCTACTAAAGTTTAAGGAAGAAGCAAGCTTGTGGAAACATTTTGAAATATGATAAAGAATTGGCAAGAGGTTTTCAGGTGATTAAACCTGCTGCATGCAAGGACAAGGAGGAGTCATAACAATATCAAAGTACACAATTCATTAGAATATAAATGAGGATACCCACCTTCTTCAGGAAAAGATAATTCAAATAAGGAAAGAGCACAAACAGTATTGGCCTATGAATGAATCACCCCGAGCTCAGTACTAAGCTACAGCAACCTCAGTTTTCTTTTGATTCCTACTAATGTTCTGGTTGTCTGTTCCCTTCTACTTTCCCTGTTTACTGCTGAGCCACTTCTCCTCTGTCACTGCTTCTTGTGACTCATAAAATGTCTTTCCCTTGACAGACTTTGTTGTTCTCAGGGGAAGAAGCAATTTCCTCTTCTTTCTCCCCACCTACCGTCGTTTTTCTTTTAAAGAGATACAACGCACAAACTGCACACTAAGATGTGCAGCCTGCCTCAGCTTGAGGAACAGAGGATTAGCCTATCTTTTCCTTCCTTGGAAAGACAGCAAAATGTATCAGATTGAAATCAGGTTCTGTTAGTGAATTCTTCTCAGGCACCACAGTAGAAAAGCCAGATCTTCGGCCAGGGCTAGCAAAGACCTGCTCATGACCTATACAGGAAAACAAGAGTTTCATTGCTGCTGATGATATTGTAGGAAAGCGTTCTGTACTAAAAACAGAATCTCTTTTCTCTAGGACCTGTTTGTACTACTGGATTTAATTGGTGCACCAAACCCAGTCTTTCCCAATTATTTTCCAAACACTCTTCGATGGTTTCAGAGGCTTCAGGCAATTGGTAAGTAGAAGGATATGGGTTTTGAATGAATTTCAAAACCAAGTGAGTAGATTGTGAATGTATTAAGCCCTGTAAATCAGATTTTTAGATTAATTTTCTGGTTTACAGTAATAATCTTTGACAATGTAAATGTGAAATTTTAAACTCATATGAAGATTTTGATAGTTAATAAAACAACCGAGGAAGACCCAAACATTTGGAAGCAACGAAACAGATTCTATTATTGATTGTCACTCTGTGACACTTGGCAACTGCTTCACTTCTGTGTTTTTGTTCTCACTTCTGTAAAATGATGGTAATAGCACCAATCCTGAAGTCTTCCAAGTATTAAACAAATGCACAAGACAGTCAGCACTGCCTTTTTCTTCTGACAGAAAAAGCTTCCATGTGAAAGGAAAAATAACTCGAACGTGCTAATATCCCTCATTGTCCAAAAACTGTAATAATCACTTTGTGCGTTACAGAGCAAAAGCTACACAACATGAATCTGCTGAAGAATCACCCTGTTGAAAGTCAATATTTCCGGAGTGCCTTACATCGAGGCATGGTTGAAGATGATCACGTTCCATTTTTATTAAGAGGTACCGGAAATTCTTCTGTCTTGAAGCATATGTTCAATAAGAAATGCATCATTCAGTAAATGAGCAAGTGCATATACTCCTGTTTTTCAAGCTTATTTGCCCCAACTTGTGATTTCTGAATCCAACTTTAGAGCTTTGAGACAACACCTAATGAAAAAAATGGATTCCTTAGTGGTATGCAGCTGAAAAAGCAGTAAAACAGGAAAGAGGCTGAGAAAAAAAAAAAAAAAAAGCTCCTCCCCAAAAGCAATCAGGAAACAAAGACTGATTTAATTCCTCTTTTACCTAAAAGCTGCAGATAGGTGGCTTGATGTACATATACATATACATATATATATATATATATATATATATATATATGCAGTAATACACTCCTTTCAAGCAGAAGTTCCTTTATCTGAGGGCAACACTCTTGATTTTATAGAGGAAAAATAAGATACCTATTTTACCATTTATGTAGAGAACTAAAAAAAATGCTTCAACAATGTTCAGTCTTAACACTTTCACAGAAACACGGTAATCAGTTTTCAGTTGAGGCACTGCAGTGATTTCTTTGTGCTTCTGTAGCTCCTAAACACACAATGTAAAGGTCCCCAACAAGAAGTAGCTATAGATTACTTTAAAAAAACAAAGGGAAAAAAAAAGATGGAAAAGTATTCAAAGGAAAGGAAGGTGGCAACTTTACACACACACTTTAATGATGAGATGCAGTCACAAGCATCAAAACAAGAGAAGGTCAAAGGAAGCTGTAGTGACACACCCTATAAAGCAAGCTTATTGAGCTGGAACATCTACCTGACTGTATTGCTGAATAGTGAAGTATCAGATGGCTTAACAGAACTTCTCCAATATTTCTTTTCTAAATTTCTCTTTCCTTTTTATAGGGGTTCCAGTCCTGCATCTGATTCCATCCCCTTTTCCTGCAGTATGGCATACCATGGAGGACACAGAAGAAAACCTTGACAAAGCCACCATCGACAATCTCAACAAAATCCTGCAAGTGTTTGTACTAGAATATCTCAACCTGTGACAGACAAAACGTCAACAAATTGTACTCCATTCACAGTACTGTTTGCCCACCTTCACATTTGCTATTTAATTGCATTGGAGAGTACCAAGGTGAAGAAAAATGTGATAGTTCTTGCTAGATTGATTATTGATTGAGCTGTTCCTGGCCCATTGGTCCATTATCCAAGTAAGACACCATTTAAATAAGACCTAGCTCAGCCTGGAAAGAATTTGATCTTTCCATGTTTTATCTGTGAATTAAAAAAAAAAAAAAAAAAAAACCAACAAAAAACAAAACAAAACAAAACAAACAAAAAAAAAAAAAAAACCCAAAAAAAAAAAAAAAAAACAAAACAAAAAAAACCCTCCAGATTTTTTCCAGATTGTTATCATTGGTTTTTGTCACGTTATGATCCCAGGAGGGAATGCCTCATGACTTAACCATATGATACAGTTTTTACAAGGTGTGATCAACTTTTGCAGTATTCAGCTATGGAAATTTACACCATGTTATCAAAAGAGGCAAAAATCTCACCATAGCAGACTTCTTCTTTGGGCTGAACTAAACCACCTCATGCTGATATGAGTTGCTAGAACTCCTGACACACAGATGTGATTTTTAATCCTCTCTGGTCACTCTCCTCCTTCCCCTACAAAGGCAGCTGCAAAGATTTTTCTCTGCAGACAGCTGACCGCCAGAAAACAGAGCAATAACCCAAATTCAGTTTTGCCCCTATCATTTGTTGAATACTCCTTGCTGGAGAAGGGTGGTGGGGGGTGATGCTAACAGGAAGGAATGTGGAGGTTTCCCTGTGCTCTGACAGCAAGGCAGGAGATATAAACAAAAGATCAGGTGGTGTGTGGGAGCAATGACCCAGTACACACCATTCAGTCACATGAGAATCGTTTGCAATTTGACCCAAAACACCTCCAAACCACCACCCACCTGCTGTTTTCAATACAGATTACAACAAAAATAATCATACAAGGAAAGTGATCGTTTTAGAAACTATAGTTTATCTAAATACAATTTTAAAGGGAAAGTGCTATCAAAAATAAAATTTAATAATAATTAATATAAGTAATATCAAAAGCAAGACAACAGTTTAGGCACCAAAAAGATACCAGTTTAACAACCCTGTGCTTTTACATTCCTTATTGGAATTATTCAATAGATTTAGTTAACACTGGCAAAAAGAAAGCCTGGAATGAGATACATGAAAGCCAGAAGAACAATATTCAAAAGCTACTGTCAGAATTATGGTTTCCACTGGTGAGAAAAGGATGAGAACATTTTAAGAAAAAAATACCAAGCTGATAGAAGATGAATTGAGAGAAAAAAAAAAAAATAAAAAAAAGACAGTATTTTACTGCTCCAAACTTCTTCCCTATAAAGGTCTACCCTGAGTAAACAGATTTTAAAAGGAGGGAAATCAATGGAGTTGTAGGCATGCCAGATTTGGCCTGTATTTTACCATTTTCCTAAAGCAAGTATTTTGTAGCCTAAGACAATATTCATATCCATATTATAAAGTTGTTACAGAAATAGATACAGCAATGAAAATTTGTAAAACTTTACTATTACAGGATAGCCTAAAAATTAAGTTTAATCTGATTTTGGTAACTCAAAATGAAACAAAAGCATTTTGTGTTTTCCTATCACTTTAACATTGGTGAGAAATGTTTGTGTTACCTGCAACTTCTGAAATAGAATACTATGAAAATTTTAAAAAATTACAGATGTATTTGTTGTCAGGTATTACTGTACATCTGTGAAAACATATCAAAGCTTCTTGAACTCTTTGCAATCATATGCTTCTCTACTTCAGCCCATGAGAAAACAGTCTGAAAAACTACATTAAATCTTCTGAACTTTGAATACTTTGAGCAATTTAAGGCACTTTCCACATCCTCCTAAGTAGTGAAGAAAGGTAATAGAATGGCTAAATATAGAAATATTTAACATGAATTCGTGTGGCTGATTTATTTTGTGGAATTCTTGTGGTACTCCATATTTTGCATGACCTCTGAAAAACACAGTACACATTTGCAGTGTGGACTGCTACTCTGCCTTTTCAAGAATTTGAAAGTTAGCTTAAAACACGCTTCATTGTGAAATGTTGGATCAGAGGGTTGTTAAAACTGGGAAAAGCCTATATTTTTTTAAACCTCTATTAAGACTTAGATGAAACCATAATTTAACCATGTAGCACACCAAATCATGTCAATTTTGTCACTAAATTTTTACTGCCTGAGCAGCTCTCGAGTTATGTTTACTCAGTCCAAGGAAATGAGATACAGGTTGCTGTAGTATGATTCAGTATTTCTCAGAATGTGAAGGAAACATGAAAAGGCTTGCTTTTTTTTTCTTCTCCCCTGAGTTTTGTGTTTAGGGGGTTTTTTGGTACAGGAAAAAAGAGCTATCTCCTAACTGGATGCTAGCCCTGGAAAAGTCTGCTTTAAGAGGGAAGGGTCATCATCTTAACAATTTATATGATCTATAGTTCATTTAAAAAAATCATTGCTGGAAGGCAAACTTACATCAACCCAGTTACTATGTGAATCCAGGAATCTAAGCTCTCAAAAGCACAAGTAGTAGTCAGTAAGGCAGACATGGTACAAGGTGGCTTCTCATTGGTACTAACGCAGGGGAGAAAAGGCAGGTAGGACAAGGTCAAAGGTATTTCATAAAATGCCCAGAAAACAAAAAAATACAAGTGAAGAGACCAGGACTGGTATGTCTTCTACTCTTAGTTTCAACACTGAATTTGACTAAATATCCACATCCATTCATTCTGGACACGCACAGGACAGATAATCACTTCAGAATTCAGAGAGCGGCTTCATGTTGAAGAACCTATGGCCGGATAGTTTCTCCTTCCCTGTTGGATGGTGGCAGCAAGGG
Organism: Certhia americana; assembly: GCA_018697195.1. NCBI lineage: Eukaryota > Metazoa > Chordata > Aves > Passeriformes > Certhiidae > Certhia > Certhia americana. Next base: position 78,586,329 of record CM031859.1, read on the forward strand.
TTAGAAATCAATAGAGGACTTCAGTTAATCTAATCAGCAGAACTGCTGCACAGGTTCTCTCCTTTAAAAGGATTTGTCACATCTCAGTCAAGGGGAAGGGAATAAAAATCAGTTTACCAGCCACAAAAGGCTGTCATGGGCTTTGTGTGCCAAAGGTGTCTGCAGTTACCACCTGGGTTAAGGGAATGCAGAAGAGAATGAACTCAAGAGCCATCACTCAACATGTAAAGCTGAAAAAAACCCATATCATGGTAGTTGTCTTGTAATAGGTGCTCTGGCTCCTTCTGTATCAGGCCAAGGCAGTTTCTCACAAGAATCTGAAGTCAAATAATGGTGCATGCCCCTCAAACTCTCTAAAGGTGGATGCATTTACCTACAAGCGATGTGATCCTGTGTGATCACAGCTGGAACAACTTAAGGGAGTAACAATGCCAAATCCTCTGGCAGACAGAAATGACAGCAAGTACCAGTCTCTTTTCTATCTAGTTGGGACAGCATTCCAGCATTAGGAATGAAGATGATATGAGTTATCAATTCTTATTCACTATATATCAAATAAACATTTAGATTGTGACCACCTAACAGCAAAACACAGTTAGAAAAGGCAAAATGTATAAAAAAATACTTTCTACAGAATTAGTCCAAGGACTCAATCTACACTGGTAGGAGACCCAGCAAAACAGTTCTGAAGTTTGACATACCTGCTCGTTGAGACTGAAGTATCACCCGAGAGCATCACTTAAACAATATATATAGAAAGGTTACTATAAAATTTTGCACACAAATTACCACTTTTTCCTTCTCATTTATGAATTCCACTGATTTTATTTTCCTCATATAAAAGGAGACATTTTACTCTGTGCTGATTTAACAAATATTCTTAATATATTCATAACAATAAAGCAGCTAAAAGGCTGTTCTAATATCTGAAAGAATCTTTATCATCTGCACATATGATATATATTGTAAACAATCACTCAAAAAAGTATTTTTGTTAAAGTGATTATATTGCACTCAGAATTCTGGGATTCTCACCCTCCCTTCTCATTTTAAATCAGAGATCAGCTTCATTTTTTAATAAAATGGAGATTTAATTTTCTACTGAAAACAAGTAAGCATGCATTCAATATAATACAATGTATTGAAAATATCACAAAAAGGGCATGTGTTTGATTATGAAACTAGAGTAAGGAACAATTCTTAACCAGGCCACACAAGAGTAATGTATTGTAAACATTCTGCTGGCTCTAAGGTGTTGCAGATGCTGTAGAAAGTGCAGTCTGGTTCAGCACCCAAGAGGTACAGAGAATCTGTCCAAGTGTTCTGTACTTCGGTGAATTTCCATGCAGCAATGGCAGATATAATAGGCTCACAGAAAGACAGGATAATGGACCAGAGGTGATTAATACTGACCTCATAGAAACAGAGCCAATAGCTGTAACTTCATTGTAATCTTTAAATGAAAGTTTGCCAGGTCATTACATTTTCTAACAGAGCAATGAAATTTTCACTTTCACTGTAAATGAAGTACAGAACTAGATTCCCTACTTGTAGCTTACGTGGACAGTATCCCAGCGGCAGTCTGGACACTACCCTCAGCCTAAAACATCCCCAAAAGATACATCTCCATCATGCAGAATGTCACTTTGCTTTTGCAAGAATGACTCCCTCCTCCAAGCACTGGATCGAGAAACACAGGTCATGGAGAGGGGGGGAAAAAAAGAAAAAAAAAGAGGAATGCCGTGTTCTTACACAGAAAAAGAAATCCTCAGCCAGTGAAGAGGCCACAGATCTTTAAAATTCAAATGAAGGCTGTTTTCTCCACTCAGACCAACATGAGCAAGATTTCTTCATCTAGGCCATTATCTTCAGGTAACATAGTATCTTTGGAATCCCTGAGATACTACAGCTCCACATAACCACCTTACAGAAGTGGAGAGACTGACTTAGCACACAGATGAACAAGGTGGAAGCCAGTATATAGCACCCTGAGTTGCAAGTGGAACAACAGGACAGGCAACCCATTCCATGATGGCCAAGAGATGCAGAAGAATGTGCAGAGGAGCAATTGTAACATAGGTACTGCACAGGGGAACAGAAAAAAAACTGAAGTATTTCTAAAAGGCCTTTCCCCGTTGTCATAGCAGAGAAGGAAGATACAGTAATGAGAGGGAAGCTCTCTGAGAAAGGCCCTGGAGAAATGCAGACACCTCAGTGTACAGTAGGACAGTAATGCAAAAGCAGAGACAAGTTAAATGGTCTCGCTCCAAGTGTGCCCCAAAGTTTAAGCAGTCCAGCAGTGACTATGAACTCTCATCAATCACTGACCTGTACTCTGGATATAAACCAGGAATATAAATAAATTACTCTTCCCCCTGGAACTACAAAGAAACAAATACAAAGAGGAAAATACAAAGTCATAACCAAATCACAGAATACTCTCCATAGTCAAAAATGAAATACTGGCTTCAGAAACAATAGTCATCTGTTCTGTATCCTTAATAGGGTAATTGTAAAAAAGAGGTGCTTGTAAAATCTTAAGTTTTAAGTATTTTATTTCCCAATATATTGCTAAATAATTCTGCAGTTCAACCAAAAAGTAAGAAATATTAGAGATGAGTATGTAATACTTAGAACTAGAAAATGGTTGCCAAACCATCTGAATTTCTATAAAAGCTTCAATAAAAATGTAAAAACACAGTCTCACAAAATCAGTTACAATCTGAAATGCCAGATTGTCTTCACAATAGCCACAGTAGGAATATTGCTGGATTTTTGCAACCAAAAACTAATTGTGATTTGGCCTAAACATGGCTTAATAGGGCAATCAAACACATCTGAAAATTGGGACTTGTATTTCTGCCATTTCCTATTCTCTCAGTTTATTATTCAGCATCCAGTAATTCTCATTATATTAAACAGAAAAAAAAAAGCTACCTGGTCACAATTTTATTCTCTTATGGTGTTGTGCTGCATCTCAATACATTCTTGGAAAAAAAGAAGAAAAGTGGATAAAAAAGATGAGTAGAAACAGACACTCTATAAAAACTACTTGAAAAGTATTGTAAGTTCTGCAAAATATCTGTGGCATTACACAGGCTACTGCTGATGCGAAGGAAAAAATTGCTATTTAACCACTTCATGAATATGAACAATGCACTTGTTCCCAGCCATTTAGAATGTTCTGACATTCCAAATGTTCATAAAAATTGGGTAATAAAAGAATTAAGTCAATACCCTTAAGTATAATAAATAATGTTGTTTATTACGGTCGAGGCTGACCACGAGCATTTGTTCCATATCTGCTTGGGACATTTGCAAAACCAGTTCTGAATCCTTGAGCTGCTCCCATTCCCGGTATTCCAAGTCCTTGATTGAGTACACTGCTGTAGGGTGCAGATCCTTGATTAAAGCCCAATCCATAGGGCTTTGTCTGAGTGTTTAAAAGGATGACTGGACTCACATTTTTGCCTGGTGTGTTAAAAGAAAATTCTGGTGGTGGGCTGCTGGGCTTAGCTGGAGTGGAGGTAACAGGGTTCAAATTGTCAGCAGCTTTCAAAGATGGCATTGGAATGACGTGATGATCCGAAAGGTTCAGAATATTGTTTGCAATAGGCACAGATGATAAGGTAGGTCTGATCCAGTCATCTTTGAAAATCTGAACAGTCAAGGTAGAGACCAATGTGTATAATCTGTTAGTGACATGGGCAAGTACCATTTGCTCATTTGCATCTCTCCGAATTCGGACATGGACTGATCCAGCCTAGAAAGTGATAAAAACAAGTTGGCTGTTAATTGTTATCTAATAAGGATTCCTCACTTCCATTCAAGAAGAGGTAAATTATCATGCAGTGGAAACTACTAAATTAAGAACCTTATTACAGGATACATTCTGATCTTTCCTAATCTGTTGCTCTCTTATGAACATACTGAGATCATCATTCAGGAAAAGTGAGTCTTAGAACCAAACTATACAATATAACATGTATTGGCAGGAAAGACAGCAATTGGGGGAGAAAAATGGCTCAAAAGTATGAAGTGCAAATTTAGGCATAAGTGACAGAACAGTAAACCAAAAGCTATTTTTACATCAGAAAGAGAGAACTCTTGCCCCTTTTGTTGTTTTAGGAAGGGTAGCATACTGGAAGAAATCAGTGAAGAAATATTCTAAGAGTGCTAATTTTCCAGCTGTCACAAAATACCTGCATCAACTTACGAATAACCAAGTTCTGTGTGATCATTCTGTATCACAAAAAACAGCCCTTCTTTTCTTTCAGCTTAACAATTATTGGTATACAACTGCAGTTAATTTACTCTATCTTCTCACCTATAAATGCTGAAAACATATGATTCTGTCTACTGTAGACCTTTGGTGCTTGAAGGGTTAGTTATTTCTCTCTTCCTAGACAATTTACACTGACACACCATTTTGAAACGTGTTTTTTCTATTGTTTGTCATTTTCTTCACTTCAAAATATGAGAGAAATTCTACAGTTGCAAAAATGCTTGCTTTAAGCCAGCCAGAACTGCAAAATACATTAATAACATTAACCAACAACACAGCTTTAAAAAAATGAAAAGGACAGGAAAGAAAAGTTTTCCAATAAAGCACAAGGACTGAGTACTGACTCCAAATTTTTTTATAGGTAGTATTTCAGAAATATCATACTTTATGTAAATTACAAAATTAAAGTGATATCTGACAGCTTTTTTTCAAAGGCTAGAAAGATAATAAAGGCATAACTTACCAAAGTGCCAAAACCTAATGTCCAGAAATGCTCATTTCGAACTTCCAACACACCATCCAAAGTTGAAACCTAATTTTACACAAATATCCACAAATACGAAAATAAATTAGAAGTTTCAAATCCCTTCAGAAACATACTTTTATACATAACTGAATAAAAAATAATTTTCAGTAGTGAAATAAAAACTCCATACACAGAACAGATGATGTCTGTTAATGTCACTAATGCCTATCTAACGCACTTTTGCTACCCTTAAACATCCAAATCCATCAAAAAAGTTTTAAGGAACTATGTCAAGTAACTCTTGCTGCCAAATTGCAGTATGTTCTCAACTTGATATGCTCTAATTCAACAGCTGCCTGTACTTCTTTTCCTCCTTCAACTCACATTTGTAAACCACTTCAATAGTAGCTCAAATTTAAATAAAAACAGCCTGCACTACTTAAACAGATTTGTTCCAGATACCTAAATGACACTATTCATCTTGGAAAGCAAGATTCATATTTTCTGCACGCAGCTAAAATAAATATTTAAAAATAATTTTAGCAAACTTCTTGGACTAGTCAGAAAAATTCTTCACATTCTTGAATGCTTATTAGCTGTACACACTGTGCTATGTATTATACACTGACTTACCTCTCTGAGAAGTTTATCTAACTGGCCAATCACATGAGGTGGGGTTGTCTTCAAAAGAAGAAGAAAGAAAATACAAGTTATAATAAAGATTAACTGGCTGTGTTCAAGTAAGAGAGCCTTTAAGTCTGGTCTACCCACACAACAGAACAATGGCATTTTCATTAAATTCTTATGACTTTGTGATGCATAACCTTTAACATTCTTGTAGCACATCACAAATTCCCATGGGAACACTTCCTACCTGCAAGCTTTAAACAGATGTCAAGGGTTTGGGTGTTTTTTTAAATGAGGCCATTTAACAAAACCAAAACCACAAAATCTGTTGATTTGTGAGGCTTCCTTACCTGGAGTAATACTTTCCCACTGTAGACACTCATGGGATACATGGTACCGAATGTCATCAAAGCAATTGCTATAGCAGAGGCTGTGTCCACAGCAAAATAATTGCTAGGGAGAAAGAGCAATTTTAAAGAAAAACTGGTATTTATGTTTTTGAAAATCAGAACAAGTTATTTCTGATTCTTTTTTCATTCTTTTAAATTATTCAGAATTTTACACATACTGATCTCATTTGAACTCTTATTCATCTTGGACAATAGACAGATGCATTCATAGAATTGCAATGCCATTCATACAAAATGCAGTTCTAGATCAGATCATTCCTTTCATGTAAAAGATGTATCCACAGACTGGATATAACAAGAGCTACTGTTTTAAAACAACAACTGCACATACTTGATTTCAATGAGCATATATGTTATGCAAAGAGCCAGAGCTCCAGCAATATCAATCAAGACAAAAGGGTTCATCCGTGGCAGAAAGATGCTACTCAATCCTGGGATGATTCCACAAATACTGCAACAAAACAGAAAAAGCAGTTGTCAGCCAGCTCTTCAGCACTAGTTTGAAATTCCAAAACTACATCCACTATTCAGCATTTGACTTCTAACACACCTTGCTGTCAGAGCATACGATGAGTACTGTAAAGGCCCCACTAACTCTGCTCAAAGGCTGCTGTCAGCAAAAATTAATCAAGTGTTTTTTTCTGGGAACACAGCTTTATGATATAGCTGTATCAGCTGTCTGCAAAACAAGCACTCCATAGTGAGAGATTTGTGTATCACCAGTCTTCCACCAGTCATCCATCTGCCACCTTGCTGTGCAAAAGCTAGCTAATTCATGGAGTCTGAAAGGAGGAAGAAGACCAGCTAGTTGAATAAGAGGAGACCAAAAAAATGCATGAGGAAATGCTGGGAAAATTATTTATTTATAGCTATTTCCTCTCAATGGCAGTATGAAGAGAGAAAGGAGTTTCTGTACTTCATAATGAATGTAACCGCATGTCATGTCCTGGAAAATTCCAAGGCAAAGACAACATGAAATGTTTTGTTGCTATGGTTAAAGCCAACTTATGTTTAGACATCATGTGCTGGCCTGTTTCTGTATGAATCTTAATGAACTTAATTATATACAGGTGCAGATATTTTTTAATCAGCACAGCTTCACATAACACATCTGAAATAACTGTATACATACTAATTTTTTTTTTCTTATATTGGCTTAACTGTATGCAGGTTATCTCAAAACTCAGTAGAAATTATATTACTCTTGATCTGGAACCCCTTCAAGTTCATCTATCAGTGTCCTTTCCCTTAAAACTGTGTTTCTACACTGATAAGAGTGAAGTTGTGCTACTGTCTGTGATTGATATCCACCTTGGTTTTTTGGGGGGTTTTTTTTGGTTTTGTTTTTTTTTTTTTTTTTAATAGAACTTGGGCAACCTAATTATTAGTCTTCCAATAGTAATTCACAGATTTTGGTTCTGATGACATAACATCTTATACCCAGACAAAATCAATTGTTCTGTTATCAAGTCAGTATTCTCTGCTTTCTCTAACTGTAAAAAAGATCATAAGATACAGAAACAGATGGGTTTTGAAGCATGCTTAACATGTTTTACAACTTGGTTTAACATTTTTCTTTTGATACTGACAGATAGTTGGAAGAACATGTATGCATTAAAATAAACTTTCCTGACATCTGACGAAACTATTTGCAAACAATGTTATCTTGCATTCAGATATCCAATACAAGCAAGACAGTTAACAGACAAGATGAATGAGCAACACTGCTTGTATCCCTGGAAGACACAGACTTTCCAGTTCCCTGCTGGACAGGTGAGAAGTTTCCATAGTTATGGTTCAGTGAGTAACCTGTTTCATACATCACATTTAAACTCAACCATCTGAATCATTTGTCCAGCCCACAAAAAAAACTGACATACATTATTATAAAATATATCACTTGGTAATGCATGTTGTGAAATGCAGTTCAAGTATGTACAGGGTAATGCTAGTTTTCCTATTCTCATCCGAAGAGAATTACATAGAATGTACTGAACACATGTACTCAAAAGAAAAGATACCCAGAAAGGTGTATTTCTGTTAGATTGATGAATCTGGGAAATACAGGAGACAATGTTTGCTCCAGAGTTCACACATGATGAAACCCACAATATGTAAAGCTAGTTTAAAAGCTCTAATACAAGTTTATGCATCAATACCCCTCTGAATTGTTATTATACACACAAAACCAACACTGACTTCCAGAAGCTAATGATTTTGAAAAACAATATAAAGCTTTACCTTCTGCTAAGATCTGCAACGTGTTCCTGAAGCCAACTTGTGCTGGCAGCTGCAAAAGAAAGAAGGCAATAAAGTTACCACAATTTTAAATACCATTTTAAAGTTACTACATTTTAAAGTACATGTAAGTTTTATTTTAAGGGAAGAATCCAATAAATACACTGTGAATGAGTAAATATATCTCAACAGATACCCTGGCACTTGCAAAAAAGCCCCAAGTCTGTCTTTTCCAGGAAGCAAGTACAACATCCAACTCTCATAATAATCTGAACTGATCAAATACAAATATAATTGCAGGTTATAGCCATTATCTTTTATATAACAGAGCATGTAATAGATATTTAGAACTATGGGCAATTTACAGGACAATTGGAACAGGACAATTTACAATTGCAGCAATGACTGCAAACCTTCTTCACAATGAAAAAGGTAGAAAAGCTTTTAAAAAGAATTATTGCATTGATTTATTTTTAAATTTTTTTAAATGTGTTGAAAGTTCTGATATCTGTCACATGACCTTCATTGGTTGAATTCAAAAGATTGAAAATAAAGGATACTGCAGCATTAAAATAATACTTGGTTTATCATATTCATGACCTCATACTACTCAGACCCTTATAAGAAAACTGGAATTGAAAACCAGATGGCAATTCTACTGCACAAAGTTACATTAATAGAATTAATAGTAATATACACACACTAGTTAAGAAAGTTACCAGACAAGTTACACCTTGATAAAAATAGGAACATTAACATTTTTTTCTCAATTCTTGTTACAACCTAATTTATCGCATACCTTCAGAGACATAAGCAAAAGGCTTATTCTTAATGGAAAGCATTGTAAATAAGTTGAAAAAGAGAGCCACGAAAGTACCAACCAGCAGTCGTCCCCTAGGGAGGGGAAAAAAGGTGTCTTAATTTCCCATCATCACAGAACATGTCATCAAGCTGTAACTACCAATAACAATATCAAAATACTTTGCTTGGTTTCATTTACTGAGGCTGAAAACAAGCAGGATAAACTAGTGTAATACTTAATAACCAGCAGTGTATTATCATTGTAAGGGTTATACAAGATCACTGAACTTTGTACATTATTGTTATCACATAATGATCATAATGTTGAATTAACAGCTCTTAACTAATTGCATATATGCACCTACATTATATATTTGCCCTTTGAAGATAAAAACACATTGTCCCCTCAGCAGCACAGCTAAGAAGCTTAGCTTTCTATGGAATTATGCCATATACCCCCAGCCTTTTTTTAAAACTACTTCAACATATGCCCCACATTCCATTCCTTTGCCCCATAACACCTTCTTTTCCTTTCCCTGTGTTCCTTGTAGTCTGAAACTTCTTTGCAAAACCTTCAGTTCCCCGTTGACCACAGCATCCTTTCCCCCCACATACCAGGCCCTCCAAGAGGCCACAAGAGACAAAAGGAACTGAACTAGGAAAAGCAGCAATATATAGTTAGATCACTATTTGAGAGAACATGAGCATTAAATTTTAATTGTACCTTGGAAAGAATGGTTTGCAGTGAAGCTTGCACATGGTTTGAAACAAATGCCAAGGCACCAAAAAGCAATTTGGTACTGAAAGTACTTGCATAACTAATATATGCTAGCTAAGAATTAGAAACATCAAAGGACAATAACACATTTTACGTGTCAAAATAATCGCTTACGTGTGTATCTCGGGCTGTTCCAGAAACCGCTCCGCACTGCAAGAATAATTGAAAATATGAGTTACATTCATACAGTAAAGCCTTGATACCAAAAGTATGTATTTACAGTTCTGTAGCATTAGCTGCCATTCATAAACAAAAACTGATAGATACAGTACTGCAAAAAAATGGAGTGCTTAAATAAACACTGCAACTTTTATAAGCAATGAAAGCATTTAACACTGAATCAAAGCAGATGTGATTCAGATTTCCCAATTATTTCCAAACTGTGCCACATATGTGCTAGCTACCATGAATGCTGCCTACATGGTAAAAGTATGCTTGTAAATGAATATACAAAAAAATATTGCTACTGGCACCACTACTAGTGTTGGTGACCACAACAAAGTCAGTCTGAAATTCCTGCCTTTCAGCCTCACAATAAGCAAGATCAAATAAAGTAGACATTGGATACTGTGGTGGAGATATAGATCTTTTTTCACCCACAAGCAAGTTAACAAATGAGCTTCATTTGTAACAGAAAAAATCTGCTAAATTTGTGGAATTTCCTAAAATTGATGTTGGAAAACTTGGGAGGTTTTGACAGAGGGTGATTCATTCCAGTGGACTGTCAGTTCAATACATAGACCTTACAGTATAAAGTTGATAAGTTGTTAATACAACCCTTTACACAGAAACTAGACTTGAATAGAAAAAGGGAAGGTACACTGCTGCAGTTTTAAATTCCAGATGTTTACAATAGCCTCTTCACCTTTAAAAACAAAATAATGTTTTAGGCTAACCTCCCGCAATACAAATGCTTCTAAGCATACATGTTACGGCAAATTAATACTTGACCAAACTTTGAGGGAGTGAAGAAGTTGAAGCCTTAAACATTCAGATCTTTAATATATTTTGAAGCTGCTTTGACTTCAAAAAGTAACAGAAGTAAAAAAAAACAAAAAAAATTATTTTTAATGAACTTTTTTTATTTGTTAATGAATTTCATAAAGTCAAGGTGCATAAGGAAATGCATTAAATTAAAAATATTACACAACCTTTTGGAATAAGTACTCTTAAAACCATTAAATCTTTCCCTAGAGAGCTTTTCACGTACATTTATCAATTCCCATCTTTACATCTAAAGTCTACATGTAGTGTAATAAATGTAAGCAGTAAGGTTTAGCAGTATTTTTAAAAAATATTTAAGTATTTTCTAAAGTATCTCTCTACATACAGCACTCATAGAATGCATGCACTTTTGGTAGATCTGGACTGTATCTTCATGTTAAAAAATTAACATACCTTTCTTTCAGTATAAAAAGAGCACCAAGCTGTGCCAGAACCGTAGATGCAAATACAGCTAGAACTTCAAACCTTTCAAACCTGAAATTTGAGAATTAAGTTTAGAAACACTGAACATTGAACAATACATCCAATAGAATCTTTTCTGTGCAAGAACCAGCAGGATACACCTACTCTTTCCAAATCAGACAGGTGGGAAGAAAATGGAAGTTTTATGGCATTATTTTCGGTTTCTTGTAACACTCCACTCAGAGACACCTTACAATTAAGCATTTCTTAATTCTTCTTCCTATCTGTCCCCCACCCTTTCAGAAAGTCTTGGCCCTCCTCATTTTTAGGCTCTTTCACACACAGATGGATGCTCAGGGATCGAGGCAATGACAGTGAACAATGTATGAAATGCTGAATTAGCAAACACAGCATCTTATTATTAGTACTTACCCAAATGAATAGACTGGGCTGGGTTTCTTCATCATTACCCAGTAGCTTATTAGACATGTTACCAAACTGAAAAAAGGGGGAGAATTAGACTGTGATAAATAACAGCAGCCTTTTCAAACTGCATAATCTACAAATACAGACTTGAGCCACCAGAAGTCAACAAATGGATACAGCCACATCTTGCCCTGAACCCAACCTCCATCACTATCACTGTGATGTTCTAAATGCTCCTCATGTGCTTTCTGAACTTGACTATAAATGCTGTAACCTGAGAATTGCTGTTTAAATGAGAAAGAAGCTGACAGGCAGGACAGAAGAGTCAAAGAAAAAGCAAAGAAATCTCTCTATTAAAGTCTTCTTTTAGAGATACACCATGAATTAGATTTAGTATTCCAGAATAAGTCTCAGGCCACACCAAGTATTGCCTTTCTTTTTCACAATGTAATTTCTCTATGTATACAGCCAAAACAGATTAACTTTCTTTGGCTGCATTCACCACACAAACTCTAATCTAACTGGCTATTCACTGACAGCCACAGGTCTCTCCTAATATCCTCTGTCCAAATTTTTCTCTCATACTGAACATCTATGATTCCAACTATTTTGGAATCTCTATGGTAGCAATGAGAATGTTTCGAGGATGAGTACAGTTTCCTTTGCCTATTTTTCCTCTATTGAACAATATTTTCTCTAGTGAACCACTTTTTCAATTGGAAGCCATATGGATTCAGTGCCATCTGTGCTTTCATGCAGTCCTTTTGTAATTTATAACAATGTTAAATCAGACTGGATCAAGAACTTGTTCCCTACAACTGATGAACAACCACATCCTCACAACTTCATTCTCAGCTGTGTAGAATAAAAGTAAAAGCACAGAAGCACTACTGTTCATATACAAAGCCATAAATTCATATTCTCAGTAAGACTATTATATACAACCAGGAAAATGACAAAAAGAAAAGAAGCAAAAATTGATTTTTGCAGCAGAACTACTGAGCTTTGCTCTCCCTTGCAGCAAAAAAAATTCTTGAAAGAAATTGCTGTGAGTTAGAATAATCTTCTAGTCCAACTCCTTATTAACCTAAGATAGGAGAGCCAGGGGTGTTCTACCTTCTTCTAAAACTAGAAGAAAAAAAATTTCCATATGAATGGGAAGTACAACATCAACACTTTCCCCAATTTCCCCAAGGTGAAAAAGGCATTTTGAGTCAAGATGACAAAAATTCAATAGAAATAAATTCTAAGAGAAATACAAGATTCATTAAAGTTAAATCTTAATTCTAATGCTGTGACAGATCAGCTGTTTTTAGTGCCTATCCCAACAAGTTATTTTTGTTTCTGCATGTTGGCTAATGTCATTTATGAATGTTTTACTGTAAATCAGATAAATTATAGAATGTAGTGGGCATATGTATGACTCAGAAAGCTGATCCATACCTTTTATAAGATAGTCAGACAGCAAGGAAGATAACATAGGCTATTATTTTAAAAATAGATATATTTTATTTCCCAACCACTGCTACCATTCTGTATCTCAGATAAGAACTGAATATATTTCATGACTGTATTATCAATATTACCAAAAGTATTCAGAACTATCATACCAAAAGTTGTTTTAATAAAATTTTGTTAGAAAACAAGAAAAATACTGAAAATACATAATGACCTTATGTTCAGAGTGCTTGGTATCCAAATTGCAAAATATTTTTGAAATAGAATTGCATGCTTCTTGTTTCCTCATGTTAAAACTGAGAGTTACTTCACAATCAGTGACAGGCATTAGGAAAATGTTCTGAGAGAACAACCAGACACCAATTTTGTGTTATATTGTTTTATGTCATGCACCTGCACAGAGAAGTCCATGACTGAACCAATCAGTTTCTAGTCATTCTCAATATAGCTATGGTGGGTTTTACCATCTGTTTATTGTGTGTAATTTTACACTCATTTAAGCTACATTTAAAACAGTTACTGTTTCTACACTGATGAGCGTTACATGTCTTTGAACCTGTAAGTAAATTTCAAATGTATAGAAATATACAGACAAAATGAACAGTAAGGCAAAATGGGAAAAAAACTCACCTGAAAAGGTCGAAGATTGTCAAATATGTGTAAGCAGTTAAAGCTGTAAAGAAAAGTAAATATTAAAACTTGATACTTAATTTTTCAATGCAAAAATCACTTGTATTCTAAGTTCCTTTTGTGCAGCTCTTTTCAATCTTCTACCTACAGAAACTGCCTCTGCTGATAGAACAAGTCTCTGTTACTCTAAGGACACCAATACATTTAATGTCATAAGCAGGTTGATTATGGCAATCCTAATTCAACTAAAGCACATAATGAAGCCCAGATACAAAAGGTATCACATCTGTGACTCAGTAGTGTCTAGGAATTTAAGTACTGGAAAGACAGGAGATCTTCCAGAAACACATCACCTACCAAAGTAAGAGATCTCTTATGTCCATTACTGCAGTGAAAAGTAGGTTGAACTGAATGTTCTACTTGTTTTGCATCTCTAACCTATCCTGAAACTGCAAGCAAATCTGCATCAAAAATTAAAAACTAAAAAAGCATTCTATTCTCAGTACAGGTGATGGGAAGCACATCGAAGCCCCTATCCAAAAGCAGAAGGCACACAAAACTGCATTGGGTCTGGCTGATCTGGTGTTCATTTCCCCACAGCAGCCCTCACAGTGCTGGGCTTTGTGTGGCAGCTGCAGAGGTGTTGGAAACACTCCCGTGTTTTGGCTACTGCTGAGCATTCCTTGGAAGCAAAGAAGTCTTAAACCTTTTCCTACATCCTCACTCAACTGCAAGTGAGAGTTCTCTGCATGTTACTGGTGCTACTTATACAAGGAACAGGTTTGAGGACTAGTAACTCAAAAGTGTACTGGTTTACAGTCTTAAAGATGAGGAAGCTACTAAAAAGGAAGCAAATGACCAGCAGGACTGAAAAACTGTGCAGACTTTGAAGGATTTTCATCCATCCAAACTTGTCTGTGAAAAATGCTTCTAAGCTGACTGTGGCAAATAAAAAAAAAAAAAAGCACTTTCTGAACCTGGTTGTGCAAACCCCCAACTCCATGAAGCACTGGATTTGGCTTTTTTAGTCAGCTGGAACTTCACAAGCTAAGAAACACATGGTAGTTTGTTGTAGTTTCAGTACATGAGAGCCACCTACCTATGCTGTTTGTAGAGCTGCACCACATGAGCAGGAAGCCAATACATATTAAATTTATAGCACCAAACAGTAAAATCTTCCAGGACTGTTGATGAGAATAAAGAGGCATTTTACACCTTCCAAAAATTACAAGACAGAAATATATCTATCTGGTCTTAAAAAACAATATTGCAGTACTTGGTCATGCAAAGAGAACTGGGTTCTCCTCCCTCCCAAAAATTCACCATTCATTTCTGAACATCAAGCCCTTAATCAATTTTAAACTTTACAGATTATTTTAGAACTCATTTATGAAAGCCACCATGCTTAAAATACCTACTTGATCTAAAAAAATCCCCACCCATCTATAATATTTGCATTTTATTACAGCACACAGCATTGGAATTTTGAAGACCATGTTGTGCAACTTTATATTAGTGGGTTCCTTTTTTTTCTACTGAAACTTCGGTCCAAAAACGTCTGAACACATTCAGTTTCCACTTCTACTGAACCCATCAGATATAATTCTGGAGAACACTAATTGACAGGGACAATGCACAGAAGCAATACAGCTTCAAATAATATATATATATTTTAAGCACAGCTAGAAAAATTCAAAGAAAAAATTTCATAATATACTTAAGTTAATAGTGTATTTTAACTTACTACAGCTAATGTATTTGTATTATAATTATGATTTATTTTAAGCAATACTTACCCTTCTGTCTGCTGCAACCAACCTAAATTCATGTGTTAGCTTTCCAACCAACGATCTCTGTGATTTGCGGAACAAGTGTATTGTCCCCTTAAAAAAAAAATTAATATTTTAATTAAAAATGTCAATTAAACCATAATTTAAATTAGCAAAAAGGAAATCTTAATTTATGAACTATTTTCACAATTATATCAAAGACTTGGGTGAATTTTTTTGTTAACCTGAAATACACAAACTTCAAACTCAACAATATTTTAGCAACTATTTCACGTGGTTATTATATTAGAAAATGACAAATTACTTAGAATAAAGCTTCATTTAATAATCCAGAGCTCATGTTTACTGGAAAAGACACTAAAGTATCATTAAAAGAGTGGGTCTTAACTTTTATTTACATGAAACTACTACAAGACAGTCTGAAAACACAAATATTTTTCTTTATCAAAGCACACTTCCCACCCAAAGGCAATGGACTTATTAAACAGGAAAATATTGTTTACTGATCTATAAAGGAGAACCCACCACAGAAGTAAAAACAATGCTGGTGATGTAGTGGACACAAGACCAGTAACAAAACAAGACATACCAACAATCTTGGCTCTGACTTTACCTAAAGGGAAGCTACATGGCTCTCCTGCAAGTGTGACTACCAGAGAAATTCATCTGCCACGACATTTGTATCCCTTTCCTCAGAGGGACCAAGCTTCTAGTTGGTTGATCTCCGTTCTGCTCTCCCCACAAAGTGAGGGAGGAAGGAAGGAAGGAAGCTTACAAAGAAAGTAAGCTTTCTACATGAAAAACCCTTCTGATTTGCAATAGAAATTTTTGGACTTGTCTGGATGGTCTGTCATCTGAAGCAGTTTTGGGCCAGATTAAATAAGGCTTGATTTTAAGCTATCACACCTTAGCTGCCAGCAGAAAGCAAAAAGACATATTAATGGGCTCTTCACCAAAATAAATTCAATTAACTTTCGGACATTTTGTCAACACAGCTGCATTTCATATTACCTAAGAAATACAAATGTGCCATGAATTAAACTTTAAGCACTACTACAGATCCCAAGTTTAGCTCATCTAAGACAAAACACTGGCACTTACTCTTTTCTTTACTAGCAAATCACTACATTATTATTTTAATTCTTAACAGACACACGCAGGATGCCAGAACATCTCGGAAAGCTATTCTAACACGCAGTGGACGGCCTGCTGATGAAAGCTGATCTGTTACAGAATCACAAAGAATCAGAGATTATACTGAGTTGGAAGGGACCCACAAGGATCATCAAAGACCAACTCCAGGCCCTGCACAGACACCCCAAGAGTCACACCATGTGCCCAAGAGCGTTGTCCAAGCACTTCTTGAACTCTGTCAAGCTGATGCTGTGACCACTGCCCTGGGGAGCTGTTCCAGTGCCCAGCCACCCTCTGGGTGAAGAACCTTTCCCTAATACCCAACCTAAACTTCCCTGGCACAACTTCAGGCCATTCCCTGTGGTCCTGTCACTGTCACCACAGAGCAGAGATCAGTGCCTGCCCCTCCTCTTCCCCTCATGAGGAAGGTGTAACTGCACTGAGGTCTCCCCTCACTCTCCTCCTCTCCAGCCTGATCAGACCCACTGACCTCAGCCACTCCTCACATGGTTTCCTCTGCAGACCCTTCACATCTTTGTAGCCCCCTTATCGCCTTTGCACCCACTGCTTTCCCGCACTGTTGGCGCTGTGTTTATAGCCCAGGCACACCGTGCCACACCTCCCTGTTTACAAGGGACGCCGTGCATCGGAGCTGTGTATTCTGTGCCACACGGCATCTCCTGCAAACTCACGCAGGCCACAGCCCACCCCTGGAAGCAAGCTCCAACTCAGCACATGCTGCACCTTGGCATTAAGGCATCCCTAGATCCCACAGTTCTGCCCACAGCCCGGTGCTGGCCAGGGCGGCTGCTCCACCCCTCAGCACCCTGGGGTGCAAAAAGAGCTCCAGAGGACTGCCTGCTCCAACAGGTGACAGCACCTGTTATTGATACCGATGTCGCTTTAGCGGTGCTCAGCGGGAAAAAGGAACATTTCGCCGCCCAGACGAACACGCACACGAGGCGGTCTCTCCGCAAAGAACGGGTTTTCGTCTTTGCGAAGCGAGCCACAGAGTGACAGCCCCACACCGGGGAGCAAGTGCACTATAACCTGTTTGCCCTGCGGCCAGTCCCAGCTCCCGGACCGACGTGCCGCTAAAGGAGAACTCCGAGGCTCAGACCGCAGTTCGAGAGGCAGCTCCGGCACATCTCCGGCACCCAGCCGCCCAGCCCCCGTGCCGCCGCCTCCAGCCGTTCTGCCCCGCGCTCGTAGACCCTAGGGACACACCGCAGGACACACCGCGGGACACACCCCGCAGGACACACCGACACACAGCCGCACGTACACACCGCACGGACACACCGCACGGACACACCGCACGGACACCACCGCACGGACACACCGCAGGGACACCCCTCACGGACCAACAACACCGCAGACCCACCGCCCTGACACACCGCACGGACCACAACCGCCCGGACACACCGCAGGACACCCCGCACGGGGCACCCGCACGAACCACCTCACGGACACAGGACCGTACGGACCCCAGAACCGCAGGTGACCCACCGCAGGGACCCGACCCGCAACGGACATTAAACCTCTGTCCCGGGCCCAACGCACGGGCACAGACTTCCGCAAACACCTTCTTAGCTGGTAGAGTGATCTCCGCGCAGGGACCCCCCCCCGACTGAACACCCGCAGGGACCACACCGCACGGACACAACCGTCGTGACTACCACCGCGAGGGAACACTATGGCACCCGCCGGAGAACAACCTGCCCGCCACCTGCAGGGACACATCCGCCGGACACACCGTACTCATATAATCACACACGCACTAGACACAGGAGCCGCACTCCATACCGCCAGAGGCCACCCCACGGACCACCCGCACGACACACCGCACGACACCACCGCAGGACCCAACCGATGGACTCACCGACAGGGACCCATTACCGGCCCACGGACACATCCTCGCACGACAACCCCGCACGGACCCTCACCTTCTCAACCTCACGGCACAAGCTTTCAATTGCAAACCTTCCTTCTTATGCTCTACACCGCACGGGCAACACCTGTGCACGACACACCCGCACTGGACCACACCTGCACGTTGGACCACTCTCGGACCTTTCGCCGGACACACCGGGGCACGGACACACTTCCGTATGATCACACCGCAGGGGCTGTGGACAGCCTCACTCCCGCATGGGCGGACACACCACGACGGACCCAAACAATTCCCAGTCCCGCAGGAGGACAACCCCACCGCAGGGACACACCGCAGCGGACACACCCCCAGCGGACAGCGCACTTCTCCCCCGCCCACGGCTACACGTGGCGACGACACCCCCAGGACACCCCCGGCCGACTACATTACTTCTATCCTTTCCGCCACGACACACACGTGCACGGATAACACACTTCCCAATCTTCTGCACGGTTCTCGCCCCTTTTTCTTTTGTGATCGTCCCGTCTTTTCCCCACTCTCTGGGGGGTCCGCCGCACTGGCAACACCGCACGGACACGAGCACCGCACGACAACACCGCACGGACCCCCGCACGTGACACACCGCACCGACACACCGCACGACACATACCAGCACGGACACACCGCACGGACACACCGCACGGACACAAGGTAACCGCAGTGACACCCCGCACACACCCCGCACGCGACCCCGCACGGACACACCGCACGGACACCCCCCACTGACACACCGCACCGTACACACCGCACGGACACCCCGCACGGACCCCCCGCACGGACACACACGCATCGGACACACCGCACGGACCACAACCGCCCGGGACACACCGCACGGGGACACACCCGCAACGGACACCACCGCAAGGGAAACAACCGCACGGACCACCGCACGGACACACGCGCTGGCCGCCCGCCCGTTATGGGCCGCGCCGCCCGGACTCCCCTCGGCGCCACCGCCCCCCGGGGCGCTTGCACTTCCGCAGCCTCCTCACCCCCGTGTTCCCACCACGACTTCTCTTCCCTCCTCGCCCCGAAGGGCCACTCCCCATATTACTCCCCGAGACGGAAGAGAAAAAAAACCGGGGCTCCATGGCAGTCCGGAAGTGTCGGGAGAGGTTCCTCTTCGCCGCTGGGCAACTGAGCTTCCGGGGTGACCCGTGGCGGAACGGCGCCCGCCGGAGCCTGCTGTGGCTCGTCCCGATCCGTGGAATTTGCTGCCCAACGCCGCCTCCCCTCGCTGCCCCATTCGCGGCTGAGTGGGCCCTCCCACCTTGTGACATACATGTTCTTGTCTGCTACCTCGCCCCACTTGGTGCCAGTTGCTGCCCTGCCTGCTAGACTCCAAGGAAGGGCTCCAAGGGGTAGTCGCTATCACTGGACATCAGAGCCCCCCCCACCTATGACCAACACCCCATGTCAAGCTAGACCATAGCACTGATGCCACGTCCAGTTTTTTCCTTTAAAACATCTCAGGATGGTGCTCCCCGCTTCCTGGGCATCCCATTCCAATATCTCACCACCCCTTTCGGTTAAGAAAGTATTCTATATTTCACGTAAACCGCACCTGGCAGTCGCGTCTTGGTTGAAAGTAACTTCGTAGTCCCTAGGCCCTGTCGAGTCTGTCACGATAGTCCCTACACCGCACTTTCCACAAGATGGATTTGCTTCCCAGTACGACATCCCTCGGTCCCCACCGCCAGCCCTCGCTCTCGCGGTGTTCATCCTTAATGGTCTCAGGACACAGTCCTGCCCAAGGCATTCCTTTTCCCTAGCAAAGTAACAGCAGCTCTCTAAGACTACAGTGATTAAGTAGAAAATTCAGTCCTTTGTTGCGCGCTGAATTCTCAGATGCTGCTGCCATTGCTGTAATATGAACATGAGGAAGGTGAGAGGGATCTGCAGAGGCAGGTCTAAC
>CM031859.1:78608224-78657180 GCA_018697195.1 Certhia americana
GCAACTCCCCGCAGTTCCATCCCCGCACGTACACACCTCATGTACCACCTCACTTACCAACCGGGGGTACTTACACGACCGAGGACCACCGCACTTACATACCTCCCGTTCACACGTGTCATGACACACCGCACGGCACAACCGTACGACACACCTGCACGGACACACCGCCCGGACATACCGCCCGGCACACAGTCACGGACACACCGACGGACACACAACCAAAAAAGAAAAACTCGGGGAAGCGCACGGACCCACCCGGACTACAAGAACACACAAACTAGCGAATTCCAAAAAACGAAGAAAATACAACAACTAACCTAGATCAGCTACAAACACTAGACCAGAGAAACAAGAAACTAAGCACGAAGCATCTAAGTAAGCCATGACTTGACCTATGCTCTGGAAGCAAGCGCCGCCGACGGGCTAGTAATATGAACAACACCGTGGGCACGACACCCCGCAACGGGACACCCCGCAGACACACCGCACGGGCACACAGCCGCACGGGCTACACCGCACGGACACCCCGCACGGACACACCGCACGACACACACCGCACGGACACCCGCCGGACACACCGACGGACCCACCGCACGGACACACCGCACGACACACCGCACGGACACCACACGCAAGGAGGACCCACCCGCAGGGACACAAAAACACGCACGTACCCCCCGCCGACCCCCGCAAACGGACACACCGCACGCCACCACCTCAGGGACACACCGCGGGACACACCGCCCGGACACACCGCACTGGCACCCCCGCACGGGCCCACCGCACTGACCCCCGCACCCGGACAACAACCACGCACTGACACCCCGCCCGGAACACCCCGCCCTGACACACCGACGGAACACACCGCACGGACACACCGCCTGACACACGCCGTACACACCGCAGGACACCGCCCGCACGGACAAACCCCCCCACGGACACCCCCGCACGGACACACACCGCACGGACACCCCGAGCGTACACAACCGCACGACACCACCGTACGGACACCCCGCACGGACACACCGTACGGACACACCGTACGGACACCCCGCACGGACACCCCGCACGGACACCCCGCGCGGGCACACCGCAGGGACACCCCGCAGGGACACACCGCACGGACACCCCGCACGGACACCCCGCGCTGCCCCCGGGCCCGTTATGGGCCGCGCCGGCCCGGACGCCCCGCGGCGCCACCGCCCCGCCGAGGGAGCGGGCACTTCCAGCAGCCTCCTCACCCCGTGTTCCACGCACGACTCTCCTTCCCTCCTCGCCCCCGGTAGGGGCCACTCACCATATTACTCCCCGCAGCGGAAGAGACGGCGCCATGCGAGGCCGGAAGGGGCGGGAGAGGTTCCCGTCGCCGCGGCAACGAGCGGGCCCGGGGGGACACGTGGCGGAAGCGGCGCCCGCCGGGAGCCGGCTGTGGCTCGTCCCGATCCCGCGGGATGTGCGGCCCAACGCCGCCTCCCCTCGCTGCTCCCAGGCGGCAGGCTGAGGTGGCGGCCCACCTTGGGACATAAAGGTCTTGTCTGCTGCCTCACCTCACTTGTGCCAGTTGTCTGCCCGCTGCCTGCGAGACTCCAAGGAAGGGGCTCCAAGGGGTAGTCGCTATCACAGACTCAGAGCCCAGCCTATGACCAAACACCACCATGTCAACTAGACCATAGCACTGAGTGCCACGTCCAGTTTTTCCTTTAAACATCTCCAGGGATGGTGACTCCGCCGCTTCCTGGGCAGCCCATTCCAATATCTAACCACCCTTTCTGTGAAGAAATTATTCCTAGTATTTAACGTAAACCTCCTATGGCACAGCTTAAGACTGTCGTAGTCCTAGGCCTGTCATAGTCTGTCACGATAGTCCGCTACAGCACTTCCACAAGGATGGATTTGCTTCCCAGTACGAGCATTCCTCTGTCCCCACCGCCAGCCCTCGCTCTGCGCGGTGTTCAGCCTTAATGGTACTCAGGACACAGCCTGCAAAAGGCATTTCTTTTCCCTAGCAAAGGAACAGCAGCTCTCTAAACTACAGGGATTATGTAGAAAATTCAGTCACTTTGTTGCGCGCTGAGATTCTCAGATGTGTGCTGCCGTTGCTGTGAATATGATGAACATCAGGAAGGTGAGCACCGCTGTGCGTGGGAAGTGCAACGAAATACAGAACAGAAGGCATCTGGGAACTTCGGATAGCTCTTAAGAAAAACGGTGTTGCAGAGCACTTGCATAGGATTGAATGTACTGATTTATTCACAAAACCGGCATATTTGTTATTATTATCTGCATAGTAAGTGGAAAAGAGAGGAATAAAAATTGAAGTGAGATATTTTATTGACAGATTGTGCCTAGGAAGAAACTTTTAACAACCTTCTGTAACATTGTCTTAATCTTCGTCCTTTTAAAGAGTCTATTCAGTTCTCTAGTACCCATAGTTAAACTGGTTGAAAATTTTATTTGCATCTCACCTGTTCTGTAAAACATACCAAAATATTTACCTGACTGTGGGTGAGAGATAGGTCTGCACATCAAATTAAACCAGGAACAAGCCAGTCTTTAACCTTCTTCACAGTTAAGTGTGCTTCACAATTAAGTTGTGTGTATTGTCTCCTGTTCCTGTGCATTTGCAGAGCATGTAATTTTATTATTGAATAATAAAAAAAAGATAAAATAATTTATTATTTTCCATATTTTGAGTGTATCTCATCCACAGAGGACACAGTATCATTAATTAAGAACAACCATCAGACTGATCAGGTAATTGTACTCCGTAAGATAGATTTGGCTATAATCAGTAAGCTTTTTTCCAGTGTATGGCAGAAGTTTCAGAACCTATTTGCAGAAAATAGATTTGCACTTTATAGAATCTGGATGACAGGCAAGAAATTCAAACTGCAGCTGTTGCCTCCATTCAATTTTAATGAGGAAATCAGAACTCAGGTGAATGACTGTATAATTGGTTCCACAAGGTTGTTTGGTTACTTCATTATTGACACAGTATCAGTTTTTTTGATTTATTTGATGTCACAGGGTATTTCTCCCCAGAAAGGCCAATGGTTAGTTATTAGAAACTACACTTGCAGAAGTGTCTTCACAGAAGAAAAATTTTACAATAGCACAGCTGATACTATGATTCTGCATATAATAAAGGTAACAGTCTTCAAGGATGTCTTACAACTGATGCAAGTTTGAGACCTTTTAGAATTGCTAAAATGAGATTTGAAAATAACAGAAGTTACAGACTTAGAAAGAACATATTGTTTTAGTATACACTTGCCAAGAAAAGAGGAATTTTCAAAACTATGTGGTAAAAACATTACACTGCTCAATAGATTGTTTGTAGACTTATATTCTGAAAAACATGTGGGGGTTTTTAATATACCTACAACACAGCATCTAGAATTGAACACAAGTGTTGAGATATGGATTTTAGTTAAATTATATTTTTCTGCCCTCACCACTACATGTATTTTCTGTTTTATCATGATACACAGAATAAAAGAGAACTTAGATGCGTAACTGTGTTCTCCAGAGCCATATGAACCCTTGTAGGAAACAAGCTGGATTTCACAAGTTCATGACATATTTGGAAATTTGCAAAAATGTGGCATGATTGGAAAAAAACCCCAAAACTAACAAAAAACCCCCCAAACAATCCAAAACAAAACCAACAAGTTTTAACTTATTTTTTCTCACTTTTCTCTGGCAAACTTAGAGCACTAAAATACAGAAATAAACAGATCTCCATCTGAGATACAGCAGCATCTAACACTAGGCATGCAGCCTTGTCTCCCTGACTTGGCTGGAATGGGAACAATTTAGTGAGTCCAAGATAAACTTCAGTGCTGCCAAAACGAAAATCTCTGTAGATTTCAAAATAGCAAATGATTGGATGTATTTCTTCATGCTCTTCTTTCTTCAGTAATTTTAATTTATCTGATTATCTCCTCTACGAGAATATTTGAATGTCTGTAACCTATACACAAAATTACCAACAGAAATAATTTTAGTGGTTCAAAATCTACCTCCAAGCAGTAGTATTTCAGCCAAAGAGAGATAACTTGGATAGACACCAGTGATGTCTTTCTGTCCTAAGGAATTATTCCTTGACAGAAGCAGGAATAGCTCATACACCAGTCCAAAACACTGGGGTTTTTTCCTCCTTGCTGTATTGATTTTTTAAAATTTGTTTGTTTTAGCAGTAATTGACATGATGATGTGTGGGAGGCAGTGATCATGGCTGCTTTTTTGGGAGACCCCTAAAGATGCCAGATATGTAATATTGAGATGAGTCTTAAAAAAAAAAATTGATTAATTTTATCTTCAGGATGTAACTCTAATAACAAAACACCCCTGTAGCTGTAAGCAGTCCAGATACAGCCTCAAGACAAAGAATTACAAATGTTAAGGTAATGGGGATAACTAAAGAAATTATATTAACTCAGAATTAACAGCAGCACTCTTCCCCAAGGAAAAGTCATTTTGAATCCAAAAAAATTTGCTCCAAATTTTTCAGGACTTCAACATCACCACTGAATTAAGTTTTGTGAAACCTTCTGGTTTTCACCATGATCTAGCAAGACTAGGATAAGCACACACTTTCAGTTTAAGTACATTTATTTAGGAAGTAGCACTTGTGTTTACATTAGTTTTAAGAACTTACGTGTTTTAGAAACTGATTTATTTACATATTTATTGTTTCATCATCTGGTATACAACACCTGATGTTTTTATTTTTTTCTTTAAACCAGCAGCAATTTAATAGGCTTCAAGTTTAATGAAAAGGCTTTTAGTTTTGGACATTTTATCTGATAAACAGACAAGAAAACAGTAATAACAGGACAAATGAAACATTTTATTGTTAGCTAAAGCTATGTGACTGCTCATCATGCTTTTTTACATTGCTTATTAGTAAAATGGTGTTTAACATTTCAGCAAACATTCTTAAAAGAACAATGAAACAAAAGTGCTTCTAAACAACAAAATACAAAAATTAATCCCATCCCAGACTGGAGTTGTCCAATATATTTTATGGGGGTGGGTTATGGTGTTTTGTCTCCACCTTTGGTTTGCATCACTTTAATACAGATTTCTGAAAAATACTGACTAGCCCTTCACATGACTAAAAAATTGGAATCATGTGGCAAGAACAGTTTCTGTATTTCCAGTCCCTTTGACAGGTGTGCGACTATTAGATAAAGTACTTTGTTCCCCACTTCTAATGGGTGAAAACCCTGCATAACTGAGAGGCCACACCCCAGCACCTTTGATGACTACGCCTCTATTAACCAACTACAAAGAATGCTGAGCTTTTGTCCTCAAAGCCACTTCGCTGAAGAAAGGATTCTTTAAGAAGTGTATCTTATGAAGGCAAGGGAAGTCTTAAAGCAGAACCAGGTCCATCACCATAGTTTCCAGAAGTAATGTCAAGCATTTTCAAATCAAAACATCAGGCTGTGAAGAATCTGCAGTGTTGAGCCAGTACATTGAATCCACTGGAGGAGTGTATACCTTGCCAATTATTGCTGAACTCAGGAGGTAGTTATTGACAAGGTAAGAAGTTTCCACTCTAAGACAGTTAATGATTTACACAAGGAGGAAAAACAGAATACATATTTCCCCATATTTTACAAGATGATTTTGTATTTGCAGGAAGTGACAGCTTAACTTCCTGATCCTGTGGAATTATAATTGCTATAATTAAAAGATATTGAAAACTGTAATTAAATGAGAAATTCTAAAAGAAAATAGCTAATTGGTCATCTCTTAGGATGTCTGCAGATCATCCTAAGCATAAAAATTCACATAGTTCAGTAAAACAACATTCTTCAACATTAAATAGCAGCTCAAGAGAAACTAATAATAAAACTGCCTCTAATTAGCACAATGACTGAGATAACTAGTTGCATTCACTACCTGCTTGCTACTCTTCATTTAACTTTTGATAACTGGTAGAAACCCCAACAACTTAAAGCATCACAAAAGCTTGAGGCCACCACAGGAAATGAATGAAAATCTGGTCAGGTACAGTAGCACCAGCCACCTCCCATAGCTGGCACATGCAGAAGCATCACTAAAGCACTGGAGAAGCTAGAGAAGAACATCCTAGGCACAACTATGCATCAGCCATGTCTTGGGTAGGAAAGCACTGTGAAAATCTAGGGCATAAAGTTTACCATAGGTGATGAAAGAAACCCTAAGGAGAACGCTGCTTTCCAATTGCAGAACAGATGTCTCAGTTCTATTTGCCAGGGTATCTGACTTCAGTACTCCCAGTACAAAGTACTTAAATTTCACAAGAGGGGCCTGACAGTGCCAAGCAGTGCTAAACCCCACTTGTATAGAATAGAAAAAAATACTATTTATTCTACACCAGAAGGTAAGGTTAATTGAGTTGTATGTATAAAAACTGTCATTTTAAAAACAATTGAGAGAACGGAACAGTAAAACCAGCAATAGCCTGTAATTAGCGCAGGGCTGACATACCTTCTCAGTTTAGAGATCCCATTCTTACTCATTTTAGAAGTGTTATTATCACATTTGTTATCTACATAAAGTTGCAGGGCCATATTCAACAGAACTGTACTAGCGACAGGCTTTGAGCCAGTAAGAGATCTCAGGGGCACAATGCCTATTTCTGATACACTAAATGCTGTGAAGTCTAAGAAACTAACAGGACAGAGAAACTTACTTGTGCATAAAGATCCTAGTTTAAGGCTTATCTTTAATATTCTGTCTTGGTTTTGTCTTAGCATACACAGAGAACCTGTACAGGTTTGTTGTAGACCACAGAAAAGTCAACATTAGTAAAGACAGCATCATAACACACAACAAATTCTCATTCTAAGGAGAAAGAACAATCTATACACTATTCTTCCAGTATGTTGAAAGACAAAAAGTGTGGCTCCTGCTTAATAAAATGCAGGAATCTGCTTAATGAAAGCAGAAAGATGTATGAAGGTTGTTAGAAAAACACAAGCAGTTCGGGTTGGTTTTATTGTCTGCCTCCAGTAACTGCTACACTTGAAAGTCAGTAAAAACACATTTGCAGAGAGCCAGACAAGCTGCTTAGTAATCATGTCAAAAAAGTGGGTCAAGTTGCTCATTCACTAGCAGTGAGCAGATTCACATTAAAAAAGGGAAAAAAAAAAAAAAAAAAAAAAAAGAGAGAAAAAAAATAAAAAGGAAAAAACTGATTCAGAGAGCTAATGGAATGGTAGTCTTCACAAAGGTTAAAAGCACCCAAGCTGCTGTCCTGTTTATCCTCATTCAAGACATTGTATTAAAACAGAACCTGATTTTATGGAAATTATAGTTGTAAAGTTCTGTGTAAGAACTATAGGCTTGGGAAATACAGGTAATTTGAGGTTGTTTGGGGGTTTTTTTTGGGGGGGGAGGGAGAATTTGGTGGGTTTTTCTGTTGTTATGGTTGTTTTTGCTCAGACACACAGTTAATCCAACATACAGATGGAAGCACTGAGCACTAGACTTAGTACATGTAAAAAGAGGAGTAAGATACAAGATAATGCCTTCAGTGGAACAGAATTATTCTTAAAAGACACTATTCAGAAAATAGCATAAGAGAAGATGGTTGAAGGAGATTTATGAACCAAACAGCTCCTAGCCATGGGCTAAGAGTCCAGCACCTGTGGGACAAACTGATGTTGCAGAACAAAATTTTCTTCTTTTTACTGTGTCCCAGCACTAATTTTTAGGGCTGTAGTTCATCCATTTAGCAGAAAACAATCTGGTCCCTTTTCATTTTATGTAGCCACTGATTCTGACTCTGTGCTGCATACTGGTGCTACTTTAGGAGATGGGGACTACTATCTCAGCATTTCAGGTACCCATCCCATGCCAATGAGTATGCATTTGAAATAAATGATTGCTATACAACTCTTGGTTTTGTCCATGTAATTTTGAGGAATATATTGGTTATTTAGGAACACTCAAACCCAGAAGCATTATTTTCAAAGTTCTCATTTTCAAGGGATCTCAAGGAATGTTTATCAAAGCTTTATGAATAAAACCATGGCCCTGTCTTAGCTGTAGCTATTTGGCAGATGCTAATATAAACAGTAATATTCATGCTTAGCACTATGAAGAATATTACAAATATGGATCAAGTCAGCCAGGACGTGAGATGGTCTACTGAAGGCAGAACTAAGGCAAAGCAAGACATGAGATTTAAGAATCTGAAATCTTTCAGCATTTCTCCAGAGAAGTGAATCAGGGGAACTGCAGTCACGTTTCACTTACATAAGACGTACATTTGAGAGAGTCCTACCCTTAGAAGGCTAGAAGTGGTTTGGTTAGACTATTTCAAAAGGCATAGTAGCGGAACACAATCTTCTCTTATTTGATTGCTTTTAATCTTATGATCAGTTAAAAGCATCTCTGGTTGGAAAAAAAAAATAAAAAAAAAAGAGTCCCAAACATATTGCATATGTGCATCTCAAAGATTTGACAGTTTCTTCTATTTAGTACTCCATACCACACAGTGAGCACAGGCCTCTCAGAGTATTACTATACCTACAACTGCATCTATTAGCTAGGTTTGGGGTTTTTTAATATATACATATAATATATTATTTATAGTCAACTTTCAGATAAGTAGTTCCAAAAAATAAGTTAAATGAAAAATTAAAAACAAAATTTCTGTTAAGACCAAAAGCAAGCAACACTTACAACTCACTTTCATTAAAACAACAGTAAACAACACGCATTCTTGCAGTATCACTAAGGTGGGAGAGATGTAAAAAAAACCCCAAACCAACCAAGAAAACCCCCCAAAAAAACCAACAACCCACAAACCTGCTTTAACAAGGAACTAGTGTTCTGCCTTGCAAACATCTGTGTTTAATCTGTGTAGAATTTGTAAACAAGATGTTGGGCCTTTAGAAGTAAAGGCAAAAATGCTTTCCTTTATTACGGTATTTAAAGGCTATCATTTAAGAGTTTATAGCTTGTCATTTATATAATAAAAACAAGTATTTGTACAAAGAGGCAGTTTCTTTTTAAAAAAGCAGATCAGTTGAGTGTTTCATACTTTAATATATAAACCAAAACATATGAAAGCTATAAAAACATTAATGTGTGCCACGTATTAAACATGTAGCCTTGTATCTTAATGCTTACATGTGGAGATTAAAAAAATTATCACAATGGAAATTTTACTTTCAATTATCATAAACAGACCAAAATACAGAGTAGAAACACGTACTTTCTGAAATTCAACAATTAGCATCACTTACTCTCTCAGACATCAGCTGGGCTCAAGTTGTACACTGTAAGCATAAGCTAACATTCTACCAATGAAAGCGTTACAAAATGCATTAAGAGAAAATACTGCCAGTAAATGAATAGCTCAGTCTATTCTTTTATTTAGTAATTTTTCTCTAAAAAGGCAGATTGAATTGGTTTTGTAAGGTTGGGGTTTTTTCTGTTATGCTATCAAAGGTCTTCTTTAAACCTGTACTGTGAACAATTCAGTCAAATTAGAACAAAACAAAAAGACAAATAATAACAGACCAGCTACTTTTAACAATTTAATAGTAGTAATTCCCCAATGCTGTTCATCCACTCTGCACAGGGAAATTGTTTTATTTGGCACATTAAGGATAAAAAAAGTCAAAAAAATGAACTGAAGTTTACAAACCTCCAATTGAACATCATTGTTCCAAGTTCATTGTTCATCAATGTCAGGGCAAAATTAAAAACAAAAAAACACACACACAACACAGGGAAAGGTCTTCCAATGATCAATATCATCAGAGCCTTGTAGCAGAAACAATATACATATATTAAGGTTCAAACCAGAATCGGATTGTTAGGAATCTTATCTCAAGTCCTGTTGTGCTCTTACTTACAGTGTGTAAATCCTCACTAAATGGCCAGGAGGTTTTGATGAACACATTTCACATTGTATAATTTTCTCTTAATCTCAAGTTTTAATGCAGATACTTAAATATCTGTAAAGTCCTGTAAACTCTGGCTGCTTCCCAGTCGTCTGCACCAACTGCTCCCCAGGCAGCACTGTTTCACTTCAAGTAGTGTCTCACACTGTGGTATCTCCAAAGTCCTTGTTCCAGCGAATGTACGCTTCCAGGGTCTGAGGGCTCAAACTGCGCTTTATCTTCTTCAAAGATTCTGTGAAATCTGACAGTTTGATATTTCTCATCTGAACAGAAAATGAAAGACATCAGGGTCACAACTGGTTAGATACTCACCTTTTTTTACAGTGAGAGCAGTCATTCACTGCAACAACCCCCCAAGAACGTGATAGAGTCTCTGCTGCTGGAGGTTTTGAAGATATGACTGGGCAGGGTGCTAAATAATCTCATCTAAGCTCCCTTTCCCACAAAATGATGGACCAGGTGATCTTACCACCCTTCCAAACTGGGGTGTTCTATTACTCTATGACCTGATGCAAGAGTCTTGTAATTTAAGACTACCAGTATGTACCATGTTTAATAAACTAACACTTGCTAATAGTAAGATCTGTCTTGTTACTTAATAGCTCACGAGACTGTAATTACTTCCTCTTTCAGTAGGTGGTGTGAGCTGGCGCATAGGAGCACATCAAACAAATTATCACAGATGCTGTTATTGTCCTGCAAACAAATCCTTCCATCTTAGAGTTCTAGCCACGACCTCAGGCTAAAAAAAACCCATGACAAAAAACCAACCGAGAAATTAAGTTTTCCTTCATTTTCCTATGTGTAACCATGGTTTGCACACACACCTGAACAGAAACTTTTGTACACAGGACCAATTGCTTCTTTTTTTTTTTTTTTTTTCCTGTTTTGTTTTGATGTTTACAGCTACAGTTTGTGGTCAGGAGCTTAATCTTTTTCTTTATGATGGCCCATGTGAATGAATTCAAGTATTATACATGCACATATCTGTTTTAGGTTCTCCCTAAGTTAACCTGCTTTATGTAAAGATGGGATGGAGGAAGTAACAGTAATTTCATATAATACTTCTGGGAATGTTCTTGGGAAGTAACACTGAGAAAATAAAAACCAGGCCTCTGACATCATCAGCTAGGTAACAAATACTGTAGTTCAGTGTGAAGGAAAAGACAGGATAGTCAGCTGAAATGAAAAACAAGAGACTTACTAACAGAGAAAGAAGTGCTCTGAAGCCTGAAGCAAACAAACTACCCATGAACCTCAGACATCTGAGGACAGATCTTCTCAATCGTTATTTCTAAAGATTTTTCTTTAATGAAGAAGTAATTAAAAAGGATAATACCCCCCAAATTATCCTATTTTGTATGCTATTACACATTAAAAAGGGACCTTGAAAGTTTCTACTGAAAAACCATTCTATTTGAAGGGGAAAATACAGCTACTAGAACAGCTTACCTCACTGGCAGACATGTTCTTCACCTGTTCTGGTTTTAATTCTGTAAAAATAAAGATAGATGGGTGAGTTTGCTAAGAAAGATGTCATCACTTTTGACAACTAACAAAAACCCTGCAGCTAAAAATTATACCCTCTGCCTCAACACAGTCTCTTGTATAGAAAGGCATATAGTGTTTTTGCCTTCTTCCCCATTTATCAGCTCCTCAACCAGGCTGTTCACACATTCAGTTACTGCAGATGCAGCACAAAGTGGTAGCAGAATTATTCCTTCTTCCTGAAGTATGGAAAACAGCACACAAGCCAACAGAGCTACCTTACCCATATTATTTGTGGTACCCACAACCTCCCTACTGAACTTCAGAAAACAGAAGGTACAGTCAGCCAAGAACACTGAAAAAAAATCAGGCAGGGCACATCAGAGTGCTTCTTGCTCTTTGCTGCACTCATGGGATTTAAACATTCTTGTATCATTCACCATTTTTTTTTTCTTTTTTTTTTTTACTTGCAATACTCTCATCGTATCAACATGTAACAGAAAACATTTTGCTATGAGGATACAACAACAGGATTCTACGCAGGATTGTCAAGGATGATATCACAAAACATTTTCAAAAATATATTTTTTTATATGGAATACGGGAGCAAGAGAAAGAAATGCGTTGCACAATGTTACACATTTCTTTTCTTGAAATGGACTTGCATTTGAAGTGAGTTGTCAGCAAAGTAAAGCCTGCATACCTAAATGCATACATTATTAATTCCACCACTCTAAATAAATATATTCAAAATTTTTAAGAGACATGATGTCTCTTATGAGAGCCATTTAATGCAGTTCTGTTTCCCAGTTATTATGCAGGATTGTGAAAGATGTGCTTTACAAATTCAGAGGCTTAAAAAGTGGGTAAAAAACATGACATTCCAACAGCTGCTTTCAAGAGAGATAGTGCACTGGCAAAAATGCATGCTGCAGGATTAAAAAAAAATAACACAAACACACCCAAAAAACATGAACAGACCTCTCTCTTCTCCCCATAAATAATTAAAGAGAGTTGCAACACATTTTATTTACACATAACAGGCTGATATTACAGAAAATTTCTTCTCTGCCTGCCTTTAGCACCTTTCTGTCAAGTAGGACAATAGGTCTACAAACAGAAAACTAACAACAAATCTTCACAATCTTTTCTACATAAAAATTCTGATACTGATCTTCAGTTCTCTCAGATGTGGCTACTTGGACATGTAACGAGCTAGTTAAGCAGAACAAAGAGAGGACATGTTGGAAAAAAGTATTCACATTAAAACTGTGGTGTTTTCCTAGTTGGACATGTCAGAGAAAGAACAAATATAAGTAAAACTCCAGTTCATTCACAGCTGCCATCTGGATCACAATTCAACATTAAGAGTTAAAAATATAAAAAGCTATGCCATTCAAACTGTATCTAGAAAAAACCCAGAAAATTGCTTGTTTCAGTTTTCCTTCCCTTAGACTTGAAAGAGATTTGACACATTAATAAAGACAAGTAATGCAATCAGCAATTGCTATTCAAGTAATAGTTTAGTTACAACAGAACTGACACAAGCCTCAGAAAGACACTAGTTAAAAATCAATAAGAAACACTTCAAACTGTTTTTCGCCTGACATAAAATTTTCTGTTTCACATGGTGAGATGATGAAGTGTTTTCTGCAAGTAAATCTTAATAAAGATGCTATTATGAGGAACAGACTAAAATCCAATGTAAAAAGTTAAATTTCAGAGGTTTGAGAATTATAAAGATGTAAGAAAATATATCTCTAATGTCAAAGCCTCAATAAAAATCTCTGCAGCTTACCTCGAATGGGGCCTAGTGCTGCATCCTTTGCTAATGCAGTTAGGTCACTTCCAGAGTATCCATCTGTCATTCTTGTCAAAGGAAAAAGTGGGGTCAAGGAGGAATGGAAAAAACCAAAGACCTACTTCAAACCACATCCATTTAATTGCAGATAATCAAAATGTTATTAATCAGAAGTATTACTTTGATGTTATTTTGCAAGTTTAATTAATCAGAAGTGCATTCACTCTAAGTGATCTATATTTTACTGTAAGTGATCTTTCACAGATTAAATTTGAAGTACAGATACTCAAGTCCCAAACAACATTCTAGGGAAAAAAAAGTAGCAACTACCTTTACAAGCACATTTACTATCTATTAGGAGAATTTGAATGTTTGTCAATCACCATAAACCAAAAAACTGTCCTGTCCTCTTTCAATCCAATCAGTAAAATGAGAGAAACCAATACCACATGTTTAGTATGATACGAAGTGAACTGAAAGGAAGGAACATTCTGCTACCACTAGGGTTTATTTTTTTAATTAAAAAAAATCTGGCAGATCATCCAGATCCTCAGAAGTACATGGTAGGGAGTTATTAAAAAAATAAGAAAGAAAGAAAAAATAAAATCAAACCAAGGAAACTAACTCTGTGTGAGCTGTTCCAGAATCAGACTTAATATCCAAGTTAACCAATGAAATACTGTGAAGAATAAAGGCCTCTACTGAACCAGGAAGCAACCAATACAAAATGCCAGCATAACTGAAAATGAGTTAGGTTGCCTAAAGGAGAGTTTAAAAACAAAAACACCACCCTTGTAGAGCAGTGGCTACCTGCAGCAACAAGAGCTTAGTCTTTTGGAGATCATGAAGTATGTTACAGCTCATAGAAAAAGTAGCAGAGGAGCAAAGGAACACAATCACAAATGCTTAATCAAGCATTAATACTTCTCTCTTTCAAAACAAAGAGAGATGGAAAAAGAAGTTGGAAGGATGTTGAACTTTTACATTTCCCTAAACCCTTTAAAAAAGGTGTACTCAAGCTGCATTTGTAATTTGGTTCTTATTTTTGTAGTCAGAATGAAGGACACTGACTGTGTTTTTCCTCCAGTTAACTATTATTGCAACCTAAATATGGCCTGAGCTAACAACCTTCAAGCACAGAGGGAATATATTCAGTTGGGTTACAAATCAACTTCTGCAACATTACTAACAGGCTAACAAATGCCTGTACATCCAAGACTGTACTAACCTCTGGTGTACTACCACAAAGAGAAACAGGCTGAAGCACATCAACCTGCCTGTCTTTGCTATCTCGTGTTCTGTTTTTACTCCTTCTTGCCCTACCTGCTTTTTAGTCTAATCTCCTTCCCACCCATTATTAGATTTAGGTGACTAACAGCAGTACTGTGTCAATCTCTATGATGAAAAACATGAAACAACTCTGTTTCATAACAGGATGGAAAAATTAACCCACATTTGCCCAATCAAATTTGAAAGTGAAAAGAACCTAAAATTATCCAGTGCTTGCTATATTTGCAATACATTCAACAAGCCTAGTGAGGCACCAGCAAAGAGAACTTGCCTTTTATTTGAAATGAGTGCCAAACTGGTGATATCTTTTTGCATCAGGGAGGAGAGCTAGACTCCTTGAGGGATGGGTGGAAAGAAGCATCCTCCTCCCTCCTTCTCAAAGGAAACAGCTGATGAGCATGTTTCAACAACAGAAACATGACTGGGTGTATCCTATATATGTATATATAAAAACACTTTAATACAGCTTGACAGGGAACCTTCTTCCCCAAATGCATGCAGTTCATGTTGTCGCTGTCGGATAATTTACATTAGTTACATTTTGAATGAATTAAACTGTCTGAATGAATGCAGTAGAGGAATATATTTATTTAGTATGGCTACAAAATACTTACCTAGCTAGTTGAGCCAACTCTTTTTGGGTTAATGGACTTCCTTGCTTGCTTAGAAGATTTTTTAGCAAAATCAATCTTGTCTGAAACGAAGACAAAATTATCAGATGTAAAACTCGTTTTCACGGAACACTTAAAATTGTGTTGCAAGAACAGAACTGCGTTTTTGTCAGTTTTGCTTTTGTGCTTCACCAGTTAAAACTTGCCTATAGTGCTTGTGCAATTAGACTGTACAATAACATGTCTACAGGAGCAGAGATTAAGAACTGGGTAAAAACAAGATCAAAAACCTAACTACTAATATCAAGAATAAGTCATTAGAATTTTCATCAGAGGACCTGATCTCCTGTTGAACTGCAAAACTTTAGGAAAATTAATTTTATCTTTTGTAATAAAACTCTCCTTCAGCCAAACAAACATGCTCCTGTAAGTCCTACTTCAGACTTGCCCATATTTACCAGCCTGTAAGCAACACCTCACTGGTCAAAAAATACTGAGTAGCTACCACCAGACCTGCTATTCGTATGAGTGAAAAAAAAAGAGAAAAACTTCAAATAGTTCCCAGAATTAATGCACAGTGTATATGGCCAAAGTGAGCCAGAAGTTAGTTCATGGAATTGTAATCATCCACAAGGGCAAGTCAAGAATTGCCCATAAGTGTCTTAAAAATAGGAGTGGAAAACAACACTTACTTCCTCGTTTGGTAAAGACACATATACCCGTTTGGTGAATCGTCTGAAAAAAACCCAAACATGTATACATCATTCACACTATTCTATAACCATTTAGCACATACAAATCTAACAGTTGGTTTGGTTAAAGTAACAAAATTTCACTTCCATCACCAAATTCTAAGAAGCGGATCTGGAGATCTTGAAAAAAAACCAACAACCAAACAAAAAATATGTACAAGCCACTGGTGCCACCTTACTCTTATCTGAAGTTAGAAAACTCCTCCCAGAGGGGAAGCACTCTAAAGGTAGAAATACCAGTGACTACCAGCAGTGAAATGAAGTGTCTCTTAATTTTTACACAAGGAAGTCTTTGGAATAATTTCTTCAGGCAATGCTGACACATCTATTTTCCTCAATCAAGAATGAAAAGAGAATAAAGTATGAATACTTTTAACAAAAAAGTCCTAAGGGAAATCTACAGCAAGATCTGTAATTGCATGGGATGTCAGAAGACAATATTCACTGACAAGAAATACTGGATTTCTGGTCAGTCTGGAAACTGTTCAAATTTTCTCCTTTATTCTGCCATTAAGATCCAAATAACAAAAAAGCAAAATATTAAATTGAAGAAATTTTTAAAAACACTGACTGAATCTCAACTACTGTTTCAGACAATTCCAAGACCATCATGACTGTGCAGATGTATCTCAAAAGAAATGAGTAAAGCCCCTCTTTGAGAGGTTAAATAATTTAGCCTTGCTGAACAGCTTTTACTTATTACAAAACTTCACCAAGATACTAGGCAAAACCTGCTCTTCATAATGAATATCATCTTACTGTGTATTCAGGAAAAGATATGTTCTGATACCTGAGAACAGCATCATCAAGCTCCTGAGGCCTGTTTGTTGCTCCCATCACAAGTATTCTGTCCTCTCCAGAAGACTGCACCTATATAATGTCGAAAGGCAAGACAGCTTTCAGTTTACACTGTCTACATTAAACAGAAATACAACAAAACCAGTTAGACTTGCCATGTATTCAGCACACTGATAGGATCTTAATATATAGGTCTTGGGTTTTTTTCCTTTAAGGCAGGTTTAAATTATTCCTCCGATAAATGTAAAGTCAAACCAGTAAAAGGTAGGAAAAAAAGCCCAAAAAAGTATTTCTGGAAAAAACTAAGACTATAAAACTATAAAAGGCACTCATAAGTTTAGTCACTGGGAGATAATTATGTTGAAAAAGCCAGAGACTTTCTGCTTTTCTGGGTTTTTAACACCAAACACTGTTTTGAAGCCTATAGGGTGAGAATAAAAACTTTAAACTGAAGTATAGCCAGAACCACAAAATCAGAACAGAGATCCATCTAATAAAGGCTTTCCACGAATCCAGTAATCAAAATAGGCTATAAAATAATCAAAATAGCAGGAAGTCACAGCAATCTCCTTCCAAATTCACTCACTTTATATGCAAGAAAAAAACCAACAACCAAATAATCTATATGCAAGAATATGAAGACTTAGAGCTTCCAAACTTCAGACAAATCTACCAGAGACAGTATTATTCACTTAGTTTTCAATTCTTCATAGATTTAGGTTCGCTGCTACCATACCATGTTCAAAAGGTTCCCCAAAAATACTGTGTGACATAGTTACACCTTAAATATTAGGGCAGCAAACTTTGCATTATGCTTATTTTTTTCCCCTTTTCATTTTAAGGGAAAACTCTGCGCATGTGTGTAATAATTTCTGCATATCACTGTCACATTGCATTATTCGTCCTGACTGATCCATTTTGGAGTTCTTCCCAACCTTGCTGTCTCTCCAGGTCATTATCTGCTCCT
The DNA here is from genome assembly GCA_018697195.1 of Certhia americana. Taxonomy (NCBI): domain Eukaryota; kingdom Metazoa; phylum Chordata; class Aves; order Passeriformes; family Certhiidae; genus Certhia; species Certhia americana. The sequence continues at coordinate 78,625,849 of CM031859.1, forward strand.
CCTGTACCTCATTACTATTGCTTCACCACTGTAGCAATATTCCATTGTGCTAACGGAACAAAAACTAAAATTATTCAATACAAGAACAGTGCTGTGACAGAAAAATATTTTGATACTCATGTGAGTGTGTGTCCTACTATGAAATCCAGTTCCTCTTCCTGGGTATTACATTCATGCTATTAAAGACTTCTTACTGGATTCTGTCTCCTCTAGCTTGTGATGCCAAGAAAAAGTTACAGTTCAATAAAAAGAGTGCTAACACAGAAATGAATTCTTCTGATGTGTCAGAGCTGTGTATACATGAAATACCTATAAATATATAATCAGAACTTAGTCTGTTTGAAATCCTCATCCCTCAAGTCTCACCCCTTGACAGTGCATGCTTGTGATACATTCCTTTGAAACCAAAAACTATTTAAAAGCCATTTAATCTTGTTTTGCTTTGCCAGATTGATCAAGTCATGCAATTGCAAACATGGATTCAACTCTGTTACCCTCAGATGTCCCTCTTGCCCTCACAGCTCCTTTACTACTGCTGTTACCCCTTCTTTTCTGTCCATAATCTTCCAACACATTATTACAGCTCATCTCCAGATCGCTACCTTGCACTCCTGACTGCATCTTTCAGAATACTACAGTAAGCAGGTAGAAAATTAAGATCAACCAAAAAAAGCTGTTTGTCAGTTATGGTGAGGTGGGAGGGAGGCTGAGCTAAGCCCCATCAGCCAAACACTTCGTAATTCACCTATAGGTTGTACTGGCACCCACTACATGAGCCAATTTAGCTAAATCAAACAATACCAAGCCTAAATACTTACACCATCAAATTCTATTAAAAATTCTGTTTTTAGACGCCTGCTAGCATCATGTTCACCTTCTCGTCTTTCACACAAAAGGCTATCAACTTCATCTAAAAAAAAAGAAATACATCTTAATTAAGCATACAACATCAAAGTCTTTGTATTTGCCTAAGTTCCTTTGGTAATATAGTGCTCCATTAAGAAAGACCAGATCTTTCTTCTTTAGGAGACAGACAGATTTAGGAAAGTTTAAAAACTTGTGTGATGTGTTGGCCTTTGAATAGGTAATGCCAAGCACAGATGAGAGGGAAAAAAACCCCCGATCTTTCTTATGATAAACTGCTACTCAGGACAAGCAAAATGCATTTTCATGTTTGAAGTTTAATGTACTTACTCCATTGTAAAGGCAGTACAGTACTTGACTTTTTGACAGCATCTCTTCCCACTATTCCAACTAAACAACGTAAGAGTAACTAACATGCTTTATATGAACTGCTGATTGGCCAGCAGGTCATGCCTGACACAGTTGTCCTGAGCTGCAGCATTACCCAAAAGAAGTTTACTCAACTATTTCAACACTTAATTACTTAGTAACCTTTGGTAAGTAAGATTATTTAAGAAAATAAATAAAAGTTAACATTTAAGGTCTTACCAATAAAAATGATAGAAGGTTGAAGTTCTCTGGCTACTGCAAATAGAGCACGCACCAGTTTCTCCCCTTCACCCACCTAAAATAACAATAAACTAGTTTTGTAGGGGGTTAAAAATCTTTACTACAAGACAGTGAACAGAAAGGCCTACTAAAAATCTTGCTGGTAACCAACCACACTCATTCAGATTATCACTGGTTCCATGCATACAATGGTATTGTTTAAATCTCAAAAGAAACACTGCAACTTCTCTTATGATCATAACTGAGTTAACTGTCAAGAGATTTTGGTGTCTAAACTACCAGAGTGAAAGAACTGGAACCTAAATAATTCACTTTTTTTAAACCCCACAACCACTCATCTGCATTACTGCCAGTGCTACTGCTGAGCTGAGAAAACATTGATTTATCACAAGCACAAAACACAATTTTTTTACTTCACAAGTCACGTTTTAAAAACTATGTTCATTATAGGCTAACAGTTCACCAAGGACTCATCAGAATGGCTTTCTTAAGCCCAAATTAAAGCATGGGTGTTTCCAAATCAATGTAATTTACAGGCACTACTTACATATTTTGAAGTCAGGCTCGCTGCACTGATGTTAAAGAAAGTAGCATTTGATTCTGCAGCAACTGCTTTGGCCTAGGAAAGGGGGGAAAACCAAAATTGTTTTTAAAAACTACCATACTGAAGATAGTTGTCTGCATCTGTAGTGACCACGCATGTCCTGTGGGTGGTTTTGACAACCCCTATTTCTTCAAAGGGAGCACCTTGTAAATGGTACAGAAAACTTCTGTCCAGGTTACTTCAAATGAGAATGGCTTTGCAGTCAAACCAATAGAGAAATTTCCAGACTCCCATAGACTCCTCTAATTCCATTAGCTCCACAGCCAGCTACAACTTATTTTCAGAAGAATAAAAGTTTCTATTTCCTTTCAATTTATCCTGAATAGACATCTAAGCCAGTTTTAACTAATTCAGGGTGGTAATTTAAGGCATCAGTTGGATCAAGTCACATAAAAAATTATGGTGTTTTTTCCCCTCCTTCATCTAAGCAAAAGCTGTTTTTAGAGGAAAGCTAGGGAAAATAATCAGTTGGAATGCTCATTCACACTACTCTCTTCTTGAACAGTTCCACCATATTCAAGAAATTATGATTCCCTGGTTATAGAGTCTAATTTTAGTGATTAGCAATTATATTCCAGTATGTCAAACATAACAGATGAGCCTACATGAGCTGCTCTACATTCACACTCCTGCTCTTCAGAGCTGATCCAGCTCCAGTGTCAGCAGAGTGTGCAGCTGCAGCCACACCATGTGATCAGGACGATGTGCCCAGCTCAGCTGCATCAGGACACTCAATGCTCCCTGGCTGATAGCACTCCAGTTCCCTGGATCTAGCACACCAGGCTGAGAATAAAAGCTGTGGCTAGGCAGTTCCACAGCCCTTACACTCTTTGCACAGCAGTGTGCAAGTGAGACAATCCCTTTTTTTGCTACTGTGCTCCCTCCCCCTTTCCAAAATGTACATCTAATATGTTTTAGCGGAGAACAGATAATTTCTGGTTAGTTACTACTGTACAAAACAATTAACCTACTTCCTTTTGCTATCTCTGAAAATCAAACCTGGACTTGCTGGTTTAAGTTTTACAATATTACTTGTCATAATGAAAATAATTAAAGAGAGGACAGTTTAGCAAGCATAAAATCCAGGGTTAAAAACAATTTTGCATTTCTATATATAAAATGACACAGTAATACATATTCTGTAAGAATGTACAGTTTATCAGTCCAAGCCCCAAACTGAAAGCCTCCCCTTGTGGTTTCATTTTAAGCCCACCAACTCATGCATGAAGTCATTTTCTCACCAACATAGTCTTCCCATTTCCTGGTGGGCCAAACAGCAATAAACCACGTGCAGGAGCTCTCAGACCTGTAAATAACTGAATAGGACATCATCAATAGTTATCATCAAAGATTTGAATAAAATGTTGCTTTACCTTTGTAAGAGAATGGTTTAAGACTGAGGACACTGGCTAGCACTGATAGTAGCAGTGAGTGCCACAACAGTACAGGCTTTGAGAGAACTGCACTCTGTTACTAACTTGACCTAATGCACACCACTATTGTTTCCCACACAGCAGCTAAATTATGTTCTAATTGTTCTGTGCCTGGATGCTCTCTGAAAGCAGTTTAAAACACTTTCCACAAGTCAGACTAGCCTATCAAGTTTAAAGAATCAATTCCAGTTAAAGAGGGAGTAATGCACGTGTACAGTAGGAGAGCTAAAGTAGTATTCTTATTAACTCCAAATGGAAGAACTCCATCTTTCCTTATTAAATGAAACTTGGGAAGACAAGCTTTCAATGAAATGATTTAAAATATTACTTAACAACCACCTACTCTCTCTATGCTACTGATAGTCATCTCCTCTCTCTCACTTTGCACTAGATTCATCTTTCCTGCTCTATAAAATTGCACCCACCATATGTAGCATCACACCAAGCCAGTCTACAAATTCTCACAGAATACATAACTTTTAGTTATTACTCTTGCCTGTTTTTTCTACTACTTTGTCTTTACTCCTTCCCTCAAAAGTTTCGGAGTTTCTCTTTTGGTCTCACACTCAGCCCTCCCTTCTAGCTTCCAGTAATTCCAATTAACAAGCAAAAGCAATAGGAAGGTATCTCATATACATCCCATGTATAAACAGCACTGTCAACAGGCATTTCTTTCCACAATATCCATGACAACAAATAGCTCTATTACCAGTGTTTTCTTTCTGTCATGACTGACCAACACATTTTTTCTCTATTATTTCATCATTCACAGCATTTTGTTTGTGCTTGACTCTGATCCCTAGAAGTAGTTACTCAGCTATTCACTGAGTGAACACTCCAGTGTTGCGGCTTTCCATGCTGCATACCACCATGTGCATTTTTTGTCTGAAATAATTCTTGAGGAGTTCCAACATTTTCACACAGCCCAGATCAAATCTATAACTCTTCCTCACCTTGATCATCACCTACAGTTCAGCTGCACTGACATTTATTACTGAGATACACGAAGCTTTTAAAGTTTTTGATAACTGGCTAATTATACTGAACATGGTCTGAACTAACTGCTAGCATTTCATTAGCATCTTACCACTGAAATGGTTGCAGCCCATGTTTCCTGCTTATCTACCTCAACTTTTGCTTTCCTACAAAAATACCATTGGCTTATTAAACATGAATTTGAGTTCAAAACTCATTAAGATTAAAACTGAACTAGTGTTAATTTACTAAGTATCCCCCTATAGTTGCCATATGTACTGTGCTCATTTACAAGGAATAAAACCAACCCTCTCTACTTCCACAGAAAGTTTAAAAATTCATGGGATTCTCTTTCCTTATTACATCTCAACCTACACCAAGGTCAGGCCCATTGCTAGCTACAGTAATACGAGACAACCTCACTGAAGATACCACATTACTGGAAAAGCTACTCCAAGCCTCCCATCTCCAAGTCCTTCCCACCCAGATAACAGTACTGGTGTCACTGTACAACACACCTGACACACTACTGCACTGTAGGAACAGAGGTGCTATAATGACATCTTCTTTCTGCATAACAGCATCTGAGCACACACACTTGTTGCCAAAACTTTCTTCTCCTTACATCTTTTATTTCTGTGATCCTATACCAGGTTTAGGGTTTCTTCCCTATGCTGCTTCAAAACCAATAGCTGCATTAAGGGGAAAAACACAGAGCAACTCTAGTCACCTGTCCATGTAACAAATGAGACCCACAAGCAAACAAAAAGTACAAGCAGCAATTTTTCTTCAATAATCACAGACTCTAAGTGTGGCTGGGTTGGAAGGGACTTTGAAGATCATCTACTTCCAACTTCACTGTCATGGGCAGGGACATTTTCCACTAAACCATACTGCCCAAAGCCCCTTCCAATCTGGCTTTGGACAACTCCAGGATGCGGCATCCACAACTTCTCTGGGCAACCTGTTCTAGTGTCTCATTGTCCTCACACTGAATTTCTTCCTAATACCCATATCTAACCCTACTCTCAGTCTGAAATCATCTTTCCTTGTTCTGTCACTACCTGCCCTTGTAAACAGCTCCTCACCAGTTTTCTTTTAGGTCTCCTCCAGGTACTGAAATAATTTATTAAGGCCAGCCTGGAGTCCTCTCTTCCCTAGGCTTAAAACCCCCAATTCTCAGTCTTTCCTTACAGGAGAGGTCTCAGGTTTATAAAAAATATTTTTGTGTGTCTCTGCCAGCTGGCTGTTTTTCCCTGATTCCCAAGAACGTAAAGTTTTGTTTCCCCAGCCAGAGAGTTTGAAGAACAGGTCATGAGCTGTCTCTTCTTATGTTTACTTCATAGTTATTCTTTCTTATCAATACATTCTGTTCCTGACCATCAGAGCTCTTCATTGTAGGTCAGTCCAAGGCACAAACCCCTGAATTCCAAATACCTGAATACCACCCACCCAGAGTGGCATGTACATTCATACTACAATCCACGTAATCAGTATTTATAATACTTCTCCAATAACTATTATCCATGTTACAAAGTTAACTTCTGTTCTAAACCAACTATAATGTGCCACCTCACTGCAGAAAATGGAGCAAGGAAGAAGGAAGAAACCCAAAAGCCATGCTTTTGGAACTGAGCCAGTTCCTCCATCTTGTCTTCACCTGCTTACCATCCTAAAAACCCATGTATCTAAAATTCTCCCCCTGTGATAAAACTACACACTATTCTACTATCTAATACACACTCTTGAAAACTCTGCTTCATTCCAGAGCTTAAAAGCCCTCTTTCCATGAATAAAGGTTAAAAACACTGTTTGTCAGAGATCTAAGAATCTCTTAAACATGCAAAGAAATATTTCTTGTAATTCCAGACTCTGACAGAGAGGTGTTCCAGCCCTCTGATCATCTAGCTATTTCCCCTCTGGACTTGGTCCAACAGGTCCATGCCCTTCCTGTGCTCGGGTCCTCAGAACTGGACACAGCAAACCAGGTGGGGTCTCATAAGAGCACTGCAGGAAATCATTGCATGCAATTTCCTCAAAAGTACTGCAACTTTTAGCAAGTTCAGCTTTAGAAAATTATCAATTTAATTTTTTCTTAAAAGTAGCTCAGAAAATTCCAGTAGTATGCAGTCTAGGCCTGAATCTAGGCAGTCACAGCAGCTGAGGTACCATCTATGATAAATAGAACCCTAAATGATCAACTTCCAAACAGCCAAATAAAGAGGAAATCTGCCCTCAAACGTTACGTATCTCAGTGCATTTGTTCACTACATTTCTTTACATCATCTCCATCTGTGAATAAACTATTCAGTGTTTAACCAACATCCTCACAGATAGGATGACCACAATTACAATAACGTTTTTCTACTCAGACAATGTCACAACCTCATTTACCTATACAAATCTCTCCAATTTCACCCTTCCAGCTGTGGGCTTTGTCCTTTACATGGCCATATAGAGTCGGACACATAGCTACAGCTATCTGGAACAGTCAGCCTGACAAACAGTGAGAAATTTTGTTTGTTTGCTTTTGCTGTTTGTTTGTTTTATGGGGTTGTGGAGGTGGTGTGGGATTTTGATTGGGTTTTTTAGGGGTTTGTGGTTTGCTGATCTGATTTGGGCTTGGGTTTTTTGGGGGTTTCACTTTTTTTCTTGCTCCAGTCACCTTCTGCAACACTGATTAACCAGAAGAAAAGGTGTTTCATGGTACTATTTTTACACATAAATCCTATATTCTCCTTTTCCAGGATGTCTAGGACCTCACAGCTACCCATAGCAATCATAATCAGTAAAAACAGGATTCAAGAATCATCATTTCATGTGTGAAGCACAGTGCATTTCTTTGATCCTGTTGCAGATTGATAACAATACCCAGTTGCTTACCTCAGGTCTAAGAGAAGGAAGGATAACAATTTCTTGCAAAGCTTGTTTAGCTAGTTCCTGCCCTGCGATATCATCAAATTTGACAGCTGGTCCACTAACAAAGAAATGGAATAGTAATTTAGTCTAACAATGAGATACTCTTTTTCAGCTGCAGCTGACTAATTTAATGCATTTGACTATTTATACAGAACCCTTTTGAGAAAATCTACAACTTACATTAAGTGTTGTAAAACATCCTTTAGCCAAAGTAACAATAAAAAAAACCCAACCAAAAAATCCTCAAAAACCCCCAACAAAGTAGAAGTACTAGTTTCATTCCAAGTGGACCAAGACTGTACTGAATGTAAAACTGATTCACTGCATTGAAAAGCCTACTTTTCTTCATACTTACCTATCAACAACTTCATTTAGGATAAGATTAGCAAGATTGCTGTCCACATTTCTAAATATCTTTGTGTCTTTCTTTTTTCGAGGAGCAGTGGTAGGAGTAGAAGGCTTATTTGTTCTGCTATTTTTAGGAGCAGCCTGAAGAGGGGGGGAAGAAAAAAAAAACCCAAACCCCAGATTAATACTTTGAAAGTGCAGTGTTAAACAAAATAAGATCTACATTTCATTTGCTCCAGTAAAACAGCATATTAAGAAATACCCAATATTCTAATGCTGTATTTTGCTGTAAATCATACAATCATACTAGTCAGCCATGAGCAGAATATCTAAGGCTCCAGTGGAGAAGGACCTTTGGTTTGAGATTTTCTTGTCTGATAATTCATTTACTTAACTACACTATTTCCCCCCAGCATACTCTGGAAATAAGGATCACAAACCATCTCAGGTTCTCAACATCCATAAGCAAGAATTCCTACTGCTGTCATACTTTTAACAGACCACTTAAAAGTCTTCCTATTACATTATAGCAGCAATAATTTTTTAACAGAACAGTTATGTTCAGTCCATTCTGCTCTTTATTCTACTTTACTGGGTAATAAGGATCCAAAAGAGAAAGACAGGTCAACAGAAATGCTGTATTTTTCTGTATTCTTACTATAGGACTTACTTCTGTGTTTCAGTCCCAGCCTAACCATAATTTGCTTTACAATGTGGTTGCAAAACAAAATTGAAAAGCATACATGCCTGCTTTGGAAGAAAAGAACACGTGGGGGGGAAAATCTTGTAGTTCTGGAGTAAGAGGTTTTTCCCCTCCATCTTTTACATACTAGAAGTAACATTTATTTTTCTTCTAGGTAACTTTCACTCAGTTTCCCATACAGTTTTAAAACCAAGTAGTATTTATTACTGTGATTATACTTAAAAACCTTTTGCCCATGCAACCACCTGATGCCCTCCAATATCTAAAATTTTCTGCTCTGCAGCATACCTCAAGAGCCCTGGCTAAAAATTTGAGTTCCAGCTCTTTCAAAATCTTTCTGCTGCTACAATAATGCAATTAAGGCATTAAATCAAAATCTTCTTCTGGAATCTACAACTGATTTTTCAAGCATGTACTTCCATATTTATCCTCACTATACCTTGTGAGCTGAAGGAGTAGGATTAGGTGCTGGTCTAGACACAGATGATGATACCCCACTGTAGCTGGGCGTTCTGTGGTGACCTGAAAGGCCTGTGGATCCGGTTTTGGCAACAGTCTTTGACCGAGGAAGGGAATTACTCGTGTGTGTTAAGGGGTCCTTCTTTTTTGGAACTGCTCCACTTTCTATAAAGAAAACCAGCATCATAAGAACATTCACAGCAGTTGTACTTTTACCATGAACTGTAACCAGAAGACAGAATTGCTGAAACATAATACCCCATTATAGAAGAAAAATGCCCATTTCTGAAGAGGTTTAGTGTTTTCAAGGGGATATTGACTGCTGCTTTCACCTACAGTTGAAAAATCCTAATTTTTAGCTTCAAAATGAACTCTAGCTAGCCATCTTAGAAAAGCCAGAGATAACTTAGTCCCATTATCAAGGGAAGAACACTGTCTATTCGTTATGATACAAAGTCTTCTGGCCTGTGTTCCGCTGTCTTCTTGCCCAAGAAACTCTTAAAAATAATCATTACAATGACCCCCAAATTTCAAACCTTTAGATTCAGAGTATTGACTCTTTAAGAGATATTAGCAGGGTAGTTAACTGGATGCCAGCTAACATTGTCTAACACCTCCCACACAGAAGCTTCACCAAGGCATTTTAATCTGGAAAAATTACGTTAGTAGTTATATTTGCAAGTGATTGTCAAATGCTTTTTCTTTCAACTTGCTTTTACTTCAGGAATCTCAAGGTGTAAGCAAATTCTGAATTGACAACCCTGAAGCAGCTTACCTTCCTACATTAAAAATTAAGTCTTAAAATATATTTAAACACCACCAGACATTCCACTCACACTGCTTATTCATCTCCATGATGAAGCAGGGAAGTCTCAAACCAGGTGACAGATAAACTTGAAATATTGGCCACAGGTCATCAAACAACAAAAAGCCATTTTGGTCCAGAGTAAACAAAACAGCACTTAATGGTATCTAGATGATAAAATAAAGTTCCTTGGCACAGAAACAGCAAGAAATTAAGAGGTAAGAAGATGATACAGCAAGCAGGCAGGTTGATCAGGCCGGTTAATGATTAGAGCTTAGCTTTAGATTAGGGTATGTTTTGTGGTGGGAATATAGTACTGGAAACTGTCTAGTACAGTTATTGTTTGCAATGGAAATTATAAATACTGTCTTATTTTATACCCTTTTAAAAGCATTAAGGAGTCTTTTGATTAGGTAAGTGAAATAGGGCATCAGAGGTAAGCAAGCTGAAAATAGATTTCAGATACAAGTGTCTTCACTCGGATTGTAAAAACCTGCAACTCAATTTGACCTGCTAATATTAAGGAACAGGCCAAGGAACTCTGATTTTTAAGGAAATCAGTGACTCTATGAAGGATTTCTAATTTATAACATTACAATTCAGTGAAAAATTTAGGTAAAAAGCCTTGTAATTTTAAATGTTGTGTTTAAAAATATTCAAAGAATACTTCAATCAAACAGTATCATGGAAGGAACAATTCATTACTACTAGTTCTCAGTCTCTTTAAATATACTACCAGGACCAAATCTCTACACAGCCTGCAGGTATGCTTAACAATTCAGTGAAAAAGTTTCTAAAGCCCTTCTTCAGTAACAAATCTATCCCTTTTTAGAGTTACAGAAACTCTGCAGGGGTCCCAATAAAACAATGCAGATGTATCAACATGCAAGAAACAAGGCAACTTGAAGAATATAATTAAGTATATTTACCTGTAATGTGTTTCTTGTTAAAAAAACCCCGAAACAAACAAAAAATAAAACAAGAAAACCCACCAAAATTGGCTACTGACTAAAATATACAGCTGGATACATTTACTTAGTCATTCCTGCACAGGAATTTTCAAGTCAAAAACTCTTAAAAATTTGGCATACTTAGTAACTTTCAAGTACAAAAAGCAGTATATGAATCTATCAACACATCTAGCTACTCAGCACTTTCACTGGTCCAATTTAATCAAAAAGTGGCACTCTGGTTGGGATTTTTTTAGCCTGCCTCAACCTCATTTGCACAGCTGGCTTGAAGTCAACATGGAAAGGCTTCAAAAACCTAAATTAGTTTTTCTCCATGTCCTTGATCCTAACATGCTGCTCAATTATCTCACTCTCCCAGAACTACTCCCACACATTGAGAACAACACAGATACAGGAATTTTGAGGGTCATAAAGTTGCACAGGTAAGGAGCATTTCGGGAAGCTGAAAACAGAAGGGAGGAAAGAAGGGAGAAGAGAGACAAGGTTGAATACAAATTATGATTTACTCTAGCTGCACCTCCAGGACTCAAGGCCAGTAAGTTTACAAGTTCTGTTGTCAGTCCTGATGGGTAGCACATAAAAAAGCAGTGATTAACAGCTCCTGAACGTAGTTGTTTGTTGAATGTCAATTCCAGAGGAAAGCTTCATTTTAGATATAAATTTTCACTGAAGTTACAAATAAAAACAGTATCAAATCGTTCAGAATTACAGTTTATCTAAAGTTTATCTATTTCTAAAGCACGAGGTGTTTAAGTGAACATCACATGTCAGACAGCTCCTACTGTTCCATTATGCAAGACAGGTATTTTGGCGTAACAAATGCAAAACTCCCAAACACATTTCTTACCCATTTTCATTTGTTATCTACTGAAAGACTGGAAATACACAGCAAGTGACTTTAATGCCTTCATAATATCTCCAGCAGCCTTTTACCAAATGTTTCACTGTTCTGTTTAACGAAGTACCTAAAACATGTTCTAATGACAAAGAGACACCATGCAATTTTTCAAGTGAATTTGAAACACTGAACAGTTCAACTGTCTACTTCATATATACTTATAGGACAGTAATACTGCTTAATCAGTTTGATTTTACTCTCTAATTCTGGACAGAATAATTTACTTTATATCTCCAGGCTAACACCACTGGATTACACAGACATAATACATGTCTGGTCCTGAAAGCATCCCTGCAATTTTAATCTGCCATCCAAATACACACACAACACAAATTACAAACAAGCAAGCAACAAAACTTTTGTCTGGGGTTTTCTATTAGTTAAATTGTGATAAGCTGCAGACACAGGTGCCCAATTTCAGACTCTCTTACAGATAGAGATGTTAAAAGTTAATATATAATATAGATACTTATTATATTAAACTAGTTTTAAAGATAAATTACAAATAAGTTTGAACAAATCTAAGAGAAGCTTGATTATATTAAATACCTGGAAATGCAAAAACAATCTTACAATTATGCAGCTGCAGCTCATTTAATATAACAACATCCTTTATATTTCTAAAAAGCAAATCCATTATATTTTCTTTTCTGCATTTAAACCAGATTAAAGCAAATGTCAATGAACAAGCTTCTACTAGTCTCTAACTTCTTAAACATCCAAAAGAAATTCTGAATGCAAAGTAACAGCAGCGATTCCAGTATTGCAGAACAATTTCCAGCCTTTAGTTGCAACATCTTAAAAATCATCAGGGAATATTCCTCAGAAATTCCATACATCTGCCTATTGATAAGTAATATAAAGGGACTAAAACAATTGCACATGGTCTGTGGACACCAATTTGGAAGAAAAACCCACCAGTGTAAAATTATTTGTAACTTCATGTATGTAGTTTTATTTAAAAAAAAAAACCAACAAACCCAAAAAGCTTTAAATTGTTGTCTTAAACTTGCGGCAATTAAAAGACTGATCATTATTCAGTATCAGCATTCACAACAGCCCCCAAAATTGCAATTTTTCAAAAATTCAATTCAGATGTTTCAAACTGGTAGATGCAAGTAATAAAAGCTACTTAACAGAAAATTCCAGCAACTAAGGACATGCTGAATGTTTTCAATGGTAGCACAGCTGCACAAGCCAATTACAACTGTTCTCCTTTCTGAACTGACAGAGCCACCACATCAATCAAAGATCTGCTTTTGTCAAATTATGCTGTTAAAAACAATCTTATTGCTACTTGTTCTTCTACTCGGGGAACTCGTTTGAAAACTTCAGTATCAAAAATAAAACTTCTGCACCATGACAAACATTGCCAGTATATGTCTGCTATTTAAAGACAGGCCAGCAACTCCTTCCATGTGAAAACTGAGATAAAATACTAGCTAGCTGCACTGTATTCATGTTGAGGTAATAGAAATGTAATGCTCTCTCTGGATATCCATCATGCTGATATTTACACGTAAAATTGTACACACGGGAATTACTGTAATAATCTAAGTATTGCATGACTAGTAAATGAGATCATAAAACTCAAACTCTGCCTTTGGCAAGACTGGCATAATCTATTTCCCTAGCTTGTTTAAAATAAAAAAGAAAACAAAAATCCACAACGCAAAAGGAAAACAAGCACATTTGATGGGAAAAAACGTAGGTAAATTGTTTTACATCTAATTTAAGACTGCTATCAGAAGAAGAATGATGAATATTAAGTGAATATTATTTCCAGTAAAGGTTTGGGTCAACGCTACTTGCTATTACTCTTTAGGAAAGTTACTGCATAGCCCGTCTGCAACTGAAGAGCAGGTGACACTACCACTATGAAGTCTTGAAAAACCTCAGTATAAATCTGAAAGATAAACTTTCAAGAAAAATCTGTAGCTTCATGAAAGTTTAGAAACCACAAATGCTGAAGACAGGGACAGGTAGTCATTTGTGTTAGAATCAACTTAATTGGGCAGGAAGGCTGGCACAAATAGTATCTTGAGAGAACGAAGACTCTCAAATCAGTGATACTTTGGAAATATAAAAAATGTGCAACATAGCTGTGACAATAGAATCTTACACAAAATTATGAAGCAAAAACATCTGTAAGGACTGTGGCCTTTAAAGGCAAATAAAAGAAAGCAATATAATTTTAGACCAAATGACGGGCAAAAAGATACTTCGTTTATGTTAAAACTAAAATTGACCATGTTTCATACTTCATAAAAGCCTTTCATAAAATGATTTCATAAAAGCCCAACCTGATTAGGCAACAGGGTAGGCAATACTTTCCACAGATAGTAAACTAAGCTTATGCCAGAGTCCTGTGGCTCAATACCTCTGAACTACCTCTACCTTCTCAGGCAGAGGCAACAGTCTTCTAATCTGAAGTAGCCTACAAACTGATTTTATAGTTTTCTAAGCAATTCTGTCATCTACTTTGTGTTTTCTAACAATTAGAGCTGTCCATATGAAAACACTGTTTTACATGTAAGAAGGAAGAACAACAGCAAGATGATTAGCAGACTGAAACATAACCACCTTTTCATACTACTTTTAAGAAAAAGTGCTTTACTAGTATGTTCTTACAAAAACCACTCCCTCACCCTCACACCCCAAAAAGATAGAAAAAGCAAGCATAAGAACACAGGCACCAGCCATTTAAGAAATCCAGATGCCTGCTAACAGCCTGACTAGTCATGGTACTGTATCAGGAATCCCACAGCTGTAAACATTCAGTACTTTGGATAAAACTCAGATTTCCACAACTTTACACCTTGTTTATGGACCAAAAAAAAGTTTATTTCTGCTATTTTAGTAAGTCTGGTTCAGTCTTCTGGGAAAGGACTAAACCAATATTCTTTGGCAAAATGCAAGAGCTGCTGTCGTTCCCCCATCATTTCAATTACATATCACTTTCTTCATGTTAAAAACCCCCTGAAATTTAAAGTTGCTTAATGCATATTCACAATATCATAAAGGAAGAGCTAATTAATGTAGGCACAACATATAACCTATATATCCAACACTGACACTTTCTAAAACAGGTTTAACATAATTCCTTGAAGAATATTACACGAGAAATACTTTCTAAAATGTTGCCTTCATAAATAGATTTGAATTCTAGGACAGTAATTGTAAGAGAAAACTGAATACTACAAAATGAAACAGTGTTGTCAAAGCCATGGAAAGGATGGAATGTATTTTATACAAAGACTTTCAAAACAGAAATATAAATAATTTTATTTTAAATCTGGTGGGGCCAGAATACAGAATTGCATCATTTTGCCTTATAATACACCAGGAACTGAGAGACATCCCCTCAATAGGTGCTGGTAAAACCAAACCCACCTGACTGGAGATGTCCATTGCGGCATGCCAGGTTAGTACTGTCATTATAGACCTCCATTTGCGGCTTGGAAATTTGCAAAACTGCCTGCAGCTTCTCTACATAGTAGAACAGAGGGGGAGGGAGGAAAAAGGACAAAATAAACAAACAAAACCAAAAAATGAACCAAGAAAATTTATGTATGTTGAACACAGAAATGTCAAGTTTGGCTTTGTTATAGTTAAAAGGAATATTTCTATCTATTCTACACATTCAGCAAATGTGTAAGAAAATTCTGTTAGTATGAGCATGACTGAAAACGGCTCTAAAACTCACCATTTATGGCCGAGTTAATTACATCAATCTTTCCAGTCTAGTGATTGCAGTAACTTCTCAAAAACAATGTTCAGGATTAACTCAATTTAATAAATATTTATGTTGATAACACATTTCTGAAAGTCCTCCTCAAGGAGTTACTTTTGACCAGGTGCAAGGAGTCCTCACTTCCCTGCATAATAAACATTCCACTTAAGTAGTAACAGCCAGTTAACATTTTACAGAAACCTTCAAACTTCAAGCAGAACACCTTATACACATTACAATTATGTCTTTTGAGACCTCTATTTAGATATTTAATTGCCCTGAAGTTAAGTCAATAAAGTTGTCATACAAATTGTGTTCTTTAGGAAGATTAACTTCAGAATTACCTGAATACAATATTTATAAAGCTAAAGATTAAGGAGAAAGAAATTAACTCTGAGAAGTAATGAAAACCAGCCAAACCCTAAGTCAAAGAGGTGTAAGGCTGCAAACACAATAGAAAAATTAAGGACTACTTATTCTCTGCAGCCCAGCTACCACTCCTGCTTTTCCCACTGCATTTAAAAACCTTTAGGCCATACTTTTGGGGCCCTTTACTGCCTCTCCCACCTTTATTTCACACACACCTCTTGTTTTAAAAACCAACCATGCTCTGTACAGATACAAGGCACACACTGTCAAGCTCTCTAATTCCCTCCCATTTATTCTTCCCTCTGCTCCCTCCCACAAGAGATAACCCTACCAAGAAACTGCAAGAAAAGAGATGCCAAATAAAGAAGCCATGTCCTCCGGTAATATGAAAGCATATATTGCAAAACCAGACAAATTCTACTGAAGATGTACAATTAAGATCATAAATAACCTGGCTGAAGGAAGAAGTGCCATTCAGAACCTATAGATGGTACAACCAACAAACACGAGCACTTCCTTCCTTAGGCTTCTTTACCTGTTATAGAGCTTTCTCTCATCTTTCTGCTTTGTTCCTTTCTTCTTCTTCCTGCTCCCGACTACTGACCACTTAGCTTTCCTGAATATTATCTTTACACCGCCATAGTTAAAGGGACACCTTAATAACGTTTAGGTTGAACAATATGTGGTTTAGAATGAAAACTTGGTAGTCACAGGCAAATATGAAAAGCTAAAGAACAAGATAAGTACATGGACACAAGGTTTATGTCATTTGAAATTGAGATCTTTGAAGAGACGGAGTAAACGAAAAAAAAGTATCAGTCACACCAAGAACAGCCTATGAACAGCCACAAGCTCTGCAACTTCCAAGAAGTTCTCCTCATAAGCTTTCCTCTCCTGAAGGGTAAGGAAAGTCCTTCCAGTATGACTGACTGCAGATGTATACTACTTTCGTGGACACAGCACTAGTACTAAAGGAGGCAGCAGAACAGTCTACTCCCTGCCCAGGGCATGCAACCCAAATGGAAAAAAACATACAGGAAGCTTAGGAAACAAAATTAGTATTTTAAGATATTAGATAATCAGCTGAGTTTTGGAGAACACTTCTGAGCTTAATAAAAAAGACTTACTAGTGATTGACCATAATGACACCAATTGGCTTGTGCAGGAATTCAGGAAATGCTATTTGCTTCAGCACTACAATCTGACACTACGGTTCTACTACAACTATCAATACTTAGCTAGTTCCACATATTCAGGAACGTCAAAACTTCAACCAAAGAAAAAATTAAAAACATAATCCAACTGTTGTCCAGTTTCAATTCAGAGTCCTCTTACCACATTACCTATTAACATGTCGTTTTCGCATTACACATAAAATTTCAAAAAGCAAATATATCACCTTTCTTTAGGGACAGTACAGCTGTAGGATCCTCTGGAATATAAAAAATAAATTAAATTGAGCTTTTACATATTATTCCAGGGAATTACAGGATACCATAATTTTCCATTTAAATGCTTTCTCCCTATTTTTCCAGACACTGACAAAAAGTTTACAGATTCTCATTCATTATTTCACCTTGATGATACAACACTGACATAAATCTACCGAACAAGCAGCCACTGTCTTATTTAGGCAACACTGGAGCATGAGTTCAAGGAAACTAATTTCTACTGAGAAAATGCTACCTCGCAACATAAGCCTGAAGCAAAGAGCAACATCTCCTCCAAGAAAATGCAATATTCCAAAAGGTGTCCATTGAAGACCATATTATACAGGCAGAACAGAGGAATATTAATACCCTCCCGAGAGGATAATGATGAGATATTTGAATTATGTGCCACATACACCCTTCAACCAAAATACTGAAGCTACACTAAATACACAGGAAGGCACTTGTTGTGACAGAAATCTGTGCCCCTACAGAAAGTTTCCCTGAAATGAGAGACCAAAGATAGGTAAAACACATAAATAGCATTAGAACTGAATAGTGTTGCACTGGCCATTACAGCCATCTATCTTTAGGAACTACAAGCTGCCAAGTTCTGTGTATCGACTGCAGAAAACAAATACCCTCCTGTCATTCTAAATACATCAAATTTAATGACTCTAACATGGGTGATCTGTCATCCAGGAGAGACCAGGTGGGTAAAGACCATCAAAGCAAGGTTTAACCACACAACTAACACACCCTAAATCATGTCAAAAATGGGGGGCCACCCCCAAATCAAATGGAAGAAGTTTCAAGTCCCCTGACAGCCAGCACAACCCAATATTGTCAATGGACTGTCAAAATGATCAAGCCCCCTTGAGGTGACCTGAAACACACCAGCAGTCACTTCAGCTTTCAGACTGTGTCACGGCTCAGCTTTAAATAAAGTAAGATACATAATTTAGACTCAGGACAAAAACAGGACTCAAAGTAGAAAACCCATCATTCACAGTGGGTAGCTCCATCCTCTTCCAACACTAAAAGGCATCAGTGGTATGATGACACAGTGGTAGCACATGGGTGCGATCAGACATTACATGCTCACCAGTGGTGTCAAACATCCCCATCAGTGGGGTCATGCAACTCAAACTCACACTGATGTACCAACACTCCAAAAAAAGGAAAAGAGAAAAAGCAAAACTAAACAAAAAGAACCCCCCTCCAACAACAACACTGAGCACTTTCAAGGGACAGTTGTAACCAGCATGATTTAATTTTCGCTTTCTATGCGCTATCAACGTAACCTGCTTGACTGGATGACATTTGAGTTAGGCAGTCTACAATCAGTTCTCTGTCTAGCAAGCAGGATGAAATATTTGGTAATACTGTCTGGTTTGTTTTATCTTGTCACCTAATGCAATAAAGGACTTGCCTATTCTGACTTAAGAAAGGGAGAAATTCCACAAAGCTAGCAGACAATGCTCTTATGAGTTCAATTCACAGGAAAAGTCACTTCATTAAACTACAATAGCTTCAAGAGCCTCATGCTTAATTTAACTACAAAAGGATCTTTACACCACTAAACTTCCTAATATCTATTACAGTAAGTAACAGGCTAAAAGTGTGTTTATAATGGCACATGGAATTCAACTCTAGACTACCTTACATTTCTACAAAATTCATGTAAAATGACAGACAAAAATAATAAAAAGATGCTATCGACACTTCAAAGTTGGTTAGGTGGCATAAAAATATTACTCAAATACAACCCTAATGATCAAACTTGTTTTAAAATTATTCAACTTGATTTAAAGCCATTGAAATATCTCTCCAAACCACATCCTTTGTCTTCCTAAAGAGCATATGACTTCACTTGCTCCTTTTTTCCCAAATCCCACTTTCAGGTAGATCATATGAACCACACCCTCAATAAAAGTTAACAAGAAAGAACCTAGGCAAACAAAGTACTAAACTGATAATTTAAAAATAAAAATGAAATAAGACATTATTTTACATTGACTAAAACTATTCTATCTTGTTTACCTTTCAATCTGCACTCTGAATGAAACAAGCAAATAGCATGTAATCACACATGCTGGTAGTAGGGATGAATATACTTCAACTTTAGGGGTTTTTGTGAATTTTACCACTTGTTTCTTTCCAATTAGATCACAGCAAGTAAGCAACTTATCAATATTGCAAGTGCTACTGAAGTAATACAAGCAAGGATGAAGCACTACCCACAAAACACGAACAGTTACTTCAAGCTTTGAGGAACAGCAAATTCTTTTCTAGGAAGAAATTCTAGTGCCTGTGTGTAACAAGCCATACCTTATCAAAGATTGTTAGCACATGAGCACTTTCACTCCACTGCTCTCTAGTTCATGTTACTTCTAGAAGTCAGCCTTTAACCCTAATAAGTGGAAAATATCTTTCCTCCATATACTAAAACCGTAGCAAGAAACACCCATATTAAAGTCTATGAGACAGATGCCTCTTTCACCTCCTGTCCCTTTCCATTTTTTTCAAGAAATAGCAAAGACATTAGGAACTCAAAGGAAACAAAAGGGGTTCACTTCCTTGGAGTTGTCACGACTTCCCTGTCAATGACCAGTTAGGACCACAGAACCACGAAGTGTAAGAGGAGAAAAGAGCCCAAGTTTTCCTGTCTGCTCTATATAATTCTAGAAGAATGAGTTAGCAGAACTCCACACAAGTGAGGGTAAGATTAAAAATGAGATATGCAAGTTAAAATCAAGTACATTTGTTAGTGTACCCTTAAAGAGCACTGTAAAAAATACTCCTTATTTTAATTTTACTGACTGAACTGAAAGCATTTTCAAAGTTTCAAATTTAGAGGATGCACTACACAGAGCCACGGGTCTGTTGTTTAATGGGAGGATCTTTACTCTGTTAAGAGCTTAAATACAACACTTAATTTTAACAATGCTAAAGCTATACAACTATGCTTCTGAAATAAGTGACCTTATCTTTTAATTTTAAAATAGAACACTACTGGAAAAGAATCAAGAAAATAAGAATTTCACAACCTTATGGTCTACACAATGTTAAAGAATTATTATCATTATTAGTTACCAATAATAAGGGAAATGGTTAATACAAGTGACAGCAAAATCAACAGAATATGAAGTAGTTACAGGAGACACACTTGGCACTCATGATCAGCAATGTATCATAAATTTCACTACAGTACTAACAGAAAAATCCTAAACAAACTCCATCAGGAGTCAATCAAGACTTCCTCATTTTATGAGTCAAGTGTGCTATGATATAAAGACTTCTCAGTTACTTTTATACCTGAAAGTGGGTCATGAAATTCCATTTTCAAAATCCATCAACAGCACTTACTATCAACTAAAAATTAAACTAAAGAGACTCTACAAAGATAATGACTCCTTCATTTTAAAAATCAAAGTAATATTTTAGAAGAATACATTAAATGAAGTTGTGCAAATAATTACAAACTTTCCAAAGTCATGAATTGTAACTGGTACCTAAAAGCTGCAACCGATCCTTGGCCATTGCCAAATTTGTCATCATTTTAGATTGGAGACGTCGAGCCCGTTCACACTGATCACCTTACAAAGAAAAATCCATGTTAAAACACAATTTGGTAAATTAAGTGCTAAAATACTGATACCCAGCCTTCCCTCCTCCTCCCACCCCTTATCTATCCCCTCCACTATGGAGCTTCATTACAAAACTAACGAAAAAATCTCAAACTTCCTATTTAATCAAGAACTTAAAGTTAGTTGACACTATCTGCTTTACAATAGTGCTTATAGAGTGAAGGGAAACCCAACACTGCTTTGCATATTATCTAACATTTCATGATGACCTTGTCTCTGCATTTCTCTGAACAGAAACCAAATTAAAAAAAATTTCAAAAAGCTTGAAAAGTGACTGAGAGGCAAGTACAATTTGAAAGAATTAATTTTGGCAAAATTAACAGATTTAAATTCAGTTGACTGTGTCCCTTTACATTTCAAAACACACAGAATTAAGACATTAACACCACCACTTCCTAGGAGATATCGTCTGTTCAAATCAAGCTTTTTTTTTAAACTGTAAAATTTATACATGTTCTAGCAAATGCCACTGGTATTGCCCCCTAAGTAAGATCACCGTGTACTTCTAAACACAGCTGAAGAACAAAATGTAAGTCTGCAAAAACACTTACAGATTTAAGTCTGGGGCAGGTGATTTGGGTTGTTATTATTATAACTATAATATTATTTTCAGGACAGAAATTCTCAGCAGGTCCTTCACTACACCTGTATTTCTATGGTACATACCTGCTTCTACACTACAGGCTAAAATGTTTCCTGGCTTTCTTCTTTTGTTGTAAATGCTCAGTTATTTTGGCCTAAGTTATTGAGAAACACAATGTCAGGCCATTCCAAACTGGGGGGTTTCTTTTTACATGATACTGAAGGGAATATAAAATTCTGCATAAACGAGAACATGAACTGTCAACTTCAGCAAATCAAATCAAAACTCAGTATTTTGGCACTCCCATTATATAAGAAATCACGTGTTTTACTTAATGTTCATGAACTCCTTATGATTTTGCAGAGTCTGAAAATATTTGGAGCAAGATTTGCATGTGATATAGACAAGAATATTAAGGTGGAACAGAGAAATGGATCAGTGTTCACCTAAGCAAAACCAGGAATAAGATCCTTATGAAATAATATAACTCATACAGCAGACTGCTCCTAGCCCCTACCATATTTAGCAATAGCGATTTCTCACTTCAAAAGAAGCCATAAACCAAAATCAGTTCCACAAAACTCAAAACTTGCTTACCTTGACCAATTACTAAGACAGCTATTCCTTTTTCCAGTTCTTCAATTCCTTTCTTATACCATTCAACAGCTTGTTCCTTTTGTCCTGCTTAAAAAGGAAGTGAGCCCATTATTTTCTTGAAAGAATTAAAGCTTAGGAATGGTTCTATATAATGGTGCATAAAACAAGTAAAAGAGAGAAAGAGATATTTGAACAAAATCCTGTGATTTAAATAAAGTCTTAAAGGGACACTGCCAACTTTAAATCTCTTTAAATATCAAATAAGCTTTTCTATTAAAAACAGGTACTACACCAGCCTCAAATCACTTTTGCTTGTTTCAAGAATAATCCTTCATCTGCCTTAAAGAAATAAAACCCCCCTTTCTCCCACCCATTAAAAAAAAAAAAAAAAAAAAAGATAAAAGCATTCACCTACACATATTCACTCACAGAAATGGTGAAATTAAGAGTTTTTTTACTTCTGGAACATCAGCTAGAGCTGCACCTCTTATTCTTCAGGTGATAGCCAGAAATAACACTAATGATAGCCAAAATAACACTAGAAGCACAGAAACTCAAGAAGAAAAGCAACAAGTCTAAGACACTACAGGAGAGAGAAGAGACACTTCTCCTCTGGTTAACTTTTGTACAGTGCAGCTCATTTGTCATGAGGGCATTTCTTTGTTTGCTATTACAAAACAGCTGTATTACAGCATTTTACAGGTGTGTCATTTTCACGTGAACTACAACACAAGTAGAGTTAGAGCATAGCTCTGTACCAACCACATCCTGAATGGATATTACAGCAAACACAACCATGAACATGCCCATGCCTGACCTAAGCTATGTGACACCATGACACAAGTCAACCACTGAAGACCTATTAATATCTACTTCACATTGCTCCCTTTCTATAAATATTCTGCATTAAAAATATACTTGCCCGCATATGGAAAAATAGTTTTGCAACACAATTTTATCACACTAAGCATGCATTTCCTCAGAGGAATATAACGGATTAGGTATTACAACTTCAAACCTGATCAGCATTAACAAGCCACTAGTGGCAGAAAAAACTAAAAATGCCTACAATGAAACTTCAAATGCCATTACCCTAGTTTCAGATGACAGTGTTTCCCAAAACTATTCCTAAGTGACAGTTACCAGTGGTTGTGTGCTTCTACACTCAAATCTTTTGATAACTTCAGTCCCAAACCTATTTTCTAGCAAATTTCAGTATTAGTAAAAATATTCCAATTCATTTCTAGAATCCTCTACAGGGTTTTCTCTTGCTCCCGTCCAGACAAAAAAAAAATTTAAATCTTTTAATAATAACATTTTCAAGTTCCCCTGTGCAGCTAATTTCATGCTTTGCTCGTCTTACCACCACAAACCACAGAGCACCTACCTATAGTCATGAACACCACACACCTTGCCAGTCCTTTCACTACTGCCCTTCTTCACCAGCCTCATATATCCTGTCTGTTAAGGACAAAGCTAGATAAATTAAATCACTCAAGGTGAGTGACTTCAATCCTCCCTTGAGACTTTTTCTTTAAGCTTCTTCTCCCCACCACCCACACAACCAGTTTTGACTGCAGTGTAAATCATAAATCTAATACCGATTATAGCTAAATAAAAATCTGGTTTGAGATGATTCCAGCCACCACTGCTAACAACGCCTGAATTGCTTTGTTATTATTAGGGGCAGCTGCAAACATGCCAAGGTCATCATTAAAATTTCACTTCCAGCTTTTAACTGGAGAAAATTTTTAAAGCACAGTACCGCCCCAAACCATTTGCAAAGGTTGTGCTCCAACTCCACAAAGAATGGTTGAGGTAGTTCTCAGTGATTATGCCTTTAAAAATACAATAAATGTCACATCCCTTGGAAGTTGCTGATTTGCAATATGGGCTGTGGCAGAATGGAGCTCACTTTCCTCAAACAGCCCCAATGACACTGTGTTTTGGAGTTGTGACTAAAACAGCTGATAACACAGAAATGTTTTGAGTACTGCTGAACAGCACAATCTCAAGGTTTTCTTTTTCCCATCTAGATCCCCAGTGAGTAAGCTGAGGCTGCATAGGAAATTGGGAGAGGACACTAGCAGGATGACTGACCCAAACTAGCCAACAGAATATTCTGCATCATACAATAAGATGCTCATCAATAAAATCCTGGATAGATGAAGAACTGGATGGGGGCTGTCTTCCAAGGCAATCATTGCTTGGAAAGATCTCTCATGGGTTTTTTCCTCCTCATTTTAGCTCCTCTTATGCTCTCCCCTGTCCCCACTAAGAAGAATAAACAAGCAGCTGTGGGGATGTTTAACTGCTTGCAGGGGTCAACACACCACGTGTGTCTTCTTAGGAAAAGATAGTAAGCTTAATTGTGAAAATACCAAAACAAGAATAATTGCCCCACTAATTCAGAAGCATAAAAAATTACCGAAAGTGCTATCAAAATTACTGAAGTATGCATAGGTCCCACAACAGCAAAAATGCTACACAACTAACAAGTTAGTAGACAATTCAGAAGTTCCAACCATTTCACACACTATGCCTAACATACAGTTTTCTCTCTGAAGCTGTAAAAGCTTGTTTACAGATTAAAAAATGTTCAAAGATGGGCAAGTATTCTGGTAAAATCAGATAAGAAAGTAACAAACCTATGTATTAAAGAGAGGTCCTTCTCAGTGGAACATATGTTGTAGGGCTGTAACAGTGGTGCAACTGTTCATATTAGCAGCTAAGATCATCTTACCAAATGCATGGCCTGCGCAGCTAATTCATGTGTGATAGATATCTTCACCCTGAAGATATCTACAGAGCAAGTCCATGGTTAAAACTGGTATTTAAGGGCTTACCCTCCAAACCACCACCAGTTAAAGGTCACAAGAGTAGAACAGGTGCCTGATCAGGTAAGACTTCACTACTCCTCACAGAGCAATCATCAACAACACCAAAGCTTTCAGCTACCTCACCTTTCATGCTTCGCTACTATCACCCTCATCAGTGCTCTCTCACTATGTACATCTGTGCTGAACTAACCTTGCTGCAGGGTTTTTTTCTCTCCCAGAGCATACCACTGCCACTCCCAAACTGTCAACGCAAAGGAGGACACATCCCACGCTTTTATGGTGCTCTCAGCATGCAGCTTCTATTGAAGGACTACTCCGGTATTTTTAATCTCCTCCTCTAGGATAGCAGTTTCATTAAAGCTCAGCTGAAAGTTTAGAATAAAGCATTTTGACTTTTCCAGGGAATTTTAAAAACGAGCACAGCATGCCCCCAAGGCCTACCTTTTGCATGCTAACAGAATCTTGCTGCTGCATTTAGAAAAAATTATTAAATTAAATTCAGTATCAAGTGTTTTGTTTGGTTAGGTTTTTTTAATGCCCTACAAAAAAACCCCACAAATCCCTCGCTCCTCTCTTTTATTTTACTGAACTCTAAATGTCCTCCTTAAGGTCTTCTCAACACACAGTTGTAGGCTTTTAGATTTTTTAAGAGTATGCATGTCAAACAGTTTAAGAAAAATAGTTTCAAAAATTGCCAAAATACAAGTATTTCTTTCCTTAAAAGTCACACCATTCCAAATGGGCATCTTGAGGGCCATGTAACCTGAAGCTTCGCTTCAGCACTCACATCATTTGTCAGGCAGTGCATTATAGGATGCACCCTTATTATTGTCCTTTTGTTGTCCGGCTGGCTTGGTAAAGGCCAGTTACAGTCACACACCCGCCCGCAATTTTTAATCGCCTCACCCACACCTCCGCGGCAAGAACTCTGTAAGTTTTTGGGGAGAAATACAAGCACTTGTATCGCACGGGGAACGAGCCCGAGCCGCAGTTTTGCGATCCAACCCGCACCTGCGGGCTGCGGCAGACACTGACCCGGCCGGGGACTAAAGCACCGCCACCGCATGCGGACACAGCACGGCTCAAGCCCCGCACACACCGTCCGCAGCCCTCATCTCTCTCTCACGGACGGGTTTTGTTGGCTCTTAGCTGACAGCGGTTCCACGGCACAGGGCCTTCCCGCCCTCCCCCCGCAGCCCGGGGCAGCCGCGGGCGCTCCCTCCCTCCCTACCTGTCTCGTCCTCGTCGATGCGCAGCGCCATGGAGATGCACTCGAAGGCCCGCTTGTGGCACGCCCGCACCGTCTCGGGCGCCCCGCCGGGCTCGGGCGCGTCGCTGGCCCCGGCCCTGCTGCCCTTGGCGGCCATGAGGGCGCCGCGGGAGAGGCGCTCGCAGAGCCAGGCGAAGAGCAGCCCGAGCTGGAAGGCGACGAAGCGGAGCAGGGCGAAGGCGGCGAAGAGCGGGTACGAGAAGTAGTACAGGTTCCGCTTGTGCGGGGACGCCGCCGCCGCCGCCCCCGCCGGCGGCACGGGGGGCGCCGGCCCGGGCGGCGAGGAGGGAGAGGCGCCGGCGGTCGGAGGCGCGGAACTGGAGCCGGCTGAGCCCTTCTTCTTCCCTCGGCCGCCCGGAGAATTCATTCACCGCCGTCGCCATAACCCGCTGCCACGGACTGACAACAACCGGCCATGGCGATGGCGGCGGAGGCGACGCCCCTTTCGGCCGGCCCAGGGGGAGGGACGGAGGGCGGGCCCCGGCCGTGGGCGGGGAGAGGCGGCGCCGGCCCTGCCACCACGGGAGGCGATGGCATGGCGCCTACAGCGCCCGGCCTGCCCCGCTCCCCCCGCTCGGAAACGCTCGGCGCTGGGCCTGGAAAGCCCAGAATCACAGAGTCAATGTGGTTGTTGGAAAGGAGCCCTGAGATCATGGAGTCTAGCCTTTGACCGAGGTAAAACTGGACCGTGGCACTAAGTACCACCTCCGGACGGTTCTTGAACACGATTAGGGACGGTGACTGCACCGTCTCCTCGGGCAATCCATCCCAATATTAAACAACTTTAACCCTATTAAACCCTTTCTGTGAAGAAAATCCTCCTAGTGTCCAGCCTGGACCACCGCTGGCACAGCCTGAGGCAATCTCCCCTCGTTCTTTGCTGGGGAGCCGGGAGAAGACAGCCTCCTTTCGGGGAGGTGTAGAGCTCAACTCGACCCTGAAAGCACCAGCCCGCTCCAGCCCCGGCCGAGGCCGTTCAGTGAAACGCACCGAGTGGACGGGCGATGAATAATTTACAAGGATTAGTAATTCTGACTGGGGTTGTGAGCCGCCCCGCAGGCAGGATGCAGCGCAGGTTCCAGGCGCCGCTGCCGCCTGCAGTCATGGCTGTGGCACACAGGCAGAGCCCGGGGAATTCCCTCTCACCGAGAGACGTGGAGCAGCCGGTCACCGACGGTGCCCCCGCTCCCGCCGCCGCGGACCTGCTCCCGGGGGTGTGCTCCGCTGCTTTGTCTGCTCCGCAGCTCTGTAATGGGAATGACAGGCTGTCCCCTCACATGCCGGGAGTTAATGGAATTCTCTATACATTATAGATACATCGCTCTGGGAAAAAAAAAAAAAAAAAAAATCGTTACTCCACTCTCCTTACCGAAAGTGAACACGCAGTTGTCTAAGCCCTTGTCAATTATTTGCGCAGCCATAGTATTTATTTATTTGTGTCTCTACCAAAGAGATCCTCCAGCTCCCTACCCTACTCCTTTGGTTATTTCAAACCTTAAAAATGCTGTGGTACCTTTGATCTAGCAACCGAGGGGAGGCATCCGTACACCAGCTCTTCTGCGCCTACCTCTGTATTCTCTTCAGCAAACACCTCCCTCTCTGCTTCAATCTTCCCACCTTTGTTGCATTGTCTGATCTTTTTCGCCGTTGTTTTGCTTTGTCACACACTCTCTGCTCTATAAATAAAGTCCTGAATGATATTAGATGATGACAGATCATCTCTCTGCTGCACCCCTGAACTGCACGCAGGAGCTGAGACAGTCCCAGAACTGTAGACAGATAATTCGGTGCACAAGCAAGTGGGGCATGTTAATTAAAAGGATATGCCAAACTAACACTATTACTGTCTGCAATATTTTATTAATTCTTCCAAAATTACTATAAAACTACCGGGTTTTTTTTTCTTGTTTGTTTATGGCTCATAAAATTATTTCCAGTTGCCCTTGCTAATGTGTATTTATTTTCTTAAATGACACAGTGGGGTGGTTTTAATGACAGAACAGTACACAGTATACTGTTTTCTTACTGTATAAAATATACAATTTTATCATATATAAAATAATATATAAACATACAACTACTGTTCATGACCTAGACCATTATTAGAGAGACAGTGAACCTATCATTGCTGAAAATAATGCAGCAATGTACATCAAGTATTTTTCTTCTGTGTTTTGTAAGAATGATTATGAAAATTATGAAAATTATTTATTCTTCTAATTATTCTTCTATCATGAAAATATTATCATATATGTTCCAGCCCACTCATGAGTGGAGAATTTTTTTTTTAGTGTATGTAACTGTTCTTTAAAAAAATCTCATTTACTGATTCAAAGTTTTAACAGATTTTGTAATACCAAAGGAAGTCCAGAAGCTTCAAGCAGTGTTAACACTAACTAGCATTCAAAAATGTGAAATAAGCCCGTAACAACAGATTATTCATCTATTGTCTTTATTATCCCACCACTATTAAAAGTATCATCCCATTCCTGAGCAAAATAGAAAAGACAGCCAGGAATAAATTTATTAACCAGGACAGACTGAATGACAACAGAAGCCAACGTATCTCAATCTCTAGTAAGTTTATTCAGGTACTTTCACGTTTTAAAAAATTTAGAATGACATCTTTGTGAATCATGTGACTGTATCAGAACAATAAAACAGTGCACTTTTTAGGGGCGTAACAACATGTTAAGCCAAAACACAGCTTCAAAAGAAGAAATCAGTGAGAAATCGTGAGAAAGTCAATGTTTTTAGTGAAAACATAGAGAATCAGTTAGCTATTGCAGCAATTAAATATTTTAATGCTCTGCAAGTTGAATTTCCCTAACCTCCTGTATTAAGATCACCCTAGCAGTCATTAATACTAGTTAAGAAAAAAAACAAAACAAAACAAAAAACTCACAAACCCTTAAGCCATATCAGAGCAGTGGGTGGCTCTGCTGTGTAGTGAGATATCCTGGCTCAGCAAGGGTTCTGATGAACACCAGCAAGGTGTGGAAGAAGTGAAACCTCCTTCTCTGCAGTGGGCAACTGCTGACTTTACTCTGAAGATTGAGGGCTTGTGAAATACAGGAGGTAAAATCTGGTGTCTCAGCAAAAGATTCAGTAATCTGAGCAGACCAGCATTACAATTCTAGGAATTAGAAAGGTACAACTACCCTGACACCACGATTTACCATTGCACAAACAGGTAAGTTTGAAAAATCTTTTTCCTTTCCCAACATGACCTCTAAATGCAATTCTCTAAAATTTCATTACTAGAACACGATGAAAAATTCAGAGAGGCTCAAAACTGACTGAAAAGCTTATACCTCTTCACATTAAGAATTTGTTTGTATTCCTGTTCTAAGTTTTAGTAAAGAAATCTCATTGTTTTCACTTCACCTCTTCAGCTTCAGGTAAGTTTGCCCGCACTAGGTACTAAAATAGACACAAAGACAGAACATAGTTCTGCTCTAATTCCAAGTTCTTCAGTTGAGTATCAAATCTGGTTTTTGAGCCTGCTTATCACACTAGTAACATTGTCAGTTCTGCAAACATTATTCAGATTCATTTATATACACACACTTCATTATTACCACTACTAGATGATTACATCAGAGCAGAATCTATTTGAAACGTGGCATTTTCTGTTATTCCTCCATTTCACTAATCTTTTAGGCACGAATCACCTAGATCATTCATATGCATCATCATTACTGCAGCAAGAAGACATAAAAAGTCGACTTATTTTTGTAAAATAAGAAAAGAAAGTTTATGTTCTAAAAAAACCTCAAACAAACAAAACCCCCAATCAAACCAAAACATACAAAACGCTTAAACCTACAGAAATGAAACTACTTTGTCAGTTTGAATACAAAAACATTCTTAAGGTGTTTTAATTCACTAGCACAAACCACATTACCAGACCAAAAAAATTCACAGAATCATTAGGGTTGGAAATGACCTTTGGAGATCATCTAGTCCAGCCCCCTGGCCAAGGCAGGGTTGTCACCAAAAGCAGGTGACACAGGAATGCATCCAGGTAGGTTTTGAATCAGGTTGTCTCTTCTAGAGGAGACATCATGATCTCCCTGGGCAGCCTGTGCTCCAGTGCTCTGCCACCTTCAGTGTCAAGAAGTTCTTGCTCAAATTTAATTCCTAATGAAAAGAAAACAAAGCAATCAGGCACAGAGGATCAGATACAGGTACAGTTTGTAACAGCACAACAGCTACAGAAGCAGCACACTCGCCCATTTCCCGACAGCTTCAAGCCAAGACAGGATGACTGGAGCTGATCCCTGGTGAAAACTGAGCACCTGCGATGTTGTTAACAGAGGGAAAACTAACGGCCAGCACTCACCTTTGCGCAAACCGCACTCCACGCGGCTCTGGGAGGTTATTTCCCTAACAAAACCCCACTTTCAGACCCAAATTAACCTCAGCAATGTTATTTTTCCGTGAACAGCACAGTGACCTCCTCAGACACCAAGCCGCATCGATGACGAGCCCCTTTGCGTACCCCGCGGCAGATTTGGGAGCGGACGCACGCCGCCCGTTTCCCTTCCCACAGCACACCGGCACACGGGCCCCGCCCCAGCCTCGCCCTCCGCTCCGCCCCGCGCAGGCGCTCTGCGCCGGGGGACGGCCGCGACACCGCTTCACTGACGTCAAAACAGCTCCCGACAGCGGCCGCGCTTGCTGCGGAGCGGCTCCCGGTGTGCCGCCCATCCCGGTGTGCCGCCCATCCCGGTGTGCCGCGCCCTCCCGGTGTGACGCCCATCCCGGTGTGCCGCCCATTCCCGGTGTTTGTGCCGCCCATCCCATCCCGGAGCGACCGGCGGTGAGAGCCCTGCGGCGGGGCCGCCCTCCCCCGCGGGGACGGCCGGGGCACGGCCGGGGGCGGCGCCCGCACGTGTCCCGCGGTTGCGGCGCGGCCCTGCCCGAGGGGCTCTCGGGGCGCTGTGTGCCGGGGAGTGGGGGGACGGGCACGGGAGGGACGGAGGGAGGGGAGGAGGGAGAGGGATGTCTCCGGCTTCCCGCGGGGATGAGTGCTGTATTTGTACTGCTCTCTTCAGCGGACGTAACGCGAAATTTAAAGGCATTTCTCGGTTCTGCGTGCGGGAGAAACCAGTTCAAGTTTGGCGCGGGGGGAAGCACGGAGCAACTCCCTCTGCTTTCTAGTAATTGTGCCTTGGTAACCATTAGTAACCAAGTGATGCAATATCACTGAACTCACATGGGCTTCGTCTCAGCCTGCTGACCGGTTGTTTATTGCTTTCCAAGATCT
>CM031859.1:78665719-78681929 GCA_018697195.1 Certhia americana
AAGCTATCCGGGCCCTGGAAGGTCTGGGGGCAGCTTTGCCCTACAGGGGGGGCTTTTAAAGCTGCAGGGTCGTAGGGTTTCGAGCCCCAAATTTCGGGCGGCCAAGCCAGATGACGCGGAACCTCCGAAGCTCGGGGCTAGCTCAGGTCTTGTTTTGTTGTAAGCGCATGAGGAATTCTTAATCTTCAGGGGAGTGGGGCGCGATGCCCCCGTTGTGGGCGCCAGCGGAGGCTGGGGGATCCAAGGGCTCGGCTAGCTCGTGGGGGGATCGCGCGTTTTTCCACGGGCGCCGAGTCGCGTGCGGGGGGATGGCGGATTATCGCGGGCTGCGCGGCCCCTAACCGCGGGGGGAACTTTGCCGGGTCGCGATTTATAAAAGACGCCCTTCACCCCGCACGCGGAACGCGGCGCCGGGGGGGGGATTAACCCGATCATCCCGAGCTCTGGAGGGCCCGCTCAGCTTGGGCGCCCGGCAGGGGCTCGAAACCCACGACCCCCTGAGATTACGAGCCATGGCTATACCGACTGAAGCTTCTGAGCTACCGGGCCTGGAGGTCTGGGGCGCTTTGGCCCTACATGGGGGCTTTTAATCTCAGGGTCGTGGCGTTCGAGGCCCATTTCGGGCGCCAGCTGACGCGGACCTCACGGAGCTCGGCTAGCTCAGTCGGTAGAGCATGAGAATCTTAAATTCTCAGGGGCGTGGGGCTCGGAGCCAGTTTTGGAGCCCAGCTGAGGGCGGGCAGACAGGGGCATCGGCTAGCTTCGGGGGGGATTTCGGGGGTTTCCCGGCGCGCGTCGGAAGTGCGGGGATCGGCGGCTTAATCGCTGCTGCGGGCGGGCAAAACCGCGGAACTTCCGAGGGTCGGCGATAAGACCACCCTTCCCCGCACCGACTCGGAGCCCTAGGGGGACACCCGATCCTCCCGGATCTTGGAAGGGCCCCGCCTCAGATGGCGCCACCGGGCGGGGCTCGAACACCCAACGGACCCTGAGATTACGGAAGCTCCATTGGGCTTACCGGGGAATGAGCTATCCGGGCCCTGGAGGGTCTGGGGCAGCTTTTTTTTGCCCATACATGGCGCGCTTTTAATTCTCAGGGTCGTGGGTTCGAGGCCCAGTTCAGGGGCGCCAGCTGACGCAGGACCTCCGGGCTCGGCTAGCTCAGGTCGGTAAGAGCATGAGGACTCTTAATTCTCGGGGCGTGGGCTCGAGCCCCGTTTTGGGGCCAGCTTGAGGCGGGGCCTGCCTCCAGGGATCGGCTAGCTCGGGGGGGAGGGATCGGGTTTTACCGGCGCCGTCGTCGCCGAGGCGGGGATCGGCGGCCTTAATCGCGGCTGCGGGCTACACAGCGGAAACTTGCCGGAGTCGCGCTAACCACCATTCCCGCACTCGACGCGGCGACGGGGGACACCCGATCCTCCCCGGAGCCTCGGAGGCACGGAACTCAAGATGGCGGCCCCGGCGGGGCTTCACGAAAACCCACGCCCTGGATTACGAGTCCATTGCTCTTACCCCGGGAGAGCTATCCGGGCCCTGGGAGGGTTTCTGGGGCAGCTTTTTGCCCCACATGGGGCTTTTCAATCCTCAGCGGGTCGTGGGTTCGAGCCCCAGTCGGCGGCCAGCTGACGCGACCTACGCAAGCTCGGCTCGCCTCAGTCGGTAGAGCCTAGCAGCTATGAGACTCTAATACTCTTAATCTCGGGGCGTGGGTTCGGAGCCCCATTTGGGCGCCGCTGAGGCGGGCATCCTAGCTGAGCGGTGGATGAGGGAAATCGGGTGTTCCTGGCGCCGCGTTGATTGCTGTCGGTGATTTTTGGCGTCTGTTAGCATTCTTTTGGCACATTCACTGTCAAAAAAATTGTCCCACATGTTTTTCCCGTGCTTCCATCTGACTTTCAATCTTCTCTGAAACACAAAGTGGACCAGGGCTCAGTTCCTGGGGATATTGCCAGGGTGAGCGCCTCAACCTCTGTCTTTAAGTGATAGCAAAAAGGCTACTGGCAAAGCCTGGCTGACACATCTGGACAACTGTATTCACCTTTGGTTTAAAATCTGTATGCACAACTGGGGACTCGTCAGAATTCCTGGGCTTTGATTTCATACACCAACTGTGGCCCAGCTTGACAACTCATTAAGAAATCTCTGGTGACTTTGAAGGAAGCTCGTATGGAGGGGCTTCACTCCATCCTGGGAGAACTGCCTTCAGGCTTTAGCAGGTGACCCTTGCAAGAAGCAGGCGTGTTAAGCCAACGTCCGGCCCGGAGAATCTGTCACAGGGAAACTGTTGTGAGAGGCAGGTGCATGCACACTCTCATGAGGTGGATGCCATGCAGTCCCCATCCTGCTGTCTGAGAAAGTCCTTCAGTATGAAAATGCATTGCCTAGCTGCTATCGGGGGAAATGGCAGAAATGGCTAAGAAAGGCATACAAAAGAGCTCAAAGCAGACTCCTTCCCCAGAAAAAGAATGTACACACTCAAGATGGTACACGGATTTATTCCCCCACCACCTTAAGCTAATGACGGTAACAGAAGCAATCATACATTATGTCATGTGGAAATGGTGAAAGCAAAGGTGTTTTGGGCCTACAGGAGTGAAGAAGGCAGGTGGCCAGAGGAGCAGCTCACCCGTGACACTGCCTGAGCTGGGCTGGGCACTGCATGTCACCTGCTCCTGATGTCAGGCTCAAAACCCTTTGACTTGTTGTCTTTTATTTCTCTTCACTGGAAGGATTTCTCAGTCGCAGCAAAGTGTGTTTTGGTGATATTTTTGTCCCTTGGTCTGAGGACACGTTGACAATCTCACTTCCTACCAACTGCAACACTGCAATTGCTTAATGAAGAATGTTGTCACATTACTAGCTTCTCAGGCAGAGCATTTCAAGTTTTAAACCTCTCATTCAAATGATTTCATGAAAATGCCATGATAATTTTATTGCTATAGGCATAAAAGTCAGATGCTGCGTAAGTTTCAGTTCAAACAGCCTAAACTCCTGTTTATTTCAATAAAATTACCATCAGTAATGTGTATTTTTTCATTTAAGAATGTGTTCACACATGAAAGAGATTAAGTATTTTCAGACAAAATTACTTATTGCCAGCAAATGACTATTATTTTGACTTGCACTAACAGTTAATATTGCAATCTGGGAGGGAGAGGAACATGTGTCTGTACCAGCTGTTGTCTCACTCTTATCCAAAAAGCATGAAGAAGCTGCTGGCAGTAATCACAAAAAGATTTTTTTTCTTCCTCTTCAAGCACAACTATAACAGCTGTTGCCTCAAGCAAGTGTAATGTTTGCCCTATTGATGCTCATCCCATACAGAGTTTCATAACAGACCAAAGAAAAATAACTCCCTAAAATGGTAACAGTTGTGCAACGAATCAAAGTTGTTTCCTATGGTCAGCACTCAAGTAAGAAAAAAACAAAACCAAATTGGCCAGATGAAGATGTAATGACCCTATACCCAGACCTGTCCTGTATGAAGGAGGGCAGTAGCAGCAGAAATTATCACCCTGGTCTTCTGGCGGCGCACTGCCTCAGATTTTCCCACATGTCCTTTTCTGTTGCTGTATCAACAAGTGCGCTCCTTGTACCTCTGGGCAGCAAGTCGCTTTCTTGATAGAAATTTTGTTCTCTTGTTCCACACTGGGCTACAAGAAAGTGCCAGCCTTGTGACAACAGAGTGGTGCAGCCGTGTTCCCCCAGGCGAGGCTGTTCCCCCCTCTGCTGCCCGTGCACACTTGCAAGCTGTGCCTGATCCATGAGCATGATGTCTCCTTATCTGAGCTGATGAAGTAGATGGAAACACATCATTTTGGGGATGTACACTGTTTTCTCGTATAATTGTGCGCTGTCATGGCCACCAGAACAGTTTTCCCAGTGTGTGTCAAGGCAGCCTGGGTGCTACAACAACCAGCATACAAGAACCATAGAGTTCTAGCTCTGCAGGGCAGCTAAACTTTGGTTGGGAAAACCCAATTCCTATTAATGTATATCACAGAAAGAAAAAAAATCACCTTCTCAGTACAGGCAACCTCTGGGTTCTGAACTTTCTTTATTTTCTTTTTTTTTTTTTTCTTTTTATTTGGCAGCCAAGCTGTTCACTTACTGTCATCAGCACTACCTCTGATTTCCCTCAATTGGCTGTACATAGGCTGCGCAATTCCTTGTTTCTTTCCCTTGCATTTCTGAGACCTTTGTCATTCTATCTGTCTCCCCAGTACATTGCACTATATTCTGGTACTGTCCAAATAGTCTCAGGCTGAGATGAAATAACTTGGGTCAACTCACTGCAAAATAGTCTTAAAAGAGATGCACTATTGAGTATTGAGAACTTGGAATCTCCTCTTTGAAGTCCAGCAGGTTAACCACATGAGAACATACATAACTCTAAGTGCATGCTCAGGGATCCAGAGTATCAATTTCCAGGGTAATGTTCCTTCATTTACAGAGTACTTTTTTTTCTGGCAGACCTCATGAGCAACATAGTCAAAAGCAAATTCTCGACCTAATACTCCTTCACAGGCAGATGCTTTTGATTAATAAATCAAAAAGAGTAGCTAAAATCTATAACATATGCAAGGAGCTAAAATAATTTTTGATACTTTGGGACAAGCCTCATACAATCAGAATGGCAGTGGGTTGGAGAGGAGGATACTCACTCCCATGATTTAATTTTAGCTGAAGTGAGAGGTGCTCAGCTAGCATGCAAACTGTAGCAGCATAATTTGTAATAAGACCAGAAGTCATGATTTGTATGTGGAAACAACTAGGTAAAATCCAGTGATTTCTTCTTATGCAGAAAGAGATTAGAATATTGAATCTGCTTCTTAAAGCTTGAAAAATCTGTGCATTTTTATTCTCCAAAGCCAGGGCCAAGTCACAGCAATTATTTTGGGGTAATATTATCTGATGTGATCAAGGGCATACATGGACTAGAAGTCTATGGTGTCATTTAGCCCTTCATGAGGTCCTTGTCTGCTGTTAGCTTTACAAAATTCAGAGAAGGTGTTATTCTTCATCCAGCATGAGCAGCTGCTGCTGGAGCTGTTCCTTGGCCAAAGTGCTGGCCAGCCAGGGGCCTGCAGTTCCTCCACAGTATATTTAATTTTGCAATGTAAGTTTTTGGGCATATTTCTTAAGAGGCAGTAGCCACTGGTAAGAATAAATACACAGATACACCTGCTAGCCAGTTTGAAGCGGGTCTACTCAGGTGCCAGGAACTTGGATAGCTGGTTAACATTTCTGGCTCAACTTTTGACCTGTTGCATGAATTTTTGCAAGGCAGGTCTCACTGCAGCTGCTTCCCTTCCAGTTCGTCAAGGTGCAAGCACTTTGTGTGATAGGATAAATGTAGACTTTTTATGTCATTATATGAAGCCTAATGAGATAGGACTCCAATCTCATCCAGTGCCCCTAGACCAAAGTTGTTAAATTTAGATTTTTTAAGTTAGGTACATCTGAAAAAAAAACCCAAAACAAAACCAAAAATCTCAGGAGCCTGTTTGCCAGCAACAGCAAACCCAGGGGCCACAGTGAGACTGCAAGGAAATCTGAACTCTCCTCTTACAGGACAAGTCATACAGCAAAACCAAGAAAAAGCTGCTCTCAGTGAGATCCCAAACCAGAGTCCTGTCACTGACTGGCATTGTAATATCAATTATATTAAGTGAATTCAGCTTGCTCACAACCAGCTCACACCGCTGGTGAGGTGTCTGACAGACCACAGGCCACAGTGGCTTCTTTCCCCTGGAGACTTCTGGCAGCTTTTATATGTCCAAACCTTTTCCAAATCCTATGAAATTCTAGATGAAAATAATCCTTCATGGGAAGAAGCTAGACCCCATTCCTGTCACCAGTGTGCCAGCTGTAGTGCTGCAGCATGCAGTGGTGGCACTCGGGAGGAGGAGCTGGCTCTGTGGGAGGCACTGGTGACAAGGAGGAGGCACCTTGCCCTAAGTCTTTATTCAGCTGTTGAAACAATTTCTACATTCACCCACTGTTTGAGGCTCAGCATCAGGAGAATATATTGCTTCTTTGTCAGCATTTTTTCAGGCAACTCCATGTTTTTGCCACGGGCTGATGTTGGACGCCATACAACCTGCCGCAGAAATGTTTACTAGCAGAAGGGAGAAAATAGTAAATATACCTCCCTCATTAAAAGGAAATGTTTTCCTACAGTCATTGAGCAACACAAGTTGGCAAACATACTCATCTTAAATGCTTGTTGTAGGGCATCACCATCCATTTATTTCCTGAAAGCTGCACTGCCTTGTGTAATTAGCACGGTAAAAGCTGCTGGTGTAGTTTCTAGTGGAGATGGGGAATTCAGCAGATCCTTACCTACAGTGATGTGTTTCAACAGAGTTGGTGCTGTACAGAAGCTGGGTCTCTCTGGAATGAAGAAGACCTCTGCTCAGAAAGCCCCTTGGAGCCCCAAGCAAAGAAGCCAAGTCTCATACAGGTCAGGTAGTACCAATTCCGGGAGCTGTCCCAGCCATGCCAGGGAAATGAGCCCAACACAAACAACACAAACCAACCCAGGCATTACAGGCAGGGGCTGCTAGGCAGGAGGGAAAACCATGGGGACTACCCTCCACAGGTGCCCTTGACGCCTGGCTAGGCATTGCCCCACACCTGAGGCTGCCAGAGAGAATCTCAAGCTGGTGCCACTCAGTTAATTTCCACTATGCCACTTCCAGGAAAATATTTTTTAGCTTTCAGGTGGTGGAGTAGGGGAAGCTAAAAGGACTATTTATTCGCAGTAATTCTTTGTTCCAGCAGTTAATGAGCAGATTCAGCAGACTGAGTGATGTCTCCTCTAAATTGCTCAAACCAGAGGTCACAGTGGCTCTTTCAAGGGCTCTGGCTTTATGTTAGCTGTCTCTGTTTGCAGAGGATGGATCACCTTAATCTTTCAGTACTGGTGGGTTACAAACCCAACAAGGCTCTGATCACTTTCTGCAAGGCACCAAGCACGCACTGACAAATGAGATGTCTTAGTACTTCTCAGGAGGTGATCAGCATCTGGCAAAACAAAAGGCTGTGGGGCTGAGCTATCCAAACAGCCTACACAACAATAAATTACACACTGAAGTTGCTGTGCTGGCAAATGTATTAGTCACCCACACTCAGCAGCGCTTCTTGCACAGCTGGGCACATTGACATTAAACCTTACCTGCGCTGAGAAATGACTCTCATACAGCATGTACATCAAGTGCCAGTCTGTTGCAGATGGTTTGAGGAAACACAGATATCCTGAGCTCTCCTGCACAAGGCCATGAGCAATTTCTATAATTTGCTTTCTTTGCTTATAAAGGAATTGCTGGGTGCTGTGTGCTTTGCAAAAAGCTGTCCTTGATGGTCATTTCAACATATACGACCACGTTCCTTATGAAAAGAAGCCAATTTGAATTTTTTTCCCCAGGTTGCATTTTCCAGGTTTTGCATTTGAGGTTTTGCTACCTAAGTTTGGATTTGATTGCCACCAAGTTTTCCAGTTAACTGGATTTGAATGCCTCTAAGTTTTCCAGTTAACACTTATAGGTACTTTGCCCTAAGGTCACACACGTAGAGGTTAGTCACCAAAGAAAATGTCTAAGACAAATAACATCATAGTGATCCCTAGCTCAGGGATCACTGTGTTGTGATAGTGAAATGATATGCTCAGCTCGTGTTGAATTAGGGCATTCCAAATTTGAATATGATGTAAACCACCTTACACATGCAATATTTGCACAGTGATAATGAACTGTAGTCAGCAGAGTGGTTTTGGTGCAAGTGGGACTGGAGTGTTTTTATTTTAGACTTCAGAAAGCATCTGCAGGCTCATTTGAAGCGCCTCAGCATAGCAACCCACTTCTTCAGTTCAGTGCACTGTTGCTATTGCACTGCATCAACTGAGTTCAAAATCCCCCTGCATCAGAAATCACAGGGAAATTGTATTTCCAAGTTAGATTTTAGGACGTTATTCTTTAGGATTAATTTGTTATTTTCCAGATGTGCAAGCTCATTATTCCTTTATTTCAATACGAAGTGTAATGGGAATTTATCAGAGCAGGAAGAGAGGTCAGAAAACCAATGAATAAATTATCTTTTTTTAGTTTGTGGTAAAAGCTTGAATTTGGATTACTGATCACTGGAATTTATCAACAAAACCATAGGCATAAAAACTATTGTGCTCAAATGGTGCAATTAATTTAGCCAGATTGCATGTGTGCTATGCAGGAAATTCTACTCCTGTCCTGTGTAAAATGTTGTTTGTTTATGCCATTGGGCATAAACTTCATGTTTCTCAAGATGTGCAATGCAGAACACAAAGGTCCTTCTCTGTTGGCTGGTGGGTACTCTCATTGTGTGACCTTCATGCTGCACGAGGAGAAATATCAGTTATCAAAAAGGCTGGGCAAGTGAAACACTGCTGGTGAACTTGGGAATTTCTTATGCGGTCAGCTAACAAAGTGACAGAGAAGAAAGAAACTTCCTGCTCTGAATTCACTGGTGTAAGGAATGTCCACATCAGTTCTGCTTACCCTTGGTGTGCTTTGATATGCTGGTTATTTTAGACTCATGGAAGCAACCATCTTCCTTTACCTGCACAAACCTCAAAATAAACATAAAAGTAGGGATAAACAAATGCAGGCAATGAACTTCCATAAAAAGAACTGCAGTATAGAGACTCCTGTGTCTGGGGAGTTATTTTGCCTTTCATTTCATGATGAGTATGGATAATTGGAAGGTTTTAGAGCAGTCTAACGAACTCAACATACGGGAGAAGCTCGCTTTATGGGGATTTAATTGGCTATGCACTAAACAAGGTGTGTAACCACAGCTATTTCCCAACTCTTGGTGAACAGAGTGATTCCTGCCAGCCATAAGGAGCTACCTAAAAGTGAAGCAACCTTTCCTTGCTGTTTGTCAAGGTTCCCCCTAATGTTAGAGGGAGAACCAGGCACTCCAGAGGGTCTGACCTATCCAGGGTCTTGCCCCCTCCTGCAAAGGGGCAAACAAGGTGTGCTGAAGCGTGTACTCTTTCCTCAAAAAAAAAAAAAAAAAAAAAAAAAAAAAAAAAAAAAAAAAAAAAAAAGAAAAAGAAGAGGGAGCCAAGATGGCTTTAGTTTATTTGCAGCAGTGCTGTACATGGGACAGGGTAAGGTACAGGGCATTGCAGGGCTGTAACAAGGGAAATATGATTTGGAGATCAATCAGCATAGTGGAAGAAAA
Source organism: Certhia americana (assembly GCA_018697195.1). Classification (NCBI taxonomy): domain Eukaryota; kingdom Metazoa; phylum Chordata; class Aves; order Passeriformes; family Certhiidae; genus Certhia; species Certhia americana. The sequence goes on from CM031859.1 coordinate 78,674,945, forward strand.
ACAATCTATGGGCACACTTAAAGTCGATACCTGTCTTACATACAGCTGGTGTCAGATGAGATAAATCCTATTGTAATGACAAGTTTGTTTCTAGAAGAAGTAATCTCCCTTGAAGATACATCTGCATTCCTCCTCAAACTTGCTATTGACAGAACCATATCAATTTTGGGTTAACATGAAGGTTTGTGAAGAAATGCATTGACTTTAGCGGTGAAGAAAAGGCTTATGGGGGCAATATAAAATATTTGAAATCCCTCATTTCCTCACTTTTGACTGCTTTGTGCAGATTTTAATAAATGACATGATGTCCATAAATTATGAAATTAAAAGCCTGAATGGCATTAGTCAAGCTACTAATATTACTCAGAGGTTCCCACCTGCCTGAAGCCAGATCTTGCAGTGTTTGTCTTCTCTCTGCTGCTCGTTTAGGAACACATGTATGCAAACTAAGTTTGAGCAAGGACAGGTCTTCCCAGTGTCACAGCTCACACCAAAACCACTAGCCACAGAAATTCCCCACTTGCTACACATAGTGGAAGGATGACAGAGTGACAGAACAAGAAAATTCTTTCCTGTCCCAATCTGATTTAAGGGAAGAAAAGGCATGTTTTCAGTCTGCAAGAGGAAGACATCAAAGCTTCAGATTACCACAATGGAAAGAAACCCAACAACAGCAATAAAACATAAGAAAAAACAATTCCCAAACTTAGAAATATGTAATGCTGTCATGCATAAAATGCAGCTGGGAATAGTTCTGGCAACCAAGCCGTAACATTTTCAACAGGAGAAATGGAGATGGGATAATATTCAGTATGCTGCTCAAGAATTCACTTTTCAATGTCCCTTTCTTTCTATTTAAACTGAAATGTAGACACTTCTCTCCCTTCTTTTTTGTGTGACTGCATGACTCTTCTTCAACAACCCAACCACCACTTAATTTTCTCTTTCTCTGGGAAATTCTGGAGTGCTTCTCTTCATATTAAATTATTGCTGCTCTAGTGGAAATAGAAAAGATCCCACTATATTATGTTTGGTTTATTAAGTTTCTAATTACTTTGATTTTGATATTGAAAAGCTCTAATTAATTCTTTTAATGTGTAATATTATTAAAGCCCTACAATTGATTTAATACAATTTTGAAGGAAAAATTAGTAAACATTAATTCACAATGAAATATATTGTAGAATTAAAGGATGAGAATACTTAAATATTACTAAAGAGTAAGAGATGTATAGAAATAATTGCTTGTATCTCATAACCAGGCATTCTGAGTCCAGAAAATTAAATTAAGATCAGACTTTCAAACCTTACAAAAATCTCAGCTAAAACAATTCCATCAGCTAAAACAATTCACAGTGAAACCTCTCAAAAAGCCCAAACACCTGTCTTTTGTGTCTAAATCTTTTTAATATTTTGCTTTAAAGACACCACATACATTTTCAAAATAGATTCCTTCTAGGTAATTACTGAAAGGCAGTATTTAATCCTGGTTTTTTGTAAACAAACTTGTACCCTTGTAATTTGGATAAGTATAACCACATTGTTGAGCATCCTGTCACTATAAACAATCCTGAGCTTGAAAATAATTGTTACACCACTGCAGCATCTTCTTCTTTGTTTCACCTTTACATCCCTGATGACATGGCAACAGTATGAACTTCATTTTAACACAGGGCTTTCTTCATCTTTCTTCATTTGCTTACTTTTGGCACAGCTTAGTGAAAATGCCACACCACAAGGGCCACAAAGTGTCTGTAGAGGATGCTACTGCACGCTCGTCACAATCATTTGAAAAAAATATTATCCAGCATGCAACAACATCCATTTTAACATTTTGAGGTAGAATCACAGATACTCAAATGCAACACAAAGGCAAAAGTGGATGCCAACTGGATACACCAAAGCAACAGATGCACCACTGTGCTGGGGCAGCACAAAGCAGCAGAATGCTTGTGGGTCTCACCCATAATTTGATATCGACTTATCAACCTGAAGAAAGGTTGTGCTGTCCAGGATGCCATCAGGGAGCCTGATCCCCACCTCCAGCTCCCTGTAATTCAAAAACTGCTTTTGGGGTCTTCTCCCAGCTTTCCCAGAGCAGATGGTCTGACTCAGTGGGGAAGGCAGCAGTGCTGGAGCACTTCCTTCCACCCAGTGCTGTGTTCCAGGCATCCCAACGCTCTGGGGAGGGGTACTGCCAGGGCCAGGTACCCCCATGGGTGCATCCAGGGCCCGGTATCCAGGCACCCACAGCTGTACAGCAGCTGAATTAGTGCCTGAGTCCAGGGAGTTCCATTTCAGAGCTGCTGTGCTGCTGCAGCTGTGACTCCATTGGTTCCCAACTCAGCCTTAAAAATTAGACTTGGCAATCATTAACTTAGCTGGGTAAGAACATTAATTTACTAGCATAGCTTGTCCATCAGGTTTTCAACAGTCTTAACTGAATGAAACCTGACGACATCTGGTACACCAAGCAGCCTAATTTCTCCAGCTCAGCTGAACATTTTACATTTGCATACACTTTGCATACATTTTCAGCTGTAGCATCTTCCCTCTTCACTCATCTTCCTTCCTGCTTTCTTCTCTATTTGCACAACATCTCACTGCTTTCTTCCTGTGTTTTGACTTTGCAATCCCCTAATCTCAAGCCCACTTCCACTTATCTCTCTTCCAGTCTTTGCTGGTGACACAGGCACAGAGCTCTCTGGTTTTGTCATTCTGCTCCTTTCCTTGCTGTTGGTTCCACTTTCCTTTCTCTCATCTTCTTAATTACCTCACGCTCATTTTACCTTCTTAATTGTTCATTCTTTTCTGGGCCTTTATCATTTCAATAAATGCATCCATTAATACTCGTATTGTTTACAAGCCACCAACTGCTCCATCATTCCCCTCCTCAGCTGGACAGGGGAGAAAAAAAACAATGAAAGCTTGTGGGTCAAAATAAGGATAGGGAGAAGTCACTCACCAGTCACTGTCATGGGCACAACGGACTAGATTCAGTGAAAAGGAATTTAATTTCTTAAAAATTATATCAGAGTGAGACAATAAGAAATAAAAGTTAAATATTAAAACATCTTGCCCACACTCCTCCCATTTTCCTGGATTCAACTCCACTCCTGATTGTCTCTACCTTCTCCCCTTTCTGCAGCACAGAAGGATGGGGAATGCGGGTTGCAGCCAGCTAATCACACATTGTCTCTGCTGCTCCTTCCTCCTCAAGGGAAGGCACTTCACTGTTCCCCTGCCCCAGTGTGGATTCCCTCCCAGAGGAGACAGTCCTCCACATGCTTCTCTAATGTGAATCCTTCCCACGGGCTACAATACTTCATGAACTACTCCAGTGTGGGTTCCTTTCCAAGGGTGCAGTCCTTCAGGAACAGGCTGCTCCAGCAAGGGTACCCTGTGGGATCAGAAGTCCTGCCAGCAAACCTGCTCCAGTGTGGGCCCTTCTCTCTATGGCATCGACTGGTCCTACCAGGAGCCTATTCCACTGTGGGTTTCCCACAGGATCACAGCCTGCTTTTGGGCATCCACCTGCTCTGGTGTGGACCACAGGGGACAGCTGCATCATCACCGTCTTTACCACAGGCTGCAGGGGAATCTCTGCTCCAGTGACAAAAGCATCTCCTCCTTCTGCACTGACCTTGGTGTCTGCAGAGACATCTCACATAATCTCACTCCTCTCTTTGGGTGGAATTGTGCCTTTTTTTTTACTTTCTTAAATCTGTTATCCCATAGGAGCGACCACCATTAGCAGGCAGCAGGTCTGTCTTGGAGCTTTCAGGCATTGGCTCTGTCAGAAACAGGGGAAGCTTTTGGCAGCTTCTCAAAGAAGCCACCCTTGAGGCTCCTCCACTACCAAAACTTCGCCACACAAACTCAGTACAAACATGCACCTCAATTCTCTGCTTTGATAGCACAGTGAAGGGCTGGACTCCTCCTCATGAAACTCCTCCTCCCTCATCGGGCCCCTGCCCACACATTCAGTCAGTGCTTTTGTTTTTGTGGAAGCCTCAAAATTACCTCCTCTTAGGTAGCTCCAGCTCTCCCCTACATCTCCCGTCACCTGTCAGGCACTTGCCACAAGTCTGCTCTCCCTGAGAGGTTATTCTCTCTGTCATTCTAAACTCTACCCACCTCTTTCCCTGCCCTTGCTTAACCATCATGTCTTTTGGAGACTTCTCTTTATCTAGCTCTCCAGACTCTAGAATAGATAGTATAAAATTATGATCTTGTCCTCTTTCTCTTCTGTGCCTTATCTCCATGTAATCCCTACCACAAACATAAATTCACCTGTCAAGCAACTTAAAAATCCACTGCTCTATTCAGATGAACCTCTAAAAGAGAGGTCAACCCAACCAAAAGTAAAAAAGTACAGCATAGATGTCTATACCTACAATGCCATCTAGGCTCCCATTACAGCTAATCCTATAGGAGGTATCTAAAGCCAGCCAGGACAGGCACTCAGGAAAAAGCTGTTTCCTTTCACCACCTAAAAAGGGAGTCCAGCTGAATGGCTTGATGACTGTACCATATACGCTTCAAACTGGGCAAGAGTCATAGACCCTTTTTTCCAAACACATCCTTGTCCAGCTCCCTGATGCCTGCTCAGATAAACATTGCTGCCAGTTGAAGCTCAAACTTGGCAAAACCAGCCTGCTTCATCCCACGTCCCCTCAGCTGCTGTTTAGGCCAATGTTCACATACGCCTATGACAAAGGGGACAGCCTTGGTCCAGACTTCTCCTCACGTCCTTATTCAGATCACACCCAAACCTTGCAAGCATTGTCCTACAAATAATTCCTGACATGAAGTCCTTCTGTTTCCATGCGTGGAGCTAAGGCTCTCATCCACACTGAATTACCACTTTGAATTGTGCTTACTGCAAAAGCACTCGACTTTCTCTTAATAAATGCAGCCCTGTCCTGCACATAATCTAAATGTCTTTGCAAAGGATATGGGTCTAGCTGGTCCTCTGGTGCTGCCATGCCTATCTTTGCATTTCTCCCTTAGCTCCCCACTCTCTGTCACATCAGATGAGAGCAGTTTGTCCTCACTTTCAAGCCCTTCCATAGTCCACCCCAGATCTGTCTCTCTCACTCACAGCCTCTCATGTGTAACAGAGTCAGCTCTGCCATCACCCATCAGCTGGTGACCAGGGCCAGGGTTCCTTTGTGCAGGCAAACACTGTCTCCCTGACACCCTGTGACTTGTGCACAGCCTCTCCCTAAGGTCAGGGGCCGGGCTGGCCTGTGCAATCTTCTTGCTCGGCATGGTGGGTTCCTTCTCCATGACCTGTGCTCTTGTAGGATACAAATGAAGAGATCTGGAATGGCAACAGCAGCCACCAGGTCACAAAAAAGATTTGCATAATAATATAAAGAATGGCGACTCAGTAGTTAAAGGCATAGCTGTAATTTAGAGATAATGTATGCTGGGAGAAATTAAATGTCTTGTCACCCCTTTGATGATGCTGCCACTTCTTAGAAGCATTGCAAATTTCATAGAATCTAGAATGGTTTGGGTTAGAAGGGGCTTTAAAGATCATCTAGTTCCTACACCCCTGCCATGGGCCGAGATGCCTTCCGCTAGACTATTTATTTATAAGTACCTGAAAATACTTTTTTAGAGTCAAAGAATGTTTTGACCACATTACAATATATACATTGAAAAGAGTAGCATTAGACTTGCACTTTTGACCCATACTTACTTTTTCTCATTCCAAAGACTAACAGTGTTAACATTAATTTTATATTAATTTCTTGGGCTGTTGCATATACTTTCTTATTAAAAATAAGAGGAAAACTGCTGCTAAATAGCCTACCCCTTTAAATCCTTTTAAATGAGAGACCTAATGACTGGCCTTCCAGGACCTGAAGGGAACCTACAAGAAAGATGGTCAGGGACTTTTTACAAGAGCATGTAGTGACAGGAGAAGGGGAAATGGATTCAAACTAAAAGAGTGTAGGTTTAGATTAGATAGGAGGAGGAAGTCTTTTACTGTGAGGGTGATGAGGCCCTGAAAACTGGTTGCCCAGAGAAGCTGTGGATGCTCCATTCCAGTGTTCAAGGCTAGGCTGAAAAGGGCCTTGAGCAACCTGGTCCAGAGGAATGGAGGTTGGAACTCGATGATCTTTAAGGTCCTTTCCAACCCAAACCACTCTGTGATTCAATGAAATCCAGATGGACGGAGGGGAGGGGGGAAGAGTGAGAAGTGGTGAGCGGCTCCTGCAATGAGACGGACACAGGCAGCCAGAGCCAGCTTCCTCCCTGCCGTGGGTTCCCCCTTGGCGGGGCCGGGGAACAGAGATGTCCCCACGAGGAGCGGGGCGGGGGCCAGGAGCGGGCTCTGCAGGGCGCCGGGTCTGACTGCCCAGGAACTACAGCTCCCGGCGTGCCCCGCGAGCGACAGCAGCCGCCGGGACGGGAGCAGCCGCACTGCCGCGCGGCACGCCGGGATCCGTAGTCCGGAGGCCGCCGCCGCCAGCGCCCGGGGCCGTGTCCCGCGCATTTGAAAATTCCCGCGGAGGCTCGCTGCGGTCTCGCGAGAACTCCGCCCGCCCCCCCATCCCGTCCCGCCCCCCGCGCGGCGGGTGAGCGAGCGAGGTGGGTGCGCGGGCGCGCGGGGCCGGGCCGGGCCGGGCCGTTGTCGCCGCTGCGGGAGGGAGATGCCACCAGCACCGGCACGTACCGGGAGCGCGGGCTGGGCTGGGCTGGGACGGGCCGGGACGGGCCGGGCCGGGCCGGGGGCAGCGACGCGGACAGGAGGAGGCGGCGGAGGTGGCGGCAACGGCGACCCCCGCCCGCCCGTCTGCCTTCGTTCCTCCCTTTCTTCCTTCCCCCCCGTAGCAGCGGGTACCGGGCGCTCCCGAGCCGCGTAGGCCGGCACCGTCGCTGGCGCAGCGCGGGCCCGCGGGGGCCTCGGGCGGGCCCGTCCGCCCGTCCCTTATGTAAGTGACCGCCGTGCTGCGGCGCCGTGTCCGCC
>CM031859.1:78682993-78705605 GCA_018697195.1 Certhia americana
TGTGGATTCAGCCTTGGGCAGCCTGCTCTGGGTGATGGCTTGAGCAGAGTGTATGGAAGAGTTGACTGCTTGTGATTCTGGCAGGTATTTCTCTTTGATGTGATTCTGGAATTTGTGCTGGGAAGGGCCAGCAGTGGGATGGCGTACCAATGTGGTATGCTGGATTCCAAAATACAGTAGTAGAACAAAGGAACAAATATGGAGATGAGAAATGGTCGCAAGATCTCTCTTTTGATGTCAGTGAAGTCAACATGTCCAGTGAAATCTTGTCTTCAGCTGTGACAGACTGTATTTTTACCTTTTTCTTCAGTGAGCCCATAACACTATTGGCCTTTTAAAGTGATTTTTATGTAATACCATCAGTCAAAACTTACATCTCAGAACTCTGACTTGGCTGTATGTAATTCTGCTTGAACATGAAATTTCTCTTGATCTCTCTTTCTCTTCCCTCTTGCCCCTCCCAGGCTTTTTAATCCAAAAATTTATGACATTTCTGTCTTTGGAAATAATTAATGTTGTTTGTAAGTTATAAGTTCTTAGGGTGAAGAAGAATGGTCATTTTGGCAATTTGCACAGACTGCATTGCTGTAGGATACAGCTGGGAGGTTGAATTCTGGTTTATTCCTGCAAATGGAGTAAGCATGTGACATTTTACCCTAATCTGATTTCTAACAGGCAGAAATAAGACTGTGATTGCAGTTATTGTTTCAAAGAGAGCAGTAATGCACTTGCTGTTGGATATATCTCTTGAAGGAGAGGCTTTGTGCTGTTAATGTAGATCTAAGTATTTCCCCTTTGTTTTGACTTCTTAGCGTTCTTGGTTTAAGTTAGCAAAATGATACAAGAAAAACATCCTTATAGAGAAGTCACTGTAAATTGTTCATAATTAGTTATAAAGTTTATCAACCTTGTTCCATGTCTGATTTCTAAAAAAACCAAAAAGGTGTTTAAAATGGTCATTGCCTTACTGGAGGAAACCTGAGCATGCCTGATGCTTTAGTATCTTCATTTTGTACAAAAATGGTTCAGTTCTTAGAGTTCGCTTTATTTGATGGTTCTTACTGGTGTTTGTGGACTGATAAGCACTTTTTTTTTTTTTTTTAATATTGTGGGCAGGAGTACAGTGTTAACATATGAGCTTTCCATCAGGGAAGAATTCTTTTTGAGATGATGGGGAGTTTGGGATGGTGAGCAGTTTGGTTTTTAAACTCAAATCTCCCCAGTAGAGGATGTTTAAATTTGATTTCCAGTTTGGCCACACAAGGTTCTGTGCTCTTGGCACAGCAGGTAGGCAATGTCCAAGGCAGGGTCACTCAGGGTGACTCATGGAGAACACGCAGCTGAGAAGTTTCCTTACATGCTTCTACGTGCCTTATTGCAAGATATTTGTTCACTCTTTTCTTAAAACTGTCTTGCTATTGATGAGGTATATAGTATTAATAATCACCGCACAGCCATGCTTATTTACAAAAAAAAATACATTTTTTTTAATTCACTACAATAATTCTGGAATTTTGTGCTCTTTTCTAAAATTCTTTAATATATGTTGTCAGAGTCAGTGCTTTGTCAGGTTGGAGAAACGGGCTGACAGGAGCCTTATGCAGTTTAACACGGGGAAGTGCCAAGTCCTGCACTGGGGAGGAACCACCCCAGGCACCAGTGTGTGCTGGGGCCTGCCCAGCTGGAAAGCAGCTTGACAGAAAAGGCCCTGGGACAGACACCCAGTGAGCTGTGAGCCATCACTGTGCCCCTGCAGCAGAGAAGGCTGATGGCATCCTGCCTGGGCTGCAGGAGGAAAGAACCTTTGCCAGCAGGTGAAGGAAGGTGATCCTTCCTCTGGTAGAGCGCTGGTGAGGCCTCAGCTGTGTCATGTCCAGGCTCACCAGATTCTCAAGATGAAAGATGAAGGTACTGGAGAGAGTGCAGTGAAGAGCCACAGAGATGTTTGGTTAGAGGAGATTGGAACAGCTCTTCTCTGAGAAAAGGCTGGGAGACTGGGACTGTTCAGCCTGGAGAAGAGAAGGCTCAGGGGTTCTCACCAATGCACATAAATACCTGAAGGGAGGGTGTAAGGCAGGTGGAGCCATGAACATTCCAGTGGTGCCCAGTGACAGGAACACAGGCACACACTGAAACATTTCAAAGATGCTATTCATCAACCAGATGTGTCTGAATTAATATTTGGTGTTACGGGTTACTCCTAAAATATATCGCCTAAATTGCAATCAAACTAAGCTGGTCGAATTGTGAGGCCTTTTACTCTCTGGAGCTCTCGATACAGTGCAGAAGTTGTCAGTTGAAACTGATGGCAAGTACCAAAAGAGAAACTCAGCAAAACTACTGCAAATAAGTTGTCCCACTTGGAACCTGTTCTGTCCTAATAGTGAATACTGGCATAGTGGTCAGGTTGGCTGGCTGCAGTACTGGCTTTGCTATCAGCAACATTTTTGTCAAAATGTTGACTTGTGCTTAGTGCAAGACTCTGACTTAACCCTTCCTGTGCTTTACGCACTGATTTTTGTCCTGCTGGCAGCAGATACAGGAACACAACCCAGCACTAGTGACCTGTGTATAATACCTTGAGATGTCATGAAGAAAGCAGTACTGTTTCAACAACACCATTGGATTTATTTTGTCTTTCAGGGGCCTCTTCTATAAGCTGGATGACTTGTAAAACACAGATACTTAAAATATCATGCATGTGGATTATCTCATATTTAGCCACCTGTTTAGTCCTGTAAATTGAAATTCTTCATTTTTCCACAAAAAAAAAAAATAAATTGTAGTGACATACTAAAATGTGAACTCTTGGGGAGCACCTTTATGAGATGAAACTCTCTGAGAAGCCTAGAAATTGTTTCTCTAATATTGCAGAGGTGTGATAAAGAAAGGCAATAGGAAGGAAGGAACTGGAATAAGAAATAGAAGGATTTCAGCAGAGAAAAAAAACCAGTATTTTGAAGTGTGGTGTTATGTTCACCTCTTAAGTGCATGCAAAAATACTTTCAATTGATGAGCTATGAAAATCAGTATTACTTGAAAGTATTAACAGTACATTTTCTGGAAGAATTTGAGGATGAATTTCCTCAAGAACTTTGTATTCCTTAATGTCAATCAGAAATAGCATGCAGAAGTAAATGAGACATGGCTGATCTGTTGACTCTAGTAGAAGACGTCAACAACAAATATAGGGGTATTAAATCAAGGGAAGAGGGGCAAGAGTTATACCTCTACTGAGAAGCTTTTTACAAATTGATTTTTCTTAGATCACATCTTGCTAACTATATGAAAAAGTCTTAAAACTCATTATGTTGTTTTTCTTTCCCCTGTTTAGATTTACTTGTCCATCCCTCTTTGTCAACTTTAAAGGTAGGCATCATTAAGCTCACGATGTCTCCTTTTGCTCTGCGTAGATAAAACTGTTCCAAGTGCCATCTCTGTTAAGCAAAAGAGCACATTTGTTGTATAGGAGGTTTGTCACGCTACAGATGAAGCTGGGGTCAAAGATCGTAGTGGCTGACATGGGACTGTTTTTGCCCCTTTTTTCTTTTTCTTTATTTACAGTGAAAATGCGAGACCACCTCAGGTAACGAACAACTGCGGCAGTTTTCCAGGTTACTGTTGAGGCACTGGTGAAGATGCCTCACCCTAGACTCTGTATTGTGTGGTAAGTTTTCTGGAGGTAGCATTTTCCCCTTTAAATTTTTGTATTGGTCTAAGTTGGTATTGCCCTGAAGGGCAGGTGATTGCATCAGGTTGGTTTCTGTTACATGAATACATCAGTTCTGATAGTGCTAAAACAGGATATTTTAACAATGAAGTGGCGAGGATAGGAAAGTGCAAGAGCAGGCTCCGTGCTGTGTCTATTTAAATATGTGTGTGAACCATGGCCTCCTGATTTTTTGAATGAATAAAGGCAGGTTCAAAGAAGAAATAGTGTTTGGTACCCACCGATCGTCACCAAATGGGATGCATTTCTTTTATTACCATCTCAAGCTCTATGTCCATGATACGCAAAAAATACACCAGCAGAATAGAAAAATTAGATGAGACACACTATCTCCTTTTTCTCTCTGCTAAGACAAATGGGATAGAGGACAGCTCTTTTAATTCCTTGCCCCCTTTTCCAAGGTAATTTAATATATGCAGATGAGGACCCCAATGAGAGTGCAGACAAGCAGCTAAGCACATTAGGCAGTTTGATTTCTAGGATCTGAAAGGCGAGCTGGATACCTGTCTGTCTGTCTGGGCTTCTGTTAAGAGCATTTAGAATCTTATCTGCCTGCTGTATGCAGTATGGAGCTAATCCTTTTCCTTTAGCTTGAAGTTCCCCATAACGGAACAAGTGTTTAATCTTCAGTGAACAATCTTATTAATTCTTTCTGGGATGGGGTGGGTGGTGTAAAAATTGAAATTTCCGCATCAGGTTCCTCTTTGGTACATAATTCCCTGTCCAATAAAAGCCCTGTGCGGTTTTCCATGTGTCAAGGAAAATTTCTGAACTGAAATGAATTGTTTTTGATGGGCTGTATTTGACGCATGCTTTTGAACTTGTAATACCTGTCCATAACAAGGCAAGTATGGTATACAGACTAGAGTCAATGTATTGTACTTTATCCCAACAGTCAAACTTCTGGAGTGCCGAGGACAAGCCAAATGCAAAAGAATTGTTTATTAATTTTTAAGATGTTTGATGGAAATTGCAACTGTGGCTTTTAACAGAGTAATCCTATTAATGTGTTTGGTCTTCCTCCCTTGTGTATTGAGGTCAAGGCCCCGTGGCAGGGGCTTGCTGTTGTTGCGTTCTTCCTGCTGGGGCTTTGGTAGCGTGGTGTTTGTTTTCCCTTCATGCGAAGTGCGCCTGGGTGGCTGCCTTGTGCCCCCCATTGGAGGTGGTGGACCTCAAGTGACTGGATAAGGCGGCTTCTCTGCCTATCGCTTGCTTCAGCGGAGTGAGAGCATCCGCCCACTGTCCGCGTGGTCAAGGATTTCCCTTGGCGAAAGGACTGTGCTCCTGTTGTTGCGGAAGCCGAGGAAGTGTCTCTGCCTCCTACGACCTTGGGATCTCAAGAGTGGTTAAAGCAGTTGTTCTTTGGCCAGAAGTTTATGTATCTTTGGGTAATGAATATTTTGTGTTGTTTGGTTGCTGCATAATCCATTTTCAAACGCTGGTTTTCTGGTGTTTGCACATTCTCTTCTGAGCTTACCCTTTTTATGTTGCATTAACATATTGTCAGTTCTGATTATCCAGGCAACAGAGTCTTGATGTAAAATCTTGGACTTAGTAGTGGCCTTACCTTTGGAGTTTACTGATAGTAAAAAAAATATTGTAGACCACATAGTGACATAATTCTCCAGTAAAAAAAAAGAAGGCATTGAAAGCCTTTTTTTTTTTTTTGAGCAAAAAAAAGAAAATCTCACTTACTGTCTGTTATACACCTTTTCTAAGTGGCTAATTTCTGTCAGAAATACTGTCCTGAAAGTATCTCAGACTCCCATCATTGTGCTGGTAATAACTTCAACATGTTCCCATCAATCTCAGACTAGGAAGCAGGTGACTTGGAACAGAACAGATTTTTCTGGTAACTTAGGATTAGAAAAAAGATTTTAGTGAGTTACCAGTCAGATTGTTGGCAGATTTACTTTCAGTCTGCAGTCCTTGAATCTCTGCTTGTTGAATGTAGTGTTTGTGTAGATGGATACAGTGGTGTAATGTCGATAATACTTTCTGCATTTTATAACCCTTGAGCTCATGAATGAGACACAGGGACACCATATTATGTAATGGAAACAAGAATCATATTAAGTTATCAGAACATCAAGATTCACTGTGTTTTTGTTGTCTTAGAATCTGCTACAATAAATACTTACTACTCAGTTTTCTGTAACATTATTTGGTTTGTCTTGCTAGAGTACAGGTTGAAGTGTTGTTAGTAGTAGTAAGCATTTGTGTTGTGATAAAGATACAAGTCAAATCAGTGTTCCTGTGTGGTGTTCTGCTGTCTGCTTGAGTTGTAGATGGAAAGGCAGGCTATCTGCTAGCATGAATATATAATCAGTAAGTAAATTATGTATTGGTAAGGGATGTTGGTGTGTTAGGTTTTATTTCTTCTATCTAAGCTAGGAAAAGCAAAGGTTAGGAAGTAAGGATTATGTTGCATGTTGAATCCATAGCTGTGGAAGTGTTTTGAAATAGAAGCTAGTTCCAGCAATCAGTTGTATTAGAGAGTTGTTCTATACCACAAATACTGGTTCAGGAGCAAAAATGATGAAGCCCTACAGGAAAGAGTTGGCTGTTGTGTGATGAAGGGTAGGAATTTTGAAATAAAGCCAAAGCTGCTCTGAAAGTTTAGCTCTTATGCCCTGAAAGCTCTTGATTACAGGCACGGTTAATCTGTTGCTTTCAATTTGCTTCCTGTGTCTTTGGTATTGCGTTGGTTAAGTCAGCATAGGACACAGGTATTGTTAATTGTTCAGGCTGTAAGTGGGAGTAATGGTAAGCAAAAACAAGTAGATAAAACTTGCACTTGGCTGCTGTCCATGTTTTGAATTCTTTCAGAAACTCATATTTGCATATTATGTAATATATAGTTTTGGGGGGGTTGATCTGCATGAATGTTTCTCTGGTTTTCAGATTGATTATTTTTAAAGGTAAAATGTGGATCTTAACATCACTTTCTGCAATTTTCTCATTATTCTTTTAATCCTTTAGTCAGCGCTGTGTTTTCAGGACTGTTTTCTCGACGGGTATAAATTCTGTGGACAGCTAAGTTGTACAGTTTAACTTTGAGCAACTCTGCTCCAAGGTGTCAGGTTGTTAGTGTTTTAATATGGGGGGGGTTTATTGTAAGTGTATGACTGCTTTTTAGTGTAACAGTGGATGTTGAGACCTTCAGAGAATAAAGAAATGAGTTAAATTAATCAAATTCAGGAGTTTGGAAAGAATTTTGGCATAATATCTTTGCATGTGTCTGTGAGTGTCTCTCGATGCCCTCGTGATACATGTATGAAATGCAGCAGGAGACTGAAAATGTTCATGAGTATGATTTGAATGGGATTCTGAATTAAAAACATGAATTACATAAAATTGCTTTATTACAGTTGCATGTTTCAGAACTGTTGCATGGTCTTTCCCAAATTTTCCTGGTTTGTTATGAGGCAGAGAACCATTCAGATTCCAGTGAGCTGAGAAAAGTTTTATTTGGTCTTCCCAGAATGATGGCACAGCACTAGGAGAAGAGGAAAAAGCAGTGCATGCATAGTGGGAAAGTATGCATTTCAGAGCTTCTACATGAAAATTGAAGTAACGCGGAACATTTTTTGGAAGACTCTGTGCACAATCGTAAAGAGTAATTTGGAAGGAGCCCCTTTGTACGTCATGAAAAGACAAAAAACCCCTTAAAAAAGGTCTGAGCAGAATTCTTGAACCTTGTCTAATTATGCAGCAAGAATGTTGTCTTGTATTTCCTCAGCCGTTAAGACTTGAGCAACCAGAATTTGAATAATCAAAATACTCTTGTTAGTCCTCGGACCAGAAGAAGATTGAAAATGTTACTTTGAATCATAGAATTCTGAAGAAAATAAAGTTGCCTGAATTTACTAGAGGTGCTGTAATCTTGGCGTTCTTTGTGAACCAAGGTACAGGTGGATTGCGTCGCAGGTGGCCAGGCAGTGCAGGTCATAAGCAAGTGCTGATATGGGCGAGGAGGCAACTCAGGGGGCCTATGATTTTGATATTTCCCCCCACTCTGGGGGTAAATAACCTACATAAATAAAAACCTTGAGGCGCATTTCTTTGCTTTGTTTTCAGACAAACCTTTGTTGCTAGATGTAAAGCTTTGTGTTCCATGGTGCTGTATTTGTAAGAAGCCAGAAGATAGTCCCTTGACTTGTGTTACCCAGCTTTAGCAGAGCCTTGGGTGTTGGTGTGTTTGCTGGCGCTGTCAGTGCGTCCTGGGTGAGCTGTGTGTGCAGAAGGGTTTGTCTTCCCCCTTGTTCTGAGGTCCCTAGGGGACTGCTTGCCTTCCCAGGGGAGCATAGAGAGTCCTTCCCTCAGGCTGTGAGGCAGGTGTCTTGTTTGGTCTCTTGCTGTTGGTGTAGGCTGCCTTTTACAGTTGTTCCTACCATCTGTACGAGGGCGGGTGTGCATTTTAAAATTTTGTTTGATGTTCAGTCAAATGAGTGATCATGCAATTTTATTAATCGGATCTCCCTCCAGCCTTTCTAGGATGTTTCATTCCTAGAAGGAAATGGTGTGTCTGTTGTATCCCACAGCCCTGTCCTTGTTTGCCTTTGCAGCCCTGATCATCCTATTAAATGCTGGTAAAGGAGCCTGGACGTCTCACATTGGGATAGGCTTTGAGTAGTAGGAGAAGTAGCCTAGCTTTGTCCTCTTAAAGTCGTTTACACCTGGTGAAGCTGCTAGCATGTAATTTATTCATGTGTCCTTCTTAGACACAATTATTTCTCCGTGTTTAAATGGAAACTGGAATAAGCTGTAAAGTCAGAATATGCCCGTTTTAAGTGATGAGAGCTTTGCTTCCAATAATTGCCTTTTTTTTTCTGCTGATATAATAGGGAATCATGCTTGTTTTTAATCTTCTGAACTGTATTTCCTTTCCTGTTTGTGATGTGCTAATGGGGGTGTCTTCCTTCTGCGGATACTTGAGCCTGTGCAAGAGGCGGACATTACGTGCAGTTTTACCCTGCAGGGTGACTGCCACGATCCCATCACAATGACGGCGGAGCCAGCGTGAGCGACCCTGCAACGGCACCAAGAGTCTGCGATGCCTTTGAGTGGCGCGGTGTCCACAGAATGTTGCCATGTCCTTCTGTTACCTGTGTTTGGATTATTTATCTTGCAGTCAAATGACGTAGAAGCATCGGGTAACTCAGTTTTGAACTTGGCTTTAGAATACGCACAGTTTGTTTCTTTCAGAAGCCCGCTTGATCCAGTGAAGATCCCCTCGTGCTGATGGTATTTCTGACATTGCTGGCTGCTGATTGCAGATGGCAGTTGGCATCGTATGGTCCTGAGGGATCAACGAATGGAGTGGCTTTAATCTCCTCCCTGATGTTAAGAGGCCTGTTGCTGCCCCACACATCCCTTTTGTCCCTGTATGCTTGCAGTGGATGTAGGAATTTTTCCCCATTTGGATTCAGTGGCACTGCATGATAGAATTGTGGCAGAGGTGCCCTTTTCTTGGGAGTGTTCTCCGGTTTCCATTAATGACTTGGGCGGCTTTTTGCTTGTGTTTTTAAAATACATCTGGCTTATCAAAGCGCTGCATTTTGGTGATGAATACTCAATTTGTGTTTTCAGCACTGCATACACTGTTTTGGTGTTGTAAGAGACTGCAGAGTAATGTCCCTTTATAGCTTCATCATTAGGCCAATAAATGAATTTGTCTACAGTGGTTAGAGGTATACCAGTTTTGCAATGGGAGTGAATAAATAACCTGGCCTCATTGGTTTAAGCCTTTTGTTCCTCTGAATAGAGGTGCAGAAATGAAAGAAACAAGGGTCTGCAAACTGGTGTTTTGCCTGGCAAAGTATAATTCATTATACTACGTGTTGCAGAATCACATCATTAAAATGCAATGCAGTGTCACAGTCATTCATTTCTTGCCTCTTTTTTGTGGTAGATCTGAAGTTGTCACTAGAATTCCTGCTGAATTTCACAAAGAAAGAAGCTGTGACCATGGAAGTGCGGCATCTTCTCTGTTTTTCAATTACGAATCCTTCAGAACATCAGTATCAACCCGGTCTACATAAGTAAAAGCACCAGCTCGTTGTGTTTTTCTGAGGCTACTTGTCACTATGAATATAAACCTTTGAAGAGAGTAATAGTCCACTCCACTTGGGTCACGCTAGAAGGTGCAGGGGTCTCAATTTTTTGCTTCATAAGTCCGCATAGGGAGTTATAGACAATTTTTTCTAAGTCAGTTTGTTCGTCCAATAGTGTTTTGTTACACAGAATGTGTGTGTTTCTGGGTTAAATATTTTATAAAGGTTTCAAACCATTTTACTTCAGTAGGGCTCCACTTGAGGCTTCACTGTGTGATATGTGATTTTTGGTGATAATATGTTTTCAAGTGTCCACACGTACTATTCAGGTTTGAACTTCAGTAACTGAACCGTGCCTTAGATCTATTCTTTCCTTCATTTCATACCTGATGCAAATTGGGGTTGACTCATTCCCAGACAGGTATCATAGTAATGGAATTTGTTTGGAAGACGTGGAGATCAAGATTGAGATACTAAATTTAGACGGGATATGCCTTTAGAGGTGATTGTAAATCTGCCACTTGAAATATATGATGACATTCAGATAGGTGTTCCTTAAGGAAATCTACAGTGCCTCTTCAGAAACTACATATGTGTCATGGATGCATTATGGATGTGTAAATAGACAGTGGACACATAATTAGATGCCAAGAAAAGATTGTGAAGGTGCAACTGAAGTTCAGAATTTGGAAAGACAAATACTTACTCAATAGTGTCTTGTCAGTCATCAGTCATTTTGGATGGAAGTATGACCATCTGTACTTTAAGGATAAGCATGCAAGCTACGTTTTTCCCAGAAGATGCTTCTACCCTTTTACAAACAGCCAGAACCTGCAGGCTCTCTTTTTTGTATATTTTTCTTTTAAACCTGTAGGCACCACTCCCAGCTTGAAGGAGGAAGGATTCCTATCTATGCAGTTACTTTTCAAGAGCCTGAGAATGATCCCCGCAATTGTTGCTACTTGTGGGCTGTTCAGTCTACACAACAAAGGTAAATAAAATCTTGCCATACATAAGTCACTGGGTTTTTTTTAAATATTGGTTCACATTTGGTTGACATCTGTGTATTCATTTTGTTTATTTAATTGTACAGGAGATGAAAAGTGTTAAGCATACAGTGTAATTTTATCAGGATTTTGCACTTGTGAAGAGTTGTCTCTTTCCTACCTTGTGAAAGAAGGCAAAGGAAACAATGGCTATATTTTTCTGCTTGCAGTCTCAAATGATTTCCCTTGTTTCTTGATGACTGCTTCAAGATTTGTTTGGTATTCCCACCATGATGTTCAATACCATTTAAAGTGGTTTAGGCTGCAGATGCAGAACAGTAGACACCATCAGCAAGCTACTTAATCAGCCCAGCTGTTCATAGAGTGGCAGTCTTCTTAGGTTTGACTTAAAAGCAGTTTTTGTGGAGAACACTTTACTGTTGTGAGCTATTTCCAGCAATTCAGCAATTTTTTTCTCCATGTTGCATTTTAAAGCTTTCCAATGGTATAGTTAGCATTTGCCCTTGAAGCTGTTTGTGCCAAAATTTCTTCCTTTCTGTTTTACTGGCTAAGTGTGACCAATTCCCATGTTTTGGGAAGCAGTGTTTTTCTCTTCAACAAGAGCATGCTCTTAAGTTATTTTCAGCCTAGATCTAATAAAATGATGAGGATTGTAAAGCAGCTTTGTAATCAAATTTCCTTATTTATACCTTTTTCAGTGAAGGTGATGTTGTGAGTTTACATCTGCTGCAGTTAGCATTTGGTGACAGGAAACGCCTGGCATCAGGACAAGTCATGTATGAGGTAAGACAGGCCTGTATTTGAGAAGATAAAATAGTAATTTTGTCTAAGTAAGGTTCCGTTAAGTTGACCAGCTTAATATTTACCACGAAAGATTCGTGTGACTTAAGAAGAGTCTTTTGATGATTTTAGACATTCTTTTGTTCATGCTTTTCAAAACAAGTCATAGAATGGTTTTGGTTGGAAGACCTAAGCCCCTGCCATGGGTATGGATGGCACCCATTAGATCAGTTCACTCAGGGCCCCGTCCACCCTGGCCTTGAACACGTCTAGGGATGGGACATCTATAGCATCTCTAGGCAGCCTGACCTCCACATCCTCACCATTCTCACAGTTAAAAATTTCTTCCTAACATCTAATTGAAATCTCTCCTATTTTAGTTGAAAGCCCCTTCTCCTTTGTGCTATCACTATCTGCCCTTGTAAAATGTCAGTCTCCCTCTTTTTACAAGCTCCATTTACATGCTGAAAGGCTGCACTGAGGTCTCCCCGGGTGAGGTTGGACTTCTGGGCAGTGAGTGCATATTGCTTCTTGTCCACCAGAACCCCCATGTCCTTCTTAGCAGGGCTGCTCTCAGTCACTTCTCCCAGTCTGTAGTCATGTCTAGGATTGCCCCATTCCAGGTGCAGCACCTTGCACTTGGCCTTGCTGGCCTTCATGTCATGAGATTCCCATTGGCCCCCCTCTCAGGCTTCTCTAGATCCCACTGGATGACATCGCAGCCTTTTGTTTTGTCAGCTGCACCTTTCAGCCCTGTGTCATCTGCAAACTTGCCCAAGGTACACTTGCTATCACTGTTTGTGTCATTGATGAAGATACTGAAGAGCACCGTTCCCCACACAGGTTTCTGTCTCAACATCAGCCTATGCCTGGAGATGGAGCTGTTTCCCACTACTCTCTGGCTTGGTCCTTCCAACCAGCTCCTTATCCACTGAGTAGTCATCTGCCTGCCTTCAGTTTAGAGGTGTTGATGGCCAGAGGGATTGTGTCAAAGCCCTTGTAAAAGTCTAGGTAGATGACATCAGTCAGTGTTCCCTTGTCAAGTGTTTCAGGCACTCCATCATAGAAGATGATGAGGTTGGTCAGACAATCTGTCCATGCTGAAGCCATACAATTTTATATTTCAGTGTCATGTGTTCCAGCTAGATTTATCTGCAAAGGGCCCTTATACATCTGATTCCTGAAGAGGAAATGGCTGTTAAAATGAAATTACTCTTAATTTAAACATCATATGAATGGCATGTAGGAAGAGAAGACAAGGCTTTAAATAGCTTTGTATTGCCAAATACAGAAATTTGGTACATTTGAGGAAGATTCTGTCTCCTTTTCTTGTATGGTCATATATATGTATATATTTATTTCTGATCTCTGTTTTATAATCTTGTTTTTCTTTTAAACTCTGTCAGCCTGACTTGTGGTGTGATTTGGTTAGAAGAGTCTCTGTAAATTTTTAGAACTGGTTTGAGAGATGCTGTGGTATGGTATAGGTAATATGTAGAAGAGGTATCGTTAGTATCAGATAATCTAACAGACAGGAGGAACCTGTATAATATTTAATTCTGTTCAGCAGTATGCACAAAACTCTACCAAGATCTTTTTGATGGGAAAGTAATCTTAATTTAGAGCAAGTCTTTCCTCCTATTTGTATGTTCTTGTATGTTCCCAGTTGCACAAAATGAAATTGAGGTAATCCTTGGACTGTAGTTCAAAGACTTTTTTTTTAATAGGGACTTGGAGTTTTGAATTTTTTGAGGGAGTTTAAATTTTGTCCTTTTTTCCTTTTGTATATAGGAAAGGGCCTTTCTGATTTGGAAGTGTTGCTTTTTAACAGATAAAGGTTAGGTGTTTGGAGAAGGTGGTGTTTCTTTAAAATACATCATCTGTCATGGTGATGAAATAGAAATACCTTCAAGTGGCTCAACATGTCTGAATATGCGTGTCATATCTTCATGTGCAGCTTTTAAATGCATACAAAAATATACAGTGCTCTAGAGGAACAGAACACCTTTTTGGGGGCTTTTTTGTGTTTGTTTTTTGGGGTTTTTTTTTAAAGGGCTTTCATTGCAGTTCACTCCTGCACCTAGTAGTGCTCTAAGGACTTTGGCAAGTTGATAGGAGAAAGTTTCTTTAATCTTCTCAGGATTCATTTTTGAATTTCAGTTTTGTTTTATCCTCTTGTAAAAGTTATTTTTAGCTACAGTCTTAGCAGTGACAAAGATAATACTTTTACTGTGTGCTGCATTTGGGAAAAAGCGATCATCTCTATTTCTGTTGTGGCTACTACTTTTTTCCATCTGAACAATTTAATGTTAAGATGTGAGACTTTTAATTATTTGGCAGTTATTTGTCTTGATTTTCTTTTCTGAACAAGATGTGACAAATGTCAGTTCATACCTGAGATGGTTGCAATGTTTCATCAGTCTTTAAAAATGGATTTACTCCAAATTCCAGTTGACACTTTAAAAAGAAAAACCACACAAAGGGATTAAAAAAATGTTACTGTGTTTGTGACCTAGAAGACCTGTGGTGTAGTTAAAGTGACTTGGAACCCTCTACAGACTATACAGCTGGTAGTACATCCATGAGCATGTGTTGAAAGATTATAACAGGAACCAATCTTGGAAGGTTGTTGAAGAGAGATGAACATCGGCACCCTCTGAGGAGGAAAGACAGGTTCTTCAGCTGGCTTACAGATACACCACTTAATTGTGTAGTTTCACGCTGAGACCTGATAGCATCTACTGCCAAAAAATCCCCCCCAGACAATTCTTAATCCCTCCCCAAAGGATTGTGCTCACCCGCAAATGCTTAGGTGCCAGAATACTTCTTGTGGTCACAGATTGGTCAGTATGACATGATGGCTCTCTGCCTACATGACTGAATCAAGCTTCTTGTTGGTCTTCACTGACATAACATTTAAGAGTTGTTCCTGTTTGCCAGGCCAAGCTTGAGTAAACAAGGAGAAATTAATCTACTCCTGCTCCTTTTTCACTGAGTAGAAGTCACAGGAGCTTAAAACGCTTGTTTGCTTACATAAGTGTTGTATGTCCCAGGAATCAGACTTGAGGCTGTGAAACCACACATCTTTGACTTTGTATCATGGTAAAAGTCACAAGTGAAACTTTTGGAACATGTGGCACTGTGTTTTTATAAGCATGTGTCAGACTTGAGTCTCTGTTGCCTTTAAGGCTGGTTTGAATGTGCTCAAGTAACAAAACTGAAAGATATGCTTAAATTAGACTTTCAGAGACCTCTTTTAGATCCTCTCAGCAGCTGCTGTATCTTGCGGATCAGTTTATGGTCATGGAGCATATCCTCACCTTTGTTTTACACAAGTCTCTACATTCATATCAGAGTGTGACCAGTGCAACTCCTTTGAAAACCGTCCTGTTTAACTGGGTCTGGAACATCATTGCTTAGTATCTTCTGTGCACTAGAGTTCCTTAATTTAGATTTGCTTGCCCCAGCGTGGAAAACTTAAAATACACAGCTTTGGTTAGGAAGTTGTCTTTGGCAGGAACTATTTGGTATTACTTTCTCCTTCCCCTCCACACTGAATTTATGTGGCTCTTCATATATGAATGAAAGCTGAAATTTCTGGTCATGAAAATTTATGCTGGACAGGTTTACGGAATTTTAGTGCTTTTATCTTGTAGAATTGTCATTTGGAATGGTGAACTTCTTGTTCAGGACATCATCTCTCTTAAAACTGGTTTTAGTGATTAGTTATCCTACAGTGAAGATGTGGTTCTTTTGCTTAGGCTTCATGTTAGTTTTTCAGAGAGATGGTTTTGATTTCTCTTGTCTACCCTGTATATATCTGTTACTTCCAAAATTCCTTAATCAAATTGCATGAACTGTGCATGCCTCAGAACAAAGTTTTGCTAAGGAAGTGCTAATATTGCACATGAAAACGTGTAAAGCCTTTTCAGCCAACATCTGTTAAAATTTGACACTTAATTCTCTTGAATTAAGTGAAAAAGATGTAGTTTTTATTTGCTATCAGAAATAAGTTCATTGGAAATAAACAATACAATATGCATGTTATATTAGGTATATACATTCTTTCTTAGTAGATCTAATGAAAATTACTTTTTTCTTTCCCCCCACCACACAGGGTTTGGAATACTGTGATGAGAGGTACAGTTTAGACCTCACTGGTGGAATCTTTCCCTTGAGAGGGCAGACCAGCAATACTAAATTACTCAGCTGTCAGACCATAGAAAAATTTCGCAACCACGCTGACAGAGAGGATAACGTTAATGAAGGTTTGTGCAGATGTCCCTGCTTGGTTATTCTAAAACTGCATGGTCTGGAAATCTAAGCAATGAATGCTGTTCCATACCCACAGTCTTAAGGTCTTAAATATTTAGACCTTGTTGTGCTTACTTAAAAATTGTTTGCTGAACATGGGACTTTTTTATCCCTCTGAACATAATTCGTTAAGGAAAAAAGTAGGTTTTGTTTTATGTTTGCTGGGATGCTAGAGCAATGTATGGGATCATCTGTATAATGCTGTGAACAGTTTTTTCTGCCAGTTATCTTCATTGATCAGCAATACAATTCTTTCTATTGCTTAGGAGTGTTACCTGATTTTTTTTTTCCTGATCAAACCTCTGGCTGCATCCATTTAGTACCTGGTCACCAATGGTATTGCCCAGCGCTCAGTATTGGAGCCAGTTCTATTTGATGGTTTTTTTGATGATCTGGATGAACAACTTGATGAGCCAGTAATTGTGTATTGGGTTTGTTTTGGGATGGATACAATTTGAACCAGAAAAAGAGGCAGTATGACTAAAACCTATCACATGGATGTTTGCTATTCTGTATATTGTTTTTATCATTCTTAATAAAGTGTGGTGTTTCATGAGTGAAATAACAGAATTAAGCCAACATAGAAAGTGATGTTTTAAAAACAACAGATACCTCATATTTTCTACAACAAGAAACAATATCTTGTCTTTGACAGTCATTNTTACGAAGTCCTTCAGGAACAGCAGTATCAACCCTGTGCTACATAAGCAGAAGCAACCAGCTCGTTGTGGGTTTTTCTGATGGCTACTTGTCACTGGGGAACATGAAAACTTTGAAGAAGGCGTAAGTAGTTCTTTCCCCTTGGGCATGCTTGGAGGTGCAGGGGTCTTGATGATTCTGCTTCAGGAAATACATTAATTTCAAGAGCCCTTTTTCTGTGAGTGGGATGTTCTGTGTAACCTTGGAGCATTCAGAAATGCTTTTCTGAAATAACTCTTAGCTCATACATGGATTAAGCACAGTGCCTTCTCTGCAGTGGACTGCAATTAATTTCTTACCATGCCTGTGGTTAGAGGTCTTGTGGAAAGTACTGGGTCATATCAGACAACAGGGATGTGAGAGATATGATTTTTGTAAGTTCAGTTTGTTCTGTGCAGTCATATTCAGTGAAACAAGGCAATGTATGTTTTTCCATAAGACATGCTTTAGAAATTATTTTTCAGAATCAGTTACTGCAATTTGGGCATGCACTGAAAGGCTTCAGTATATGAATAATGTGATTTTGGTGATTATATTTTTTTAAGGGACCAGGATGAAACTAGTGAGACATGATAATTCAATAGCTGATCTGTGCCTGAAAGCATACTCTTCCCTAAATTTTAGCCTTGATGCAAGGGGTTGAGCCATTCCAAGGCATAGAAGTGCGTGAACAAAATTTTCCTTGGAAGCCTTGGAGATGAGACTAAGAAGCATGCAAATTTATAAACAATAGAAAAAATATGAAATTATTTAAAATTAGCTGAAGAGCAATCTCACTTTAAATGCTTGGCCGAATTCAGATAGTAGTTTACTTTAGCAGATCTGCAGTTATTCACCAAGAATTACTGATACATAAATAGGTGGTGGAGGCATTATTAGGTGTCAGGAAGAGATTGTGAATGTACAATTGAGGTTCAAAAGTCTGAAAGAAAAAGTTGATTACAATGTCCAAGTAAAGAAATGAGAAGCTCCTTGTGTTTGGTGTGGTTTTAGATATGTTCAGATTTACTGCACTTTAAGTTCAATATTGAAGTAGGTTTCAACAATAGGAACAGTGTTTTCCCCAGCAGCTGAACTAAACATTTCTGTTCATCCTCCTCATGCAGAGGAGGACATAAACAGAGGTTATTGTTTTGATGGACAGAAATCTCCTCACTTTGACTGCTGCATGAAAGGTAGTCACTTGCTTGACTCAATTATTTGTCTTTTCTTTTTTTTATGCAAACCTGTAGGCACTACACTCAGCTCGGAGGAGGAAGGATTCCTGTCTGTGCTCTTACTTTTCAAGAGCCTGAGAGTGATCTTGAAAATTGTTGCTACTTATGGGCTGTTCAGTCTGCACAACAAAGGTGAATAAAAATTACCATAAGCCACTGATTTTGCTATTTTTTTTTTTTAATACTTGTTCATATAGAGCTGTCCCTAAAAGACAACAATGACAGTATTGCTGGTTGCTTCATGCGAGCTTCAGAAGTCTTTGGAGTCCTTGTGTGCCAGTTCAGCTTCCCTGGCAGAAAAGGAACAGTTTTCAGCAAACAAATCAATGGTGTCCAGCTGGGATAAGGATGAGTCAGAATGTGGAAGGGTGCAAGAGAGGGACTGGATTTAGGTGGGAAGGGGACAAACACCTCTCTCAGCATCAGCAAGCTACTTAGTCAGCCCAGCTGTTCATAGAGTGGCAGTCTTCTTGAGCTTGACTTCAAAGCAGTTTTCATGGAGAATACTTTACTGTGAAAAGCTATTTCCAACAATTTTAGGTCCATACTGCATATTAAAGCTTTCCAATGATATAGTTAGCATTTGCCCTTGAAGCTGTTTGTGCCAAAATTTCCTCCTTTCTGTTTTACTGGCTAAGTGTGACCGATTCCCATGTTTTGGGAAGGAGTGTTTTTCTTTTCAGCAAGAGCATGCTCTTAAGTTACTTACAGCCTAGATCTAATAAAATGATGAGGATTGTAAAGCAGCTTTGTAATCAAATTTCCTCATTTATACCTTTTTCAGTGAAGGGAATGCTGTGAGTTTACATCTGTTGCAGTTAACATTTGGTGACAGGAAACGCCTGGCATCAGGACAAGTCATGTATGAGGTAAGACAGGCCTGTATGTGAGACATGAAAAGTTAAAGTTTCCCTGAGTATCAGTTAAGCTGGCTCTTTGTATGCGAATGAAAGCTCAAATTTCTAGTCATTTAAATGAATGCCTGGTGAGTGTATGGAATTATAGTGCTATATTTTATGGAACTGTCCTTTGGTATGGTGAACAGCTTGTTCAGGTCAGCATCTTTTATTAAAATTGATTTTATCTGCAGTCATTTTATAAGAAAAATTAGATTCTTTGCTTAGGCTTCATGTTAATTTTTCAAAGATATGGTTTTGATTTTTCTTAGCTACTGTGCATATGTATCTGTTATTTCCAAAATTCCTGATTAAAAAAGAATGGAACGTGCATGCTTCAGGACAAATTTTACCATTTTTTCTTTTCAGTAATGAAAGACTTTTTAATCTATTCATTTATTTTAAACACATTTGATATTTATTTGTAGCGTTTCCTGGAACCATTAAGAGAAAGCTTGTCTCTTCTCAAATTAGATGAATTAGATGTATAGAATGAGAATATGTTGTTTCATGACAGTTTATTTTAGATCTCTGGAAGTTTGGGAAACTCATTTTTTGTTTGGAAGTGGTTTTTCTGTTTTTTCAGTTTGGTGTTTTGTTGGGAATTTTTTTATTGTAGAGCTGCTATTTGACCACAATACACACACATTCACGTGTTGCATGGTGGAAAAATTAAATGAAGGCTGTACTGGAAAGACAACGTTCCAATTTCTGCTTCCTTCGAAAATGGTGGTGACAGAGGGTCAGGGCCATCCTTTCTGTTTATCTGTCTCTGTGTAACTCAAAGCAGTTTGCTTACTCTGTAGTAATTTGGGGTCTTAAACACATTGTCCATGTTCATCCCATGTCCATAAGAAATTGAGAGATATTTGCCTGATAGGAGCTCATGTGGTTTTAAAGAAGGTTTTAAATCTCTAGGAAGTTCTTATTGTTACTAGAGAGATGAGTGTTCACTCTGCTGATGTGCCTATTGATAACATCTCGAGACAGACGTTTAGCTGCTGTAATGTCAGATTCTGTAATCAAAACATGGGGCAAAGGTTTTGTGTGAAGATGTGTTGCATTGTTTCTTTTGTCTTTTTATAAGTATGTATCTGGGTTTGTAAAGACACCTTGATGATGTGAGGAATTCTGCAAAACATATTTAGATCTAGACTAATGTTAGGGAAATGCTAGATTTTGAAAATGTGCAAAAGCCTTTAGAGCCAAACTTGCCCATTATGACTTGACACTTAATTCTCTTGCATGTAAGATATAGTTCCTATTGATGGGAAACATACAGTGAAATACACATATTATATCAGATATTTGCATTAATTCATATTTAGGTATAATGTATGTTGTTATTTCAAAATTGCCTTTCCGTTCTTCATTTTTTTCTTCCAGGGTTTTACATACTGTGTCAGACTCTTCAGTTTAGATCTCACTGGTGGAATCTTTCCCTTGAAAGGGCAGACCAGCAATACTAAATTCCTCAGCTTTCAGACCATAGAAAAATTTCACAACCATGCTGACAGAGAGGATAACGTTAATGAAGGTTTGTTCAGATGTCCCTGCTTGGTTATTCTAAAACTGCATGGTCTGGAAATCTAAGCAATGAATGCTGTTCCATACCCACAGTCTTAAGGTCTTAAATATTTGTCTAGCTAACCTTGTTGGGCTTATTAAAAAAACCATGTGCTTAAGTTATGTGAGACTTCTTATCCCTCTGAACATAATTCGTTAAGGAAAAAAGTAGGTTTTGTTTTATGTTTGCTGGGATGCTAGAGCAGTGTATGGGGTCATCTGTATAATACTGGTCAGTCATTTTTTTCTGCCAGTTATCTTCATTGATCAGCAATACAATTCTTTCTATTGCTTAAGAGTGTTACCTGATTTTTTTTTTTATCCTGCTTAAACCTCTGGCTGCATCGAGTGTGCATCCAGTGAATCTAGTTCCCCAGGGCTCAGAACTGGGGCCAGCCCTGTGAAATATCTTCATCAATGATCTGAATGAGGGTGTCGAGTGCACACTCAGTAGGTTTGGGACAGCACCAGCTTGGACAAGAGTATTGATCTGCTGAAGGGTAGGAAAGCTTTGCAGAGGGATGTGCACAGGTTGGATTGATGGACTGATGAGGCCAATTGTAGGAGGTTCAAACACCTCTTGTAGGTGTTTAACAGGCTTGGGGAAAACTGGCTGGAAATGTACCTAGTGGGAAAGTACAGAGGTGTTCTACATGACAGCTGGCTGAATACGAGCCACCCCACCACATTAAAAAACCCCAAATCCCCAAAATAGCAAGGAGAATAAAAAACCTTTTCTATCTCATTATTATCAAGTATGAGGCATAGTGAAATACCTGTTAGTTTTCTGATGGTTTCTAATTAGATTTTATTCAGAACCTGCTCAAGTTAAGGTCTTGGCACATATGAGCTTCTTCTGAATGTGTGTTGAGGCTAGCAGGTGAAGTTGTCTTCTGAGTTATGAAGGTAATTGTTGTACTCGAAGACAGTTTCAGCAGCTGACAAAATTGAAATTCCACAGAAGTTCACAATGAGACATAGCAAAGTGTGTGAGGATTGCTACTGATGAATTGAAGAGAGAACAGAGAAGCATTTTGCCAAACATACTGTCTGCTTTTTTTTCTTGCTCTGTTAGAGTAAATGATATTCACATACTTTGTTTTACACCTAGAGAATGCATTCTCCCCAGAGAACACAAAACATTCCACTTAGTGAGGGAACTGGAATAGAACACTGGGAATGTTTTATGTTAAAATCTTTATTCCTATGTCCTGTTTGTATTTTTAAGTATTATTTATTTAGTCAGATAATTTTATTCTTTTACTTTGACTCTTTAAACTTCCTGTTTAGTCACGTATGGAAATCAATTTCAGCTAACTAACAATCAATGCTACCTGAGTGGTACAACTGTATGACGTAAATACAAGTATACTTTCTAAAAACAGCAATCTGTATGTTCCTCGCGTATTTTTCCCCAAAATAAATCATCCAGCATGTAAAACTTAATTAATAATTGTGTATTGATTTTTTTGTTTAAAACACATATAATTTGAATAATAAAAAGTATATACTGAAGCCTTTCAGAGATGGT
Organism: Certhia americana; assembly: GCA_018697195.1. Taxonomy (NCBI): domain Eukaryota; kingdom Metazoa; phylum Chordata; class Aves; order Passeriformes; family Certhiidae; genus Certhia; species Certhia americana. The sequence goes on from CM031859.1 coordinate 78,704,790, forward strand.
TGCTATTTCATTTTTTATTTATCATTCATTTAAAGTGTTGTGTTTTGTGCGTGAAATAATTCATATTTTCTACAACAAGAAACAATGTCTTGTCTTTGACAAGTCATTTCCCTGACACATTTTATCATCTTCAGTTGGCACGTGAATCACACTGGTCACGAAAACCCATCTGTTTATTTGTGTGTTTGACATCAATCGCTGGTATCATGCTTCAATGCCATACAAAAAAAAATAAAAGAAAAAAAAAAGAAAAAACAACCACTGATGTGTTTTTTAATTAATTTGTTTCAATATCCCTACGGGTCAATTTAAAATTGCTGTATGAGCTATGCACTTGTTTTCGTTCAGTCAGAATAATTCCTTCATATTGCCCTTATTTTTTACTGTGGTCACTGATCCTATAATCAGCATGACTTTCTCCACCTCATTTTTGATATTTCTTTTACACTAGCGCACGTCTAATTTCGGTGTTTCCCTCCTTCGTATCCACCACCTGAAAGTTTTTTAATCTCAACCCCTATAGTTTTTTTAGGTATTTTCACTGCTTTTCATTTTAATATGACAAGCTTCATCGGATTACAAATGCCACTTTGTGTTTCTCTCTCTTGTCCATTGTCACTCAAAACCCAAACATGCTCCCCCCACCCCCAACCTTCTCATACTTCTATCTTGTCGCTGACCAAGTCCTTCCTCTTGTAAACATAGCTGACAGCTTGCTGATTTCGGGTTTGGTCTCTTGTAACATAGCCCTGGTAATGGTTGATGGTCATAAAATTAAATGCGTTGAGCTGAATGCCTAATGCCCAGTCAGCTGGG
>CM031859.1:78710676-78730547 GCA_018697195.1 Certhia americana
ATCAGGAAATGAGGAAAACAAAATAGCTGTAGAATTTGTTTTCTTTAATAATTAAGCATTGGATGTTCAAGTGTGTTGAGTGTCCATCTGGTAGCTTCACTGACTGAAGCAGAAGCCTGAGTTTATAACAGCAGTTATAATTCCCCAATATCTGCCTTTTTGGATTTCTTGACAGAAATCCACAAGTGTTTCTTTCTGGAAGTATGTTCAGAATGTTGATTTGTGATTAGAACCTGACTATTGGTACTGTGGGTTGTAACAGCTTAAAATGGCAAGATCAATACTCATGATTTTACTATTACTATGTTTTGCTAAATATAATGTGATAAGTTTTTGGTCTTAGTGATTAATTCACCTTAATTAGATACTCTCAGACAATTTACTTGCTGCTGGATATCATGCATTCCTTTCCAAATAAAACAGAAACTTCAGTTGACTCCTTTCCAACTGCCTTTGCTATCCCTTGGGGTCTTGTTAAGCTGATTCGAGGGTTTTGGCTCCTAGATCACAATGATTATGAAGTAAGTATGAAACAGTTGAGTTAGACACACATTGCACTGCAGAGCTGCAATCAGTAAAATTATTTTTAAATATTGGTACTTAGGTATAAGGATTATTAGGAGGTTTTTATTTTCAGGAAGAAGTTATGATTTGAAATTTTGCTTTAACTATTTGACAGGAAATTGATTAAAGCAAAGGTATAATCAGTATATGCTTAATATATGCATTTTCATATTTGCATTTTCAGAGCTGTCTGTGGTTGGGTTTTCAGCAGACTGGTTGGGCACTGTTTGTAAAAGTGTTTTGGGTACTTGAAGCATGGAAGCTGTGATGGTAGCAGGAAGATTTGAGACAAAAGACTGCAGAAGTGACTTTGCAACCTGTTTGTCCTTAAGCTTTAGGTTGTTCTTTGCCTGTCACCAATAGAATCAAGTTATTTGTCGAGTAGCTTATTATTTAATAATGTATTTATAAAAAGCAATGTTTGTACACAGAATTTTGTTAACTGAGAAAAATCTGAACTGGTCCTATTAAGACATTCACTTTGTTTTGTATGGCTAAATTTCTTTTTCCTGCAAATACTGAGGAATTTTTGCTGATATGTCCTGGATCAAGTGTTTTGTTAGGCTTCTAAGTTTGTCTAAGCCACGTCCAGGCTTGCTGCAGAAAGTTTTGACTGTTTGTTGCCTGGGTGAGTGTATCTGTGGTAATACAGCTGCTCTCAACTTGTCCAGAATTCCCTGGCCCTGCTCTTCCATCCAGCTACAATCAAGACTGTGTCATGGCAGCACATGAGGATCGTTCAGTCCCTCATGTGCCAGGGAGAGCACAGGCGAGCCCTCAGGTACATCCAGATGATGAAGCCCTCGATGTCCAGCAGCAGTGAAGTGCGGCTGTTCCTCACCGTGTTGTTGTCCAACAGGTAAGGAAATCTCCCCTTGTTTTGGCATTCCAAAATTGGGGAATGGGAGAGCTGATGATTCAAATGTGTCTCCCCTCCATCTCCTTTGATCTTTGAAGGAGTACCCTCACTGTGGGGCATCTTTTTGGTTCTAGTGTTCCCATTCCTCTCCATGTCCAAAACCTTAACTGCAGGTGCATGGTGGAGGCTTGGGGTCTGTTGCAGCAACACACCACCAAGTTAAACATAGAAGAGCTGCTAAAGCACGTGTATGAAATCTGTCAGGAGATGGGGCTCATGGAGGATTTGCTGAAGCTGCCCTTCACAGACACAGAAAAAGTGAGTTTGGAGAAGAACCAAAAACTCTTAATTGTCCCTTTGGCAAGAGAAGCAGCAGAATCCTAATGGATGTTTGAAATGTGTTATTTGTCACAGGAGTGTTTGGAGAAGTTTTTACAGACCAAATCTGGTGTTCAGAACCATGAATTCCTTTTAGTCCACCATCTGCAGCGTGCCAACTACATCCCAGCACTCCAGCTGAATCAGTCCATGAAGGCCAGTCTGACGGTAAGCATAGACGTCCTGCTGTGTGAAATTATGAATTAAATGTTACAGACCATGGTTGACTTCAGTTAAAGAACTTTGTTTGCATCTGAGGAATGAATACCTCTCTTGTCTTTTCATTCAATTCCTCAGATCTTCTGTTATTTATTGTTTAGGTTATGGAAGTTGTTTGTGTTACTTGTTCTGTGGCATGAAGATTATGTTGTATGTCAGGTCTTGTATCTTGGTTTTATCTGAGAGGAGTCTAGATGCTCTGCAGGTAAAATTTACCTGTTACGGGTTTTAGTTGTGAGTTTTGGACTTTCTTGGGGTTTTTACATTTTCAGTTTTTTAACTAATCTTCTTTGCAGTTATCCAAAACTACCAGGTGAAATTGGTGTGTGCTCCTGGGTGGAACTTGGACCTTGCTGTGGCTCTGTGCAGTGGAAGTGTTCTCCTGTGTCTGTAGAGCAAATTTAGGCCCTGGTTAGAAAAAGCAGATAGTTCTGTGCAATGAACTTCTGGTAAATTGTGAATTTCCTGCTTTATGTGTTTCCTTTGTCAGAATGATCGTGATCCTCGCTTGAGAGAGAGAGCAGTTGCCAGAAATTCTCTGTTAGACCAATATGGCAAGATCCTTCCCACAGTTCAAAGGAAGCTGGCAGTAGAGAGAGCCAAGCCGTACCATTTGCCTTCATCGCTCTTAAGAGAAGGTGATTTTAGAGAAGGGAAATAGGATGTGCAGCAGGGCATTGCTTTGATTGCACAAGGCTGATACTTTTCCCTCTTGCTTTACAGTCCCAAGGCCAAAGCCTTTATCAACAGCAACAAGGCAGGCTAATACAGGAAATGTACATACAAGAGCTACTTTCATCAGTAAAGTACTGTCAAAAATTGGAGAAGTGTGGTTAGGAAATGAGCAGAAAACAAGTATCTCACAATATGATAGGTAAGTAGCCTTTTTTAAATGTTTGTCTGGAGTTACGTGTTTGGAGAGCTGGGGTGGAGCGTGAGTGAGTGGTAGGGGGAGCTAAAGAGAATTCAATTTGAATTTTGTTAGTTTTTTGGGGGAAAGGTGCATATGAATAAAGCTTTGTTTTGCTTTTTTACACATATACTATATAATATGTATGAATCAATTCATCAGAAATAGTGTTTGGAGAGTTTGCTATGATAATCTTCTCTATACAAATACATATATTTGCATTATGGCAGATGTGTTTACAGTGTTTATGACAGCTGAAACTCAAACTGTCACAACTATGAAGCTGGTATGTGTACTGACTTCTTTAGACTTGTTTGTGTGATCATGTAGTAATCTTTTTCCCAGTTCCTACTTTTATTTAAAAAATATTTCTAGTTTATTTAAAAATAAGCAGAATTACAGAGAGAGGAGATGAGGCTTATAATTGTCAGGTGATTGTCCTACATGGGACACAATTAAATAAACTTTAATTCTGGTATGGCTGGACATAGAGGGAATTAAAATCACTTATATTTTCGTTTTTCTTCTAGTCCTAGAATTATAGAGCCAGTAGTCAGTACACATCCTCTCCCTGGTGCAGAATTCCCTGATGCATTTCTTGGGACACCTATTACTAAACTTTCTCAAAAGTGTTCAAGGTATAGTAGATCTATGGACTTTATATTTCAAAATGGTGTTGTTTATCATGTATATACATGTATGATGTGTGTGTGCTTTTTCAGTTTACCAGGGATTCTGTTGCATTTAGTTTTGTATCTCAAAGAAAAGGTCAACTTAGGGACTAAATTAGGTGGACAACTTGAAATGGTCCCTGCATTGAAATGTAGATGAGTTTTCTCCTCTGTTCTGAATTAGGTCATCTGTGCAACTTAAAATTGGGGTACTCTTGTCAGAGGCAGGGATTTAGGAAATTGGATATTAAATTTAAAGAAATAATGAAAAAATGCCCCAAATGCCTGTCACTTGTTTGTGATAGATCACCCCAGCTGTGAGGTTATATTTCTTGTTCATCCAGTGTTTTTGTTCTGCATCAGCTGAGACTATCACAGCATGCTTTTTTTCATTTATTTATGTTCCTATTTAATTGTGTATTTTAACAGGTTGCTGGATTTGGTGGTTCGTCCTGTTCCTTCCTGCTCTGTGGCACAGGATGAGAGCCGGCAGTCCCCGTGCAGGGCTTCTACTTCTGCTGTGGCATCCAGCCCCCTGAGACCAAACACACGTCACTCCAGCTCCCAAAAGAATCTGCCAAGAGCATCAGAGCTGAATTTACTGGAAACTCCTCTTGTGGTCAAGGTTTGTATTTTAAGAAGTCAGTAGCAACCAATGAAATGAAAAACTTCAGATGTTTGTTTTGAGTGAAATCACCAAAGCAGAAATGCTTCTGGATTCGTGTTTTCAGTATGCATGTAGTTATTGTATACACAGCCCTTTTGGAAGGAGTAAGTCGGGAACAGTTTTTAAGCAGGAAACTTGAGTTCTTAGCTGATTGCAGTGGGCAGCTTGTCCCATAGTTTTGTGAATTAAATTTATTTTCATTGTATGGAACAATTCCGTGTTTCAGCCTTCTTCTTATGAACTAGCATCCATAGCAATGAAGTTGCTTCATCTTCCTCTTTTGAAATCCTTTTCCATGCTATAAAATAATGTGAGATAAGAACAGCTAAATGCTTCTACAAGATGTGTAGGTGTTTTTGTAACAGTGTCACTTCCTCTTGTGTGCAGCTGATTGATTAGTAAAAAAAAAGCTTTGGCTGTTGCTTTGCAGAATTACTGTCAGATGCACCAACTGAAAATGCTGTTGTGCAGAGTAAAGTTAAAGCTGTGTGCCTTTCATAAAAACAGTGTAAGAATCACAGATATTAGTGGGATACGATATAACCTTGCAGAAAACAAGATATCATATCCTCATTTCATGAAAAAGTAATTTTGGAAAATAACTTCTCTTTTGTTGGCATTACGACGACAAACCAAGGGAAATGTAAAAAGCATGCATTTTTATCTTTAAAATTTTTGGAAGAACAGGGCAGAGGCAAAACTTTTGCTGCTATAAACCCAGTTTGTAATTTAAGCTAATTTAACTTCTGTAATTTCAGTGCAGCCTTCTGTTTTGAAGATTTAACTGGTCTTAAACTCAATGTTTCTATTTCTTTTCCTAGAGAGCTAAAGTTTTGGCCACATCTTCTGGTTTTCCTGGGTTTACTCCTCAGTCTATTCTCAGGTCCAGCCTTCGCACTACACCCCTAGCAACTCCCTCTGCATCCCCAGGACGATCAGTTACTCCTCCTCTACGAGCAAAGGAACCTAGAATATCTTTCAGGGAAGAGAGCTCGCATGCAAAGTGGACTGTTGGGGTAAGCTGGGCTGCAGTTAGTGAGTTTTGCAGATAATGCTGTGATTTAATTTGGACTTTAAAGTTTGCCAAAACTCCTTACACTGACAATCTGGATTGTGAATCAGAATTGCAGAATTTGGTCAAAAAAAGATCGCGTTATGCTAGACATTCTGTAACATCGTGTTCTTGCAGGAACATACTTAAAACAAATATCAGGGACCTTGGTGGGTTTTATTCAGATGTTATTAGGACCTCTGGTTGTTCAGAATGTTAGTTCAGCTTTCAGCTGTACCTTTCCAAATGGTAGTATTGCAGGAAAGTAATGAATATAGATGTAGCCCATTGTTTGGGTTTGTTAAATTTTGCAAATTGAACATCTGGGAAAGTAACAAAAGTCATAAAGATGCATTGACTTTCAACCTGTCTTTTTGCAATGTTGGGTTTACTTAAATGGTGGTAAAAAGAGACTCCTGATGAAGAGAACTGTAGTGTTTTTTCTCTCAGCCCTAAAGTTCTCAGGTTTGCTTCTTGCCTTACACCAGGTATAGCATCCATGTAGTTTTCAAATGCAGTGGGTCCATCTGACCAGCTGTGGTGCTTTCTGCTCCTGCAGCTATGTAGCTGGATTCTGTGGTTCAGCCCATCAGGCAGTTGCCAGCATAATGTACCCAAATCAGGGGCACAATAGGGGCATGTGCTGCTATCCCACCTGTGAGTAGCTCATGGATGTTAGAAGGAGCTACTCGTTTGTAACAAGATGTGCTCTCTCCTGTATGAAATTCTTACTAATAGTCGAACTATTAGGCCAGATTCATTTACTCGTTCTGTGCCACAGGCATAGTTGCACACCAGCATATTGTAGTAGTGTGCATGTGTTGAAAACACAAGTGTAAAATAGAGAAATCTTAAGTTAGGATTTTATTAGGCCAAGTCTTCCTGAAAACACACGAGTAAATCCAGTAAAGAGCCTTGAGATGATGTTATGAGCAAGACTGATTTAATCTTAATTCTTCAAAGGCATAGAAACTCAATAAGCAATCTAAAGTGTGATTAATTTTTACACTCAGCCTTAAATCTAAGATAGTGCTAAAATGGGAATTAAATTTTCATTGCCTCACTAAGGGGACATGTGTAACTTGGAAATATTTGTTGGGTTTTTTGTTTTGCTTTGACAAAAAGCAGTCATGTTGCTGATCTGAAATTTTTTTTTTAGGTGACAGAAGATGATAAAGCACTATTTGGAGCTTCATCTGAACATCATCATGGCTTGGTGGAGGATGCTTGGTCTGAAAGTAGAGCTAAACCAACTCTGTTTACACTGAACAGTCCTGGGGATGATCATGCTGAATTGCAGGAGTCTTCAGAAAGCATACCTGGAGATGATTTGGAGAAGATGGATATCAGCAAGGAAAATAGTAACTTCTCTGTCAGATCAGACCAGACTACTTTGGAGTATCATGATGCAAAATCACCTGGTGATTTTGAAGATGATGTCATCTTTATAGCTGCTAAACCAGCTAATTCTTCCACTGAAGAAACTGTTGATGTTCAAGAATTGGAGAAGGAGGAAGAAAGAGAAACAGCTGAAGGTCAACCTTTACAGATGAAACAACCAGATCCTTCGGGACGAAGGAAAGAAGCAGGTGTGTTTCGTCCTGTGTTAACCTAAGTTTCTGAATTTTTCAAATGTCTCCAAAAGATTGAATTATTGATGGGTGCAGCAGTTGATGATGAGTTTTCACAAGTGCTCTAGGCTTTTAAAATTATCTCTGTTTTAAGTCCTTTTTTAGATATTCTGGACCTTATAAATCTATTATTTACTTGGCTGATATTTTTTGTGTGTTGTTGCAGCTGAAAGGCAACAGTATGGGAGTATTGAAAGGGATGCACATTTAAAACTTCGACTTCTGGTTATATTTTACGGGTACTTTATACTTTGCAGGAGTTTTTACATTGTTTGAAATTATGCATCAGGCTGCTTGTTCTACCGGAAAGAAGAACACAGTCCATCTGTGTTGGTAGCATTATTTTGTTAAGTCCCTGTCCTAGATGAAATTCATAAAGGATCACTTTAAACTCATATGAGCAGTTTAAAAGGAGTGATGTTGAGTGCAACAGGGTAGTCATCCATCTCTTCATTTTTGTAGGATTTGTGGAAGAATCAAATGCTGAATGCCATATCCTTCCGGAGCATAAGGTGGTGTTTAAAGCTGCTGAGGCTGCAATTTCTGGGTCTGGAAACGAAGGGTGAGCTTATGAAGTAGATACATCTTTGGGTTCACACAACATATAGCTGCTGGCTTTTCTGTGTTTGAAAACTGATTTTGACCTGGGATTAGTTCTTTCCTTTGTTCTTATATGTAAGGGCCTGTCTATTCCATTCTGTCTGTGACCAGAAGTAATCTGGCATAAATATAATGCATATTGACTAGCTGTCAGTTTGAGCCTTTTTTCTCAAATTATTGCATACCCCAAAGTATGATGATAAAGACTTCCTTCAACAGTCCCATACAGACCTTGTGGAAGTTACTAAGCAGATATTGTAAACACAAGCCCTGGTGGTTTTTTTTGAGAAAATTGTGTAATTAAAAATGAATCGAATCCTGAGATTCCTGTAACTTCAGTGGATTTATTAAGGAGCTTGAAAGTTTTCTGACAGGATTTTTTACACTTATTTTCTGTTTTCTATGTGTGCTCAACTAGCATCTGTTTGTTTATGGTGGAAAGGGAAACCATTTTCTCACCAGGTACCTTAAAATCCGCAGCTACTGAGTGATAAAGACAGAATGTCAGCAATGAGGGAACCCTTAATTTCAAGTGGGAGCTTCACCTCTAGACTTTTGTTCAGTTGGTTCTGAATCTCTGCCCTCTTTCTACAGAAGACAAATAATTCATTATTCTGTAATACACCTCTGTTATGTTATTATCTAGTGTTGGATGGAAAGAATGCTAAGACTTAATTCATTACATAAAATGAGTTACAAAGTGAATTACAAACTGAGTCACAAATTGAATATGTTGATAGAGGAATTTCTAATTTTTCTTGTATTTTTGTGGTTTGAAACTAATATTTTACAGTGAGAAAGTAACTTGTAAAAGCTCTTAGAGGTTTGTTTTCAAGCTTTATGATGAATTTCTCTTTCTTTTTATGAAGTGAAACAACTTATCAGGAATCTGAAATGAACTCTTCATCAGAAGAAAAAGCCATACTGGTTCCAACAAATCCACAGCTCACTGAATTCCCGGAGGCAGACAGTGAATGTATGTTGGAAATGTTCTGTGTGTTAGGGTAGTAGAGCTCCTCAAGTGAAGTATGTAGTTTGCCATAGTGTAGTGAAGGTGTCTCAGATTGAAATAGTAGTAGCATGTTACTGCTGACTTTCATTAAGCTATAGATAGAACACCCTCCTTAAAGAAAGTCCTTGTAGAAATTGCATATTCTTGATCAAACTGTTGAGATGCTGGTAGAACTTAAAGTATTACAAGGAAAGAATGGTATTTATTTTAATGTTGTACGCCCCTACCAATTTGTATGCTGTGGGATCTGCTGCTTGATTTACATTTAAAAGATGATGCATCCTCAGTATTCAGACTGAAGCAACTATCTACAAGTGTGCCTTTCCACCCACATTTTCTTATTTTTTTCCCTCTATGGATTTGACAGCTAATTTTCTCCTCCTTCTTTCTTGCTGTGGGGCTGCATCCTTTACCCCCTATCTGTAGTTGTCACAGTTTAAACTCATTTGACAACTAAGTCCCATGCAGCCACTCACTCAATTCTCCTGGGTGAATGGGGGAGAGAATTGGGGAGCTAAAGGTGAGAAAACTCATGGGTTGAGATCAAGACACCTTAATAAGGAAAGCAAAAGTCTTGCATGCAAGTCAGGCAAAATAAGGCGTTCATTCACCGCTTCTTGTTGTCAGAAAGGTGTTCAGCCATCTCCAGGAAAGCAGGAAGATGGGTCATGGGAAGACAGACACCATAACTTTGAATGTCTCCTGTTTCTTCCTTCTTTCACCTGCCTTTTATGCTGAACATGATGCCGTATTTTATGGGATGTCAGTTGGGGTCAGTTTTCCTGGCTGTGTCCCCTCCCATCTCCATGTGCACCTCCAGCCCACTCACTGCTGGCATGGTGTGACAAACAGAAAAGGCCTTGGCTCTGTGTCGGTGCTGCTCAGCAGTAACTAAAACATCCCTGTTATAAGCACTGCCTTCAGCACAAATCCAGAATAGAGCAGTAGCAGCTACTATGAAGAAAATTAACTATGCCAGCCAAAATCAACACAATAGTTCTAGCTTTTGGAGAAAGCACAATATATGTGGCAGGACGGAGAACTGCATTGTTGGTTCTTGCTAGCTCTGTTACTTCTTTTTGCTTAAATGTATGTCATTTATATAAAGGTTAAGATAAAATTACATACATCTCTTCTAGCTGTGATAAGTATCATTGACAGTGAGGACATGGTCAGTACTCTGCCTGAAAATCGCCTTGAGGGCAAATGTGTGGATTTGCCTGAAGAATGTAACCCTGAAGGAGCCGAAGTTGAAGAAGTCCCTGTTTCTAACAATCCTCCAAAAACTGAGGAAATTAATGTAAGTAAACTATTTTCCCATTTTCTACAAAACAGAAAACAGTTTGCAAATTGAGGGCAGACCTGTTTTACTCACAGTTAGGAAACACTCAAAAATATATCTGTTTCTTGTGCTGCTTAACCCAAAAACCTCAGTGTTGTAAGGGCAGGTATGTTTTTCTCTTCTGCATTTTCTGTTCCTAAAACATGAATGGAGCCTGTAAAAACTTAGGCCTTTGAGAGCAAATAGAACCAAAATAAAAGCCTAAACTATTTTTTAAAACAGCTGGGCATTAATTTGACTTACTTGAATTCAAACTTTTTAATTTTACTTTAAAAATGTATTGTTAAAGACAATAAGAATGTTACAGGAGTGCAGCTAATTTGTACTGGTGACCATTTACCAAATGACAAAAAGATGTGGGAACCAATCTCAGAATTATTTAGGTGTTTAAGTCCTTTACTGTTTATTCCTTCTTAACACAAACAGTGTTCCCATTAATGAAGTAATTTTTGGGTCAAGATATGTCTTCAAGAGATGGAGGTATTTAGAAAGCGCATGTTATCTCATGCAATCCTGAGATTGTGACTGTTCAAAGTGTGGTGTTGAGTTGTTGGATGTGCTACCTGGCCCGTCTAAGTGCTGCAATCAGAACTACCATGACTGAAGCTTTAAGCATTAGGGACCCAATTGTATTTTACCCTGTCAGAGGCAGAGTGGGTCACTGGCTGTGGAGCAGTGCAGAGGGCACTGCAATGTGATGGTCACTGCTGGTTGTGTACACACCTTGTGCTCAAAACTGCTCCTGTTCATGGGCGCTGCCAAAGGGTCAGTTCTGAACAGAAATATCAGAAACAGAGCATGTGAATTGCACTGCTCTGATCCCTGTGCCTCAAATACATAAACTTGTATTATGTTTAGCTGTAGTACAAAAGCACATTGTTTCACATTTAGGGGTGATCTTAAGGGAACTGTCCTCAGTTCCATCTAGCTCAGTGTGAAATTTGTCTGTTTGTTATTGAATAAACTATTAACAGATGTTTTTTACTTTAGGTTGTAGAAGATACCTCAGAACCAGCACCTGAAACATCACCATATACTGAGCTACATCCATCAAGCGATCTTCATTACAACTATGAAAATATAGAGCAACAGTTTGCATGTGATTTGCCTGATAATAAAGATGGTGAATGTGATGCAGCTGAGGGAGATGGAGACATTTTTCTATCTCAGAGTAATTTTACCTTAGTTTTGGAAGGAGAAGAAGGGGAAGCAGAGATGGGAGATCCTACACCAGTAGATGCTTCTAAACCAGATGTCACAACAACAGAAGAAAAGCCAGTGACTAATTCAGGAAATGTTGAAAGCCAGGAACATGTTACAAACTCAGTGTCCACTGTAACCGGTGATGAGGAATCTCAAAATATTGCAGAGTCACTCCCATATGTGCCTGAACCTATTAAGGTTGCCATTGCTGAGAACTTACTGGATGTAATCAAAGACACCAGAAGTAAAGAATTTACATCTGAAGTTGTAGAACAGTCTATTCATGAAACCATAAGTAAAAAGGTAACTAGATTCCAAAAAGCAAAAGCTCCCTTAACACCTGTGCTAGAAGCAGTGGGAGAGGAAACCAGCAGACATCATTATGGCATTGCTCCAAGAACACGCACAAGAGGACAGCAGAGCAGAGGTCTGGATGTTCTGTCAGCTGGCACTCAGCAGCTGCTGAAGACAGACAGCCCAGCTCTGCTTGGACTGTCTCCTCGGAGAAGTACCAGGCGAACAAAAGAAGCATCTGAAACTCCCAGGCTCCAAACTGAGGAAAATGCTCAGGAGGAGCAAATACCTGTGACGCCTGTTACTCCTAGGAGAGGTAGGAAACCTAAACTGTCTAATTTATTAAAAACAGAAAGCAGCCATTCTGATGGACAAACCTTGTCTGACAGTACACAGCCTGTTACTCCCAGAAGAGGATTAAGGAGAGCAAAGGAAGCTGCATCTGAACTCCAAGAAGAGGTTAATGAAGAAAAGCCTCTTGCTGAAGGCAGCATTATTGCTTCTTTCACTTCCAAAAGGACTAAAGGAGGAAAAAGTTCAGCTGGAAATCCAGAAATTGGCAAGACTGACACTGATCATAAAGTAAAAACAGCAGTCAGTCCCAGTAGAAGTGCAAGAAAATTGAAAAGCTTTAATTTACAGTTTACTGAAGATACTGTCAAGGATCAACAGGTGCAGCTTAGTGACCAACTCCTTTTACCTGTGCCAAGTAAAAGAGGCAGAAGAAGAAAGATCAGTTCATCAGAAATTTCAGAAAATTCTGATCTTGATGTGTCTAAATCATCGCTTCCTCAGACAGAATTTAAACTTCCTGTCACGCCTCGAAGAAGTGCTAGGAAGGCAGCACAAAACCTCTTGGCAGACCCAGAGTCTACCTCTTCTCAGGAAGACATACATTCAGGTGTGAAACCAGAAGTCATTGATACTCCTAAGAGAAGAACTAGAAGAGTGCCACACGAGAATCCAGAAAAAGCGGATACTCAGGAGCAAACTCCTGCAGAGCCAAGTGAGGAGCCAGCCACACCCAAGGCTACGTTAAGGACAGGGCGTAGGGGCAGGAAGAGGAGATCAGCGTCCGAGGAGACTTCCCAAGGACCTGGAGGCAGTCCTTTGCTGCTTGAAGACAAAACCCCCTCAGGACATGATCAGACATCAAGAGCTCTGACAGATCGTGTTACAAGAACCAGATCCCGCAGGACTGCCATCCATCAAAAACTGTCTGTTGAAGAAAATGAGGCTTTCCTTTTCTCTCCTCCTCTCACAAAGCTGACAAAGAAATTTGAAGGTAGGTGCACTATGTTTATATGCAAAATAGGGCATATCCTCTTCATTAAACCACAGAAAAAATCCTGTGAGGATGGCTTGAAGTGTCACAAAGAATATAAGCACACAAAAGAAAAAAAATTACCAAGAGGCAGTTCATCTTTTGGCTGAAGTCTGTGTGACTGCCTGCTTAGTTCTGGTACAAACAGATTACAAAGCTGATCTAAGCCATGAAAAAAAAATTAAGCTATATTTTTGTAAGGAACTTAATTTCTGTCAGCTTTTGAAAACCAGAGATTATTTATGAATTTGTGATTGCCATCCCTTCCCCCCCAACAGAGAAATAAAGGATGTGTGCTTCCAAATTCTGTTCAGTTTTCAAGTTCAGATGAGCTGCATCTTGCAACAAGCTGTACAGCTGTTTAATTATGTGATTCTTTTTCATGAGTGTATACTTGGTCAGTGACATTAAAGTACATGATAAATTTTTTTGAGATGTGTTAGGACTGTTGATGCCTCTGGAGTACAATATCTTTGATTATGTAGGTGCAGGTAAAATCACTACACTGGCTTAGTTTTGTTTCACTGTGGTAAAAGAATGAATCCCAGGAGGTGATTACTAGGGGGAAAATGCCTTTGCATGGAGTGTCTATAAAGCTGATTGGGCCTTTATTTTTGGAAGCTATTGAGCTCTTATTTTGTCAGCTGTAATTTACCATTACTATTATTCACGTATAACATATGTCCATGCTAACAATGCATTGTCATTTTAGATGGAAAAACAGACCATCCTGTTCAGTTCAAGGATTTAGACCCGGATTTGTCTTCTCAGTTTGTCTTTTCACCCCCTCTTTTGAGGTCAAGGAGAAAAAATGTAGCTAGCATTTCCCGAATTGTGAAAGAAGCAGTAAGTAAAAACTCCAGTTATCCTATGTTCTTGGTTTTGATTCTGTACCATTTTTGGAGATCGTGCTTTGCAGTGCTCTGCCTTTTTCATTTGGAATGTATCTAAAAAGAGCTTTAAATGAATCACCTAAAAATTTTATTGTTTTTCTTCATGAAAACTAGCTATAAAAGTAAGTTTTGACTCTGTATAAATCAAGAATTGATAAAACTATTTAGCCTTTAATAAAAGACACAGTGGCTCTCTTCAAACTTACTTGGTATGTTATCTGTTAATTTCAGAATTTTAAATTTGGGGATGGTAAAATAATTTGATGTGGAAGGTTTGTTTTTGCAAACAAAGGATACTTTTGGAAATAACTTTGGCATGATTCTTAATGAAAAAAACATCATTATTACATAGAAGTCTAAGAACTTGTTCATGAGTAACATTTTTCTTGCCTTCACATAGGAGCTTCCAGCTAAAGAGGAAGAGGATGACAAATCCATAGAGTCCGGGGAAAAGCAAAAATTGAAGAGAGGTAGAACTCCAAAATCAAAAGTGAAGAAAGCAAGCAAGTATGAAATAAGTTTTGAACAGTTATTTGCATTTCTTAATGTGATAGTGATTCAGCTGTTAAGTACCTAACTACTTCTTCCTCACTTGGTCTTCTCTCACTCTATCAGCCTGTCCAGCTTGCTGGTCTAACAGACACCTTTCACCTTTTCCCCATTTAGGTGTTTGGTTTGGTAATGGATATGGAAGAGGGAGGGAATAGAAAAGGGCACATGGATGCTAATTGCAGTGGTGACAGTGCAATGCTCTTATATTGTCCTATTCCAACTTCTGATACCATACTCTTCCAATTTAGTTTCTCGTGCAAGGTGGGAAGTGGCCAGACAATGAGTAAAGGGAATGAAAGCAGAACAAACCTTATTTATGTACCTTCTCTGCCTTGATCCTGTCTACAAAGAAGCCCATGCATTTTTGGTTTTTTTAATTGATTTTGAAATTCCTTGTCATTTTTTTCCTCAATTAAATTCTGTTAGGAATGAAAAACTGATTTAATGCCTATCCTTCTTTTCAGAACCACAACAGAAGGTTCTTGGTCACCTCCACCAGTTGAAATAAAATTCATCTCTCCTTTCGTAAGTCCAGTGGATGGAACAAAAACCAAACAGAAAGAAACTACAGATGCAGCAGGGAAGACCCTAAGAAAGAACAAAAAAAGACTGTCTAATTTTCCAAAGCCAGTTGTGCGCCGGAAGATGCTGTAACTGTTTTTTTAAGTTTATAATGTACACCACTGTTTGTAAAGTCATCAGAATTGTGTGAATTAGTAAAAAGAAGAAAAATCATCTAATTTGGAAGAGATAATTTATATAAATTATTGTAAAATTTCATAAAAAAATGGTCTTCAGTAAGTAACTCCATATGGAGTGTGATTTCCTCAGTCAATGCAGTTTTCTATTTTATATTAAGACTTCATACATTTATATAATATGTAAATACAGCTTATTTTAGGAATGTTAAATAAAAATGTATACTTCACAATGTGCTCACTGTTTGATAGCTTTTTGAGGGAATATTGGGTTGAATGACCTGTATTGCTCAGAAGTTTTAATGTTGGTTTGTGGGAGTTAACAGACTCTCAAAAGTGATTCCAAAAGCTTTTTAAAAGTTTGTTTAGAATTCCTATAACAAGTAAACATTTTAAACATACTAGTTTTAATTTTAAAATTATGTTTGACCTTCTGGCACAAATAATTGGACTTACAATACAAACTGGTAATTCTTTACATTCATGGTTAAGTTGTACTGTATTGAAGTCAGAATGTAAACAATTGTGTTTTAAGCTGTGCAATATTTTTTTTTTTGTACTTGTCTTAAACTTTGGGAAAGCTGCTCTTTAGTTCATAAAACCATATCACACCTCAGATGTGTCATTATTTCTTAAAATTTGTTGTTAGCAAAAAGTTAACTGTACAGATGGTGTGATGCTTACAAATAGCATATCACATTTAAAGAGATACTACCCAGATACTTTGGAATTTGAACCAAAATTATTTTCGTAATATGACTGCTACTATAATTGAAATACATATTGTCTGTAAACATGCTTTGCAGCGTTTGAAACCTGCATATCACAGCACTGAAAACCTGATGGTAAAGCCTATATAATAGTCTGAAAAAGGTACAAAACTGTACAGAAATCTTAGTTACAAACCGTATTTTTGAATAATTATTTCATTAACAGTCTTGGGTTAAGGAGTATATGTCCCTATAAAGTTTCAATTTGTATAAATAAAGTCACAAACCTATTCTTTTAAAAGCAGACATGGAAGTACTATTTTGATGTGCAGTCTTTTAGACAATGGATTATTTTTCTGTATGTTAATTTATATATGGATGCAACTTTGAAGACTACATAATGGTGGAAGCTGATATTAAACTTTTCAATTAGTAAAAGTTACTACAGCTATTTTAAGACATAAGTTATTTATTAACTAATAGCCTGTACATAGTGAATGAATGTATTAATAACAGACTAAGTTTGTGAAAGAAGGTTGTTCTGGGGCCATGATTTTTCTATTTCAGAACAGATCATTCTGGAGAAGCAATTGCATGCACTTGAATCTTTTTCTCCTTGGGAAGTATTCATGACTGAATGAAAGCTTAAAAAAAAGTCAAATGTTTAAAATGTGAAAGTAGCAGTAAGCTGAGACCTTTGAGTCAAGTTACCAATTATTTTCTTTGTATTTTGTACTTGAATGACTATAAATACGGTCAGAGAGGAAAGAGGAGGGAAGTTTAGCAATATTTTTTTTATATTTACATGCACAGAAGTGCAGTGAATAGCTCAAAAAATGGGGTAAAAGGTCAAATTTTCAAAATTGTAATAGAATACAGATGGCAAATCTGACTTTTTTTATAGTATGCAAGAGTACTTGTAAAATACTCTTGATTACTGTCAAATGGAATTGACTGATGAAATGCTATTGAAGATTGCCAATTAGGGTTTTAACACATTTCTGTCATTTATACTTATATATTTGTGTATTTTTTTGTATGAAAATTAATTAGAACAAATGAAAATACAGCATTAGCTGATTTTATTAGTTTTTAGCATCTATTTTATTTACTCAGCTAAAATATCCTCATTTGTGCTTAGGAAGAAATCAAGCAATAGCAAAAGACAATTGGCATTAGATTTACTAAGTTCCTAAAGGTTTGCAATTTTCTAGTAACTTCTTACTTAAAAGGGTTTTATTTATGTGGCGAAATTGTTTTACTCTTTTTTTTTTCCCCCCCTTTTTTCATACCTTGGATTCGGTGCAGTTCTCCAGTGCTGTCCAGTTTCCCTAAGGAGCAGTTTAAAAAGGAGCGTGAGCATAATGTGTGATAAGGAGTGGAGCTGAGAAATATGAAGGACATGGAAGGAAATGGAATCAAAAGCAGACACTATGACTGTTTAGAGCCTGAGAAAAGGAAGAAGCTGGGGAACAGTGACAAGGCGCCAACTCAAGGATAGGTTTATAATGAAGTGGAGAAAATAGACTTTATGTGGGTGATTTCTGTGTGGGCTTGCTACATGTGTGAAGGATGAGTGGAAAAGATTTGCAGCAAACAGCTGCACATGGACCTGAGAGGGAGAGTTAGTAGGGCCAGAGAAGAGCAGGAGGGGCCTGTGAGAGGAGATGGGAGGATGCCGCATGGTGGTGGATGGATGCAGGAAGCTGTGGGGGGCATAGAGCTGCAATCTTGCAAACAAGGTGGGAATTTCACAGGGGCTAGAGTTCATTGCTAAATAGAACATTCTGAAGTTTTTCTATAGGAAAGTAATTTCTTGAAGGGTGTATGTTTTTATCCCCTAAAGAAGTACTGGATGGCTAAAAGCTGAAACCAGATTGTGCATCTGTTACCTTTGGGGTGTAACCCCAGAGAAAACTCCACTGGAAGGCTGACCAACTTGGGACAGCAGAATCTTAGCTTTCAGAAAGAATAAAATGGGGTGCAATGGCAGATTTTATTTCCAGGAAGCACACAGGAGGAGATATTAGTGATGGGAGTATGCTTAACATTTAAGGGCTGTGTTAGAAGGTATCTTGAAAAGAGATGTTACAGTGGAAATGGTTCTCTTGAGTTACCTCAAAAACTTTTTTCTCCAAATATTTATAAGCTAAGGCTGATGAAAGTATTCATTCCAGGTTATAACACAGAGAGTTAAAAATATTTTACTTTCAATAGCCACTCAGTGCTTGAAGTGCTAATTGATTCATGTTGACTTTATTTGCCTTAGTATTTGTACATGTCCAGTGTGCAAGTAAGGGCACAGATAACTATTTAATCCCCCATCAGAACTTCCTCTCATGGAAGACTACTCTCAGGGTTGTCAGTGCAATAAGTTTGTTTGTTGCAATTTCTTTACTTCTCATGTAACTGATACATAGCAAAGTTGTTTATTTCTGGTGGGGAAAAAAGAAGCTACAGGTAGAAAACAATCTACAGGTTCTCATGAATAGTTAGGCAATGCTTGCAACAAATTAGTCTAGGCCAATCTGAAAATACTGAAACAATAGAATTTTAGTAATAGGACAGTGTTTCTTTTGTTCGTACTTTTGTCTTCTGTGCAAACTTCTAGGTTTCTCTTCCAGGAATGCTTTTTTCACCAAAGTAGTCAAGATAATGAGTTTCTTTGATATGCTTGAAGATAAATGTTCTGTGGTTCCTGTTGAATTAAAGCTGTTCCTAAAATAAAATGCATTTTCCAGCACTGAGCTGTGTGAATGACCAATACATGAGGTAGAGGGAAAAATGCAAGTTATGATTACTGATGTTTCCATTCAGTTCCTCCTTAGCTGTGTCATGACTCAGAGTAGGTATTGATGTGCTGTGCATTTTGCTGCAGAACTTGGTTTAAACCTGAAGTATGAATTATTAGTGAATGACTGCTTGCTTGTATTTTGATACTACAGCTGGGATTTTAGTAACAGTGAGAGAAGGATACAGGAGGTGTGATTTCTGTAAAAACCAACAGCACAACAACACATCTATATGACCCCACGGCGCAAAAAAACGTTTGCTTTTGATCTGACCTGTTGTGGCTTCTGACCATGGTGTCCTTTAAAGGACAAGAACGGTGTGCTCATCTCAGCAGGTCCCAGCAGTTGCACG
Source organism: Certhia americana (assembly GCA_018697195.1). Lineage (NCBI taxonomy): Eukaryota > Metazoa > Chordata > Aves > Passeriformes > Certhiidae > Certhia > Certhia americana. The sequence goes on from CM031859.1 coordinate 78,729,399, forward strand.
GGCCAGGTAAGCTCTTCCCAAAGAAGAAACTAAAATCAGTTTTCACTAATACACTGCTGTAGACTGGTCAGGTTTTTAATCTCTCCTTATTAATATTCACCTAAGTGTAATGCACATGTCTGCTGTTCATCAATTTGAAGTGTGAGGTAGCGTTACCTACATTTCTGCAAGCCTGAACTGAACACCAAAATGTAACACATGTTCTCACACAGAATCACAGAACAGACTGAGTTGGAAGGGACCCTCAAGGATCATCGAAGTCCAACTCCTGGCCTTGCACAGCACTTGCACTCTCCTGCCCTAGAGTCCCATCATATTCCTAAGAGCATTGTGCAAACATTTCTCAAACTCTTGTCAGGCTGATGCTGTGACCACTTTCCTGTGGAACCTGTTCCAGTGCCCACCCACCCTCCAGGTGAAGAACCTTTTCCCAATATCCAGCCTAAAATTCCCCTGGCACAGCTTCAGGCCTTTCTTTCCCTCTGGTTCCCTCACTGCTCAGTCCAGAGCAGGGATCAGTGCCTGCCTCTCCCTTTCCCCTCCTAAGGAAGGTATCGCCTGCCACGAGCTCTGCCCCCACTCTCCTGCCCGCTGAACAGACCCAGTAACCTCGGACGCTCCTCAGTCACCTTCGCCCCATGGCCCATCTTCGTTGCCCTCCTCTGGATGCTCTCCCCGAGCTGACAATCTTTCCCGCAGGGTGTCTGGCAGCTCCCTGGAAGGCGCACCCCGGCTCTGCCCGGCCAGGCCCTGCCGGTACAGGCGGCGTGCTCCCTGCCGGTGCCTGACAACAGCATGGCTGCCGCTTAGCCGGGCTGCAGCGCGTCTGCCAGGGGGCCGTGTGCCTGACAAACGGGGATTGCCCGACTTCCTGCTCTGGGAATTAAGGTGTCAGATATAGCTTTGGAGATACTGTGGTGACAGGCCTTTCCTGGTGTGACGCTGTTTTACTGGTGTGGTGGAGAGAATGCAGTCCTTAAACTGGCAGGAGAGAGGCGCCGACCACCAGGCCCTGTTGCAAGGGTTGCAGGTGTTTGTGCAGTTGATCTTGTCAGGTTGCTGGTTGTAGAAGCCTGTTGGGGAATGAAATGTTCCAAATCCGTGTGGATTCAGCCTTGGGCAGCCTGCTCTGGGTGATGGCTTGAGCAG
>CM031859.1:78743227-78830171 GCA_018697195.1 Certhia americana
GTTTTCATGCTACAATTTTATGACATAAATTAGTAACCTAGTTTAGTCTCAAAGATACAAAAATCATTTTGTTTACGTGAACTGCTCTTAGGTATCCTCTGATGCATGTGTCTTTTTGAGAGTGTAATTTTTCTTCCAGTACAATCAACTTAAAAGTTTGTCTGGAAGTGTTTAAGTCCCTTTATATAAAACTCTATTCCATACGAAAGTGTGTCCTATAGATTACCGTTCTTAACTCTTTTAATTTTCCCATCATTTAGTCCACGTAATTGCAGCTGCCCTGTGTATTCAGAGTCTCGACATCTTGTATAATTCATGATAACACAGGGGAAAGCCTGCTCTCTGGTAAGCCATTTTAAAATTGCTGGTGTGTAGAATTATGTAAGAAGAAGGCTCTGCAAGGTTCTAGAGTCCTTTTTAACTAGAGTGTTATTTCTCTACATTTTATTCCATCTTCTTGCAGTTATCCAAAACTACCAGTGAAATTGTTAGTGCATTCCTGGGTGGAACTTGGACCTTGCTGTGCTCTGTGCATGAGAGTGTTCTCCATGTGTCTGAGAGGCATATTAGGCCCTTGTTTGAAAAAGCCATAGTCGTGGCACTGACTTCGGGAAATTGGTGAATTCCTGCTTTAATTGATTGTAGAGAAATTTCCTTTGTCAAAATGATCGTGATCCCTCGCTTGAGAGAGCGACGTTTGCCAGAAATTCTCTGTTAGACAATATGGCCGAGATCCTTACCCCCCGCGTTCCAATAGCTGGCAGTAGAAGAGCCAGCGGACCGTTTGCCTATCGCTCTGGTAAAGAAGGTGATTTTATAGAAGGGAAATAGGAAATGGCAGCAGGATTGCTTTGATTACAACAGGCTGATACTTGTTCCTCGAAGGGGTGTTTGGTTTTCCCTCTGCCTTTCAGTCCCAAGGCAAAGCCTTTATCAACAGCAACAAGGCGCTAATGCAGGAAATGTACATATAAGGAACACATTTCATCAGAAAGGACTGTCCAGATTTAAAGAAAAGCAGGGCTAGTAAACAAGAAAAAATTTCTCAGAATATATAGTAAGCAGCCTTTTCACAAAGTTTAGTGTATTTCTATATGTTTAAGGGGAGAGAGGAAAAAAGGGAGGAAATCTCTTTGAATTGTAATTTGTCTTGGGGGAAGGTACATTTGAATACATATTTGTTTTGCTTTTTTGCACAAAAATCTATAAGTATTTGAGACAGAATCATTCATAAATAACATTTGGAGAAACATTTGCTCATGATAATCTTAGTTAATCAAATACGTGTAGGCACATTATGGAATGTGCTTTACAGAGTTTAAGACGGCTGAAAACTAAGAGCTTTTACTACTACCACGGTTGCTGTACAACTTGGACAGACAAACAACAAGAAGTCCTGTCACTTCCATTTGTGCCTCACATATATCACCCCAGGTGTGAGGGTTCCACATGTATTTCTGTGTTCACAGAATGGTTTTTGTCTGCATCACTGATATTATCACAGCATGCTTTTTTCATTTTTTATGTTTCCTATTTATTGTGTAATTTTAACATTTGCTGGTTTGGGTGGTTCGTCCTGTTTCCTTCCCTAGCTCTGTGGCACAGGATGAGAGCCCGCATCCCCCTGCAGGCTTCTACTTCTGCTGTGGGCATCCAGCCCCTGAGCCAAACACACTTCACTACTTATCACGCTTCTACTCCAGCTCCCAAAGAATCTCTGCCAATAGCCAATCAGAGGCTGAATTTACTGGAAACTCCCTTGTGTTCAAGGTTTGTATTTTTAGATCATTATCAACCAATCAAAAGCTTGTGCGCTTTGTTTAAAATGAACCACTCGGACCTGAAATTCGAGTATTTTTAGCTGGATGGTTATGTATAACAAGCCCTTGTTCCAAGCATAAAATGAGCACAGAGGGAAAGGTTTAAGTTTCAACATTAATTGCAATGGTCACAGTTGTCCCCATACTTGATAAATGCGCTTGTTTTTAAATCGCATGAACAAGCAGGGAGATTTCACCTGACTTTTTCAATTCTATCTTAGCTGCTTAAAAGATTCCACACGTTTGGTGCTAACCATGTCAGTAATTTAAGTGCTGATCAGCTTGTGTAGCTGATGTGCATTCTACAAGCAGAACTGCAACTTCAGACTCTTAATCCGTCACATGAAGACAACTAGGGAATGTGCATTCTATGTCAGATTTCATGTGATTACTCTCTGCAGCAGTTTTCTTCAGTGTGTTTATGCTAAATCTTCCAGTCACTACCATTCGAATTATTCCATGCAAGCAGTAACACGTACATTTGGCCCTTGGTTCTGATCTTTTGCCCTCTGCCTGCCTAAATGAAATCATTGCCATCGTCCTTACAAATTAAACCTTTTTTCTTGTTATTAAAATTAGCTATTGCTATGAACTCTTCATCCTTCTTCTTTCTCTTTCAATACTGTAAAACATTTCTGACATCAGGAAGACCTTAACAGTGCTATGTGAAGATTTTTAGGTATTTTTACAGCAGCCATCCTTTCAGGTGTGCAGATTGGTTAAATTAGTGCAGAAATAAGCTGCAGCTGGTGTCTAGGTTTGATTGCAGTAACGAAATGCTGCTATTTGAGTAATGCTTTTTGTGGCCTTTTAAAAGTGCAGTATAGAAATTGCAAAAATTACTTGGACAGGAGAGACCTGTTTTGTACACAGAGATGCTTTATTCTTGTGTCTTCGTCCAAGGAAATTGAAAATAACCATTCATGACTGAAGCTTAAGCATTAGGGACTCATTGTATTTTACCCTGTCCAGAGCAGAGTGGTCCCTGGCTGTGGAGCAGTGCAGAGGGCACTGCAAATGTGATGGTCAACATGCTGGTTGTGTACAACAACCTTGTTCTCAAAAACTGCTCCGTTCATGGCGGGGGTTATTGGGGGAGTTGCCCAAAGGTCATTCTGAACAGAAATATCAGAAACTGCATGTGAATTGCACTTTGCTCTGGAGCCCTGTGCCTCAACCTGACTACACTCTGCTGTAAGGCAGTATAGAGTGTGTATGTTATTGTTTCACATTTAGGGTGATTAGAAGGAAAAGAGCTTTTCATGTCTTTCCAGTTTCAGCTACTGTTGAAATCACTATTTCCTACTACATAAAGCTTAGACAGACAGTTTTTGTAACTTTAGGTTATTGAAGACAGTGCAGTGACATCATAAACTTAAAAGCAGCACCTAGAACACCCCCACTAGGAACTAAACCATAAAGCATCTTCAATACCGCTATGATACTATAAATCAATCAGTTTGTATATATTTGGCCTCAGAATAATAAAAGGTGAATGTGATGCAGCTGAGATAACCATGAGACTTTTATGCACCTTTATATATCCAAGTAATTTCTCTTTTACAAGTTCTGCTGATACAACAAAAAAAAGCCCTACACAGAAACAAACATTTAGTTATATTCACACTTACTGTCCTGAAATCATGACGGCTAACCTTTCAGAAATATCCTGTGACTTCCGCTGCCCACAAATAAACCCCGAAATCACAGCAAGTACCATACACTCATAATTCTTACACGACACAGCAAAAGCAGGCTATCAACCACAGTAATCAAAGTGTAAACAGGCCAATTGCACCGCAGGAACCTTGATCACATCAGGTCGATTCAAAACAATAACCGAACAAGCCTCCTTCTTTACAGAAGCAAAAGTACAATACAGTTCAGACGTACTACCTAACTACAGAAACGAAACTAGATTTGCACTAAGACAGTAATTAAATAAAGGAAAGGATTAAGTTGAAGATTTTGATGGATAACCGACATATACCAAACACACATGATGATAACTAGTATCTTCATCTGCTAAGGCACTGTGTTCCAGGCTGCTGCTTTATAATAATTGCAGAATGGGTCAGAAGCAAGCAGCTATGGTTACTTGTGATCAGATGTAAAGAAATGAGAGGGAGGGTTAAGCTATATGTCCATGAAGTATAAATTCTGAACTTAGATGAATGAGAATAAAATTCCAGAACTAGTACCCAATAAGTTACTAATTTAATATGTCTGTGAATTAACACTCAATACCCACCCTTTAGAGGTTTGCTCACTATAGCAAATACTATTACAGCTTTTGACTTGAATTTTCTTGTTTCTGCTGCAAACAATAGCATAGAGAAACTGTTTTATGATTAGGCTTTTGCAGCCAAATGGGTTTTATTAGAGTTAGACCCAGGAAAGGTGTTAGTTCATACAGTTATATTTTGACTTCAGACTTCAGGCTTGCTAATAACAGAGAACTCAACACCACGCTTGTTGAGGCGATCAATCAGTTTTGTTTTGGAGAAGGCAGCTCCTGGAGAATATACACCACCCCTGTTAGTGAAAATAAAAAAGGAAAAACATTAGTGGCACAGTGATAGAGGGACACCTTTTTGTGAAGCTAGAGATGTGCTTCCCTAACTGAGAAAGAAACTACTTTGTCCAAGGAGAGAGTGGGTGAGGAATTTGGTAGGGTGGTTATAATCATAGGTTCATTTCTGCATCCAGCAAGCTCTATAGAAACCCCTCCATTAACAGAACATAAAGACACTGATGCAAAGGCCTGACTAAAAGCCTATGACTACATCCTTTCAGACTGATTGGCTGGTGAAGAGCATGTGGCTTTAAATCAGCTTGTAGTGAAGCATCTCCCTTGCACAGCCAGTTAGGTGAGGTAACACAAATCCACAGGGCTGATTAAGTGCATTTTCAAACAGAAACATTTGCACACAGTAGCTTTAAGGGAGAGCAAGCTGCTCAGCATGGGAAGGTACTTACCGTTTAGGCAGAGAAGCTGTATCTTCCAGAAGAGCTAGACCTGCTTGAACCATTGCAATTGGTGTAGCAATATATCCAGGCTCTGACAGAAAAAAAAACAAAACAAACCCCCCAATGAAATACTGTGTTGAAATGTAGAATGTAATTTTGCTCTTCCCTACAGTATTCTGAAGAATAATGTCTTTGGCAATGAAACAGCCTTTATCATTTAAGAACAGCTTTTTTTACCTAGTAATCAGACCAAGTAGCTGGTGAAATCCTTAAGATCTAATCCAAACAAATACTGCTTCACGTAATGGCCTCTAATCACACAACTGTGTGACCACATCATGGTGACAGAGGGATCTTTTGACACCGCAAGTGCTTTCCCCATCCTGTACTTAAATTCAGAATTTTACCAGGAAACACTTGACTTCTGCCACATCTCTAGTTACTTAAAGAAGCTATGCTACAGTAACTCATGTCTGAATGTACAATCTTGCTCTCTCCAGACCAGGTGTCATCTCCCCTCAAGGAATGACCTGAACAAAAGTATGTGATAGTTAGAAATTCTACCACACCTGACCTGCTTAAGTTCACTCTCAAGGAACTGGAAATAAACAAAGTACTAAGTCCAGGCTGTAACAACTAAAAACTATCCTTAAAGCCCTCTCCCTTCTATAGGTCTGCTCTGCAAAAATGAAAATTGTACCAGGGGAAAGTCAGAGGAAAGAGAATGACTGACAATTGAACTGGCTATTTCAAAAATAAGGTCACAATGAATTCTAGTACCCAAGTTACTACACTGTAAAGACTTGGCTTTTTCCAAGTGCTTCTCAAAGGTGAAAGAGACAGCAGTGCAATCATAAATGTATTTTAGGACAGGGAATGCTAGGCAAAAACAGTCAGCTGCTACACATACCCGGTCCTTTCACTTCAGTGCAGATCTTCACATTTGGTTTGCCTTTCTGGGGATCTTGTCCCTCACTGTAACCCTCACCAAAAAAAGTCATTGTAAAAGAGGTTCCATCCATCTGTAGTGGACAAGACAAGCATGGTCACCAAAAGAGAAACTGATTGCTACCAGGAAAGCACAAAAAATAAATATGAGTATTCAAATTCTATATACAGAATCCTGCCAAATACTATAATCCATTTAAACATGAGAGGAATTATTTTGAATTACTTCTTAAAAGGTATAATCTAAATTTTTAATTGTTTCCACTTTGTTGGCACTGTCATTGTACTGAAGTCTGTTTGTTCTCTCAGTACTTTCAGTCCTGGGTTTTTTGCTAATCAGTCTCTCTTGGTCATCACCTTTGGTAGAGTGCTCTAAGCCACTCATGGGAATACATCAGGCCCAGCAGCATTATTAATTTATTCCTCATAGGAGTTCCACATATTTTGATGACTAAGAGCAGAAAGCATGATTATTTATCCAATAACTATCTGAACAGGCACACACAAACATGCATTTGGGCCTAGGGGGGAAGCCATGTGAGAAGTGGCTGAGGTCCCTCAGTCTGTTCAGCTTGGAGAAGAGACCTCAGTGCAGTTACACCTTCCTTGTGAGAGGAAGAGGAGGGGCAGGCACTGATCTCTGCTCTGTGGTGACAGTGACAGGACCTAATAGAATAGCCTGAAGCTGTGTCAGGGAGGTTTAGGTTGGGTATTAGGGAAAGGTTCTTCTCCCAGAGGGTGGCTGGGCACTGGAACAGCTCCCCAGGGCAGTGGTCACAGCACCAGCCTGACAGAGTTCAAGAAGTGCTTGGACAACGCTCTTGGGCACATGGTGTGACTCTTGGGGTGTCTGTGCAGGACCTGGAGTTGGACTTTGATGATCCTTGTGGGTCCCTTCTACCTCAGAATATTCTGTGACTAATTTAGAAATTACTTCTTTGAGGCTAAGCAGTTGACTCTAAATTACTATTCCACCATTACCACAACAAATGTATTCTATAACTGTGGTAAAAAACAGTTACCTGCTTCTGGGTTGGTCCTTCCTTTGTGAAGCATCCAGCAGAGAAAAATTTTGGGTACTGTACGAACAGAGGAGAGAAAATAAAGAAGAAGAAGAAAAAAGACAACAGTTAATTTGAGGGGGAAAAAAGAGATGTCCAAACATAATTTTTTTTTTAAACTTACTTTTGTCAGAAGTTTTCTTCCAAAGTTAAACTTCACCAGAAGAAGAAATAACATGCCCAGAAACATCAGCTTAATAACAGAGCCAAGACCACCTACAGTCACATAAGCGCCATACTGGACCTGAAGGAAGAATGTATTTTCAGTGATAGGACTTACATTAATTTTTTCCATCAATTGATTTTTATAAATCAATCTACCCCCTCAGTAAGATGCAGCTGTCTCAGACAACATATATCAGTTTAAATAGGGCTTTAAACAATTGTCTTGGTTCTAAGGAACTGTTGGAAGAATGCTTCACTTTATCATTCATTCTGAGAAGACAATGTAACTACAGAGTGAAGAGGGAGCAGACATGGTAAACAAGAACAGAAAACTTTACAGAATGATGTGTTTTGGTATCCAATTTCAGCCTTCGTTCCTAGATCTTCCTTTTCTCCTCTTTGTGCTTTTCTTTAAGAGAAACTGAAATAGCAATGGCCTTTCTCATTTGTAGCTTAAATCACCATCTCACCCTCATCATTTAACTGATGCCTGTGATTCTGCACAGCAGTTATACAGATTGTTGGTGATCATCTCCTCTCAGGAAAGCATGGAAAAAAAAAATTAAACATCTTTCCCACCACCATTACTTCACACTGCCTTTACTCTGCACACTGGAGACCGAAGCATCAAAGGAATCTTAAGATATAAATGAGCAGCATATGAATTCTTTATCAGAATATTTACTACACTATACTGAGCTGGCCAGAGCTACCATAGACTACAATTATAATGCTTTTAGAAGCTCTGCTGATAAAAGAAGAAAGTCTCTGCACAGAAACAGAATCTAATATATTTATCATGAAGGCTACCTTTCAGGTATTTCTGTGACTCAAGGCTTCCATTCCCTACAAATACACACCCAGAAATCAGATAATAAGACAATTAAGAAATCATCGATAAGACAACCTCATAACCATCATGTCAACAGCCAAAGGCAGGCTCATCAGCCACAGTCTCAAGTAGCATGAAACAGGCCAATGCACCCAGAAGACAGAGTGTACAAATAACAGTAACTTACAGGTGTTTGCTGCAACTCAGTGTGCAAATAACGCTGAGTCCTTTTCACAACAGAACCATCAGATCCCATGAATGTAATGCAGTATTCCTTGAATTCCGGACTGTAAAACAGGAATCCTCTGCAAACAAAAAAAAAAAAAAAAAACATTGAGTCAGGAAAAATATGTTCCAATCTTCACTCAAACTGAAAGAAACTGACCATAATGGCCTTACCAGTTTTCTCTCAAGAATTTTTGTGACATTATCTCTTTTCACTGAAAGCAAGCAATTCTAAATACATGCCCAGCTCACTCAAAATTCACTACATATATATCACCATATATAATTCACTATATGCACTATATCAAGGATGAATTTGATAATCAATCTAATAGTCTTTTCATTTTTTCCCCTCCATTCTAGTAATCACTTCTGAAATCAAAAGTTTCCCATGTCACTTAAAGTCCTTTAGAACACATTAACTTTGAGACCCAGTAAATGCTGGGACATTCTCTTTTCAGTAAGATATGAACAAATCAATAAAACTGAACTTATCTTTAATTCTACTAGATGAGCATCTGTGTTTTCATACTATACTGAAGTCCTAAATGCATCTTTTTATTTTTTAATACTGTAGCAATCTGTATCATAAATACTTGAACTGTTAGACCACATATTCCACATATATACGTGCTTATACCTTTTTTTAATCTTTGTACCAACTACTGGAACAGGGGCATATCCTATCTGTTTTCGAAGCTTCTTCAGGTTGTCTTCATCTGCAAGGCCATAGACAGCTGACTTCCAGGTCCCATCGTGTACACCAAGACCCTTGTGACATACCATGAAACAGTAATTAGTTCAGTATTTAAAGGTTTCATGGATTATCTTAATAATAATATTAGAATCATGACATATATTACAATTATTACATATAAATGTTATGATTATAGCATATTGAAATAGTGTGGGTTGACGTTGGCTGGATGCCAGGTGCTTACCAAGACACTGTAACTCTCCTCCTAGCTAAGATAGGGAGAGGAGAAAGTAAGATGGAAAAATCCCTTGTGTGTCAAGATCTAGGCAATTTAATAAAGTAAAAGCTGCACGTAGAAGCAAAGGTGTAGTAGTAACAAATGCCTCCCCACCCTTCTCTTTTCCCTTTACTGCTAAGCAGAACTCCCACAGTACGGAATATCCCTTTGGTCAGTTTGGGCAGCTGTCCAGGCTATGTCCCTTCCAGCATCTTGCTCACCCCAGCCCACGAGATGAAGGGGGGAATGCTGCAGAGACAGCCTTAGTGCTGTGCCAGCATTGCTCAGCAGTAGCCAGAACACTGCTGTGTTACTGACACCTCTGCAGCTGCCACACAAAGCACAGCACTGTGAGGGCTGCTGTGGGGAAATGAACACCAGATCAGCCAGACCTGACACAATCTCCACCCTTCTTTCCATGTGATCTGCAGCATATTCAGGACCTGCAGACTTTAATACATTATCTGTAGCTCTTCTGACCATCTCAGTCTAGTTAATTCTCATTACTGAAATCCCTTCTTACCAATACTTTGAACTTATGCTATAGATTTAAATACATGTCTTCATACCGAACATATAGATTCATAAATTCCCATTAATTACTATCCCCTGTTCCTTAACTGACAGATACTACTCTCCCATTCCATGGGCTTCCTCCACTCCTCCAGATGTTTTTAAGAACAAAAATGGTTGTAAGGCAAGATGGGTGCTCATGTCAGGAGCAGTAGTGTTTGGCTGTTGGGCATCAAGACTGGCTTGGATCACTGTTGCATTGTTTTAAAAACAACATTAGAATTATTACATGTATTTCACATTATTACACATATTTCACATTATTACAATTACTACCTACAGTTATTATCATTACATGTATTAAAGTACATTGAAACAACTCTTCCCCCCACCAACAAACAAAAAACCCAAAGAGCCTATCAGTAGGATTACTGGCAATACATACACTGTGGACCTGTTACAGTTTCACTTGTGTAAGAATCCTTCCCACAGGTCTGCAAAAGCAAAATAATTCTTGGAACAGCTTACCAGAGCAAAGTTTAGGTAGACAGCTCTGCAAACAGACCTTACTAAAGGGTGTTTGTTTAGGATACTTGTAGTAGCTCCTAAAGAATAAAGTTCTTAGGCTTATCATCAAAGACCTGCCAGCTTGCTCCTTGGTCTGACTTAATGCAGCAACAGTTATTCTCACAGGCTATGATGATGTTATCACAAATACTCCTGAGTGTCACCAAGGCAGAAACCAACTCACCTCAGGCCCAGATTTCACTGACAGGAAACTCTCAACAGCAGTTAAGGTACCTGTAAGGGAGGGGAAAACATTACTTGGCACATGCAGTCACTAGTCTGCAGAGCAGAGAACACTCTAGTAGACTAAAAACAGCAGGTCACTGACTTTATCAGCTGAGAAAGCAGATTTACATCTTCATCTCAAAGCAAAATAATGTAACATTAAGACACACAGCTATTTGAGTTAGCAAGCATCACATACCTCGTGTAAATTACTTCAATGTGCATCAGTAGTATTACCTCTATTCATTACATTTTTTCACTTCTGTTATCTATTTAATGAGATAATGTAAAAAATTCATTGAATAAAAAAGGAAAAGTAATATTGACAGCCACATTTAGTTTCCCTCCAAGTTTCAAAATAAAGGATGATGTAGGCTGTGAAAGCAAACACAAACTTAAAAAGTTTTGTACACTCAAACTACAAAAAACCCACCACCAAAAATAACCCTCCCCAAAAACCCAAACTACACAAAATATCCCAAAATATTTAATTTTAGCATAGCTTAAAATAGTTTTTTCTGCAAAGAATGCTTAGTTTGTTGAACAGCGGAACACCACAACGCCTCCAAATTCTGATTTGTTTTACTTTTGAGATTGGAAAACTGTATTTGTATGGATAAATTTCAATAGAGCAAGCAACTGGATAGACAGGAGTAATGCCATAAAGTCAAAATAGGAAGAGATAAAAGGCATCTTTATTCAAAACAGCTATCAAACATCAAATTACAGCCTCATGAACATCTCATTTACATGCCTTATTTCTCCTCCAGTCAGTTCTGAATTGCAGTTTCTTCAACTGAATGCTGACTCCAATGTAAACCAATCCCATTTACCAGCCTTTTTAATAGTCCATAAAACCAAAACATTTGGATATTCTTACAGGCCCTCCCAACTAAAAGACCTGATGAACAGAGTATCCTCATCTGGGATCAGGATCAATTACTATTTACATAAATTAAATCTTCTCACATATTTTCTTAAATGTATTTCTCTTTCAGTTACCCTCTAGCTGCTATTAAAAGGCACTGTATGGCACTATCCTGCTGCTTATCCTCACACAACAGCTTCTCAGAGGTTGCAGTTGAAAAAGGAAACTTGGGAAACCTGATTACCCCCCCATCTGTGGACCCCTTGCCATTGTCTCTTCCCTACAAGATTCTCACTGCACAAAGAGGCAGTGTGCTGAGGCTGCTTAGGGACATCCACACAATGGCTGAGCAGCCTGCTGCTCACAGCTGAACATTCTGTCCTCTCAGATTCACAGAATATTCCTAGTAGGAGGGGACCCACAAGCATCATTGAGTCCAATTCTTAAGTGATTGGCCCATGGGGCTGGAACTCACAACCTTGGTGTTATTATCACCACGCTCTGAACAGCTGAGTCCATCACAGGGCCCTCTTGGTGAGCAACATGACCATGAATCCCTCCCCTCCCCAATGACCCATCCAGTGGAAATATGACTTTAAATTTTTCTCCACCACATTTGGTTGAAACTGGTCACCTGGTAAAGGCAAGCAAAAAGAGACACTGAAAAGAGTTCCCACGGGACCATGCTGCTTTAGGAAACAGGAGAACAGCATAATCTGCATTCCTTTTTCATCATAAAATACAGTTATTCTAGTCACCTTTCAACTTGTCTCTGGTGTACAGTACTCCCATATCTGCTGGTATGGAGTCAAAGCCACAGCTTCCAATGACATATACTCCCTTTTCTGCAGCTTTTTCATTGTATTTCAGGTACATTCCTTCCAGAAACTGAAACACAGCCAGAACAAGTACTTTCAGCTGAAATTCATTCTTGGCCATACCCAATATTAGGCATCAGTGCTTCACTGTCACATCACAGTACCCTCCATGATTCAAACCACTTTCAAGGATCTTTGACAAATATATACGATTCTGATCTGTAGTATAAAATTTTCACAGCAGTGAAAAGAAAAGTACGAAATTCCTATGCAGAATCACAACAGAGGCTTGAAGCATAATTCAGCAATCTGGGATTTCCACAGAGAACCAAAAAGGCTCCTGTCTTAAAATAGCAAGAAAACTATACAATTTAAAATAATTACTGCATCTTAAAATTGTAGATCAGGAGGCAGAATTTGTCTTTGTGTTCAGAAACATTAGCAGAAGCATGAAACATACTAAACAAACACTCCTTTTGCAGAGCCTTGATATAAGGTAGTCGGTTTTTACTATCACATACCTGGGGTTCTCCACTAATGTCAATGCAGCTTGCACCATTTTCAACACAAGCTTCTACCACAGGTTCGCCAAAGAATCTATACTATAGAAGGAAACAACACCAGATGTAACAAAAGAATACCCACACACCACAACTCACCCAGTGTGCTTTACCTAAAGTACATCTCTGCAACAATAGGGAAACTGGTGGCTATCGATTTTTCTATTTTTTCTATTATTTCAAGTGGGGCTAAATGCAACAGCACTTCTATTTCTTGGGAGTGTGGGGAGAAGAAAACGTAAACTTCACTACTGATAATGGAGCTTGCTGCAGACTACTGCACCTAATTTCTCTCGGAAAATCAGATCAGATCACCAAGACCAACTGAATATTGCCACTAATTTCACTTTACATTTTCTGCACTTATTATCAGGATATTCTCTACTTAAACACTGAATTTCAAAGACATGGTCATGACCCAACTTCCACTTTGCAATGCTCTCTGAATGCACTGCAAATACTGCCACTGTAAGTTTTAAAAGGGCCAAGTGTTTTTTGGCAGCAAGCCTGCGGGCCCCTTTTCCTGCTCCACGTTTAACCCTAGCACCACCGACATTTTCGCCAAACGCAAAACGCTGGGCCAAACTTTACCATCAGTATCTCAGACTGCTGTGAAAGACTGAAAACCAACCCCGCTGCAAGTCAGCACGGACACCCGTCCGTGAACCGCACCGCCAGCGATAGCGGTGGGAAACCCTTCGGCCACTGCAGTACACAGCCGTACTTGGCACTCCGGGGTCGAGTTCCAAGAGCCGCGCTGTCCCTGCGCTGGGGCGGCAGCTCTCCGTGCCCCGCTCAGCCGCAGGCAGCGCGGCCCCGGGGGCGGAGGAGGCCTCGCCGCCCGCATCCCCGCACTCACCGGGCCCACGCAGTTCAGCACCAGCCGGGTCTGCCTCGCCATGGTGGCCAGCGAGCCCGCGTCGCCCACATCGCAGAGCAGCACGCCGACCTCCTCCCCGGGCGCCGCCTTCCCTGCGCACCGCAGACCGCCGTCAGCGACACCGCTCCGCCCGGGACGAGCCCCCTCCTCCCCGGCGCAGCGCCGGGGCTCGCCCCGCTTCGTTCCTCAGCCCTTCCCCGCACACCCGACCCGCTGGGCCTGCCCGGGCACCGGCGCTGCACCCCCCGCCCCGGCCGCGGCCCGTACCCAGCCGCTCGGCCGCCCGCTCCAGCACAGCCCGCAGCTTCTCCCGGCTCCGCCCGGCCACGGCCCAGCGCAGGCGGCCGCCGCACAGCTGCCCCTCGCCGGCACCCGCCGCCGCCGCCGCCCGCGCCACCTCCTCCACCACGAACTGGCCGGTGAAGCCCGAGGCGCCGAACACCACGATGTCGTAGGGCCGCCCGGCCGCCTTGGTACCGCTGCCGGCCGCCATGGAGTCGCGAGCCTTGGTACTGGCGACAGCGCCGGGCAGCGCTGGCATCTCGGTCCCGCCCCGCCGGCCCCCGCCGCCCCGCCCCGCACCCCTCGGGCTGTGCCCGGCCCCGCCCGGCCCGTGCGCTGCTCCTGCGGCCTTGGCTCCGCCGGCGGCGGCGAGCGGCGGAGCTGCGGCCGCTCGGGGGTTTAACGCCCCGAGAGGGAGCGGGACTGTGCCGCCGAGGGGGCCTGGACCCTTTATAGCCAGAGGGCACCATAGAATCATAGAATGGTTTGGGTTGGAAGGGACTTAGATAGCATCTCCTTTCAACTGCCATGCCGTGGGCAGGAACGTTTTAACTCGACCAGGTTGCTCAAAGCCATCCGTCCAACCCCTTCAGGGATGTGGCATCCACAGCCCCTCTGAGCAACCTGTTCCAGAACTTCACCTCTCTTGCAGTAAAGGGTTTTTTCCCTAATATATAATATCAACCTACTCCCTTTCCATTTGCACCCATTCCCTCTTTTCCTGTCACTACATGCTCTTGTAAGTAGTCTTGTCCCAGTCTGCAATTAGGTCATGCTGAAGTCTTCACTTCTCCAGGCTGAACAACCCCAATCCTTTCAGCCTTTCCTCATAGGAGAGGTGCTCATCTGATCAACTTGTTGGCTCTCTGCTGGGTCACCATTGTTGGGTCCCAGAGTAGAGAGACATTCTCTCTCATGATGAGCATGGCACTTTTGTTATGAGCTGCTGCTGTAGGCATTCCAGCACAGGTAGTATAGGTGGTCAGATAAGACTGTTACTAGTGAAAACAGAAATGTAATGACCTAACTGTTCCTCCACAATTGCAGCAACTATTTGTGTTTTGGTCAACTGCAGAAGCAGAACAACACAAAATGTGAAGTTCCTGTTGCAGCAAGGGGAACCAGTGGCCCTGGCGAGCACACTTCAGTATGGAACATCTGTGACTGCATGGAGTGGTGAGGCCACGTTTTCCGTGTTTTTCATGGCCAGGCTGCTCACCTGAATTCCAGAGGCTTGCAGCATGTCATGTGAAGGGAAGCAGCCTCGTGAATCCTGCTCACTGGTCCTTTTTCCCAGGGAGCACCTATCATATCTAAATTGCTCCCAACAGAAGCCTGTTTAACCTGTTTAAAAACCTCCAGTGATAGACACTTTCATACTGTTCCTCAGGCAGTCTCCTCCTGCATTTGTTATAAATGTGGCTGGAGACAAGAAATTAGATCTTCAGATCTTGTAGTTTTAGCCCCATATTATTTCTCCTTTTTCTTGAGGACATTGGCAAAAGATTTAATCCCTCAGGAGTATATAAAAAGATGCTGCAGAGCTGGAAGCTGCCATGTATCTCCTTAGTCTTTATTAAAAAGATTCCTTTGATTTTTTTCCTTGCAGGCCACTTTGAACATACATTTTTCCTGTTTTCTTCTAAATTATCTTCAGCTGGCTTATTTCTTTGTAACATAATGTCCCCATAACTAGACCCCACATTCACCTTGTCAATGCTAAAACGATTGAGAAGGTTATGTGTTACACTGGGATTTGCATCTGTTTCTACATGACTCAAACATTTGCCTTCTTTTTTCCTTTTGCAAGTGTCACACTGTTGCTGCACCTGCAGGTCATCATCTGTTCCACCTCAGAGGCTTTTTCAAATTGCTGCTGCCTAGCCAGTCTTTTCCCATCTGAGATTTGCACTGAAGAGTAATGACCTTTCTGAATATATGCAAAACATCTCATCTCCAAGGCAGAGACCCTCTCCTCCAAGCATCAGTATCAACTCCTTGAGTAGTGCTGAAGCAGTTGTTTGTAGGCCTACACCATCAGCTGTGTCAGTGAAACAACTCAGTCTAACAAAAAACAAAGAAGTGGGGGAGGGAAGGACAAAGACTTTTTTGTGCTCCTTTTTAATTCAGATAATTTTGTTGATCTGATTTACAGAGCAACCCTGCAAAACCAGTTTCTTGTTTATGAGGTCACTGAACATCTCTTAGTCATCTCTACTACCTTCTTCTCCTTCCTACACACCAGGATAATTTCCATCTGTGCTCACAATACTGTGGAACTCCTCTGAGCTACTTTGTTCTTATGTTCAAGTTTTTCCTCTGCCACCACCTGTCAAAGCAGTCTTCTTTGAGGCCACTGGTTTTGGTCTTCCATTCTCTTTCTCTCTTGCAAAAGTCTTGAAAAAACATTGCAACAATTTTCCCCCTAATTTGAAGTTAACAAAAATAATTTTTTTTCAGACTTTTAAAATTATTCAGTGACAGGAGGCTGTAATAAGTCTGCAGATTTACAGAGGGATCCTGACATAGCTTGCAGGGCTGGGCTGGGATCCTCAGCCTGCTTTCTTCATCCCTTTGCTTCAGATGTTTCTCTTTCTTGCCCCACTCTTCCCTCTCCATATTATCTCCCAGAAAACAAAGCAATTTATAAACCTATGATTCTGACTCAGCCATTTCTTATGAATCCAGACTGCACAAGCCTCCTTGGACCATATGTATTTGATAAGACCTTCATTGTGTAGTTAGGCAGAGGCTTGGCAAGCACAAGCTTGCATGCAGTGCTGAGTGCCCTGTCTCCTCTTAATGAGTGAAACATTACACCAAATTAGGCAGACCTACCCTGTTTATCAATCCACAACTCTCAAGATTTCACCAGCTCTTTCAATGTCAGCTGCATTTCTTTAAAACACAGTGCTGGAGCAAGTTAACTCGTGTAAATTGCAGCTTACACAAGAAAAGATCAGGGTTTAAGAATTGCAGAAGGACAAGAAACAAGCAGAGAGCTATCAAAACATGCGGCAAACTTAGGGTTTTTTTCCCCTTTTTGTTTGCACAAAGTACCACTATGGTAGCTCCATTTTTTTCCCTGGGAGAGCTCTGTATGGCAAGTTGAAGAATTCTGTATGCAGTTTCATTCCAGCTCTCTGAATAAAAAGAGAACAAAATTCAAATTCTCTAAGCCAGTTTCCATTCCTGCCTTTGAACTAACAAGTGGGCGGGTAGGTTTCAAAATAGCAAACATCAAGGTGATGTCAAGGCTCTGATTTTAAATGGGGGACTTACAGCAGACTTGACTAAAGGCAAAGGTTAACCTGTCTACACAGTTAGTATCACCAATGCAGGATTGCAAAGAATATTCTGTGGGAAAGCAGTGGGATGATTTACAGTTTTCCCTTGTCCAATAGGAAGACAAGAAATGTCAGATCTGCTGCCAAGTGCAGTTCTGCAAAGGAGGTTCCGACCTGAATCAGCTTCAGAAACTCACCAAATAAAAAGATACTGCTGTTTCTTTTAAATTTTTGCTTCTCAGATTTGAAGGTAGGGTTTTTTCATACAGATACTTCAGGATTTCAGTACTTTAAAGCCTTCTTTAGCTAGACAGATACAGTCTAAACCAACTTTAACTACTGTAGGACCCTGCTGGTTTCCTTGGGATAGAAAGGCATGCATATGAAACACACAACACTCCTGTGTGTGCTTTTCAATTTCCTGAAATTAAATGGGCTTGCCTCCCTTTGCTAGCTTCTGTTCCATCTGGAGTATCTGACAGGATCTGAGGAATCTGTGCAAGCATTTATAAAAGCACCCATATGCCCCTTCATTTCATGCAGCGGTTGTTCTAATAAACTCCTTTATATCAATAATTATTCTTGGACATAAATATTTGCAGTAAAGTCTTTTATACTCATTTATACTCATTTATAACTTCAGGGCACTGTTTTTTTACTGAAGTGGAAATGCAGACGTTCTATTGCTACTGTTTTTAATTAAAATAATACCAAGGTGGCAGAAAGAGTGCAATACTATGTCATTTACACAATGCTTTGTGGAAGCAATTTTTTTAGACACAATTGTCACGTACCTCCAAGAATGAAATAAGATAGTTGACTTGCACAATTGCAAAAGTTACTATGGAACATAAGAAAAATAGACCGTAAGAGTAGGCAGAGGTGTTGGGAAATAAGGTTGATTAACAATGCATGCATAAATCATTGCAGGGTATGAAGAGTTATGTGGGTGAGTATAAAAGAGATTTAGAAAAAGAAAAATCAAAAAGGCATGGATCTCTGTACCTGCTACAGTTACTCCCTATTTAAGACCATGAGAACAAGAGCTTCTGGAGCAAAGCCCACAGTTTTTTAGTGCCATCTTAATTGTTCAGATTATTACTTTATAATTGAGGGGCAATTGGCTCTAAAATGCCAATTGCCATACAGAACTTAAAAATTTGTAATAAACTGAGCCATCTAGACTGGGACAAAAAAGAGGAGCTTGAACTAAAAAACTGCCACATGTGGCAGTTCAGTAATGCTTTATTTATTTTACTTAAATCCCATGCTTTTTTTTTAAATAAGCTCTTTGCACATTTTCATTCACAGACAGCTCTGAACAATCTCTTGAGGAAAGGAAAGCACCATTGGCATACAGAAGTACAGCAGAGGTCAAAGCTTTGATTTTCACTGGAGTTCAGACTCTTCCTTCCATGTTCTTCCTTCCTGCCAATTGCAGTTGCCACTTCTCACATTGAACTTGAAACACAGGTATGAAAAGACCGAAAAGTGTAGTTTTGTCACTTCAGAGAGACCAAACAAGACAATATAGAGGAAGAGCACCTTTTTTCTGGTAAAACTAAGTAATAACCAGTGCTGCATTAGAATGCTCTATAATAAAAGTGACCACACAGTAAATTAGGAGTTGGGGAGTTAAATGTCCGAGTTCTCTTGCTGAGGGCTCTGCAGTACCTCACAGACCAGTATTCACTTTGATGACAATAAAAGATTTGAAACTCTCCTCCATAGCTGCAGAGAAATAATTTAAAGGCTGGTAAATGAAAAGCAAAAATATTCAGAAAATGCAAGCTACTCTATAGTGGAGAAGTTAAAATGGAAAGCAGCTATGCTAAAAGAAACAAGGATAAATGTTTGCCCAGACGATGATAAATGTGGGAGACATTAGCAATGTAGAGCATCAGATTGCATAGAAAGAAATAAAAACCTGTTTCCATTTGAAACTGTCATTTAAAACACTGCATTTCAGTTCAGCTGCTTTGTTACAAATTGAAGACAGTTGCATGAAAACCACCCAGGAAATAATGAATAATCCAGGAACAGGAATGGAGACATCTTTCAGGAAAAAAAATCCCAAGTTCAAGGTATGTATTATTAAGCTAAAAATAGCTACAGAGGGATGATAATAACACGTTGGAAATATCTGAGGATGTAACTTTTAGGGATGGAAGGTGAAGGATTTGGAGCACAAGAAGTGCCACCTGAGGAAATGTGGCTGACAGTGTCCAGCACAACCCATTCCTCACAGCAGGGGAGGTGTCAATAGGAGAAGAAGTCCTGTGATTTGGCAGTGCCAGTGGACAGGACATCTGAAACTGTGTAATTTTGTGACAAAGCACCAGAATGTTAGCTGTGAGGAAGCCTTATGCTGCAACAAGAGGAAGTTGATGGCTGGATAGATCCCTTGTTCTTTTCTGTCTGCAGTCTTCAGTGTTAGACTGAATTGTAAAATTCTCTAGCCACCTTTCCCTCAAGCATGTTGTGAATATAAACCCAGAATCTAATAGTCCTTGAAATACTCCTTGCATTTTACTTAAGATCATTATAAAGGGAAAAGATCTGTATGTTCTAATTAGCTGAAACTGCTCACAGGCAAAAACCTTCAGTTCCTTAATGTTATTCTCTGTACTCTACTGGCTTGAGCTGCCTACAGAACTCCTTGGGGGCCAGTTCAATGCCTGGTCCCACACAGGTGCTTCTGTTCAGTGCATTTGAACAATCTGTCAGTGCTCATTCAGGGTATCCACGAGCACTTTTCTTCTCTCAGTTTAAATATTGTCTGTTCACAAACAAAGGATTATCAGATTATCCAGTTTACACTTTGGCAAAAACATAACTGCTCATTTCTTGTTACATTTACAAATCACAGCTGAACTAAACACGTATAACTGTTCGCAAAAGCCTTGTAGCCATCTTTAAAATGGCAATTTATCCCATCTTTTGACCTCTGAAGACTTCTTTTTTCTCAGTACTATCTTGAACTGCTCTGGTATCTGGAGGCCAGCTATCCACAGCACCTGTTTCCTTTTGGTTAAAGGTTAGAAAAGATACTCCTTCATAAATCTCTGATCCTCATCCCAGAAACTACAGCATCTCAGTGCAAATTTCCCTCATTCTGCAAGTAGAGCACAGAGTTATTTCTTCTGTTCCTATAGCAGTTTAAAAACCTTTATGCCATCATAGCTTCCCTGGAAGCCACCCTCTCTCTCTGAAGCTTGTTGCAAATGAGTGGTCTGGGCTGCTTACAGAATTACTGGCAAAGGTATCAGCAAAAGCAAGATAAATATCTGCCTTATAAATGTATATGTATTATATAAATTTGCAAAAGCACAATGAAGTTTGATGGAAAGGTTCACTCTACCACTGTAACTCAGATAAAGCACACAAAGGAAAATCAGACTAGAGCCAATCTAGAATGATTTATTCGTAGACTAGAGATCAAAAACTGTAAAGATGGAGAAGGGCAAGGGTGCCAAAGGGCAAAGGAGCCCCTTTTGTTGACTCATGAGGTTCAGAGTAGCCAAACTTAGTGTCAGACTTGATTAATGGTTTATGTCCAAGGAATGTAGCACAACATAATCATTGACTAATTTAACATTTACAAAATGATCCAATAGGATTTGCTATAAGCACAACAATAACTTAATTACAAATCTAATTCAACTATGAATGTGGGATGAGAACACTCGTAGTATGTTTGCTGTACCAAACAGCAAACCAATTCACACGTGCACCCACATAGATACAAAGAAGTATGTATAAAGGTATACCTGTGAAAAATCCCCCTGTGTTCAGTGAAGTATTCACTGGATCAGGTGCCTTTGCATCTCTCAACAGCTGAACCTTGAGGAGTGGGTGGGTATCAGCCCAGGCCCTGTTGTCAATGATCCTCTGAGTTGTTGAGCTCTAGAGATGTCCCACTCAGAGGGAGATGTGCTGCAGCCCAGGGCATGTCGAAGGGTCTCATTTAGGGCCACTTTTTACAAGATTGTAAAGATGGGGTTGCAAGATGATTGGTCATCAGTAAATTTCCACTGTGGACACAATCCAGGCTGGTAGTTACTGGAATTTTCCTTGAGAAGTTTAATAGTAATATTATTCCACTTAGGCTGTTACTCAAACTAAAATAAGTTTTCAAAGCTATTTGTTTGAAAACAGGAGCTTGTTAGGCAACAGAAGTTCCTGGGAGCAGACAGTTTTTCTGATAAGCTCAGAAAAAGCTTGGGGGAGCTGACTGCCTATGAGCCAGTAATCAAGGCTGAGGCCTAAGGAGTGTCCTTGAGATCATGTAGAAGCCAGAGAGGGGTAAGGGGACAGATCTTGCATCACCACAATGCTACATCCTCAGTAATTACCAGAGATTGAAGGGCAGGGAGTTCCTGATAAGGTGAGAAGAAATGGTGCAGTGGTGAAGCTTTTTTTTTTCTCCCTCCTGTTCCTGTGAGAGAAGGTGGGAGAAAAGAGCACACCATTCAGTTTTGTGCAGCTATCTTTGTTCTGTGTGGATGTTTTGTGCAGCAGAATAGCTGCAGAGTTTTGGGGGTGAGAGCAGAATTTCAAATGGTGCTCTCAGCCGCCGTAGCCCAACAAGGTGTTCCTATGATGTAATAAGGGGGATGAGCAACACTTCAAAGCTGATCCTTCTGTGTCTCCCATTTAGTTACTGCTCAACAGCCACTAACTGACATTGGCACAGCACAGCTACAATTGAATTTAGATCTGTCTGTAGTATGGACAAAGCAAGGTGTCTTCCATGTCCTCATGGCAAAGATCCTAACAATTCCCTATTGTCTGTAATGTTGGAATGGGGTACATTTTTCAAAATCTTCTGCTCACAAATACATCTCATCAAGGAGGTTTTCTGAGAATTGCCACAAGATTACCCAACTATTAAATTTTGTTCATTCTGTAGAAAGCAGAAGTTTAATTTTGAAACCACTGCCTTGCCCCACTACTGAGTTTAGTCCTAAACTGAGCAGACAGTGCATGGAGAATTTACTGTGAGGATGGAAAGAACAAAACCACAGAATGTAATGCAGAGACAGCAAATTCCCCTTGTGTTGTAGAACTGGCTGCTCAGCAGCATGAAGGGCCAGTAACTGAAATTTGAGAAATCCTAAAAACTAAATGGTCTTACAATGTCAGGAATATCTGCAGTGCAGCACTTTTTGCCAAGTTCTTGGGAGACCTGCAATACACTAGATAACTCTGCAAGGCCTGTGTAGAAACCTGCATTAGTTTGTACCAGGACAGAGTCTTGCTTACCAACACAGAGAAAATTCTCTCTCACTTTTGTAAATTTCTGGGTTATCTTCAAGGTGTTTAACCTTGAGGAACTGAGAACCAGTTATTTAACTCTTTACTTGAATAATAACTTCTTATTTGTCATCTACTGAAGCTGGCTCAACTCATATGAAGTAAGGAAATGACCTTATTAACCATTTTCACTATGACCTGAACATGTGCAGGGTGATAAGGGTAAAAGTCCGCTGTCTGATCTCCGACCTCCTCCTGTAGCACCTCCCCTCTAGCACTTCCCTTAGAGTGCCTAAGACTGTTCTAAGTGTTTTGGATGATTTTTTCCAACTCATATCAGTATTTTAGTCTTCTCCAGCAAAAAAAGGCTCCCAAGGTGTGTCAGACAAACATTTTTACAGGTGTTTTTAAACTAAAAATTCAGCTAACATGGTGCAGCAGCAGATCCCAGGTCTGCCACGTGCTGACTCTAGCCTGAACAAGAGCAAAGGCCTCCACGTGAGCAGCAACTGCATGATATGGGGAGGACTGCCTGATGGCAGATAGTACCTTACCACATTGTTAAAGGTCTTTACTCCTTAATCACTTCTGGAACAGCAGATAAGCACTTTCCCAACAGCAGTTACAGTGAGTCAACAGAACCTTGCTGCTGCACTGAGAACAGTTGAGTGCTCCTCTCTGAATGCCTCCAGCAGCAACACAAGTGGTGCCCAAACCTGCGTTTGCAACTCGCAGTGGTGGGGCAAGGAAAGATAAGGGCAAAGTGTAAGATAAAGCACATGGGTGAAACCTAATGTGCTGTGGGTAGGTGAGTAGGTTATGTCGGGGGCAGAGCCGTGTTGCTCTGCCAGGAGGGCATCTGAGGGAAGTACACTGGTTTGTAAGAGCAGGATGTGCAGCAGAAGGTGTCAGTACACGTTTCTGAGGTTCTAGTGAAGGGGAAGGAAAGCACTAGCAGGGAATTGGCAGGCAGGAAGTGAAACGAAACTCTTCTGATCCATTTTTATGGTTTCAAAGAAGGTATTCTGGTAATGTTTACTAGTGCTAACAAACAAATTAAAATTTGAGATTTCCCTGCCAGTTCAGTTTTGATTTGTAAATTATCTGCAATTGAAATATCAGTATACTTTTCATAATTCAGGTTATGTAGCTGCCCACACTACATAGGGGACTGTAAGTTAATCAACTGGAGAGATTTACCAACAAAACTCACGGTAAGTAACAGGGTGAGGTGTTACAGGCACAATTTCTGAGTTTGCTGAGCTCAGAAATTGTGTCTGGGCTCCCTCTAGTGAGATGTGTTGGTTTTCTATGCTCAGACAGCTAGCGGCTACCGTGTACCTATTGATTGAAAAGCTAAATTCAAACACAAATGCTTTCAAAACAAATAAACAAGCAAAGGATCTTTGTACCTGTACGGCAACAGTTCACACCACTTCTGCTTGACAAAGCTAAGTTCTTACTTTCAGAATTTTCTAGAAAAGCTCAAAAGACCAAATGCAGTTTTAATGGTGATAGAGGCAGATTGAAACTAAACTGTTTTCCAACCACTTGCAAAACAAAATCAGCAGGGTTGTATAAATTCCTACTGCGGGAATAAAAAATAATAAAAATTAAATTCAATATTTTTTAAAACGTGGAAGGGAGTGTGGTAGAAAGTTTTGCCAGAATGAATGCAAAACAGCTGTCAGAAATAAGGCTATAAATCAGTTCACTTGATAGCTTATGGAATAAGCAAACGAGTGCACCACTAATTTTTTTAAAATTCAGACTGCTCAATTTTCTACATGACATATGAAATCTAAGACATGGCCTAAAGACTGTAAGCCTAAAGAGGAGATTTTTCAATTCATTATATCCCCCCAGGATTTGGTGTCCTCCCTCAGTAACATCCCATTTGCAAAGTTTGGAAAATATTTGAATTTGCTCAAATTTTACAGTAATTTTTTAAAAACAACTAAAATTTAAAAAAAAAAAAATCTCATGGAACATGCAGCTTGAGATGTGTTTGTTTTTGTTAATGTGATTTTCTTTCTGGCAGTTTAATTATTTCCTCCTGGAATGAAGAATGGAAGGGACCTTTTGGTATGCAATTAGCTTAAGCTACAGAGGAATGTGGAACCCCTTGTCTTGGATATACCCTCTTGCCTAGGCACTACTGGCTGCTACAGCAAACTGTGGGCACCTGTGGGCAATACTCTTCCCAGCTGCTGATATTCTCTTGTTATCATTTTTGCTATGCTCATGAAACTGCATTTTACAGCATTGTTCAACCACAACCACAGATTAGCTTCTGTTATATATATTCTTCCTTTTTCAAGGTTCCTGTTTCAGCAAAAAAACTCTTGTCTCCTAGATATGTGCCTCTAACAACCTTTTACAGTCCTGCCCTCTTCTGGGTGCAGCAGAGTAGTTCCCTCATAGTTCCTGTCTTCACGCTGCCCTGCCTCACCAAGAGCTCTTTTCTGGAGTTCTCAAATCCAGATGCACATTTACAAGTGGGCAAGAGAGAAGCCATTAAGTTAATCAGATCAGAATGAGAAGTGTTATCCCACCAGGATGAGAGAAGCTGTAAAGTTAATTTGCCCAAGTGAGGAAGAGGATGAAGAACTGGAACTTTGCATTTAGCATTACCAGGCATTACCCTGCCCATCACATCAGGCTCATCACAGGCTTGCCAACAGGAGTTTTATTTACTTGTTTTAGCAGAAGATGTCAGAAGAATGGGAAACACATAAATGCTGTGGTAGTAGAAACCACTGCACTGTTTCCACGCACCTCCCAGGCTAGTTCACCATTTAATCATCCACTAAACACTGAAATGGAATTTTTCAAAGCAATTTCTCTACCCTGTCCTACAAATCCAGTGGCAGTTGAGGCTTCTCTAGAGAGCAACAGCCCCACTGACAGCTGTGCTTGGTCACCAGCTCTATCTGCTGCCTAATTCCAAAATGCAAAACTTCCTAGGTTTAGTTAAAGCTAAAATGACTAATGCTGAATGCACAGTGATACACAACAAAATATATATCATGTGGAATGAAGGTGATTTGGAGCACCGTGATCAGCTTTCATATTAGAGGAAGAATATAATGCTGAAACCATCTGGCCTGCGGCTGTGAAAACACCAAAGAGACATAAAACCGAGTTAATGGCAGCATGCCAAGGCCTTGTTAAAAAACAGCACATCACTGAAACAAAGCAAGTGCTGATGTAGCACCAGCAAAGGCTCATTAATGGGCCTGGAGACAGAATGCTCTTATGTTTCATTATGTGCTTAACAGCCATACCTGCCTCTGCAGAAGAAAGGTAATTTCTAATGAACACTTTCTCATGTCCTGTAATGATTCTACACCAGTGATAAATACTAAGAGCTCTGGTTGTCCTGCTTACTCTGTATTTTTTCTTACACAACACCCTGGAATTCATTTTTTTAAAAAATTACTTATCTCCTTTAGAGGAATAAATAACAAGATGCATCAGGTGAAGCTGAAACTAGGACATTTTAGCTTAAAAATAGCTACAGGCCATGGATACTTAAGTACTGCGTTCTGGATGCTGGTGTATAAGCTATAAAATTATAAGAGAGCATCTAAAGGAGGGCTGTGAAGATGATGATGGTGGGCTCAGAGGGGAACCCATAGAAGGAAGGAGTGGCTGAGGTCAGTGGGTCTGATCAGGCTGGAGAGGAGGAGACTGAGGGGAGACCTCAGTGCAGTTACACCTTCCTCATGAGGGGAAGAGGAGGGGCAGGCACTGATCTCTGCTCTGTGGTGACAGTGACAGGACCACAGGGAATGGCCTGAAGTTATGTCAGGGAGGTTTAGGTTGGGTATCAGGGAAAGGTTCTTCACCCAGAGGGTGGCTGGGCACTGGAACAGCTCCTCAGGGCAGTGGTCACAGCACCAGCCTGAGGGACCTCAGGGAATGTTTGCACAACACTCTCAGGCACATGGTGTGACTCTTGGGGTGTCTCTGCAGGGCCAGGAGCTGGACTCAATGACCCGTGTGGGTCCCTTCCAGTTCAGGATGTTGCATGGTTGGTTCTGTGCTCTCCGGTCTGAGGGGATCCTGCCAGGCCCAGCAGGTGACACCGGCCCGTGCTGCTCCTGTCCCCAGGGCTGGGCTGCAGAGAGGGGGCTCGGTTTGATGGAGGCAAGGAGGGATAGGAAAAACCCAAAGAAGGGCTAAGTGTGTAAAAATGCTTCTGTTTTTGAAGCAGCAGCCTGCAAAGTGCTTGCTGCACAGAGGTCAACATTTCTTTTGAAATAAAAATCTGGATGCCTGTTTGGGTTTGAGGTTTCTGCTTATCAGCATTCCCAGAGACTGGAACTAATTTTTTTTTTTTTTGGTGGGAATTCTCAATAATCTCTTCTCTCAAATCATCAGGCCACACACTCCTTGTTTTCTCTCTCTTGCAGGGACCATGGAGAAGGGTGAAGGGATGAAAGTGAAAATAATAATTTCTGCCAAATAATACTGGAGATGTACACACAAGTAGACTGAACACAATGAGGGGCACTGTTGTATCTGGCCTCTTACTTGAACAAGATGGTCTCTAGATTTCCCTTTGCCCTTCCTTCCAGTTTTTGGAAGCCATCAAGCCATGCCCAGGGGTCACTCCTTCTGTCCTCCATCCTCCACTTATGTTCTCTTCCAATTTATGTTCTCTTTGTATTATCTCTGATGCATCTGAAATGTCAAAAGTGCAGACAGAACACAGACGACATGACCTCACACTTACCTGCATTTTACTGACACAAAAGAAGGGAGAGGACATGTCAGTTTGATGAAGCAAGATGTTACCAAGAACTCATTTTGATTCCGCACAGATGTCTTTCAAAAATTGGAAGAACAGCTTCTTGTGTGCAAATAACTAAGAAGTCCTCCTTTGTGCATGGCATCTATCTTCCTCAGGTCCTGCAGGTGGAGGTTCTTTCAAGGACTTTGGGGTTAGAGTTGGTTGCAAAACATCTTAATAACCATGAGTTGCAGTGCAAAATGTAACCAAAACTCTATTCTATCACCATCTGTTGAAACTAGGTTGGGGGGGATGGTGTAATTGTCTGTCAATGGCCAACTGTCAAGAAACCAGATGGGGCAGTTTTCTTATCTCTTCCACAACCCAGCCTCCATCCAGGGAGAAATCTTCTGCTAAAAGGCCAGTGAGTCTCACTGATAGAATTCCATCATCCCACTGGGAAATGCTTCAGCCAGGGGAGGAGCCAAACATTTCTACCTGGATAAAAATCTGGGAGTTGGAACACCAGGCCAGCCTTTTCCACTGGATTCCCAGGGGAAGACCAGGCCCATCTATCACCACTGGACCTTCAGCAAAAGAACTCCACTCTTTCTACAGGAGCATCACTTCAACAGAGCCACATCTGCCACTGGGACTGCAGCCACCATTGAATGGGACTGCCACCAACACCCTGACCCACAGGGTGTCAGGTTGTATCCTGACTCTGTCAGTGGAGTTGGTTTGTTTGTTTTTCTCCTTAGTAAAACTGCATGTGTTTTGGTTTTATTGTTTATTTTAGTTCACCTAATAAAGAACTGTTACTCCTATTCCCATATCTTCACTTGAGAGCCCCTTGATTTCAAAGTTATAATAATTCAGAGGGAGGGGGTTTATATTCTCCATTCCAAGGGAGGCTCCTGCCTTCCTTAGCAGACACCTGTCATTCAAACCACGACAAACCCCTTAATTTTTTGCAGTATCTGTTTTGCTGGATAAGAGATTGATTTAACACTGGTTATAAACCAGTGTTTATATGGATATAAACAAGTAGTATTTGTGTACACTGTGATGGACAATAAATACTGACCCTGAAATATTTGAGTACAATTAGTGAAATTAAATATTTGAGTATAATTAGTGAAATTAAAGCTTTTTATATTTAAGTTATAGTTATTAAGGCTTCAGTCTCCTTAAAATATTTGTTTCTCCACAGCCACAAGGGACAAAAGTTTTAAATTAAAAAATTCAGATTCTAGTAAGAACACACACTAATTAGCTGAGACTACAAAAACACTGTTGGACCTGGGATAAAACACGAAGAGTTGAAAACACAATACACAGAGGAAACCTTTACCTCTGATTATCAGTCTCCTAGAAACAACTGATTGCATAAAATGTCTGAAATCTCAGTTAACATATTGTGTAATCACCTAACATCAGGTAAGGATTCTAGACTGTATAGAGGATACTCCTAAACAAACCTTACAAATAAGGCCCATGAGGAGTTTCTCTCTCATTCAAATCCAAAAATTGTGGCTGTAATGTTTTTAGTTTTATTCCCTCCCATTCCCCTGGGCCTTTTTGCTTTCTCCCAGGCTGAGCTAGCATCACTATTAAATGCAGGCTGCATCTCTCCCTCACCCACATAATTCCCTATGGCAGCTGGGAACAGAAGGGCAAAGGACTCGGGTGGGAATGGAGGGCACAAAGGTCTCCATGGACTGTTTCTACATCCATACTTAGAAGGGAAAACAGCAGAAACATTATTAGCGAACATGTTGTTACAGACTTCAGCTTTAATCACAGAGCATCTCCAGGAATGTTGCTCTGCGGATCCTGCCACCCTAAAAACGTCCCGGAGGCACTCTGGGAATTTGTCCAAGATTCCACCAAACTCCTGGCCAAGCCTTGGATATGCATCCAAATCTAAAGCATAGTAAAAAAAAAGAAGTTGAACTTACCTTAAGTCCACTAGAAGTTATAATTACTAACAACTGCATTTTCCTTTATGGACACCAGAGGTTTATGTTGACTTACATGTCCAGGAAATGAGTCATTCACTGATGGAATTGGGACAAATTCCCATTCTAGGTGGAACCAAAAAAAATCATCGCCATCATTCTCACAGCTGCAACCTCTTGTCCAAGGTCAATTGGATCCAGCTCCTCCCCCAAACCTGTTAGAAGTGGGACAAATTGCCAAAAAGCTTTGAGAGAACTGATTGCTCCAGGACTACTAAAGTGAGAGCAAGCAAGAAAGAATCAATCACCTAGAGGGGATGGTAAAAATCACTCAGATAACCTGCTTTTTAACCTGCTTTTCTGTCTTCCACTTTTTAACAGGGTCACTCATTCTGCGCAGTGTAGCAGAACCAATTACACAACATGGGTTTCAAACCTCTAATTACTGTGGCTGCTTCTGCCTCGATATTGCTGGAGGGAAACATCCGTGCAACGAAGCTGTGGTGTCTGTGACAACTACATCACGTGCCATGCTGGTCCATGACTAGTCCATGATTGAATTTCAGTGTCACCCTTCCTGGCAGTAATCACACCTCACAATTAAAAAGGAATCATCGTCAAGGCTGCGTACAAAGAAAATGTTTTCATGTGAAATAAGGGACTCAGTAAGAAAAATATTGTGACCCAAAATAATCAATAGCATTTATTTTTTAAAAGTCTCAAGGGATGAAGCTTTTGTGATAATGAATAGTCTAATTTTTCATAACTGGAACTAGGTCAACAAAAAATTAAATTACCCAGCCAGCATGAAAAAGATGAACTGCAGGAAAATAAAAACCTGCCATTAAAATAGATTTCCAGCCTCTCTTGTTAACCTGGAAGGAAAAAAATAGTAATTTCAAGATGTCGGTGTCATGAAAAGGAATTAGGCAGTGTCATGCTGCTTTCCCCCTTACGAAGTGCAGTGTTACAAGAACCAAAGAGATAAAATTTATACCAGAGTATTAACATATAGAAACAACAGAAAACTGATAGCAGCCAGTTGTGGGGTTCTTTCAGTATGTCATTTATTGAAAAAATATGAGAACAGTAGTTTGAAATTAAATCATGGTGTCAAATCATAACAAGGAGATATTTTTCTCTTCTTTAGCATTAAAACAAAAAAAAGTCAAGAGTGTCTCAAGGCATTTTACTAGTTTTAGGTACGTGTCAAATGCACTTGAAATCGAATTCCTCTGTGGGGCTTACTGGGGTGGTGAGAGGGAAATTGAGCACTCTTTCACCCCAGCCATAGTGCAGCAAAGTATGGGGCAGACACGCTGCTGGTGCCTGGGGAGCTGGGCTGCTCTTGCTCTGCTGTTCTCCGTGTCAGTACCACATTCTGGGGAGATGGAATAAAGCAGAGCAAGGTCTGCCTGTGTTCCCAGTTGCTCTTGTCTGGGGAGATGCAGGCCTATACCAGAAGTGAAGCAGGACCTGTGCACTACCAAGAAGTATGACACATAATGTGCTTTAAATGCTAATTATAATAGCAATAAAATACCTGTCTCCAAGATTGAAAGGTCAATGACAAATCTATACAAGAATATCTGCATAAGAATGGTTGTCAGCATGTAAAAATCTGGCTTTGCTCAAGCTAGAGATGATGTTGCAAGACTATCAAACAGCTTTTTCCATTTCATTGTGATTTTGATTTGGAAAAAAATAGCCTAATGCTCAGAAGTGTTCTGATTTTGATTGAGCTGAGTATTTTAAAGCAACGCAGCTCTGTTGCTGCTTCTCTAAAGAGCACTGTTTAATAAGGTTGTAAAGCCAACACCTCAAATCCCAGAAATAAAACTGCTTGAACTTTGTGATTTGGGCTTTTGGTACCTGTGTGGTATGATGTTGTCTTTAATTACATTGGCATATCCTGTTGTTTCAAGGATTCCTGTTCATGTAGTCGATGGGAAGCTGTACAGTATTGTTTTCGCCTTCCTTACTCAATGAGTGGTTTCAGGTCTTAGTTAAAAATCCTCCTCCACATCAGGTTCTGCTTATGGAACTATTCACTTGAAGTGATGGATTAGCACTAATTTAACTACAGTGTTTGAAGGCTTTCTTGTAAATATTGAGGTATTTAAATATTGAGGCCTTAAAAAGAGAGAAGACTCAATCCCCGCCAACGATTTTGCATAATTTGAGAGAAGGCTGCTCGACAATGCACAGTAGACTAGTGCAAGTAGACTAGACTCTGGGCCAAGTACAGAGATCATACATGGGTCATGTGCTGGTTTGAAGAGAGTTTGAAATTCAAAGGTAATTACACTTGAAATTTGCCTAAATTAAATTGTTCTTCCAAAGGAGGAAAACTCAGAAGGAAGCAAATAACTTATGGTAATATGCATTGCTGGTGACATGCCCAGCATAGTCTACCAGTAATTTACTTTAAGAAAGCAGTGCTCCTCACAGGAACAGAAGCAGCAGCAGCAGTAGGAATCTAATTTTTTTTTTTTTTTTTTTTTTTTTGAGAATAAGGTATTTGAGGTCAAGAGACAATGAGAAATAAGAAATAGCCTGAAGAAAGGACAATACAGTTACATCCCTTGCTCCTCTGTCTCTCTCCAGTTTGAATAGATTGGCAGCAATGAGTATTTCATCACAAGGAAAATCCCATTCATATGACCTATTTTCATCTAATTACATGACCTACCCTTTCCCTCCCCCTGCTAAAGGTTTTCTTACCATTTACTCAAACATGCCCTGAAAATCATGGGGTGCTGAAAAGCAGCACCTCAGTGAGATGTGCTAAGTACCTCAGCTCATAAAAATCTAACGATGAATTTTAATAGGGGCTGATAGGATTATACATCTAACATCCATTTCTGGTTTTCCTGTGTGACATAGGGATAGGCAGCGTTAAATGGTGGTTTCTTTGTATTTAGTATTCCTGGCATCAACTGAAAAGAATAGGATATGCATGGGTCTGAAAAATGTGTCCACAGAAATGCAACAATAGCACCAAAAAATGGGTGCTATCTGCTGTCACCATAATCTTTTTCTATTTCAGTAAGAGATTATGATACCATGACTCTTCTCCACCACCACCTGGGTGCATATTTGGAAGAAAATGGGCAAAACCTCTACCTTCTGCACAAAAACCTACATGAAAGTGACTTACAAAAAGGGAAAAAACCTACAGAACCAACAACGTGCCCGAATTTCTCTGCAGTCAAGGGCAGTTTCCACAGCTGATACCTGTGACAGAAGGGTGCTGCTTCTGGAGGCAGCTGCAATAGAGAATTTCTATGTTGTGTTTGAACTGGAAGGTGTAACTTAATTTGGCTCATTTCTTCCTTTATATCAGCTTCCCACATTATCTTCAAGACTTCCAATGAATATCTTATAATGGGCAATTTCTCAGTGAACTTGAAAATCTAAATCACTAAGTATATCTAAATCACTAAATCCCAAATAATCCTGTCATTACAGTGAGTCACACATAGCAAAAAGCTTAATTGGTATACATATGAAAAAGATGGGGGACAGACTTCCACATTCTCTTTCAAAGCTTTTAGTATTGACACTTTAAAAAACAACCTGATTGTATTTTCCACATTTTATTTCTGCCAGCTCCCCTCTCCTTTCCCCACCCTTTGCAGAGACCACCAGCAACATTAAGCTCATTAAAAGCTCTGCTCCTTTGCAGGTGGTATAAAGTGGGAAGGACCAACAAGTCTGTGCACTGCAGATACCAGAGACTGAAATCCACCAAGTAACTGGCTTTACCCCTCACTCCCAGAGGGAAATGCAGGGAGGCAAGAGCAGATTTTATTTCTACAGGTAACCTAAAATAGCTGTAAAATCTCACAGTATAGTCATTATGATGCTAAAACAATTCATAGAAAAACACCTAAAACTGAATGCAATTTATTCACCTGCTTCTTTCCTATATCTGCTCTGAAATAGCTTTCGTATTCACAGAAAACTCAAAAAAGAAAGTGAATAACAAGAAGGGTTTTCTCCCCTTCTTTTCTCAGATGCAGGGTTCATTGCAATTACTTGTGACAATGCAGGGTAACCATTTCAGTCAAAGCATGACTAGCAAGTTGCTGATACTGCTTGAAACATTTTACTTCTGAAATTACCATGACTCCACTCACTCTAAGGATCATTAGAATGAGTACTGCCACGGGGAGCCTCAGAGAATTGTCCCTGTTACATATGCAGCCTACCGAAACACAGGAGAATTAAGTGATGTGCTTAAGACCACATAGGAAATTTGTGGAAGAGCAGACAATTAAAGTAAACCCTACCAAGTTCCAGGTTTGTGTTCTTATCACTTCATCAACTCTTCCTGCCAACTACCTCAAACCGTATCACAGCACAGCTTTTTTCAGCCACAGCCATTTCCTTCTCTGGCTATTAAAAAAAAAATATTACTGAGCCAATTACTTAGTAAATATTTTGTACAGAGGTAGGGATGAAGATTTGAGGAAAATAAAATGTAAAGAATATAAGGACTAGAAAAAAAAAAAACAAAACAAAGAAAAACAAAGAAAAACCAAACCTGTAAAGAATGTAGTTTTCTGTTTAACAGTGCAGTTCAGAACAATAACCAGAAAATAAAATTAAACTTGCCCTGTCTCTGATCTAGTGTGACCTGTTAACCATATTTAAATTCATGATTGTGATGGTAAGTGTTCTGTGATGTAAGTGCCACAGAGTATGGCCTTTTTACCTTAAGAAACTAGTCCATATTTGAAGGGTACTGAAATCTTGAGGCAGTCTCAGCAGCACTGCTTCCACTCAAAACTTTTTACAAGTCTTTTTAGGGTTTCCATGATGCTTTTGTTCAGGGATCCCAGTCTTCAATCCCTCATACTACATATATGTACTTAATGAGTATCAGCAAGTTTAGTACCACAGGACACACTGTGCAATCTTGTCTATGCTGGACTGTAGGCAAAACGATTTCAGGCTCAGTCCAAAAGGACACTGCTTGATCTCCTGGGAGCAGAACATTTGATTCACAGTTTTGGGTTTCATTACTGAAATTGCAGGTGTCTTTAAAGATGACTCTTGGCTGTTCTGTTCAGCTTTGAGAGACCTGGTCATCTCTGTGGTGAAAGGAGCAAAGGGAAGAATATTTGCCTCCCTGGCTGTTCTGTACTGGGAAATTGTAGCAGTGAAAGATCCCAGCACAAATTCCAACGAAGTGCCAGACTGAGCTGGCAGTGTGGGTGGGCTGTGCAAGGCTTGCTACACATTGCAAAATTCAGCTATTTCACTGAAACATTGTTTCATCATCCTACTGCATGACTTGATAGGGATGGTTCCTTTTAATGGGGCTGTTTTATAATACATGAGTCACTTATTGCTAATGGCCATCTACTTTACCTTTGTAGGTAAATCATGGGCTATTACCCAGTGAATTGACTCAGAAAAGTAATGCCCTATTTATGGAAAAATACAAGAGACAGTACAGACCAAAAAATCCCTCAAAAAATATTGCATAATTTTCTTTGCCTTCAATCAAGGGGAAGCTTTCAGTAACACAAAAATTGACATGAAAATAGGGTTATTAAAGTAATTTTTAGGCATGCCAAGAACATTTGAAATTATTTTCATCTTTCACATTTGCAGACGGTGATGACAACATCCACTCTATGGTCAAAACATTTCTGTGCCTCACAAGAACTTCGTTTCTGCTGCGAGGCAGAATCTGGTGACTGTGGCTTCTTTGCACATCGCTTTGTTTCCTCCCTCTTGGCACAGCGATAGGTATTGTGTGAAGCCTAGCAGAGCTGGTAGATTGTGCCCTGATTAGGATTCTCAGCAGGCCCCCTTCTGCTGAGAATTGTTGTTTTTCCTGGTACTTAACAGAGCATGAGTAGTAAGGGTTAGATGGTGAAACACAAAATAACTGCAGACAGCCTGACCCTCATTTTCTGATGACAGAAATTGCCATTATATTTTGTGTTCCCACAAGTTTGTGGTCTGTTGATACCATTTGTTTTAATACATGTAAATAGCAACCAGCTACCATAGCTATGACGATATCAAGTACTAAAAATATGCTAAAAGGGCATTTGCAGTCTGTCCTGCATACTAGAAAGGAAATTAATCCCTTGAATGAAGTTGATTCCTTAAGATCACCACAGAATTTATAAGAATATAAAAATATCTTTAAAGAAAGTCTTCAAAGCTGTATGAAGTCAAAGAGACTACGAACAAAAGGGTACTCATTTATCTTCCCTAATCTGTTGTCCTAGTGGGAACTGGAAACAGACAAAAGATCATAAAATAGGATTTATAAGCTCTGATCTTGCTCTTCTTCCTCCTGCTATGTGACCCTGTACAAACCACTTGCTCCTAAGGAGTCCTACAAAGAATTTAACAATATTTTAATCCTTAGTCCCTTTTCCTCCCTGATGTCATTAAACTATTGTGCATCTTTTTTCTGTTTCTGTAAAATCTGATGAAAAAACCCCATCACTGATAGATATCTTTATAAGAAGGATTTATTCTTTCCAGTAAAAAAATTACCATAGTTAAGTTTTGCATACACTTTGCTACACTATTGCTGCAGCCCTTTTGCCCATAAGATACTTCATCTTTACATTTGTGTAACACTGAGAAGTTGTTCCCCTCCTTATTTATCAATTTCTACATAAATCTTCAGCTCTTTGAAAAGTCACTAGAAACCTCAGAATATATATTTTTTTTTTTTTTTGCTTTAGAACTCTTTTCAAACATACTCTTTGTCTACTATTTATGGTGGGTCTTTTGAAGCAACCTTGCTGGTTTCTATGATAGTAGATACTGACATTTTGTCTTGCTGAAACTGACTGTATGGATCCTTAGTGATTCAAATGTTTCACTCCCTTTTTTTCTGCAAGTCCCATCCATAGTGCACTGAATTCAGCTGGCTCAGGAAAAGCAGTGTGAAAATATTCTTGCTACTTTGATAGCCTCAGAGACTATCTATCAATTTTGTTAGAAATTCTGGCAGAAAAGCTGTACAAGCACAAAGATTCTCAGCATCATGTGGCAAGATGCACGCTCTCTCTGGCAAAAAGCATTAATTCCTATTTCTGGAAAAGAAACAGAGGAATTGGCTTAATGCTGTATTTCTCCAATAAAAAGAAAGAAAGAAGAAGAGATGATTAATGGTTCCTAGATCAAAGTTAAAGAAAAAAAAAATCTCTATTTTAAAGTATAAGGTTTACATGGAAGGAACATCTCACATCTCACATTGTTCAACTTCTAGTGCATGTATGCTTTTACAACTTCTGATGCAACCACTACCTTCTCGTACAAGGCTGCCAGTTCAGGAGAACAGAATGAATCCTGGCCTGCTCAAGGGGTGCACTGTTGGAAACAGCATGGGCACTGTTTCCATGCATTGCAAACAGCAACTGTGGAATTTGGACATGTTATGGCAAAATCAGTGAAGTTTTCTCATTGCAGTACTTGGCACATGGTGCTTTCTGAAAAACATTTAGCTCTCACTCTGAAAGTTGTTTTTGGTAACAGCTTTAAAGTTGAGCAGTCTGTGAAAGCACAATAGTGGGGCTTAAACTCGTTTTCAGTGCCAGGCAATGAAATGGGACACGATCATTAACTGGCACTTGACAGAAGTGTTACTGGAAACTTCCCAGCAGCCTAACAAATGAGTGCTACATCAGGGGCCCAACTTGGCTAAAAGATGACACTTTGCTAGACAGTTCCTTGGCAAAAAACAGAGGGAGAGAGCTGATAGCATGTGAAGATGGATTTAAACTTGTTTTCAAGAAGAGCAGCTTAACAATTTTAGATTAATGAAGGACTTTAGTCTACTATTGAACATATCTTAGAAATTTTGGGTGTGCTTCAGTGCTGTCTCTATATTTTCTATTTTATTCTGTTTGCCATATTAAATTAAAAAAAAAAAAATCAGGATGAACCCAAGTGTACGATTTTGGCTGACATTCACTGGTAGCAATTCAGTAACAGCTGTCACAGAGCAACTGTAAAACAGCATGCATCTACTCCCCACCATCATTTTCTTCAAGAGATGACCACAGTATTCGGACATTACTGAAATCAGTAAACCCTAGGCTCATGCTATGACAACATGAATTACCACAATATTTAATTCAAAGTAATATAAATCACAAATGATATAAAGGAGCCTTAAAACACCAAGTTCAAAAAAATTAATTTTTAAAAAAGGACTTTATAGTTAAATATTTTAAGCTTCCTTGGGTAGCTATTTTAGAGGAAAAAATATTTCAAATATTTCATTAAGACTCATGGATGTCAGCATGCAGTTCTGACATGTTAAACACCAGCTGTTTAGGAATAGTACAAGAATTACCATAAATTCTGCAATCACTGCTATACACTGGTAAGCCAGTGCCAGTGAGAGTCATCAAGAGTTTTTACTGCAAGAGTAGTTGTAATTGCTATTTCAGTTTTGCCTGTGGCTTCATTGCTGATTTCTAAATTTTATTATTGAATTTCAGAGTGGAAGGTAGAAGAGGAAAGGGATGCAGGATCCCTATTTTAGTAGAAGAATTCTGGATCCCTGTCAGGAAAGAAGATACTGTGGACAAGAAAGTGAGAAGAATCAGAAGGGCAGTGGTAGAAAACACTGTATACCCTGGAGAAGAGATGGTTTCTCTGAGGAGGTTACTAAGAAGCACCCTCGCAGCAGGAGGATGAGAGACAACAAATTGAAAGCGAGATTATCCAGGGTATAAAGAAAAACCTTTTCACCCTGAGGACAGCCAGGCAGAGGAATATGCCCAGGGAGGTTGTGTAGTCTTCATCCTTGGAGAGTTTCAAGACCTGACTGGATAAAGCCCTGAGCAATTTGGTCTGATCTCAGCTGACCTTGCCTTGAGCAGACGGTTGGACTAGAGACTTTCTGAGGTGCCTTCCTAACTCAATTCTCTTATGGTCCTGTGAATGATAGAACATGTGCTATTTCATACTGGGAAAGAAGTGGTAAAGTGGAAAGGAGACAGAAGGAATAAAAATGGGTGGAAAAGTGTTGTAAAATGTAGCACTGATATACTCTTGTTCGTATCAGAGCCAATAGGTTGGACTGACTTCCAATTGTGTTTTTATTTATTGGAGTCCAGAGAGCAGAATGTCTTGTGACCACTATGCAGGTCACCCACCAATTATTAGGAATTCTGAAACTCACCATCTGTCAATTTGCTTTCACAGTGATGCAGTAAGGCAACATTTTAGTACTTGAAACCCACCTGTCTGGTGGCACCAGGCTCTGTGAGGAAGCTGTTACTATTGAAACAAAGACAGATCACCCAGGAAAACTACATCAAAAACCAGACTAAACCTTACACACTTTATCCTCACTTTCCATTCTGGTTTGGGCTTGATCATAAAATTCTTATTAGAAGTACTGTTCATTTACTTGAATGTCACAGAAAATCTCAGTCTTTTCAGACATTTAGAAATCACAGTATCCAAAAAGGTTCATGTGTTTTCTTTGGGACAGTTTTTATTTTTTTTTTTTTTTTTTTTTTTGCTACAGTATGTAAATTACAAGCTTGGGTGACTTTCAAAGACAGTTATTTACTCCTTTTGCTAAAGGAAGCTTCAGATAAATTTGTTACAAATAACTTTGATTCCTTTCAGATGTTCTTGGTTTTACATCACAGTACAAAGTAGGCAAACACGTTTCCTTAGGAGGGTAACAACCCTTTAGATTATTGAGTGGAAAAGTACCCAGTCACACAAGAATCTGGACTTCCAGTGTACTCTGTTTACCTGATAGTTCAAACTTTCCCTTTACAAACCAGAGTCCTAAACAAGAGTTTCCCTTCTTGTTGCAATACTTCCTACTGCTTGTCACCAGGGCTATGATGCATTGTCCAGGTATGAAAGCAAAGATAATGGAAAAAAAAATAAATCACAGCCTGTGTCTAGATCACAAACTTCTACTGGCATATCTGGGCTGTGTAATGCCTGTTTCCCTACACTGTCTTGAGAAGAAGCCTGTAGTATAGTGTGGCTACACTACAGCACAGTGCCTTTCTTGGTCTAGTCTAGGCTGTTTGGGGTGAGGGTGTTAATTATGTGGTCAGTTTTTTGTCAGCATAATCCTGAATCTACATAAAAAGCCTTGTTGGTCTTCTCTTTATCACAAGAATCTCTTTGAAATCATTATGCTCAAAGAATAAACAGAAAGGTGGGGGTTTCTAGCAGAGTGCTGCAGGTTATTAAGTGGAACAACTTCTCTGAAGGTACACTAGCAGCCTGAAATCCAGTCATATTTATGCAAACTTTTTTAAACTACTGTCAAGTATGGAACCTGAATTTCTGAATTTTCCTACTAATTACAAGTGTTTTCAACTCAGCACACTATGGTCCCCCTATTGCCATGGAGAACAACCATAAAGACAGCGTCAGGGAAGGAAACAGAAATAAAAAGCTATACACAAAAGGCTTTAAAATGCACCAAGTGTGTGTGTGAAGGGGAAGCCTTTTTCCACTGTTTCCTTCCTCCTGAAACAATCTTAGCTGTTGCTTGGTATTATTTTACCTCAAATACTCAGACGAGTAATAACTGTCCAAATCCAGTATTTCTTTTTGCTTTGAATTACCTGTCTGTAAGATCCTAATCCCTCAGATCACCCAGCTGAAAGCAATGTCATCAGCATTCCAAAGAGAACAGAACATATAGGAAGGCCAACATCAGGCCCACCTGCATATTCTTTGGAGTTCCAATGCAAAGCAAATTTTGTTCTGTTGTTAGCTGCAAGTTTGATAATGTACTACAGACCATGCAAACCATTTGCACTGGCAAAATTGTC
The DNA here is from genome assembly GCA_018697195.1 of Certhia americana. Taxonomy (NCBI): domain Eukaryota; kingdom Metazoa; phylum Chordata; class Aves; order Passeriformes; family Certhiidae; genus Certhia; species Certhia americana. The sequence goes on from CM031859.1 coordinate 78,782,986, forward strand.
ACACAAAGCAAGAATTTGCACTATCAACTTTTCATAAAGGAATGCCAACAGAAATTGGATTCAGATTTGAACGCTTGGTTGCAACTGAGGAGTGAGCAGCTCAGATCAGACCTGTGCACACATGCCCATTCTGCTCCCTCAAATCCTGAGAGACTTTGCAGGGGTGGTACCTTGGCATAGCTTGGGAAGGCTGAAGAGATGCTCCAGGTCACAAGTGTAGGGTATCTGGGTTACACAGAACGTCTGGCTGCTCACTCTTCCCGTGGGTACGTGTTGGTGAAGTGCTGCCCAAGCTCCTTGTGATCCTGTAGGCAGTTCTGCTGATACTCGTGAGTCTTTGCAGCAGGAATATAGCACAAACAGAACGTACCAGGATTTGGACCACTGATTTGAAACTGAAATACTTATTAAAAATTGCTTTGAATTTAAATAGCTTTATAGTTTTAAATAAAATAATTGTTTTAAAATAGTTTTAATTAAATGAACCTAGAAGTTGTGGATCTCTGATATCCATGTCTGATATACTTTTGAATAAATAGATCTATAAATCCTCTTGATCTTTTTGGTGATGAAGTGCACAAAAAGTTAAAAATATTTTTTTTTTTAAGCTGAAATAATGAACAGTTGTCTCTTTAGGAATAAACTTAATATCCAGAAACACTCATTGCAGTTACAGAAACCCAAAATATATTCTAACTACATAATCACTATAAATACATAGTTTAACTGAAAGCATGCTTTTTAATTACTCTGTGAGTAAATTGTCAAAAAGGAAAATTAAGCTTCTCTTTAAAAGAAAAACTAAATAAATAAACAAACAAACCCAGAATTCAAATAATAAACTGAACCAGCCAGTAACACTTTAAAATACAAAAGTGTTTTTCCCTTTCTCCTTTTGAGTAGCCCAGCATTATAATACTCTTGAGGACAACAAACAAACAAGCTACCATTCTCAAGTGTCATTCTAAAAGCAAAAGCCTTCATTAATTTGGGCATTTGAAATTTGCTAGTTTAGTATAAAGCTGCACATGAGGCTCCCTAGGGTATAAATAAACTAAGCCTCCACAGTGAAAACCAAAAGAGAAATCATACATGCAGTTTATTCTAGAAAAAACAGGATTTTAACTTTCACTTTAAAAACCCGTTAAGTGTAACAGTGCATTAGGAACAATCAAGCTCACTAGAGGGACAATTTGCTGGCAAATGTCAGAAAGCATGATCTTTAATGTTATAATTCTGAGCAAAGATTTCACTTCATAGCATTTTACAAAATAATACCCTAAACCTGAACACACTGCATCATACAAGGTTGATAAGCAGGAAATCACAGAGTGGAGTGAAGTGGACCCCTCAAAAATGCTGTTTCCTGAGGTGTAAAGGAATTGTTTCCCACTCACACCATCAGCAGGGCTGGACCAATGTGCTCTGTGCAAGAACAGCTGCCACATCTTGACCAGAGTGTGGCCCAAAGGCTGTGTATCTAATTCTCACCTTCACTGTCCTGTCAGCGTCTCTCTCACCACCACACAGGGAGGGCTGAGCACCAAGGGATAGAAACACCCATTAAAAATGACTCCTTGTACTGATCTAAATTTGTTTGTAAAGCTGATAGACAAAGAACAGATTTTATTTATTTTACAGGTCTCAGAACTGCAGGGCAAATAAATGCAAATGTGCTTTATCAGCTGGGACAAGTGCCCTAGAATACTAACAGGCTGTGGATCTGCAGTGAACCTCTGAACCTCTTCTGTTGGATCAGTCCCACTTTATGTAACTTTCACTCATTGACAGAGGCTGCAGCCACACAGTTCTGTGATCCTGTGCACTCATTTGGGATGAATCAGACATGAGCCCTAATTCCAATAAATATTCCTAGACAAAGGCAAGGATCATTATTCCCCATTTATGGAGGAGAAGCTGAGGCACAAAGTGATTACTCCAAGTCAGTGACATAGCTGGAGGAAAACCCAGTTAGCCCCACACCTGCTACCAGGTGCTTAAAATGGGCCAAAGCCACTTGATTATTTAATATGAATAATTTACTAAATATCTTTTGTTTCTGTGTTTAGTGAGACCAGTGATTTCTTTTTTAACCTTCCGTTTCTAAAACAACCCATATGATACTGAGAGTAAAGGTCCAACAAATCTAGTGAAATCTGCCAGCAGATTTATCCCATTAATGATATTCACTGCAAGCTATAAGATACAGGGTCAGCCTGGTAATCACCAAATGAGGGCTCCATGAATGCCACTGCACTCTTCTCACTCCACCCAAATAATTACATGGCTCACCAGGAGAAATAAAATGGATAAAAACATTAAGACTTAGAAAAAAAAAATAATGTTTCCATAAAACAGAGACTTATTGCATGATAGCTGGAGGCAACACCTTTGCACAAACAGCTGGAAATTAAAGCTGTCCTTTTACTAAGCTTCCAGAGATTGCTTACACAATGTGTGGCTATGGGAGAGAATACAGAAGACAGTTAATTTTCTTTCTTCTTCTTCACTTGCTCAAGTGGATGAAAAGCTACTTGCCTACTCTCAAAAGGATGAAGATAATAACTTTTTATGCTCCCATACCACGCTGCTACAGTTGTGAACAGATGTGAGCATTTTGCCACCTGATTGCTAAACTAAAATTTTCTTGATTTCTAAGTAAGTGTGAAAGTATATCATCAAATACACATCATCTGCAGGTGGCAAATGTTAGAGAACTTAAAATCACAATTTTGTTCTACTCTCTCCAGTAACCACTGGTGAGCTCTCAACGTGCTGTGTCCAATCCCTTCAGCTATGAGAAGGCTATCCAGTGTTTAAGTTCTTCTAAACGCTGAAGTATCTGTGTATAATAGAAATCCATGTTGGCTGCAAATTCAGTACACACAGGGGATTCCATGTCACCAAAGGTGCAGTACAGTGCAGTTCCTCCAATGCTAAGGAAAACAGTTGCTATGCACAGAAGGATCAGCAAAATACAGGAGCCACCAGACACTTCATCTGTAAATAAGAGCAAAAAAAGGTGAAAAAAATGCTTCACAAATGCATATGAGAAAACCTGAGATAGGTTTTTATCATGAATGAATCAGGAGGTAAACACACTTAATAATGCTCACCATGTCAAAGTGACCACAATACATATGATGAATTTTATATTTCTCAGTCTTTTCAGAAACCTAAATAATTATATTGCTTCATTTCTGCAGTCTGTGTACCTGAGATCACTTGTGGAGTCATTCCACGCTGAAGCAAAATATGCTTACCAGTGAGACTGCCCCACAACTAAAGCCATCCTTCATGGAATAGTTGAAATGAAACAAAAGCTTTGAAATGAAACCAAATGGAAACATTCTTGCTTCAGTAGTGCTGAAGCTGACTGCAGCACAACAAACTCCCTTTGATTACTCTCACATTTTGACTACATACACAAAACCTTCAGTGTAGGCTAATGTGAGGGGTTATTCAAAATCTCAGTTATTCTCTGCTAAGTCTCTGCATGATTGTTTATTCCAGAGTAGGAGCAATGCAGAAGTTGCAGAGGTGCTGCTACGTCCTTGCTAATTTTTATGTATGAACAACATCTGCATCTTCAATTCTGTCAGATTGACGTGGCTCTCAGAAAATTTCTGTACTCCCTTCACTCTACACTATGGAGAAGAAATGGGGTAAAAAGAGACATTCAAATTATTTTTTTCTTTGGTGTGTGTTTGAAATAAAATTTAAATAATACAATATAATAAATAATATAATATAACAAAACCTTTCCTTTTGAATCATAAATCCTTGGGGAAAACCATAGAAAAAACTAACTGGAATTTTAAATAAAATACTTTTATAATAATTTTACAAATACTTTAAAAATAATTTCAAGAAAAAGATGGGATAGGGTCTCATTTTAGGCTGTGAATGTTTGAGACATGTTAACATGCTTCTAAGAACTAATTAATACCATTTAGTGGCTGGCATACACAGTAGATAGCACTTTCTTTACCATTAGCAATCAAAAGTATTTTTCTTAAAATCTCTTCAGTTTGAATAATAGAGACCCTAACCTCCAAAAAAAAAAGCATAACAGAATAACATACTGTGTTTCTCATGAGGCTACTTAGCCCAACAAGAGGTGTAAAGCCAGATTTAATGACAGCTAGCCAGTATGTATGGATGTTAAATTATAAAGCAAGTTAAAATCTGACACCCTTCAATACCATGGTCTACTAGAAAGGGCTGGAAATGTACCCATGGACAAAGAAAGCAGACTTGTTTCTTTTGCATCCCTCTACCTACACAATAAACGGATTTAGAGAGAATGCCTACACTTCCCACCTCTAAGCAGTGAACATTAATGAAAGGACTTCAATTATATGCCACTTGTAAATCATTCAGCCAGAGAAAAAAAGCAATGACTTCATTCTCAACCAAGCTTTAAAACAGAAGTGTGCTCATTGTATCCTTCTGTAGTCTTATTATCCAAACCTGGTTCGGATTAACAATCTTTGATCAATCACCTTTACTTACTAAACAAGAAAAGTTTACTTAAAAAAACAAGAGAGTATGTTCAGTAAGTGCCTTCTTTGCTGTTGCGAGCAAAAACATTGACAATATTTTCACCCCAAGAATGCAACCCATGAATTAACAGCTTTAAACTACCTTGATCCAATGTGTCTTCCATTTCTTGGAATCTCACTCTTCTCTTTGTTTGCCTTTGCTGGACTTGAGCAATTGCTTTTCCATCCCTGTCATCTCTCTTCTTTAGTATAGACACCAATCCTTCCACTGGGGTAATCTATCAGGAAAGTCAGTGAGTGGCACAAGAGATGTTAAATAGAACTCACACTTTGATTTCTCACAATGACTCAGGGTGGAAACAAGCTAAACAGTTAATAAATAGTTTCCAGTCTATTTTTCTTAAACACTGCAGCCCTTGAGAAACCTCCTTCTTGAAGACATCAAGTCCTGAACATACAGGACAGCTGTAGTATCATTTTGCTGCTTACTGACACTGCTTGCCTTTAATTGTTATAAAAATTAAATACATGCACATTTCCTGTTTGGATCATACTCTGTGTTCCTTTGTAATCTCACAAGGGCAGGGGCAGCGGTGAAGCGGATTTGTGTCAAAATCACTATCATCAGAGGGCAGTAAGAAGTCAATGACACGCTGCTGCTGCCTCTCCAAAGATATAATCCTGCAGAGACCATCAAATACTTATTGTGAGATTAATTTTCCAGCACTGCAATTGGTTCCCCAATCAAGGGGGGGACAAGCAGCTACAGCAGAGCCACAAAACTGAAGAGAGGGAACACAAGGGGAAAAGAAATCTTCTGTGCACTGGGCAGGTTCCAGCTCCACATTGTAATAAGCTCTCTGGATACAGCAGCAGCTCAAAAATCCTTCCCTACAGGCTGGTCACCCAAACAGCTTGCACAAACAGCAATATGGTCAACAAGTCAGTAAACCACAACTTCTCTTTTCTTTGCTATAGCATTTGGATTAGTTGCAAGAATATATGCTAAGCTGTACTGAACAGTCTATAACTTCCTAGTTATTAATGAAATGGAAGTAGGTGAAGTATCAGGAGAAAAATGCTTTCCTAAGCAAGTAGCTCTTGGTGTGCTAGAAATAAACAGAGATTAAAGTAGAAAGTATGTTTAGAATTGCCCTTTTATTACCTTGTGAGCATTCTTGCCTCAAAAAAAAGTTGTCATTACTGCTTCCTAATCTTAGTAAGACTTTAAAAAACTTAATTCTGTAGATCAGCAGTAACAGATGTTATATTGAAAAGTAGTATGTATACATTTTTGGTACAGACAAAACGTATCACATTTACAACTGAATTTACAACTGAATTAGATAACCCCAAAGGCCTCTCATTTTCACAAAAACTCAGAACCCCCCAACTTTCCAAGTAACACTGTAGTTGCAGACAACTAACTGCTTAAGCCTATCTATAACAAAAGATTTAGAAGACCAGCCATAAAAACTTGTTTGCTTTGCATTTCCAAGAGCTGTAGAGAAACAGAAAACAATCATGTCCTTAAGTTTTCCTCATGCTATGAGCTTATATAATGCATCGATGCGCACTGTAGTCAGAGAGATGGTGCACTGCACACAGAGAGACACAGGGCACAATCCAATAGGCACTGGAGCAGCTTTGGCCTTTGCAACATTTAACTGATAAATGTGGCAATTACACTCCTAGGTCTCTGGTCTGGCAGTATTTGATAGCCCTCAAATGGACAAATAACATTACCCAGAACAACTCAGAGCTGGGCACTGTGGGTGCATGCCTACAGTCTAATAACTTTTCCAAAATCACAACTGAGAGGATAAAATTGATCTCTGCCATGCTTTTGATACTCACTTCCTCTTTTGTTTATCTGCTCAAGAGCTTGAACGGTTTATTTAATGAAACAATACAAGGAAGTACTTGGAAAGTAGTGGAAGTGTGAAGGCAGAGGAAATAAATCGTTTAAGTCAACAGGCACAGGACCAGTAGTTGGCACAAATGACCCAGAAATAATAGTCTGCAAGTGTCTCATCACAACAAGTGAGTGCACTGAGGTGCAGCTTCTACTGGGAATGTTAAATTAGCCTTGCAAAACTGCCATGAAAGTTTAACAGGCCAGCAGAAAAATCAACACTTAACGTTTCTTTGTTGTGACAAGGAAGGGGGATTATGTAGGAGTGCTTTAATTTGACTTATTTATTTGGAAGGGTGGAGATGAAATGATATCCTTTAGTAGATTATTTTAAGCTTCTGCTTACAGCATTGCTTTCATAAAGAGGATCAATGGCTCCTCCCACACCACCCACAGAGCAGGCTGGCTGTTGCATGGCATGATTATTCCCAAGTGGATTGGACTGCACAAGGTGGGAATGTCACCCAGAGACAGCAGGGCATTCCTATCAGTCTGCCCTAAGATTAGAAGTGTTGGTCCTTTCTGCAAGTCATCATTGCAACCTGAGGCACTTCATTTTGTCTGTTGGCTTTTGGTAGTTTCTGAATGGCTGTGTCACAAACTCACATCTTCTCCAAGCTTAAAACCAGAGGGCTATCCTTGACAGGATTATGTGGAAATGTGTTTCAGTAATTACAGTTACATAAAAGGTTTTCTGGAGGAAAGTCTTGCTACAATGACGTTCATTTACTTTCCCTGTCACCATACATGGCTACATTTCAGGATTTACTTTAAATATATAAAGAACTAATTTGACACAGTACAGATTTCTCTATTCTCAACATCTTCTTTTGCTTAAAAGGAGGGAGCAAGTGCTTTTGATTTTGCAATAAAAATCAGTGTGGCTAATATTACTTCCCTATCCCAACAAAAGCCATAAATTGTATTTTGAAAAATGGCCCCTTTAATGATACGTAATTCATACCTAGAATAGAATCATAGAATAAGTTGAGTTGGAAGGGACCCACAAAGATCATCGAATCCAACTCTTAGTCCTGCACAGGACACCCCCAGAGTCACACCATGTGCCTGAGAGCATTGTCCAAAAGCTTCTTGAGCTCTGTCAGGCTGGAGCTGTGACCACTTGCCTGGGGAGCTGTTCCAGTGCCCAACCACCCTCTGGGTGAAAAACCTTTCCCTAATACCCAACTTAAACATCTGCTGACTCAGCTCCATGGCATGACTATACTTCACCTGCCGTACTTCATCTGCCTTTGAATTTTATGAGTTATAAACTTAAGGTGTTTTGTCTTTGTCTGCAATACACAAAGTCATTATATTAAATCCATCTCCCGCTAATTAAACATCCAAGGAGAAGGACTTAGTTGCCACACAAGACAAAGTTTTATATCCCGCTCTTTAGGAGGCAGGAGGAATTAAAAAAAGCAGAAGATATTATTTAAATTGGAAGTTAACGAGGGAACTGTGGTTAATACAATAGACCACAAGTCAAGCAGAGGCTTGACTTGAACCACAGACAGAAAAATATAGGCTTGCACCAGACTGCCTGGCAAACAGCTCTTACAAGAAAGAGCTGCATAAAGGGCACAATTGAAACATCAGGTATTTTCTTAATTCTAAGCTGAATAATTGACAAAAAATGGTCTTGGAGTATCTATGTAACTGAACTTACTCAGCTCGTCTGGCCTTCACAAAATCTTTCGACTGGAGCTTTTATAGTCATTGTACAGGAATTGAAAGTGGCATGCAGGTGTGTCAAAATGGAACGCAGCAATTTCTGCTTGGTTAATTGAAACTGCTGAATAAAGCTTTTCTTTTTTCCCCACCATTAATAGAAAGTGAATCTGCTTCAATCAAAAGTTTCACCCTTTTCAGATAAATTTTAATAACCAGGTTTCAAAATTAGAAGAAATAAACTCTAATTAAACTACCCATCTGTTTTCTGTTTAAAACAGCATTTGGTAATAAAATATCAAAAAGCTTCTTACATTGTGCTTATTTTCAACAAATATGATGTGTTTATGTTATATTTATAAACATAGCAGATAAAACTATGAAAATAAGGCCTTGTAATTCAAATTCTTAGAGAAAACATATTGAAATGGACAATTATAATTAGTTGTAGCATATAGACATAAATAAAATCCCCCAAATGGAAGCACTACAAACTGGGAACGAGGAAGAAAAGCTCATTGCATGAAGTAGCTTGGTCTGAATGCAGAAAACTACTCAAGAAGGTTTGTGTATTCTTCTGTGGGCTGTATTCCTTATTCAGTTACTTGGTAAAGGACTGTAGTTTTATTACAAGCAATACCAATCTTTTTTTAAAGCAGTAATCCCCAAAATGACAAAAACCAAGGCTGCCATGTGTTACAATTAAAGCAGCAATAAAACACATTAGATAAGTGAGCAATTTGAGTTTGAAAAAGAGCTAACTCAGCAGATTCAGCATTCATACCACAGATACAGACTGTAACTATTTTTCATGCTGATACACTTGCCATGCAAGTACCTGAGCTCCTTTATACCGCAACAAATACCTCAGATACCGTATATACAGATCAAAGCACTTCACATGGAAGCGTAGCTCTTACAAACTCAAAAGCTACAGGACTCAAGCCACATTGGAGAACACAGAATCCAAAACATTGCCTCCAAACCTAGGGGAGACTTCATTTCTTGGTATACAAACTACCATCCAAAGGCTTTATGTTTTGGCAGACAATCTCACTATCTTTGCTTTCTAAAAAGAATTTCCCAATTATTATTTTCTAATAAGGAAAAACTTTCAAGATTTTACTCACTTCCCTAACCGTCTCTCACAAAAAAAGTTTATGCTACATCCCTTTATTTTATATAGCAAAATGCAACTTTATTGAGGTTACAATTTGTTTTGCCACTGGTGTGTCATTTCATTCTTATAGAAGTGATAGCAAAGATATTTAAGAAGATACTTCTAGCATCTGTTGTTGCCAGCTTCTGACTGTGCTTCAAAGGTCTTTGTTATCTGTATGATTCTTGTTTCTATAAAATGACTGCGGTTTTCCATCATTTGCATGTTGTTGTACATAGTTTGTACTAGTGAAGAAATACCCAGTATTAGGGCCTATACAATATGAAAACTACTATTTCTGCTTTGCAACGATTTAAATACAGTCAGAATTTGGTGAGTTTTCACTCTTGTAATTAGTTACTGTAAATGATAAACTAAAAGCAAGTGACAAAGTATCTAAATTAGAAAACTGCATGGGATGATTCTTGGATCTCAGTATGGAGCCAAGCAAAACTTCCTAACTGTAAATACACATACAAGTATTTACCCTTCTCCATTTTCCATAAATTATTATTACATGTCAGTTGAAGAACATTAATTAAATTTTATCCTACCATGTGGGTTTTGTCCCTAGGTTATTTCAGAATTATCTTTACTTCCCCCTTCCATTCTAATTTGTTTGTGGCAGTTTCATAAACACTTACTGCATGACAAGTTTTATCACAGTCAAATTGATTATTTTTTCCTTTTTTACTGCCACATTGGTACATTTCATGTGGTTCATTTCATTTCACTCATGTGGCTACCAATGCATTTTCTAAATCCCTCGTTAACAACGAGTGTATGAAAACACTTTTATCTTCTTAGGTTGCCATAGCCCAAACAAAATGCAATTTCAAAGCCTTCAAGAGGACAAGAAAGAAAGAAGTGTTACAGCTGGGTACAAAGATCAGACTGCTCGTCAAAACTTCAGTGCAATCTTATTTTAGCACTACAACAGAATCAATGAACAGAAGTTAACAATGCTGCTTTCTCAGGGGTGCCAAACTCTTTCAAATGTGTCTTCCAAGAAATCTGTGGGTGCTCACCACTTCTGAAAAACAGCTCTTAGGCTACTGATGTAAGATTAACAAGAAAAACATCCAGTAAGTGTATAATGAAACAATACAAACTGGTGTGCTGTCCTTAATTCACCCTGTGGCACCTTGAAATCTCAAGAATTGCAAAACAACCCCAGATGCTGCATATTACAAATTTTAATTGCTACTGATGTTAATCCTTCTTCGCTTCTCCCATTTAAGCCCCCTGCCTCACACAAAACTTGGGCCTCCTGCTAAGAATGATTCAAGTGGACTCTCACCAATGCAGCCAACATGATGCCTTATATGGACAGAAAAAGTACTATGGAAAAACTCAAGGCACTTTTTCCTCTGCAGAGACTCAACTCTGCCATCAAAGTACTGGCTGTCCCAGCACCAGGACAGCAAACTAGAATTGAAATGAGATACCCTGTAAAGCATCATCATTGGTCACAGGGACAATCAATACAAGCATAATTTTTCTAACAGTAACAATATGCTGCTTCCTATCCCATCCTCCGAAACACAAATAGCACAAACATATCTATTTAAAAATAGATGCTATTGGATTAATTTAGGCTTTATCTATGTGAAACAGAATGTTTCTGTCTGCTAAAATGTGGAACTCTCAGTAAGCTCAAAAGAAATTTAATGCTGAGGGATGATACTTAAATTACTCTTTTGTTATACACATATACAGGCTTAGCAGACTGTCAACAAAACACTTTTTCAAAACCATCCTCTAAGTGAACACAACCCAATGGACTTAGTTGAAAATTTGGGATACATGTGTTAAAATGTGTGTGGGTTTCCACATCAGCTTGTGTACAGCTTTGTGCACATGGCTGTCAGTTCTGGTATGTGGCACACTTCCAGAGAGCCCACAAAAAGACAGGAGGCATGATCTTGGAAAGGATGTAAGAAACTGTGCAGAGAAAACCCAAAATGTTCTTTTCAGCTCTGGAAACTTTACGAACATGCAACAACATCAGCATTGATCTCCAGTACTTAGCTCCCTGCTTGGCAACTGTCCTTGAGCAATTGTGGGGGCTCTTGGTCTCTGTGCATTAGTTTGATCTATAGAGAAGCACTGTAACTTTATTGCCAAGGGGACAGTCTATTGTTTAAGACTTTAAAAACAGAGATGAACTAAGAAGATACCTTCATACAAGTCTTCCCCCTCCAGCATCTGAAATAACATCATTTCACAATACACTCATATCTTTTTTTCATTTGAAAAAAAGCTCTTAAGGTCCCATGGATGTAAATGCAGCAAAACCAGAAGACAAATAAAGCAAAGATGTTGTCATTACACTCTCTGAAAAAGTCCCAAAGCAATAAATCTTCTCTATTTTCAGAAGAGCAATTTAGCTTATGAAGCACTCACCCTTGTTACAGGCCTATCAGCAGTGCTTAGGGAAGGTGGGTTCAGGGTTAGAATCTCTTTCTTAGCTTGGGTTCAACAACAAATCTGCCTAAACTTGACAAAATCAGAAGCCCATTGATTCATACAGAGAATTTATATATATATGTAGTTCTCACCTCTATGGAATTAGCACAAAAAAGTAAACTTTGTTCTATGCATAGAAATGAACGATGGTACATCACTGGCATTAGGTAGAGCTCTGACACAAAATTTGATTTAACAGGAATTATGAGAACATCTCTTAAAAGACTCTGCCAGAATTAAAAAATAATTAATCCCCCCTTCCCCCAGGTATCACACTCATATATAAGATCAATCTTATTTCTGAAACACAGTGCACTGTGGGTCAAGAAGGAGACCGAGAGACAAAATGAAACTTTTTTCTGAATAACTCATAAAAATTAAATATGTATAGATTTCAGATTTGAAAAAGTGATACATCCAATAATATTTAACACATTTTGAAATTTGCAATATCTAAATATTTTAACTGAGATAAACATTAAAGATTTTATAGGATTCACAATATTTACCTCAGTAATCTCTATCCTTCTTGTAAGTTCATCAAGAGAAGAAAAGCTGTCATCTAGTGATAAAGCTTCCAGGGAGTTATAAGACGCTCGTTCGGGTGAAATATCTGGAACAGTGTCAAAGTCCTCTTGGTTTGCTAAGTTTGCAGATTCTTCAGTGTCTACTATGTTACCATTCAAAAATCTCAGAAATAAATCTTCTTGATCATTATTGACCTTCTCCTCCTGTCCTGCTGCTCTCTGTATTTCCTTGCACACCCATGAATGGGCAGTAGTCTCTTGCTCAGACACTTTATTACACCCAGAGCATTCATCTGACGCACTTCTGTCCCATGAAGACTGTTCATCTTCTTCTTCATCATCATCATCATCATCATCAGGCTGTATTTGTTGCTTCTTTAAATCACTATTTCCAAGCTGGCCACTAGCAGTTTCTGAAGACCCAGCAGCATGTTTTGATCTGAGCAGATTTCTATCAGCTGGCACATCTTTATCAGAAGGAACCAAATCAATAGACATATAATCAGCATCTGTTAAAGCCAAAGCATCTACCATTGGCTCAAGAGGGAATTTCACTCCAGGCTCCCCAGCCCCTTCTATTTTTACTGCATCCTTGGAGAGCTGTCTTTCCCTCAGCTGCAGACTGTTATCTTTACCGGCATCCCCAGATGATAAACAGCCCGAGGAAGGCCTGCCCACTGTCCCTGTGGACTGGGTGTGTGGCTCCAATGTTGATTCAGCACTGCAGTGCTGCTCCTCCATGTGGTCCTTTCCTGCAGCTACCCGAAGACTTGCTGCCTCTGTCTGTCTGTCAGTTTTGTTTTCACCGGGGCAAACAGCGCTCAGCTGTTTATCTTCTTTCTTTGGTCCAGCGCCAGGACAAGTTTCAGTACCTAAGTGCAATAGGAAAAACAGTTCCAGAGTTTTTAAATGATTCAAAGCATCAGCCCAGGGGGGAAAGAGTATACTGTGATTTGATAACATTGTAACCTAATGCTTCAAAATGCTCTCCCATAAAGGGCAGGTATTTTATGCTCCAGTCAGGATAACTTTTGTTAGTAGTCTCTGACTCCTGATTCAGGGAAAAAAAAGTATTTTCATGCATTCTTGCAGGTGAAGCACATGATTTAGTGTCCTTCTGAAAAAAGCTATTCCCAATACGCAAGCAAGCATCTTTCTGAACAGTCACTTTTCTTCTAATGGATATTTTACATGAGTCATCTCATAGAGGCCTGGAGTTCAGGCAAATGCACTTAATTGCAGAAAACTGTATCTTGATGCCAGTGTATCTGTCACCTAGGGAGATATTTGAATTTCCTTTAAAGAAGCTGAAATCATACTAATATAAAAAAATTTGAATTTGCAGATCACTAGCTCCTCTGGTTAACACTTAACTAAATAGAAATTACACTTCCCATAAATGGACAACATAAAAAGATGCTGTTAGTTGGATCTGTAGGTTTACATATTAAAAATGCAACTTGATGCAACTTATTTCTGTATTCATATCTACAATACTTATGAAAATTATTTTTTCTTATCTGAAATTGCAGACACATAAGGAATTCTACACATCTTGTGAATTCACCTACTGTTGGCGTGATCTGCTGATGGAGTAGATAGTTAGCCCAAGTTGTCTACGAAATTATTAGATATTAACCATTACAGTTAAGACAAAACTCTGGTTTTAGGCTTAAAAAGAGAGAAGGAGGCTGTTAAGAATTAAAATATCAAAGTAAGCTAGCTATGACAGAAACTGCCTTTTATTATTAAACTAAGTTAAGACTATGTTATAATAAGACTACTGTTGCAGTAATAATAATAACTTCAATCAACAAATTAATAATTTTAGAAAACACTTATTTGCATTTTTTGGTCATAGTGAAGAGCAGAAAGGTCTTATGAACAGATTAATAAAGATATCAAACAATGCCCTTCTTAACTGAGTTCTCTATGCCAATTTTATTTTTCCTCACCTGCTAAAACCTCTCTTAAAATGTGAGAATTTCCTGAACTTGTTTCACAAAATAGTCACATTCATTAAAACAAGCATTTGCAGTAATTCATCGCACTGAACAATTTTATTAAATTCCAAACTATCCCCCTTTTAATGGATAATGAAATGCAAGGTAGCACAGAAAGACACACCTGAAAATTGAAAAAGAGAATATCCAGGCAAATCAAAATGTGGAAAAAATATCAGAATGACATTAACAGAAAGAAGGAGTATAAGGAACCTAACTTCTGTAAAATACTGAAAGAATAGGTGTGAGACAGGGACTTTTAAAAAATTAGACACAGATGAGTAGATAGCTCAAGGGATTTGTAATGGGATACTGAGCCCTTCACATACAGGTCATGAGTTCAAACACAGCCTGGATTATTGGTACAAGATTTTGTTACCATCTGTCAATTTTTCCTAGTGGATACATCCACATTACAACAGGCATCTTTGTTGGCAGCCCCAACTGCAACAAAGATTAAATGGAATCGGAAATTAAATCAGATTCTTTACTGTGAAAGGTGTCCCTTGAGCTCAGTTCTTAAGAAAGTAATAACTGATCCTAGCACAGTTATCTAACCACAGATGCACAAGAACTGGGATGCAATCATCATTCATATCAGGTTTTCAGCTGTGATCAGTATTTACAACTACTTCAGGCAACCCTTGCCCACTACAGACTGAAGGCAAGTTAAGACAAATACTTGAAGACTTAATTAGAAAAGATGTTTTTGCCTACACTAAGTTAACTGAAGACACCCACCCGGGGCACTAATTTTTACCTGACAAGGTACAACCAAGTGTCTACTGAAATTTTTTTAGCAACAAAAGCACTTATGGTAATTTAAAGAATGGTTTCCTTTCCCCTTAACAGAGTTGCATTAGAATCGACACTTGGTTTGCTCATCACAGAAACCTGTAGGCACCACTTGGTCCTGTTAATCCAAGACAGCCTAGCAGGCAAAGTACTGATCTACAGTAATCTACCAACGGAGAAGTCCTTTTTCCCAATTAAAAACAAATCCCATAGGACCTAAAAGAAAACAGGGTATAAAGAATTCCTCCCCATCCCAGAAATGAGTCTAAACTATGCATACACTGCAAACCTATGCTAAGGGTCTTGTCAAATTCAGAATTTCATTAGGAAGGTTTTCATGAAACACTTTAATTTACCTTTAACAAACAGACTGTTAGATTTCTGCTTTCAGTCAGGAGCTGAAGAAATTCACGTGTAAAGGATGTATCAAATCTCAACTTTTAATATACACACACAGTATTAAGGGCCAAATTCTCTCTGTTGGTAGACTCAGAGTGAAAATCTGCCAGAAAGTAGAATGTAATAGAACAGATCATTCACAGCCCTCACTCAGAAGGGCAAAAAAACCAATTAGGTACTGTCCCAGGAATCTTGACTGGATGACTTCTCAGAAAGCTGTTGCTCAGTCGCTGCAGCCCCAGGAGGAGGAATTGTGAATTCTTAGAATCAACTGCCTACAGAGGCTCAACCTATGTTCCCATATACCTTAGCAGATTAACGGAGTAAATTTTTGCTTCAGATTACCAGGGAAGTTTGATTTTACTTCAAAGATGCTACTACAGGGCAGCCCAACAATCTCTACAATGTAGTATAGATATTGCTACAATGCATTTTATGCATTCTTATTGATAATTGCTACAAAAATTCTTATTAAATATGAATCCATATGAAGGTCAGTTCTCAAAACACTTGAGTTTGCTTCTCCTGTCTTACCGTAAGTCAGACTTTTACTATAAGCAGCTAAATGAGTTCAGTAGTTCTTCCTGTGGTTTGGTAGATACACGTGTAAGAAAACTAAAACTTTACATGCTTACTTCTCATTTTCAATTTCTTTTTTTTTTTTTTTAAGAGGAAAAAAAAACACCTAAAAAGCAAAAGTCAAGCATTGTAAGTTTTCACTGAGAAGGCCCATGCATTTAGGCTACTGCTGAAAAGGTTAAATATTAGGAACTGTATGTTTATTATAATACAGGATTCTGGTGGGGTTCAGGAAAAATCAAGAAGCAGTCCCAAATGGTCATATTGCTTCTAGTCCAGAGCTAGATCGCTCAGGCACAGCTTGCTATCTGAATGTTATTTCAGATTATGAATCATCTTTGTCAAATTCCTGTACTGATGCCTTCCCTACTCAAATCCTTCTAACTGCAACAAAACCCATTTGTCCCCACTCTACTGATGCACTGACATTGAAGGGCAGCAGCAGCTAATGACCACATGCTGCCTGAACAACTGCTCACACTTGTCAGGAAGAGAATCCATTGCTTCCTCAAGAAGGCTCTAATCTTGTAAAAAGCATCTATTGCAAATCTCAACCACTTGGACTCAAGTGAAAGTAGAAATATTCCTCTATCTTTGTATTGAAAGTACTTAGCACTGCTGAAAAATTCTCAGCGGGACTGTTTCTTATTTGATGACATAGCTTTATTAATTTAGAAACATTTCACAGGAAACAAAAAATTTTGATGATATTTTGACAAGATTTACATTAAGAGAAAGGCATGAAAAGATCCATTTACACTAGTAATTCCTTCCATATTAAGCCAAGATGTTTTATTAGGGTATTTCAACATTGAAACAAAATGCTCCTAAATTCAGAATGTTCAAATGTTCAAAAATTCTACTCTCCAGAAAGCTTTTGTTCCCACTTGGAATAAAATCAGAGGAAAAATTGTAATTGTCCATTTTTTTTCCATGGGAATTTCCAACCATTCAGAAATAAAAAGCACTGTTTTCTTTTGATCTGCCTTCTGAGCTGTAGAACACATTTGTTTCATGTTTCTAATGCTTTATGTTTAGTTAGGTTACAAGAATAAAAGTGGAGAAAAAGCAGTATAGGGGTCATGGTAAAAGAGCATGGAGATAAGGAGAATCCACACATGTAGAGAACTCTATCTTCATTAATTTCTGATTCTCCTGAACATCCTAGCTGATACACACTTACAGGATAGGTTGTTGTTTAGGTTGAAAGGGACCTCCTAGGATCACTTAGGCCAGTTCTCATCTTGTGAGGAATTCTAGCTGGTTTTGAAGAAAGGTACTTAGCTTAAGCCAATTCTAACAACTGAAATATGGCAGAATACCAGAAACTTCTTGCTCAGAGAGAGGAGAGACAAAGCACAGCCTGGTTGTCTACCAATATTCTTTCCCATTCTGTCTCCATTTGAACAATTCATTAATTTGTAAATGTTTCATAGGAACCCCAAGATTCTAACAAATTACTCCAAACGGCCACTGCCTTGAGGCAGAAAAAGCAAAATGAGGCTGACATAAAAGTATGTACTGAAAACAATTAACTGAATGTTCTTCTCTTCAAGATCCCCCAAAGGCTCCATCATTTTCCACATTGCTTCAGAAAAATGCATCTCAAAATCAGTACACTGCACGTAACTTAACAGAGTTACTAGTACTGCTAACTATACTCCATTGCCACACCTCAGAATGTCTGCTATCAGGTTGATTACCCAGTATATACTTGTATACATAAAAATTATGCATCTTATCTCTAGTTTTATACAATTTTCTAGCTTAAATAAGCCACTAAAAATGCATGCATATTTAAGACTTTTTTTGATGGAGGCTAAAATTACTTTACAATAATGAATACCAATGACTAATTAAAATTGAATGATTTGCCCATTGTGCTGAGAAAAAAAAAAATCATCCATTTGTCATCTGTAGAGATCCAACAAATATTGTAGCTTCAAATGAAATAGCTTCATTGTATTTACAGGAATATGTCATTATAGTGTAATATTTAAAACAAATGTATGCACACATACATACAGAGACACACATACCTGATTTAAAAGCAGTAGCTTCCCTTTCCTTTAAAATTCTGGATTCCATTAACTGAGAGAAAGAACTGCTTTCCCATGTATTTTCTGCAGCTACTAGCTGTAAAATATGACAGTATTACCTGTAATTTTTGGAATTAAACAGCAATGCTGTGACTTTTTGAGACATTCAAACTTCAAAAAGCTTCTAAACTAGAAAGATTTTATCTAATATTTAAAAACCTAATTATTACCAATTTTTGACAAAGAGTTCAATTAAATAGCAGCTTACCTTATTTTTGGATGCCTGTGGCCTGCAGCAATAAAGGAGAAAAAAAAAGAATGAATTAAACAACCTAGTGGCAACATGATTCATAATAAATTTCAAGTGAAATCTTAAAAACCCTTGCTCTGCTCTAAAATTAGCACAGAACTTTTCTTCCATTGAAAGTGTCAGCCTGCTAGTATACTTTCAAGCATGGATCTGTACCTGAATACATATCATCAGAAGACCAATTAGCCCTCACATTGTTCCACCTGAGAAAACAGTCAGAAGAAAATTTACTGCAACATATCAAGCAATGTACATTCCTGTAAAAGGTTAAGTTCAGAAGAAACTCTTCCAACTTTAAAAATCATATAAGAACTTGATATCTACTACTATTTAAAATAGTGATCACTATAAAAAAGATTGAGGAATTAAACGCCCTCCCCAAAAAACGTATTTCCCTCTCCATAGACTGGAACATTTACTGGGTTCTGTAAGGTACAGTAGTTCCCACTGATTCCATTCAGATTCACAGGTGAATTAATGCTGCTCACAGTCAATGTGGACTTTGCCAGCTGGATAGAGATTCATGCACAATGTGATTTATCACACACAATCTGTCTTGCAGTCTTTCATACAGCAACAAAGCTAAAATGTGGAGCATTTTATTTAAAGCTACTGAAAAAAAAAATTGGAGAGGCAAGGGAATAATACTGATGTTCATATTCTCTAACAAAAACTTCAAAAAGTTACATTGACTTTTAAGTTTTACCATTTAAACTTCAAATAAAGGACACTCAAAACTATCTTTAAAGAGCAAACATGTCCAGTACACAGCTGTAAACCTCGAGTATTGGAAAAAGTTACATCACTTTCAATTACAAAAGCAAAATGCTCACTTTTTCCAAGACCTGCATGCTATTCATTAAAAATTAAGGTATAATTTTAATTAAAAAGTAAAATGAGTTTAAAGCTTAGGAAAAAACCCCTATATGAAACAAAAGTGAGTAGACTTTTGCCTAGGAGTTCAAAAAACAGTAATATTAAATACAGAGCACTGATCACGGTGAATGAACACAAGTCCTAATTTTTATCAAATTGCAGTGTTTCTCAGAACAGGGAATGATAGCTCAAAGCCGAAATGAAGGAGAGATGTCACCTTATTCTCATCAAGGTGACGAGCCAGGTGACAACAGGGTAGTGCTGCTCATTGCAGCACATAAATCACAGCAGACCCGAGTCTCAGCCTTTCTGTGGGCTTGCAAGGTCGTGTGCAGGGAAATGTGGGCTGAGGCAGCTGCAGGTGCTCAGTGCAACCTCTCAGCAGCAGCACACTGCGGGTGCAGACCTGCAGCTCCAGTGCTACACCTGCCCCCTCTTCCTCTGGGAATGCAGGAATACCTTTCCAGGGGCTCCCTCCCAAAGGCATTCAGAATATACATACAAAAATCCCTGCAGGGATTCTGGTGATCAGCTGGGTACCATCACCCAGAAGAAAAGAGTTTAATAGACAAATCACACTCTTTATGAGCAACAGGAGCATTTTGCCTTTTGTTATATCCAGACTGACTAAGCCAATGCAAATGTACTAGAGGAAGTTCTCTCTCACCATCTAATTGAGAGCATCTCGCCTGTCACAGGCAGGCCTTTTCACAGCCTTTGAAGTTCCCTTATTGCTGTTGATTGATCATTTTTCAGCAGCTCATATGATTTTTTTTTCCATCTGTGCCTTAAAATCAATGTCTGGACAGTAGGACATTCATCCATGAAAGAAGAGATCCCCTCCTCCTTCCCAACGAGTATAATGCCATATGTGTTACTACCCAGAAAAGCACCCCAGGCACTGCCCACTAGTTTGTTACACTGGGATAAACTGATCCAGGAGGCTGATGGATCAGGGAAAGCAGCTACAAATTGGGATTTCACTGTTCAGAACACTGTCATGCCAGGAAAGTACAGAATCACTGCTTCATGTAAATGCAACCTATATGAAATTAATAGAAGGTAACCAGAACTACTTTAAGCGTTAAGGAATTGTCCTAAAATGTGGAAAGTTGGGAATAAAATCTTATAGGGTAGGTATGGGTGCTGAAGTCTGAGATGCTGGACGCTTGCATTTTGAAACAATGATTAAAACAATATCTGTGAACATTATCATTAGTTCTACAGTCTCTCTCTTCCTAAATTAACACTATTCAGTTTTTCCTTCTTGGTTGAAATAATAAGACTCCAGTTCTGGAAAATTGATGATTTGCTGAAATGAGTTCAGATATAGTCTTCACGCATTCCCCAAACAATATTAAAACAATGTGAAAACTGATGATAAAAATATTTTAGTTACATATCAGAAAAAACCACCACTTTATAACCAAATTCAAGTCAGTGATGCAGCTTTCAATTTGACACTGATTATTTGAAAGCACCCATAATAGCAAGGAGACAACAGCTGCAGTAACATGTTAGTTTGAGGAGTAATAATACATTCTTATACTTACTGTTGATGTGAGGAGCAAACTCTAGTAAGCCTTTCCAGTTCCTGGCCAGTCAGTTCTTTATCTGAATTCCTCAGTGTTGTAACTGGACTGGGAACTGCTGTTTTCCATTTTCTTTCTAAATTAAATCAAAATAATTTTTACTCAAGATACTATAAAAGTAGCTTAATATAAAACACATAGGTGAAATTAATTAATGGAGAAATATTGACAATTTTTATGTTATGTTCTACAGCCTCATTTCAGACTGTGTAGAACAGCATCCTAATCTTTCAAAACACACTTTATTTTCACCACATCACACTCACTGACCCTAACATAAAAATAAGCTTGAAACAACTGGGGATCAAAATCTTGATTAACAGAATAAAAAATTACAAAATACTTGCACCTTTATAATTAAATGCCTGCAAACAAATCCAATGCAGGAATACTCTTCTTGTAACAAGCTCAGAGAAATTCTGATATAAATGCTGCTTTTGCTAGGTAGCTTTTTTAGCCTGGAAATGTAACTGTATTATTTAGAAATACAAACTAAAGTCTTTCACCTACCATATCAGTTTAGCTGGTACTCACCCCACTGTTCCTGTATGGAAGAAAGATTTGCAAGCAGCTGCTCATGATAAAGTCGCTCAAGCTGAATGAACTTCATGGCCTTCTCATCTGAAAAGAAGGTTAAAGGCAAATGCACACATACGTGGACATGATATGACTTACTTATAATTAGCATCATGCTTGAAAGGGAAGTGATTATATACACTTGAAATCTGAAGTAAGAGAATAAAAATGTATAATGGTTAGCATCCCAATTTCCATGCAAGAAAGAAAAAATAGCAGACATGAAAACGGCAGGCAAGAAGTAAAATAAGTTGAGAAACATTCAAAAAAATGAAAATTCTATTATTTTCAGTAACTACCTCTTCCCACATGCCTGAAGTACAACAAAATATTTTTCTGGAAAAGAAATGACTGAAATATTATTATGCTGATAACTTTACCAGTAAAAAAGAAATCTCTGGGAAATGAAAAGCAAAACAATGACAAATACCCACCTGTATCTCTCAAGAAATACAAATATATGCCAATTACCATGACTAACTGAAAATATGGCTTCTTTCTACTGACCAGCTGGAGACAGTATTAAAACAATTGATCCAACTACAACTTTTGAAAAATACCTTCCCTCTTTTAAACCATTGTATACAACAGTGCTGGACTGCTGAGTTTACCTTTTATCTTCCTGAAGATTCTGCTCACCCTTCTTCTATATGAAGCACTCTTTCTCCTTGCTTAGGGTTATTCACAAAGGTATACTGATAATCACATATTTTACAACAGTCAGCTTAATTCTAGTTCCACCAAGCCTGAGTTGTGTTGTTTAAAGCTGTTTTACCAGCTATTTGAAATGTAATTCTACAATACAATGAGGATAGAAGTACAGTGAATGAGGTTCTTAGTAATACAGAAAAACCACTTTCCATTATGCATGCTAATTAAAACACTGGAGTAATTATTACAAAAACACAACCAGTACTTGTTATTCTGGTTAGCCTCATGCAACAGCATGGCTTATGAACAACAATATTAATGGAAAGAATATTCCCTGTCTTAAGGATATCTGTTATTAGAAACAGAATTACAGATCACAGAGAGAGCCTTAGAGGATCACAGCAACAAACCCTGAATTATTGTTATTATGAGGTTCCACGCTGGATGAATTAAAATGTCTGTCATGGATAATTAATACAGTGCAACATGATCAAGTAAGTTCTTTATTAACCTCAGGAAACTGATGGCTGGAGGTACAGTGGAGATATCCTTCATAAATATGCATTATATAGTGGTGTTGAATTCCACACATCAGGTGTACATTGCGTTAAAAAATATTTCCTTTGATCAGCTTTAAATAGAGTGTCTTCCAATTAAAGCAACTTCAATGAAAGAGGAACTGTTTCTACCACGAGTTTAAATTTACTGTATTCCCCCCTGTACCATAATTTACTACAGTATTTTTCCATGACTTTAATTTGTGCTGCGCAATTCACATTTTCTGGTGGGCACTTTTAGGAGGACCAAAACAAAAGTGCAGTCCTCTAAAATAGTGATGGGTATTTTATTTTATATGTTGCTTTTATAATATTGCAACTGTTAGCTCTGTGGTTTTATCTACAGGCTAATACAATTTGTTTAGGAGTCCTATGCCTTGTTACTTAGCCTGCTAAACAACCGCCTATTTGCTGTATTTTGTTTGTGCAAATTACATAATAAATAAATATTTTGTATGCACAGGTCCTGTAATATATGACACATCTTAGTGAATCACATATACATTAAGGGCTCACCACTAGCCTCTTTTTATAATCTGATCATTTTCCCTTTAAAGCAAAGGGGAAATCCCAGTCCACCTTTTCTAAAATTCTAACTTAACTTTGAGGTTTAATATTATTATTATTCACTCACACAATTACTGAAACATATCAAAGTAATTATCAGCAGTTCAACTACTACAATTTTTTGACCAAAGTTACTTGCATTATCTAAGAACAAATCAAAATAGACTGGATTATTGAACTGTTCCCAGAAGCAATTACCCAGAGTTTCCAACAATACTTTCTCAGACTACCTTGATACGATTTTGACTAATTAGCACTTGTCAAACACCATTTTGCTATTGTTTGCAGGTTGCTGATCTCAGCTCCATGTGTTTGGTATTTTTATTCCAATCTAGACATTTTTAGTACATATTCTGAACAACTATTGTGACAATTTTATCATCACTATAAGTACCCTATCTGATATAATACATATCCTATCTCTACACTGGATATTTTCCCAGTTACTAATATTTAGAATAGAAGCTATCTTATAAAAACGGAAGTGTTTTGAAAATGTTTTCTTATTTTCTTGCTTATGTCTGGCTACTAATGATTGCATCAGTACACCTGTTGGAAGTGAATTTATCCCTTAATTCACATTCCAGTTGTTTGATTAAGGAGGATTTGCTAGCACATTGTGTATTCACTAATGGATAAATTATGGTTGTTCACTTTTTTTTAACCCTGACCCACAAGATTTTACTTTGACAGCAAAGCATTTGACTTTTATGTTTCATCATACCACATTATTTTAATACTGTGCAACAGTTTCTGCAAATAAAAGGATACATTCCTCCTCTTGAAAATAGGTCTCAGCTATCTGCAAAAGTGAAAAAAAATTTAAGAAAATATAGTTTTCATGACAGTGGTAAGGATGCAATCTAAAGATTTTATCATAGTTCTAACTATCTGGTTTGCAGGTTCCTATGTAATTTGGGTAAAATATGAATGCTTTGACAAAATACATGTATTCCTATTCTAGGAAAAATGTTTTAAAAGAGCATCAAAGACCAAAGAAATGTTAAGTCCTCTCACGCAAAACAGATTTACCCAAATCTTAGTAGGGTTTTATTGCTACAACTATAAAAATTATTTCAGAAACATTTTTAGCTATCTTAATAGAAAGCTTTAAAATTACCTACAATAGAAGTATTATTTTTACTGATAAAAGTTCAAAAGTTTTAATTCTGGGCCTGACCAACGTTTCCTTATCTTTGATCAAATTAAGATAATTGCTGTGCTCCCCTGAGCATTACATTGCAATGTGTTAAAACAGAAATGGAGGTTTCCTGACTGATGAGAAAAGAACAGTCTTTTGTCTCCCCTTACACAAAAAATATTTGAGAATTGCAACAATAACTTATTTGTCCTTGTTACAAAACTGCACAGGCTTTCCTAGAAAGCTGAGGAATACTGACATCTTTGTTTGTAAATGCAATGAAATTAAAAAAAAAATATAAACCTCAGAAGTATTCCACAGAGCTCTACACTACCAGTGACCTTTACAAGCAGTAACTAATCAGTCCTCAGGGACAGTGAATTTTGGCAGTCTTCCTATTTGCCATGTGTGGTGAGGCAAGGACAGAGCTTGCAAAATGTGTCCAGGAACTGCAGGCACTCTGATACCAGAACATTCAGGTTGAGGCACCTTATAGATGATTCCTCAGTGACTTCTGTGGGAGCACTCAAAAATTCAGTCTCAAAATCTTCGGGACATATAGATTTAAATAGCATAATAAAGAGGGCTTAAATAAGCCTTTGACTTTTGTAGAAGTCTGAAGATGATTGTTCAAAAAAGACAGCCATCTGATAGAGGAGTCTAGATTACAAACTGTATTTCCTGTCTCTCAGCATAACTGCTAACCACTACACCATTCTGAGCCCAGGACCTTCGAAAGAGAATGGGTAAGTGACTTCTGTTCTTTATCTGAACATTTTGTCTGCAGTCCACAATAGCCTCATAAGAATTTTTGGAGCTGTGGAAGCTCTACCTATGCTTTATGCAAAAATACCTCTTAGATTCTGTAACAAGTCCTAAACAAATCAAGTGAATCCCATTCAAGACAGGAAAAAAAAATTACATCCTATTTTAATTAGAAGTTGACTCTTATAACAACCCCTATTATCCAACAGTCTTTAAATACTTGACACAGGCTTCCCAAAAACACTATGGATTGTTAATACTCCAGAACATCTGACACAGCTCTTGATTTTACACTGAGTTTTGCCATAGAGAATAGAAAAAAAAATGCGATAGAAGAGTATTTGCTAGACTTGGTTTAATGATACTGTCAGGCTGTATTAGCAATCTGAAAAAATAAAGACTGAAGATGACAGTTTGATTCACTAGAAAGGAAAAAACACTCTTAATAGATTCACTTTACAGGAATGCTAAGCTTAAAATCCTTCCCCCTCCCGTCCTCTACCAAAAAAATAGGTTACAAGCCTTAGGTAAGTGCCATTAGCTTTCTTTCAAACACGCCATTCAAAATGCTTGATAATTTTAAGGCAAAAAGAGATAGTGTTTGAATACATATTTCAATCTGAACATGCAGATTTTGTTCTCAGTTCTGTCACAGATCTTGTATGACTTTCAAACAGTTCTTCCCCTTAGGGTTTGGCTTCCTCATCTAAAAAGCAACAGATTTCACCTATATCATGTGCATTGATCCCCTTGATGTTTGCAAAGCATTGTAAGCTTTTGCCCTACCTTGTTTTCCAAAAATGATCTTTGTACTGACTCATGAACAATTACCAAATTTGATGTGGCTAAAAGTAAGAATTGCTAGCCTTAAAGCTAAGCTTCTCCTAAGTTAATGAATAGTATCAAATATCTTCGCTCAAGCACAAATTAGAAAAAGTATTTTAAAATTCTGTGTCAAATGTAGTTTATCTCTAATATGCCAACCTAAAGAGAAACCCTCTTCTCCCATATAATAGCTTATTTGTATCAAAAAAGAAGAATGCAGGAATGTCATTGCAATTTAGAAGTTTAAAATATTAAAACCATCCAATCTTCCAAAATAAAGACAAGACAGCTAAGTCAAACTAGACAGGTATGGTATCTACATACGGCCCATATTAGATATCTCAGCCAAGCAAGAGGTCTTCCAGTCTGCTGTTAGTCTGACACAACTGAACTGTAAATAATAGTGCCTCAAGTTCTATCCACGTATTTGTTCTGCATCATAACATCCAGGAAAAAAAAAGCAACATACTGGCCAGTTTGTAAGAAAGATTGCTTTTCAAAACAGTTTTTCCTTTGATCTTGCAGGTATGGCAACTGTGCTTACATAAAGGTATTCACTAAGAAACCTTGAATCCTAATATTTATACATAAAATTTATGCTAGAAAGACATCTGCAGCAGTAAAAACAGTTCCAGATTTAAAATTTTATTTAGGTATCTGCTGTCCTGTAACTATACCAGTGTCTTACAAACCTTATTCAAGGTGTATCAAAGAGCGATATTCTAAATCTTCCTGCCAAACTAATTTCACCATTTGGGGAACTAGAAACCCATCCTTAAGAGTTTCCTTTAACTACAAAATACACTTACAGGGCTATTTATAATTTAACAAATTCAGAAAATCTTAGAGGAGATATTTGCCTTGACCATCTGTTATGCATCAAAATCAAAAATGGGAGTCCAGATATGAGTATTGGCAAAAATTGCATTTATGCACATTTTTCCTAATGAACAAAGGTCTGAAATAAAAATAAAACTGGGTGCAGCATTCCAAAATCATATAAAGTACCTGATGGAGACACAGGGGCAGTATCTTTGAATCCATCTGCTCAACCTCTTCACGGAGCAAAGAGAAAAGAGACTGCAATGTTTGCTTTTCATCTTTTGGATGAAAGTTTTCCTTTTCTTCAACAGCACCTTCAACCTGCACAAAATCTGTATCTGTAATACGAGAATTTTCCTCCTGGATCACTGTGGTACCCACTGCAGAAACACCTTTAAAAAGGATAAGGACTTAGGTTAGGATTCAAAAAATACATCTTTCAGGAAGTTTCAATATGAACATTATGAAAAAAACCCCAAGTATGTTAAATAACATTGCTGCTAAACTAAATACTGGCCTTGTCAAACTTAGTTGTGACAGGTTTGTCTCACTGTCAGCTCACCTACCCAACAGAACACAGTAACATACATCAGATATATCTACACACTTCTAACTAGGACCCTGCTTTCACTTACTGGGGGGAAAAAAATCAGAACACTTAGGAAGTGTTATAGAGAGTTATTAATAAAAGACCAGGATGACCTTAAAGTGCTTAGAATGCAGTTTTGCTCAAAAAGGGCAAATCGTAGGTGAGGACAGTATGAATGAGGTTCTCAATCTGTCTCTTTAATCCTGCCAAGGACCTCATACAAGGAGGTGTCCTGGGGATGGACAGACACAAGGAAGGAAGGACAATTCAGTGGGTTCCTGTTTTTCAGATGACAACACAGCAGCTCCTCACAGTGATGGCAGGATCTTAAAGCATAGAAAGAAGCAGATAATGCCAGTGTGGGATTCTAATGTAGGAGAGAGATGTCTAAGGGGACTGTCCTGCTGAGTGAAAAGGAAGACCCCTCTACACAGCTGGACAGTTTGTTTGAGAGCCCAGGGAAAGAAGCAGTAGTGCTGATCTATGTTGGTAACAATGACACAAGGCTGTGTAAACTGAATTTAGAACCCAGAACTTCTTCCTAGACAGGAAAGGTTCTCCATGGTACATTTTCTGGCAGTTCACGCTTGCCTGTCTCCAGTTTTATAGAAGTCAAAAAGTCAGGCATTCAGGTGGAGATATGAAGAGTAATGTAAAGCATAACAATATAAGAATATTACAGGAAAAAACTTCCTGGGTTCAAATCCCACATTTTATTGTTAGAAATGCAAAACTTGTCTATTTTGATCATAAATATAATGATTATGTGAAAATGTTAAATGAGATTAGAAAGAAGTGTAGAGTAGTAGTAGTGACAACAGTAGTGGGAGAAATCAACTACCCATACACTGATTGGATCAGTTTCTCACAAAGATCAGAGAATAAAAGCAAAAAATTACAGCTTCCTGTAAAACAGTCTTAGGGGCAACCAGAAAACTACAGCTGACTCCAACAGTTAATAAACTTCTTTTTATTTCTCCATAAAACACTGGATTTCACATAATTGCATAAGACTGTTTTTTTTTTTTAAATCACATAATTATTTAAAACAATTTAGAGAATTTGGCCATAGAAATGTGCACAATAAACTTTTAATAAACACAAATTATGGCGAGTGTTCTTCCTCAGCTACACCCATTTTCTGAAAATCATGTTATCATCTGAAAGACGGACAGCTGAGGGCACTGTTTCAAGTATCTTTGTGTTCTCAGCTTGGGCACTTAGTTTCGGACTCCTTTATTTTCATTGCCACTGAAACCCAATAATGATGATTCAGAATTAAGACTTAGGGCCTAAGAAGAGCATTATCTTGTCCATGGAAGGCTCCACCATTTTACTTTTGATTATTTTAAACCCTTTATTAAATAAACTATCCAGAAGTACTAGCAATCTCTATGGGTGGCTATTTTCACAGGGCTTATTGCCAAAAAAAACATGGGTGTAACTTAACATTGCTTTTTCAAAATCAATGCACATCTCTGATTTTCCGGTATTTATCTGGGCTTCCCGTGGGCCAAAAGTAAAAAGAGACACAACTGGATGCAAGATACAAACCAGGAATTACTTCTAGAGATGGAATTAAGGCTGTCTTTAAAAATACAGCTTCCTGTTTAGCACATTATCATAGAGCCAGAAAAGAGGGTACTCATGTTCTGGCAAACCTTTTCTCTCAGAAAAACAAACAAAGAAACCAAACATCCCTTCAAGCTGCACTTTATTAAGCAGTTTATAATCACCTATTATATCAAAACATGAACATTGACTGCGACACGCTTGGTAGCAACTATCATGAAAAACCTTAATTTTAATGTTATCATGATACTGTCACTAAAACCTACTTTATGAACTGCATTATTATTCATGCATCAAGTTGAGGTGTCACAAACAAATTCTGCCCTCAAATTTTTTCCCTGATTCCAAAACCAAGGCCTTACAGTTATGTGGGTTAATTCTAACTTGTTTGATTTTTAACACAAGACAGTATTTGTGCCTTAGTAGCACTACAACAAAGAACTTTAATTGTAACACTTTGTAATGCTATTTCATCATTAGGGTGTGATGGGCTAAAATCCCTATTTTTTTCTTTACAGCACACTACCTTTTTCAGGAATCAATCAATCTTACTGTCCAAAGCAGATAAAGTTAATGTTTTTTTACTAGATACTGCTATCTTACATTTGTTTCTGACTTCTTGATGAGGAAGGACTAAGTTTTTTGCATTATAATGCACTGATATTTATTTCACCCCATAATGGGATCAAAGCCTTTATGAAAATGTATGCAAAAAGACACAGAAGACATCAGTGGCCAGGGCACTCAGCAGGCTCATGGCAAAGAGCCAAGTTCAAGTTTTTGCTCTGCCAGGCTCACAAATGTTTCAACTGACCCCTTCCATGCCTAGCTGGGTGTGACAATGTTTCCTAAAATATGGGGAGAAGCAAACTTTGTCTCAATTTCCCCAGAAGCTCACAGAAGCGGCTCCATGTATGCCTGAAAAAAGAGCAAATTTTTACATACTTTGTGAATAAAACTCCACATTTTTCAGTATGTCTCAGGTTTTTCTCTTTAACAGTACTGCAAGTATATGAAATGAAGATGCTCATTGTTACCTGCTTGAAAAAGAATCCAAAGTGCAAGTACGAGGGATTTGCTATCAAAATAAAATTATGGATATTTTTAATGTGAATTTGAATCTTCATATTCAGTAGCACTAACTGAGGTCATCAGTAACAGAAGTTTCTAGTACAGAAAACATATGGCAACCTCTTTTTTTAAACGTTCTTTGGTAACAAATACAGAAATCTGTTTCAGACTGATTCATTCAAGAACTATTGAGGAAAAAGAGAAAAAAGACCAGCAAGTATTTAAAAACTATTCATTTTTAAGAAAAGGGATTTTGAGACAAAAGTGTTGGTGGTAAAGATATAGCTTTAACTCAGCAAGCCCAGAATCTTGTTTAGTATGGCACAGAACCCTAAATAAAATATTACTTGAAAATTCATGTAATTTGACTATCTTATATTCTTATATTTTATTTGCTTCAACACCAATTCCACCCCGAACACTTTCTTTCTTCCTCCACCTTAAAGCTGCTTTAAGAAATAAGTGGAATAATTTAAAGAAAAAGCATATACTGCAGAATTCACTTGGAGAAAAAAAAAAGATTGAGTGCAGGTTACCATGCTATACTATGTTAAGGAATCATAAAATGATTTCACAATATTAAGTTATGCCAGGACTGACCTTTTGAAAAAAGACAAATTTATTTTCAGAGAACATGGATAATTTGAAGTCCGTGTTTACAAAAATATATTGAAACAGATTAAACTTGATGAATCACGACCACACTAAATTAGTAAGACTCTCTACAAGGAATAACATTATGAATAATCATCGAAGTTTAAATTCTTCAGTTAAAATGTACATGGATTGATTCTTTGGTCACCAGTCCTCCCTAACCAGATATAATCATAGTACCTTCAAAACTATGATGATGTCATGAGTTGCAGTGCAAATTGTAACCAGAACTGTGTATTCTCTCTATCTGTTGAAACTGGGGTATAAGGGTGTTGGTGTAATTGTCTGTCAATGACCAACTGTCAATAAACCTGCTGGGGCAGTTTTCTTATCTCTTCCACAACCCAGCCTCCATCCAGGGAGAGATCTTCTGCTCATGGGCCATTGAGTCTCTCTGATGGAATTACATCATCCCACTGGGAAATGCTCCAACCGGGGGGAGGAGACAAGTATTCCTACCTGGATAAAAATCTGGGAGTTGGAACACCAAGCCAGCCTTTTCCACTGAATTCCCAGAGGAAGACCAGGCCCATCTATCACTTCTGGACCTTCAGTGAAAGAACTCCACTTTTCTACAGGAGCAACACTTCACCAGAGCCACATCTGCCACTAGGACTGCAGCCACCATTGAATGGGACTGCCACCAACACCCTGACCCACAGGGTGTCAGGTTGTATCCTGACTCTGTCAGTGGAGTTGGTTTGTTTGTTTTTCTCCTTAGTAAAACTGCATGTGGTTTGGTTTTATTGTTTATTTTAGTTCCCCTAATAACATTTACTCCTATTCCCATATCTTCACCTGAGAGCCCCTTAATTTCAAAGTTAAAATAATTCAGAGGGAGGGGGTTTAAATTCTCCATTCCAAGGGAGGCTCACGACTTCCTTAACAGGCACCTGTTGTTCAAACCATGACAGATGAGTATACAATATGAATGTGAGAAAAAATTGGGATCTAGAAGCTATAAACTTGTCAATCCACTCTCATTTTCCTACAGCATCAAGAGGGCTAAAAGGAGGTGCTTCTTCAAACAATAAATATATGAAATCCTGGAACGGCTTACTCCAGGACACTGAAATGGATGCAAAAAGCAACTGTTAAGTCAGGTGACAAATGCACTCTAAAGTATTGCAGTCTATCAATTTCCACTTGGGGATGTCCTGAGATTACTACAGATGGGGAGTAGAACATGTGAACAAATCACTACATGTTTGCCATGTCCCTGTCCTCTCACCTACAAATTCTCTGTCAGGGGAAGAATATTGAACCAGAATGATCTTCAACCAGATACAGTGACTGTTAATCTAGCATTCCAGTCTACTGATAGGAGAAGCTAGGATAATTTTAACTTTAATACATACCAAGCATATACAAACAGATAATAATCCAACTTATAACTGTTTATTCTTCACAAACAACTATCTAGAGGGTTTCAAACAAATTGCAAGTGTGAATACTTGCTCTTTCTTCTAAAGTAAAAACATGTTGCGAGTAAAATTGGCTTCTCTAATGATGACCAATATTCTGCTGAGCAAGTCACAAGTAAACAAAAATGACTAAAATGTAATTTTCCATATTCCACATAAATTGCTTCAGTCACCAGCAAGAAGAGGAATATGAACAATGTGCTTTTTAAGTCAAAATGTCATCTTTTCTAGAATGACAACATTTAACAGCAATCCTAACAGGTGTGCTTATATGGAAAAAGATTTCACAAATCTCTTCCTCAGTTATGAGTCAAAGTAACTCATCCATGATTTTTCAACAGTTTGAAATAATTAAAAAAAGAAAAATTCCACCAATTTTGCCATGCAAGTATTTAGTTTGATATTCCAACTTGTTTGTGTGGTCCTCTGCTGTCACCCACTCAGGAATCTTCCACTCTAGTTTGATTATTCTCTCCTTTAACTTTGAGTTGGTATTAAGAGAAGAAAGCTAGTTAGAAGCTTTATGTAGAGGGTGTAGTGAGATATTCAGGAATCATTTAAAATAGCTAGTGCTAGAAATTAAATGGAAAATTGCCACTCAAATAATGACATTTGCAACATCAAGAAATTGTGATAGAGTCAACTGCATTTTGTGAAAACATCACATGAGAGTATAAAAAATGCTGAAATATATTTCTTATTAGTGCACAGATTTAAATTACAGTGTTACTTCTGAAGTAAACAGAACAGAAAAATTTTAAATGAAGTACCTTTAGATTTTTTACTGGAGCTTCTTTTGCTTCTTGGACTTCTTTTTCCACCAGGCTGTTTTTCTGTAATAGGCTTTTCCTCCAGCTGAGGGTCCATATGGACATTTACGGATTTCCTCTCAGTCTCACTTTCCTTACAGCTTGGGATCCAGTCTCCAGTGTCCATATTCTCATTATTATTGATGTTATCCTGTTCACCTTTACCCTGTCGTCCCATAGCAATGCTACTACTGGTCAGAACTTCATTCCCATCACTGTCAAGTTGATTTTCATTTTCATCAGCTGAAGGAATCAAATGAGATGCCAAACTTTCTAGCCTAAAGTTAGAAGGAAGACTGTCCTTTGAGTCTATTTGCAGATCATTTGGTGCAAAGTCTCTGTCATCCATTAGAGCGTTACTTGTTGAACCACTTAATCTCCCTCCAGATATTTTTAGACCTAAAATATAACACGGAACAAAGCATTTATAATATGTATATAGTATAACAGATAAATAATGTCAGCCAGCACCAGCCAATAAAGATTCACATTAGCCAAGTGATACAGGCTAAAAGTATGGGGAATTTCTTTCATTCACTTTCATTCCCATTTACAGTCTTAACGTGGGGGATATTTACATATAAAAAACACTATAAAGTTGAATTTTTGTCCAATTATAATTGTTCCAGTTACCTGAGCTGATCTTTATAGCAGTGCTCCCGTTGTTACAGCTGTGGTAATGAGAAAAACTAAAAGATAAACAGAAGCCACCTCATGTCCCCCTCCCCTCCCTTATAAATCCACAGCTAAAACAAAAGCATTCTTGTCACATAAGATCATAGTTTGCCTGAAATAAAAATAAACCAGGGAGCAATAAAAGTAGAACAACTTTTAATTCTGTCAGGTATCAGATCAAACTTGCATATAGATTAACTGTGCTATCAGAATTAGATGGAAGTAGAACCTGTTTATTGCCTCAATTGTCACATTATTTTCAAGAAAACATTCAACATGTCTTCAGCACACACAGAAGCAGATGGTTAGTTGATAAAAAACCTAAACCCCCACCTACTCTCAGCAGGAGTCAATTTTCCCTTTTTGTGAAGACACAACTCCAATCAATGCTGCAATTAGACACATTCACAGGAACAAAAAGAGTAACTCATGAGAAGACCTACATGTTACAGGAGCATTGTTCTATCAGTTCCTACCTTTAGCCTTTAGAAGCACAGCAATACTGCTGTTTAATTTAGCAACCATATACCTGAAATACAGCTCCATTATGTACATCTCACTAGATTTAGCTCACGTTTTCAATAGTGAAGCCAAGAATCAGCAAGCACTCTTGTATTATAGAAGAGCTTAGGTAAGCCTCCGACAGCAGCTTCCTATACTTTCCTTTAAATGAAAATACATTTTCGGATTATTTGTTTTCACCAGGCTTTCTTAACTCTTGGTGCACACAAGCTGAGTAAATGAAATACATGCTTGCTAAATATGCAAGCTAATCTTTCATTTTACTTGCTAGAATTAAAATTGCAGAAAAATGGAAAAAATTCAAAACAATAAGTAGGCTTTACTTCATACATAGAAACATATTTCTGACAAAGATTACTAAAGAGATTTTCCCCAAATTATTCCTTCACAAACTTCACAGTTGCTAAAAGGACTGAGAAAAAAAAAGAAAAAGAAAAAGAAAATATCACTCCTATCTCAGGCACAAGAAGGAGGATTTAGGGAGCTACAGGCTGCTCTGCCTCACTTCAGTCCTTGGAAGGGATGACAGCAAGTTAGCCCAGAAAACATCTGAAGGATAAGAAGGTGATCAAGCGCAGTCAGCATGGATTTATGATGGGTAAGTTGTGCTTCTACAAAACATTGACTTGCTTAGCAGAAGAAGGGAATAATAGATGTGATTTACTGCGACTGTGGTAAGGCTTTGACACTGTCTTCAACAACACGCTCACAGCCAAGCACACAAAGTACAGGCCTGATTAAATACATGGTGAGGAGTTCCAGAGAAGCATACAGAGGACAACAAGCCATCACCAGCTGAGCAATACAAAAGAAAAAGCCAGCACCACCCAGGACAACTCCATCTCTGCTTCCAACCTGAAGAACTGGCCAACCACTTCCAGCCATACCAGTCTAACAAAAATTACTGCCTACCCTAAAACATATAAGCAGCACCAGGGAAGTTTAGACTGGACATCAGAAAGCATTTCTTTACTAAGGGTGTGGTCAAACACTGGAACAGGCTTCCTAGAGAGGTGATCAATGCCCCAAGCCTGTCTAAGAGGCATTTGGACAATGCTCTTTACAACACACTAACTTTTGGTCAGCCCTGAGCTGCTCAGGCAGTTGGACAAGGTGATAACTGTAGGTCCCTTCCAATGGAAATATTCTATAGTCCAGAAGAATTATGTATTGTACATTAGAGATGAAAGTTGCATTTTCCTTTGGCAGCCACATTAGATGATAATTGGTATTCCTTCAGCACTAGAAAAACAAAGGGAACTCTAGAGAAGATACTGAGGACTTATCTGGAAAAGTCATCTGTTCACCAGAAGGATGCTACTTAATCAAGCCATTTTCTCTCAAAGACACTTAAACACAAAATGAAAGGTTAAGAGTACAACAGAACTTCAGACCAGAAAGAATCAAAACTAGGTATTGTTAGACACCCACACTACAGTTATGTTGATTTATTGACATCTCTTCTAAAGTACTAAAAAAAAATAACCCCAAACAAAATATTATTTTTGAAAGGTTCACTTTTTAGTAATTCTGCCAGATGAAATAATTACTGCTGCTTTCCCCAGCTCATAGGTCAAATGATGCATCAAAAGAGGTTGAAGTACATTGCCCAAACCCAATGAGGAATTAAGTTTTAACAGCAAGAATTAAAGATCAGGATGTCCTACCATCACTGTCTTGCTTCAATCCGTAGAAAACAGTTTATCCTTTCAACAGCCAGCAAAGGGAAAGAGAAATATGAATGTATTTGAAAAGGTGTTTCCTATTTGATTGCGAAAAATGAGAAAAGATGCTTCTGACAAGTGATATTTGCTGTAGAGGAAGCTAACATTCTGATGGAAAATGTTAACTCACTTCCTTTGAACATTTGGCTAAAACGATAATCCCTCAGTAGCTGAGAAGCTGGAAAGCACAACATTTCTTGGTTTATTGCTTGAAATTCAGTATTTCTCCAACTAAAAGTAGCTCTGAAAATCTCTTCCATTCTACAACCTTTAGGACTCCTTAGGGAATGAAAACCCAAAAAGAGCTAGTTCAAAGAATTTAGAACAGTCTAGCCCTTGATCTTTTAAAAGGATTTTCCCTCCCATCCAGATGAAACTTTTTACCTTCTAGATTTTCAATGCTGCTATTTGCAATTTCATTTTGAGTTCACCAAGGGACTAGGCAGGTATCAAAGAGAAACTAAATCATGTGAGAATGAACCTTTGCTGTGTCTAAAAACACAAGTAAAAACATCTATAAACAAAAATGAAATTAAAATCCCTTGTGATTCAAACTATATTAAAAAGACCATTAACATGTGGTTCCTGTATTTACTGTTTTGCCACTGAAATGAACTGTAAACACAAACATGTTAATAAAAAATGTTTTTTCTTCATAGGCTCATCTTTCCTCCCTTCTCTGGTCACCCAAAATGGAAATAAAAGCTAACACTCAGTAGAACTGTGCTGACCTTCGTTAAAAGGTACTGATGAATAAAAGCACTTTAGTTGCCACACAGATTCATGATATTGGCACATGTAATCATGGTGATTATAGCACAAATAAAAAATTAAATGGAAAATACTTGCCAAGTGGCTAAAAGACGATGTCTGTATTGAAGAAATTACTTGTATGTTTGTTTGCTTTAGGACAAACAGTATGTACATTAGAGAAATGGCCTTGCCTGTATTTTAGGTCAACTTCAGTTTCAAAAGGCCCATGCTTATCAGTGTTCTTCATGTACTTCATACAACAATATAATTTTGACAACTTTTTCAGTTGCTCACTTTTTTCCATCTATCCTTACTATGGAAATATAATCCTAAATACAGCTGTTAGGGTAAAAAAAAAAAAAAAAAAAAAAAAAAGGTAGCAAGAAGGGGGATCATTACTGACCCGGCACAGATAAAATCTGAAGAGGGCATTAAAAACAAAACAGAAGCACAAACACCACCAGGCCCCTTAAACTTTCACAGCAACTCAGCTCCTCTATCTTGGACTGCTGGTGGACTCCCTGAATGTTTACTGAACATATTGTGTAGCATTTAATTTACTGATCTTACAGAACAATCCAGATCATAACATTGTTTCTTCTAACATTTGAAAAGTTTACATCAAACTGGTTTTTATTCCATTTGATTCCCTTCATGTAGCTCCTCTGTCAAAGACACTATTTTCCCTCTCTCAGTCTCATGCCATTTATTTTTATTGTGTTAATTAAAGAGATTTACGTCTTTTAATTCTTTGAAAGTCAGCTTCCCACTACATCACCAACACTGCTCTATTCAAAATGAATGGGCATTTCAGATTCATTCCCAGTGATGCTTCTATGCAATATTTTCATTAACTTTGATGATAAACCACAATAGCTGTATATAGCCTGCAGTTATAAGCAGTTATAAGCATTTCTGAGGATTTAATTCAAAATTATTTACAGCAATAAGTGCTTGAAAAGAATAACATAAAATTCACTAAGACAAAGAGAATGTCCCCAGAATATCCACAACCTTTTGAAATAAATAAGGCACATCTATGTGAAATAGGCATTAACCAGTCATTTTGTTATGATGAAAAGCATCTCAAAGAGATATCAAACAGAAAACTGAACATGAATCTAAGCTTTCTTTTTCTCCTGAGATATAATACAGCAAGTGTTACATGCACAAGAGAATTTATTATGTCCTACCAAGCACTAATCAATTACAATCGCTTGTTTTTTGTTTTTTTGTTTTGTTTTGTTTTTTTGTGCACAATACACAGAATAAGATGTACAAAAGAGAACCCAGATCCAGCAAGGCAAGAGTTTTAGAAAGGAAGGGTCAGCACTTCATCTGGCAATAGCAATTTAGTCTAAAAAAGGTTACTATGTAAACAACCAAACAGGCTGTTTAGAGATGTTGTGGAATCCTCATCATTTTCAAGAAGAAATTCAGCAAGTCTCAGGTTTATGGACTGGTAAAACATACACGCAAACTAGTATTAAAGGAATTTAGTTTTCTTTATTGCTGCAGGGGTTTCAGTATCTTTTCTCCCTTTTTTTACTTAAATACAAGCAGTATTTACAAGTTCTAGAGAAAAAAACCCCAAAACTGATACCATGAAAATGAAACAAGTATTTTTAAAAACCGTTATGTTCACAGAGTTGGTGCTTCTACCATCAGAAAAAAAAGGTAGAACAAAAAGAGGAAAACTACAGAAACACTGAAATTTAAAGAATGACTAAACCTAACCTACATATTTCTTAAGAATAAATCTGTTGATCTTTCTGATAGCTGGTGTGAATATAATTTAAATATTCTCTTGTGATGTACCTCTTTTTATATTGATAAATAATCTACAAATTAATAAAAACGAATGTGAAAACTATCATGGCCATACACAATCAAAACATTTACTATAAATTCTTCTTACTGCCCATTACCCTCCACACAGAAGGAAAAAGGTTAATCTCATTTTACAAAAAATTACATTTAGTACCAAAATGAAGATTCAGCCAAGGGGGGAAACTCTAAATGACACGGTATCTACATGGCACTATATAAAAACTACATACAACATAGCAATAGAAGTTCATTAGCTTGCAGGAAAAAGGACAATGCCTTCTATGCTGTTACAGGAGCTAATAAACAAAGAGCATATGTTCTTTAGAGAAGTGTAACTTCTCTACAACCGTTTGCTTCTTCATCTAATGTGGAAGCCAAGATATAACTAAAGAAGCCTGGAATAGTATCACCAGAGTGATATTTGCCTTGCCACAACCAAGAAAAGTACTAGCTGCTGAAAATGTACTTGACCATCACAGAGTTTGCTACAGAAAGAGACAGCAGACAAAGGTAATAAGCAATTCATGCAACTGTAATCATCTCACAAAGTCAGACCAATGCCAGCTAACAGAATTCTGCTCTGCATTGCGTTTTATGTGAAACACAATGGTTGGAATGCTGCTGTTTCTAAAGGAAGGGAAATAAAGATATTCATACGTATGCTTCCATTATCCAACCTGACACCTCTGCAGAAAGAAACACCCCCACGCTGTTGTGCTGTCCTATAGCATGGAGTCACTGATAGTTTATCACTTCATAAGACAGACTAATGCACAACCCCTTTACTGGAAAGCCTCATCATGAGAGAATCTCATTAATGTCCTCCTGACTGTTCAGTTTGCCCTGTTTGGCTTTGAAAAAAAAACGTACTAGGGGTAAAAATATCTTTCTACATGCTTTCTGCTTCTGTGTCAGATACACAGATTAAGAGGTCTATTTTTTCAAATGTGTTAAGTCTGCTGTCCTTCAAGAAGTATTCAGATACAGGAGTGGTTTATCTAATTTCATTGAATTTACAAAAACGTCTGAGCAAAAACACTTTGGGGTTTTGTACTTTCTGACATTGAAGTGACATTTCTCAGTTGGCGGTGGCATTTGAAGGCACAATGATCTTCACATCTATAAACAGCAGGAATAGTGAGGTTTAAAGAGGAAGTTCCACATGCTATTTTCAACTTCTGAGCTTCCTAGTCATACTGCTTATTCACAGTTTTAATAAACAATGATAAACATACTGCCAGACATAATCTACTATTCCACATTTAACATTACTTTAAAAGTATGTTTCAGTCATGCAGCCAAATACAAGAGGTTTGTCTGGGAACAAACAGTAGCTTTTAGTAGAACATATGACAGTTCTGTCAAAAATTTCACACAAACAACCTCTTTGTCAGCACTCAACATACACAATGATGAGTCCCCCAAGTGTCTGAAAAGTTTTGGGTTTCAAGCTTCACTAGAACAAATGTTATAAGAACAAAAGGCAACCTCACTATTCCATGTGCTCAGTTTTGTTTTTTTTCCTTGTTGGCAACAAAATACCAGAACATATCTTGGGTAGAAAAGGCAGTAGACCAGACTGCTTTTGGAGAATGGAGAACTCTCATCATTGCAGCTCTTTTATGAACAGTCTAGACAAATGTTGGTCAGGAATAACCTATGAGTAACTGGTCTTGCCTTGGGATGCATGAACCTCCTTTTAAGTCTTCTGAAAAGTAGTAATTTGCCTTTTTTAATTTTCAAATTTTCCTTCTAATTGAAGAACTCCCAGATTTTTGGGACACTTCAGAACATGTGCTCAAGTTTGATTACAAAGCAGAACAAAACCGAAGAGTTGCCTAGTAGATGTAAATTTATTCATCTTTTCTAGGATAAGTACTTTTTCCTTATAGGAAAAAAAAAAAAAAAAAAAAAAAAAAAAAGGTCCGCAAATCCACAGACTATATCATGAGAATTAATCATCTCAACTACTCACTCTCACCCGAATGTTTACTTTCCAAGAAAATAAAGTTTCCCTGCATGAGAAAGCTGTCTTTATAAAAGGGGTTTATAAAAAACACAACATAAAATCTCTCATGATCTCAGGTTAACAATTTTCAACACATATGAAAAAGCAGAAATAACAGAACACATCCAACTTTCTGAGAGTTAAATTTCATAGTGAGACTGAATTCCATTTTTTTTTATATTAATGAGGGACAAGCAAGTTTTATAGCCCTCATCAACACACAGAAAATTAGTATTATAAAAATATTCAATAAGGTCCTAAATCATATCCAGGCCAGAAGCAACCACAAGTAGAAGGGAAAGCTGTCCATAAAAGTTATGAAACAATTCTTGTCCATAAGTCTAACATACTTGTGGTCCCTCTGTTATCAAGCCTGCAGGTCCAACCAGAAAGTTAATCAAGAACAGAGCTAATTGTTAAAGCTTCAATAATTGCCATCATTAGAAAGTCAGAATATCCAACAGGTCTACTAAAATCTTGCATCTATTCGCCTTACATTTCCAAAAGGAAGGATGGTTTAGTGCCTGCATTATTCAGTGTCAGATACAAATGAATGAGATTAAAACCCTCCTTTGCTCTGAACCTTCTCCATGAAGTCAGTCACTGTTACATCATCTGTATTGCATTTCTTAACCACAAAGTACTGATATATTGCACAGGGATGTAGCAAAGATTAATACAATAAGAGATTATGAAATAAATATTTTGGTAAAGGGAACCATACAAGGACTGTAAGGAGATACAATACATTTAATCTGATCTTTTTGTTCTTTCTTTTTTTGGCCCTTAGACGCATGAGCAAGAACTTAATCACGTATGAACTGTAAGAGACCTATGTTAAGCAAATCACAACCCCCAAAACATTAATCACTGGTGCAACTTCACTGAAGTTAATGAAGCTGCAACCACTTATACCCAGTGGTGAATTTAGCTCTGAGTGCTGTTTCAACCCTCCCCCTTCCAGCAGGAAGTTATTATGGTAAATTCATTTCAGCTCTTAATTGTGTAAACAGATATTGGCTATATGAGCTGTCTCTAACAATTTACACATAGTTTTGACTAATAGATCTTAGAGAGGTTTCCTGAAGCATACAGTTACCAGTTTCTCCTTATGGAATTTGAATGCTTGCAATACCTGAGCCTGTAACCAGAGATCTAATTTGTTTCAGATCAGCTTTTCAAAAACTATTATCAAGGTCACTTAAATAGTTTCCATTTTAAAAAGACCTTCCCACTACAAAATCCCAACTATCACAAACATTAACAAAAACTCAGTACTGTAAGGTGGTAAAAACTAATTTCAATTAAAACCCAAAGAGAGATTGTTTCAATGATACCATGACAGAAACTGAATGACTACTATTTCTCCTTGTGGTAATGATGTTATATATCAGTATAAACATAGTAGACTTCAACAGTCTTCCGTGAGAAAAAGAGAAATCCAGGTAAGAAACTAAGCAGCTCCCAAAACAACACTGGATAAAGAGTAATTTTATATAGTAACTCTTGCTAAGATCAAATCTTCCTAGGATTAAATGTGTAAACTCTCCATGGTGTACGTCACTTTATAAAATGAAGACACAAGTCAGTGAAAATGCCAAAATATTACTGAACAACAGACAAACTTGTAATTTCAGGACAAGATCACCCCAATTTGTTTATTTTGCCAAACTGGGTGAGCTGCAAAACTGTAAAAACAGAATGAACAACACCTGAACTGAGACGCAGGTCCAGACGGAATGTTGGTCTGAAGTGATAAAATCATCATGCCCTCACTTAGAGGCTAAAAGCACACAAAATTCCAAGTTATAATCATTAAGAAAAAAACTCCAAAATGTATATTATGAATTTCCATATCATTTCAGTAACATATTCATCAAGTGAACCTAAAAAATCTTTCTAACATGCTCATTTTACCAAGATAAAATGAATACCATTATTAGTTTTAGGTTCTTTTTTTTTTTTAAGTTATTCTGCATTAATCTGAACTTGCCCTGCAGTGTAATATTAATGTTCCAAACAAAAAACTCAAGAAAATCCTTGGCATGGACAGAGCAAAGCAGTGTTAAAGCTCACATTCTAAGGCCACACATTAGCAATTCACTTGGGACAGGGGAGCAGCATATTGGAACAACAGTGGAAAAAACTTCACAATCCTAAGCAACTCTCTTCCTAAAAAGCAACCACACAACACAGCAAAATTTGTCTAGAAGAATCTCTGGCATTAACAGCATTTCACCTCTACATGTCCCTTATCAGTTAGCCAGAGAATTTCAAAGACATCACAATTATATTGTAAGTAGATTAATAAGAAAATAAACAAGTAAAAAAAAAATCTTTGGTGCAACAGGTGCTCGAGCAAGACATTTCAAAAGCCTTCTGGATAAAGAGTAATGATGAGATAGACACACAAACACATGCTGAGTGATTTTAAGTCAGCAGAACATGCTCACCAGAACTCAGTGAAGAGAAATTCTGAGAGAAATAAACAGAAAAAGCATGTATTTGAATGTTTTCGCTCCTGCCCACCAAGGTTTAATAGTGCTTTTTTATTTGCATGCACACAAAAAATATTTGCAGTAAATTTAGTGCTGATGAAAGTTGCCAGATTGATAGCCCTAGGGACTGAGATTCTCTGTACATACAGATAAAGCACAGAGTGAGAAAGTTTGTAACCCTGCCAAAATTCCTTATAATAAACAGCTTACGCAACCATCTTCACACTACAAAACGCTTCACCTCTCCACTGAAAATGTCCAAAATATTGCTCAGTGTTCATTAGAAGCGAAATAAAACATGGACACTGTTGTTAGCATCAACAGGGACAGAATTCAAGGCATCAGATCATTTTAAAAATGTTTATTTTTGTTCTGAATGGTTCTTTTGTCAGCTGTGAACTTTGCTGCAGTGTTTGTAAGGCTGCAAAGTCAATCTGCACCTGGTATGGAAGAGCTTTCCTATTAAACAGCATGGTATTACATAAGAAAA
This sequence comes from Certhia americana, assembly GCA_018697195.1. NCBI lineage: Eukaryota > Metazoa > Chordata > Aves > Passeriformes > Certhiidae > Certhia > Certhia americana. The sequence continues at coordinate 78,826,351 of CM031859.1, forward strand.
ATAGCAATGGAGTGGTTTAACTTCTTTATTAAAATAAGCTTATTCCAGCATACATGACCACACACCTAGTGCTCAGAAACTATTGCAAAGGAGAACTGACTTGATAGTTTCACTTAATTGGTACCTAGGCAGTCACTCTCCAGTGATCTGCACAATTGATCTAACAGACTTTTAATAATGGGCAGTAACTCCCTATTAATCGGGTTTTCAGTGCTAGGCTGGAATCGACATTGTCACATGGAGCAGGCAAATGTCCAAGGAACCTTGGATTCTAATTTCCCTTGCTACTAATAGCTTGGCCAAACAGCAAAACTCCCCCCACTCCCTAGCCACTGTCCCCCATCCAAATGTCAAGCCATTTTTAATTGTCAACAGAGGACATGTACAAAAGCAATAAATTAAGGTTTATAGACCATAACAGTTCTGAATATGAAACTGCTGACTTCCTTATAAGGGCAGACTTTCACTTCAAAAGAAGACATCCAACACAACCACAGGATGACCACAGGATGCAAACTCACTGGATCTCAAACCAGAATGTGGCACAGGATTAAATGCTATTCAGTTCTTGGGAGATTTCTTTTATGCATATATGGCCTTGCAGTGGGGGACAGCGATGGCTAGAAAATGTGACAAAAGAATGAGGCTACTCTCCGATAGATTTTAAAAAAATTATTATTCCTAGAGACTCTTTTCCTGAATGTGCAGTGCTTAGAGCACTTTGGAAGAAATCTCTTACCACTTCTGTTATTTTCCTTGGTCACCAAACAAAGCATTAAAAAAAAAAAATTATTCAAGTATGCTTAATAAAATAAATGAAAACAATAATTCTGTGGCACCCTGCAGCTCAGTAAAGCAGAGACATTTCTTCCAACTCAACATGTAGCAGGTTATTTTACTTTCACATTACTGAAGCAAATAGGCTTAAGTGACTCTTTCAGTTCTGTTGCAAGAGCTTCTTTCATTTCTGTTGAAAGCTTTTTCTAAAATTCGCATTAGAGGTGGTATTGGGTAACATGTAAACTTTTCAAACTTAATCTGTATTCTGAGTCGTTAAAGGAGACTCTAATGACAAGTATCCACTAGGAGGACAAGTTAAAAATACCATCATGCAAACTTCTGTTCACATACTCATTGGGTTCTTTTTGTGCAAGATAGAAATTCTGTCAAATTTGTACTTAAAATGAAGTATGGGCATAAGAGTTTGAAACACTGAGATCAAGATCCAGATACTTTGCATTTTTCACCCTTACTTAGAAATGACTGCCAATATTTACTATGGCTAAGTGGTTAATATATAGCCAAATAATACTAAAAGACTACTGCTTTAATATTAACTTGAAAAATAAGCTTTAAATTGAACCAAATTAAGGTAAATGCAAAAGGTATTTAGAACCATTGGAAAAAAAAATTACTATCTTTTTGACCCATACATACATCTAATGAGCTCTTTTGGGTCAAGCATAGACTGGAATGCAATTGAACAGGTAACCCTTTTGATTCCCTCTGATTTATTTCAGGAAACAATAATTAGGAGGAAACAATTTCAGAGCACTCAACAATGCACATAAATTACAAAGACATAAGGCTGTATGAGGTAAGACTGTCAATTCAAATATTTGCATGTGGTGATAGCTGGATTAAACTAGAAAACATATGCCACAATCAACCATGAATGTAAAAATAACTGTTCAAATGTCCATGTGATACGCTTCAATGTATTAAACAATAATAAAATTTTTTAAAAAAAGTAAAAAAACTTACCATTTTCCTATGGTTTCAGTAGTTTGTCAAAGATAATGACCAGGTCATAAAGAGGTAGTCCCTTATGCATGAAAGATTCAGCATATATCTAGCAGTTCTAGCAGGGGTCAAAAATTCCAAACCATGAGTTTAGCCCATAGAGACCTGAGGTTCAATCCAGGCAAGCCCTAAGCTAAAATAAAATAATGAAAAAAAGTGTATAATTTCTAGTGTATGAAGACTTGTCAGGGCATTTTGTCATTTGTATTTTATTAGCAAACACTTCTTTGGATAATCTCAGTTGCTCTGAACTGCCCATTCGAAGATGACCCTAGCACTCCTGAGTCCTCCAACTGCCAATAAAAATTTCCAAAATTCATTAATTAAGCTTAAAACTATACCTAACCTTTCTGTGGCCATATCCGTTAATAAACTTCAATAAGGAATGCCGAATTAGGACGTTACTAAATACTTGTTCTAGGAAAACCAAGTGCTGCTTGATGTTCTAAAAGTCCTACAAATTACTGAATTATCAGACTAATTAGTAAGAGAGGGGAAAAGCTATTAAAACGAAGTCCAGTTTAAAAATGGATTGAGGTCTATCCCATCATCCAGCTGAACAATCTGTCCATTTCCCTTAAGGCACAGGGGAAACTATTACAGCACTCAGTGTAAAAAAGCTGAGTATTTAAAAATAAATTGCAGATATGAAGAACTGCTGCATTTGCTAAGGCATTTTTCTAAATTCGGCCCAGAAGCTCTTCACGCCACATGTAGGTCTCCCAAAAACAGAACAACAAAGCCAGAATTTTCTATCCCAATTTCTGTTTTCGAGCAATAAACCAAACAAAACAACTTTGTTTAGTAAGTAGGGAGGTGTTAATTTCTCACTCCACAAGCAGAGAAACAAGGCACAAGAAATTAAGCAATCTGCAGAAAATCACACGGAAAGTCTACTTCTGAACCATTAATTTGAAGACCAGTTGTACCTTGCGATTGCCAGATCTCTCTTGCCTCCTGCACAAACGAGACAGGGAGCAGGGAAACACGTTTGGGAGGATTCTCTCTTCCTTCCCCCATCACACTGCGGCCACTCACCTGCCACCGACAGGTTTTCGCACAGCATCCCTGAAGGATGAACTCCAGCTTGGCAGAACTTGAACACGTTTTGGAGATGGTCTTAAAAGTTATTTCTCGCTCAGGCATTGGGGACGTTGCCGAAAGGACAACGTCGCTGCTATCGAGAATCACAATGCAACAAGACACCGAGCAGAGAGAAGCCGGCAGGGACCGATGCCGGAGATGCGCCGGAGCAGATTGCTGCACCTGCGGAGGGCGGCCGGGCGATACAAACAACCGAGTCCCGAAGTGACTATTTAGCTGCCGACGCGGAGATCAAAGACTCCCGCGAAACACCCAGGCAAACCTCAAACTAAATACGTAGCTCCTGGGACTTCACCGACACACGGAGCACACATCGCTCCACGGGCGCTCGGCACAGCGCTGCCCGCCGGCCCGAGTCCCCTCTTGTCCCAGCCTGTGTGTGCCCCGCTCCGGGGGCACGGCACCGGGGACAGCAGCACCTGCCCTGCCCTGCCCTGCCCGGCCGAGGCGGGCAGCGCGCCCAGCCCGCCCGGCACCGGCTCCTTCCCGCCGCCCGCCCGGCGGCCCTAACCCGCCCCTGGAGCGCCCGGTGGCGGCCGACACAAACAGAAGGCGGCGGCGGTGCGCGGCACCGGGGGAAGCATCTCACCTTCCCCTCCTCCTCCCCCTGCGGATAAGCCGCTGTCAGCTCACCTCAGCTCCGCGGCGGCTCGGGCGGCCGGGACCCGCCAGCCGGCATGGCGTGGAGGCGCGGGGGCTGGAGCTGCCGCAGGCTGCCGGCGGAGCGGGGCGGGCACCATAGAGAGGGCGGGCGGCGGGAGGAGAGCCCTCCGCCGGCGGAGCGGAAGCGCGCTGGAGAGGCCGGGCAGTGCAGGAAGTGACGCCCCGGTTGCCGCGGCGATCACGCACCCGGAGCTGGAAGCGCGGCGCGGGCGGCGCGGCGATGCTGGCGGGCCGGGCCCCGCTGGGCGCCG